>JAWPEI010000033.1:27500-627500 GCA_035578085.1 Solanum pinnatisectum | reverse complement strand
ACCCTAAACCCTAAATCCTAAACCCTAAACCCTAAACCATGAATCATAAACTCTAAACCCTAAAGCCTAAAGCCTAAATCCTAACCTCTAAACCTACAACTCAAAACCCTAAACCCTAAACCCTAAACGCTAAACACTAAACCAAAAATCGTAACCCCTTAATTGTAATCCCTAACCCTAAAACCCTAAACCCTAAACCCTAAACCCTAAACCCTAAACCCTAAATCCTAAACCCTAAACCCTATATCCTAAATCCTAAACCCTATGACCCTAAACAATAGACCCCAGACCTAAACCCTAAACCTAAACACTAAACACCCAAACCCTAAACCCTAAATCCTAAACTCAACACGCTAAACCATAAATCTAAAATCTAAACACTAAACCTAAACCTAAAGCCTAAGCCTTAAATCAAAACTCTAAATCTTAAACCCTAAACCCTAAACCCCAAATTCTAAATCCTAACCATAAATCCTGAACTCTAAACCTACAACTCAAAACCCTAAAACCTAAACTCTATCCCTAAACCCTAAATAATAAACACTAAACCAAAAACCGTAAACCCTTAACCCTAAACCCTAACCCTAAACCTTAAACCCTAAATCATAAACCCTAAATCGTAAATCCTAAACCCTACACCCTAAACCCTGTATCCTAAATCCTAAACCCTATAACCATAAACAATAGACTCCAGACCTAAGCCCTAAACATAAACATTAAACCCCCAAACCCTAAACCCTAAATCCTAAACTCAACATGCTAAACCATAAACCTAAAATCTAAACACTAAACCTAAACCTAAACCCTAAACCCTAAATCAAAACTCTAAATCTTAAACCCTAAACCCTAAACCCCAAATTCTAAATCCTAACCATAAATCCTGAACCCTAAATCAAGAAAAATAAACCTTACCCTAAACTATAAACCCTAAACCCTAAAACATAAACCCTAACACATAAACCTTAAACCCTAAACTAAACAATAAACCTAAATGCTAAATCCTAAACACTAAATCCAAACATTAAAACCTAAACCCTCAACCCCAAACCCTAAATCCTAAACTCTAAACCTTAAAACCTAATCTGTAAACTAAAAACCATAAAAAATAAACGATAAACTCTAAATCGTAAAGCCTAAACCATAAACCATAAACTCTAAACCTTAAACCCTAACCCCTAAACCCTAAACCTACAACTCAAAACCCTAAACCCTAAACACTAAACCAAAAACCCTAAACCTTAAAACCTAACACCTAAACCCTAAACCCTTAATCCTAAACCCTAAATACAACACCCTAAACCATAAACCCTACACCTAAACCTTAAACCATCACACTAATCCTAAACCCTAAATCCTTAACACTAAATAAAAACTCTAAACCCTCAACCTAAAACCCTAAACCCTAAATCCTAAACTCTAAATCATAAACACAAAATACTAAACCCACAACCCTAAACCCTAAACCCTAAGCCACAAACTCTAAACCCTAAATCCTAAACTCTAAACCCTAAACCCTAAACCCTAAACCATGAACAATAAACTCTAAACCCTAAACCCTAAACCCTAAATCCAAACCCCTAAACCTACAATTCAAAACCCTATCCCTAAACCCTAAACCCTAAACACTAAACCAAAAACCGTAAACCCTTAACCATAAACCCTAACCCTAAACCGTAGACCATAAATCATAAACCCTAAACCCTAAACCTTAAACCCTAAATCCTAAAGCCCAAACCCTAAATCCTAAGCCCTATATCCTAAATCCTAAATCGTAAACCGTAAACCCTAAACCTTAAATCTATAACTCCAAACTTTAAACCCTAAACCCTAAACCCTTAACCATAAACCCTAAATCCTAACCCTAAATCCAAAACACTAAATCAAAAAATATAAACCCTAAACCCTAAAACTTAAACCCTAACAAGTAAACCCTAAACTCTAAACTAAATAATAAACATTAAACCCTAAACCCTAACCCTAAATGCTAAACCCTAAACTAAACAATAAACATTAAACCCTAAACCCTAACCCTAAACGCTAAATCCTAAACCTTAAATCCAAACATTAAACCATAAACCCTAAACTCCAAACCCTAAATCCTAAACTCTAAACCTTAAAGACTAATCCCTAAACTCAAAACCATAAAAAATAAACCATAAACTCTACACCCTAAACCCTAAACCTTAAATCTATAATGCAAAACTTTAAACCCTAAACCCTAATCCCTAAACCCTTAACCATAAACCCTAAATCCTAAACCCTAAAAGCTACACCCTAAACCCTAAACCTTACACCTAAACCCTAAACCCTAAATCCTATATCCTCAATCCTAAACTCTAAATGTTAAACCCTAAACCAAAAATCCTAAACTCTAAATGTAAAACCCTAAACCGTAAGCCCTATATCCAAACTTTAATCCCTAAACCCTAAATCCTAATCCCTAAACCCTAAACCCTAAATGCTAAACCATAAACCCTAAACTCCAAACCCTAACACCGAAAACCTAAACCCTAAATCAATACTCTAAACCCTAAACCTTAAACCCTAAACCCCAAATCCTAAACTCTAAACCCTAAACACGAAATATTAAACCCTAAACCCAAAACCCTAAACGATAAACCCTAAACCCAAATCTCTAAACAGTAAACCCTAAATCGTAAATAAAAACTCTAAACCCTAAACCTTAAACCCTAAACCCTAAATACTAAACTCTATACCCTAAATGATAAATACTAAACCCTAAACTTCAAACCCTAAACCCTAAAGCCATAATCCTAAACTCAAAACCCTAAATTGTAAACCCTATAGCCTAATCCCAAAACCCATAACCTACAACTAGAACCCCTAAACACTAAACACTAAACTCTAAACCCTAAACACTAAACCATAAACCCAAAACCCTAAACGATATGCCCTAAACCCAAATCTCTCAATCCTAAACCCTAAATCAAAACTTTAAACCCTAAACCTTAAACCCTAAACCCTAAATCCTCAACTCTATACCCTAAACCATAAAACCTTAACCATAAACCTTAAACCTACAACTCTAAACCCTAAACCCTAAACCCTAAACTTTAAAACGTAAACCCTAAAGCCATAATCCTAAACTCAAAACCCTAAATCATAAACCCTATACCCTAAACCCTAAACCCAAAACCTACAACTCGAACCCCTAAAGCCTAAATCCTAAACTCTAAACCCTAAACCCTAAACCCTAAACCCTAAACCCTAAACCCTATACCACAAACCATAAACCATAAACCATAAACTCTAAACCCTAAACCCTAAACCTACAACTCGAAACCCTAAACACAAAACACAAAACCAAAAACATTAAACCTTAAAGCCTAACACCTAAACCCTAAACCCTTAACCATAAACCCTAAATCCTAATCCCTAAACCATAAACCCTACACATAAACCCTAAATTATATTCCTAATCCTAAACCCTAAATCAATACTCTAAACCCTAAACCTTAAATCCTAAACCCTAAACCTTACACCTAAACCCAAAACCCTAAATCCTAAAATCTAAATGTTAAACCCTAAACAAAAAATCCTAAACTCTAAATGTTAAACCCTAAACCCTAAACCCTATATCCAAACTTTAAACCCTAAACCCTAAATCCTAAACCATAAACCCTAAACTCCAAACCCTAACACCCAAAACCTAAATGCTATACCCTAAACCATAAACCTCAAAACTTACAACTCCAAACCCTAAACCCAAAACCCTAAACATTAAACCCTAAACTCTAAATGCTAAACCCTCATAACCTTAACCTTAAATTGTAGACCCTAAACCCTAAATCGTATACCCTAAACCCTAAACCTTAAACCTTACATCCTAAACCCTAAACCCTAAACCCTAAATCCTAAATCCTGTACCATAAAAACTAAACCCAAATCCCTAAACCCTATAACATAATACATAAACCCTAAACCCCAAACCCTAAATCCTAAACTCTAAACCTTAAAGCCTAATCCCTAAATTCAAAACCATAAAAAATAAACCATAAACTCTAAACCGTAAACCCTAAACCCTAAACCTTAAACCCTAAACCTTAAATCTATAACTCCAAACTTTAAACCCTAAACCCTATTTCCTATACGGTAAACCCTATAACCCTAAACAATAGACCCTATACCCTAAACCTTAAACACAAATACTAAACCCCCAAACCCTAAACCCAAAATCCTAAACTCAACACTCTAATCCCTAAGCCTAAAATCTAAACACTAAACTTAAACCTAAACCCTAAACCCTATATCAAAACTCTAAATCTTAAACCCAAAACCCTAAATCCTAAATCCTAACCCTAAATCCAAAGCACTAAATCAAAAAATATAAACCCTAAACCCTAAAACTTAAACCCAACCATGTAAACCCTAAACCCTAAACTAAACAATAAACAATAAACCGTAAACCCTAACCCTAAACTCTAAATCCTAAACCTTAAATCCAAACATTAAACCCTAAACCCTAAACCCCAAACCCCAAACCCTAAATCCTAAACTCTAAACCTTAAAGCCTAATCCCTAAACTCAAAACCATAAAAAATAAACCATAAACTCTAAACCCTAAACCCTAAACCTTAAATCTATAACTCAAAACTTTAAACCCTAAACCCTAAACCATAATCCCTAAACCCTTAACCATAAACTCTAAATCCTAAACCCTAAAATCTACACCCTAAACCCTAAACCTTACACCTAAACCCTAAAACCTAAATCCAAAACTCTAAATGTTAAACCCTAAACCACAAATCCTAAACCCTAAATGTTAAACCCTAAACCCTAACCCCTAAATCCAAACTTTAAACCCTAAACCCTAAATCCTACACCCTAAACCCTAAACCTTAAATCCTAAACCATAAACCCTAAACTCCAAATCCTAACACCCAAAAGCTAACTGCTAAACCCAAAACCATAAACTTTAAACCTACAACTCCAAACCCTAAACCCAAAACCCTAAACTCTAAATGCCAAACCCTAATAACCTTAACCTTAAACTGTAGACCCTAAACCCTAAACCGTATACCCTAAACCCTAAATCTTAAACCCTACACCCTAAACCCTAAACCCTAAATCCTGTACCCTAAAAACTAAACCCAAAACCCTAATCCCTAAAACATAATACATAAACCCTAAACCCCAAACCCTAAATGCTAAACTCTAAACCTTAAAGCCTAATCCCGAAATTCAAAACCATAAAAAATAAACCATAAACTCTAAACCGTAAACCCTAAACCCTAAACCTTAAATCTATAACTCTGAACTTTAAACCCTAAACCCTATTTCCTGTACGCTAAGCCCTATAACCCTAAATAATAGACCCTATACCCTAAACCCTAAACGTAAATACTAAACCCCCAAACCCTAACCCAAAATCCTAAACTCAACGCTCTAAACCCTAAGCCTAAAATCTAAACACTAAACTTAAACCTAAACCCTAAACCCTATATCAAAACTCTAAATCATAAACCCTAAACCCTAAACCCTAAATCTTAAATCCTAACCCTAAATCCAAAACACTAAATAAAAAAATATAAACCCTAAACCCTAAAACTTAAACCCTAACATGTAAACCCTAAATCCTAAACTAAACAATAAACATTAAACCCTAAACCCTAACCCTAAACGCTAAAACCTAAACCTTAAATCCAAACATTAAACCCTAAACCCTAAACCCCAAACCCTAAATCCTAAACTCTAAACCTTAAAGGCTAATCCCTTAACTCAAAACCATAAAAAATAAACCATAAACTGTAAACCCTAAACCCTAAACATTAAATCTATAACTCAAAACTTTAAACCATAAATCCTAAACCCTAATCCCTGAACCCTTAACCATAAACCCTTAATCCTAAACCCTAAAACCTACACCCTAAATCCTAAACCTTACACCTAAACCCTAAACCCTAAATCCTATATCCTCAATCCTAAATTCTAAATGTTAAACCCTAAACCAAAAACTCTATGTCCAAACTTTAAACCCTAAACCCTAAATCCTAATCCCTAAACCCTAAACCCTAAATCCTAAACCATAAACCCTAAACTCCAAACCCTAACAACCAAAACCTAAATGCTAGACCCTAAACCATAAACCTCAAAACCTACAACTCCAAACCCTAAAGCAAAACCCTAAACATTAAACCCTAAACCCTAATAACCTTAACCTTAAACTATAGACCCTAAACCCTAAACCGTATACCCTAAAACCTAAACCTTAAACCCTACACCCTAAACCCTAAACCCTAAATCCTGTACCCTAAAAACTAAACCCAAAGCCCTAAACCCTAAAACATAATGCATAAACCCTAAACCCTAAAGCCTAAACGTTCAACCTACAACTCCAAACCCTCAATCCAAACGTTAAACCCTAAAGCGTAAAACCTAATCCCTAAACCGTAAACCCAAAATCCTAAACCATAAGCCCTAAATTGCAAACACTAACACCCAAAACCTAAATACTAAATCCTAAATGATCAACCCTTAACCATAAACCATAAAGCTACAACTCCAAACCCTAAACCCAAAACCCTAAACATTAAACCATAAACTCTTAATGCCCCTAAAACATAAACCTTAAATTGTAGACCCTAAACCCTAAACCCTAAACGCTAAACCTAAACCTAAAACCTAAAGCTTAAACCCTAACACTAATCCTAAACCGTAAATCCTTAACTCTAAATCAAAACACTAAACCCTAAACCTCAATCCCTAAACCCCAAATCCTAAACTCTAAATCATAAACACAAAATACTAAACCCACAACCCTAAACCCTAATCCCTAAACCACAAACTCTAAACCTTAAACTCTAAACACTAACCAAAAAACCCTAATCCCTTAACCATAAACCCTAACCCTAAACCTTAAACCATAAATCATAAACCCTAAACCCTAAACCCTAAATCCAAAACCCTAAACCCTAAACCCTAAATCCTATATACTAAATCCTAAACCCTATAACCCTAAACAGACCCTACACCCTAAACCCTAAAACCTAAACACTAATACCCCAAACTCTAAACCCTAAATCCTAAACTCAACGCTCTAAACCCTAAACCTAAAATCTAAACCCTAAACCTAAACCTAAACCCTAAACCCTAAATGCTAACACTAAACCTAAACCCTAAACCTTAAACCCTAACACTAACCCTAAACCCTAAATCCTTAACTCTAAATCAAAACACTAAACCGTAAACCTCAAATGCTAAACCCCAAATCCTAAACTCTAACTCATAAACACAAAATATTAAACACACAACCCTAAACCCTAAACCCTAAACCACAAACTCTAAACCCTAAACCCTAAACACCAACCGAAAAACCCTAAGCCCTTAACCATAAACCCTAACACTAAACCTTAAACCTTAAATCATAAACCCTAAACCCTAAACCCGAAACCCTAAATCCTAAACCCTAAACCCTAAACCCTAAACCCTATATACTAAATCCTAAACCCTATAACCCTAAACAATAGACCCTACACCCTAAACCCTAAACCTAAACACTAATCCCCCAAACCCTAAACCCTAAATGCTAAACTCAACAATATAAACCCTAAATCTAAAATCTAAACCCTAAACCTAAACCTAAACCCTAAACCCTAAATCCAAACTCTAAATCTTAAACCCTGAACCCAAAACCCTAAATCCTAAATCCTAAACCCTAAACTATAAACCCTAAATCAAAAAATATAAGCCCTAAACCCTAAACTATAAACGCTAAATCAAAAAATATAAGCCCTAAACCATAAACTACAAACCCTAAATCCTAAAACATAAACCCTAAAATGTAAACCCTAAACCCTAAACTAAACCATAAATATTAAACCCTAAACCCTAACCTTAAACACTAAATCCTAAACCCTAAATCCAAACATTAAACCCTATACCCTATATCCTAAATCCTAAACCCTATAACCCTAAACAATAGACCCTATACCCTAAACCCTAAACCTAAACACTAAACCCCCAAACCCCTAAACACAACACTCTAAACCCTAAACCTAAAATCTAAACACTAAACCAAAACCTAAACCCTAAATCAAAATTCTAAATCTTAAACCCTAAACCTTAAACCCTAAATCCTAAATCCTAACCCTAAATCCTAAACCCTAAATCAAAAATTATAAACCCCAAAACATAAACACAAAAATGTAAAGCCTCAAACCTATACCAAACCATAAACATTAAACCCTAAACCCTAACCCTGAACTTTAAATCCTAAACCCTAAATCCAAACATTACATCCTAAACCCTAAACCCCAAACCCTAAATCCTAAACTCTAGACCTTAAAGCCAAATCCCTAAAGTCAAAACCATAAAAAATAATCCATAAAGTCTAAACCGTAAACCCTAAACCTTAAATCTATAACTCCAAACTTTAAACCCTAAACCCTAAACCCTTACCCATAAACCCTAAACCCTAAACCCTAAATCCTACACCATAAATCCGAAACCCTAAACCCTAAACCCTAAACCCTAAACCATAAACCCTCAACTCCAAACCCTAACACCCAAAACCTAAATGCTAAACCTTAACCCATAAACCCTTAACCATATACCTTAAAGCTATAACTCCAAACCCTAAACCCAAAACCCTAAACATTGAACCTTAAACACTAAATGTTAAACCCTAAAACTTAAACCTTAAATTATAGACCCTAAACCTTAAACCTTAAACCCTAAACCCTAAACCCTAAACCTTAAATCCTAACACTAATCCTAAACCCTAAATCATTAACTCTAAATCAAAACTCTAAACCCTAAACCTCAAACCCTAAACCCCAAATACTAATTCATAAACACAAAATACTAAACCCACGACTTTAAACCCTAAACCCTAAACCACAAACTCTAAACCTTAAACACTAAACCCTAAATCCTAAACCCTAAACCCTAAACCATGAACCATAAACTCTAAACCCTAAATCCTAACACCTAAATCCTAACCCCTAAACCTACAACTCGAAACCCTAAACCCTACACCCTATCCCTAAACCCTAAACCCTAAACACTAAACCAAAAGCCCTAAACCCTTAACCATAAACCCTAACCCTAAACCATAAACACTAAATCATAAATCCTAAACCGTAAACCCTAAACCTTAAATCTATAAATCCAAACTTTAAACCCTAAACCCTAAACCCTTACCCATAAACCCTAAACCCTATAACCCTAAACAATAGACCCTATACCCTAAACCATAAACCAAAACACTAAACCCCCAAACCCTAAACCCTAAATCCTAAACTCAACACTCTAAACCCTAAACCTAAAATCTAAACACTAAACCAAAACCTAAACCCTAAACCCTAAACCCTAAACAAAACTCTAAATCTTAAACCATAAACCCTAAACCCTAAATCCTAAATCCTAACCCTAAATCCTAAACCCTAAATCAAAAAATATAAACACTAAACCCTAAACTATAAACCATAAACCCTAAAACATAAACACTAAAAAGTAAACCCTCAAACCTAAACTAAATCATAAATATTAAACCCTAAACCCTAACCCTAAATGCTAAATACTAAATCGTAAATCCAAAATTAAACACTAAACCCTAAACACCAAACCCTAAATCCTAAACTCTAAACATTAAAGCCTAATCCCTAAACTCAAAACTATAAAAAATAATCCATAAACTCTAAACCGTAAACCCTCAACCCTAAACCTTAAATCTATAACTCCAAACTTTAAACCCTAAACCCTAAACCCTTAACCATAAACCCTAAATCCTACACCCTAAACCCTACACCTTAAACCCTAAACCCTAAACCCTAAACCCTTAACCATAAACCCTAAATCCTACACCCTAAACCCTACACCTCAAACCCTAAACCTTACACCTAAACCCTAAACACTAAATCCTATATCCTCCATCCTAAACTACAAATGTTAAACCCTAAACCGAAAATCCTAAACTCTAAATGTTAAACCGTAAACTCTAAACCCTAAATGCAAACATTAAACCCTAAACCGCAAATCCTAAACCCTAAACCTTAAGCCCTAAATCCTGAACCATGAACCCTAAACTCCAAACCCAAAACCTAAATGCTAGATTCTAAACCATAAACCCTTAACCATAAACCTTAAACCTTCAACTCCAAACCCTAAACCCAAAACCCTAAACATTAAACCCTAAAATCTAAATGCTAAACCCTAATAACCTAAACCTTAAATTGTAGACCCTAAACCCTAAACCCTACACCCAAAACTCTAAACCCGAAATCCCAAACCCTACAAGCTAAACCCAAAACCCTAAACCCTAAAACTTAATACTTAAACCCTAAACCTTCAACCTACAACTCCAAACCCTAAATCCAAACTTTAAACCCTAAAACCTAAACCCTAAACCCTAAACCTAAACCCTAAATCCTAAACCCTAAACCTTAAACCCTAATACTAATCCTAAACCCTAAATCATTAACTCTAAATCATAACTCTAAACCCTAAACCTCAAACCCTGAACCCCAAATCCTAAACTCTAAATCATAAACACAAAATACAAAACATACAACCCTAAACCCTAAACCCTAAACCCTAAACCACAAACTCTAAACCCATAACCCTAAATCCTAAATCCTAAACCCTAAACCCTAAACCATGAACCATAAACTCTAAACCCTAAACCCTAAACCCAAAACCCTAAATCCTAACCCCTAAACCTACAACTCAAAACCCTAAACCCTAAACCCTATCCCTAAACCCTAAACCCTAAACACTAAACCCAAGGCCCTAAACCCTTCACCATAAACCCTAACCCTAAACCAACACTAAATCATAAATCCTAAACGCTAAACTCTAAATCGTAAAACCCTAAACCCTAAACCCTATATCATAAATCCTAAACCCTATAACCCTAAACAATAGACCCTATACCCTAAACCCTAAACCTAAATGCTAAACCCCCAAACCCTAAACCCAAAATCCTAAACTCAACACTCTAAACCCTAAACCTAAAATCTAAACACTAAACCAAAACCCAAACCCTAAACCTTAAACCCTAAACCCTAAATCAAAACTCTAAATCTTTAACCCTAAACCTTAAACCCTAAATCCTAAATCCTAACCCTAAATCCTAAACCCTAAATCAAAAAATATAAACCCTAAATGCTAAACTATAAATCATAATCCCTAAAACATAAACACTAAAACTTAAACCCTCAAACCTAAACTAAACCATAAATATTAAACCCTAAACCCTAACCCTAAATGCTAAATCCTAAACCCTAAATCCAAATATTAAACCCTAAACCCTAAACTCCAAACCCTTAATCCTAAACTCTAAACCTTAAAGCCTAATCCATCAACTCAAAAGCATAAAAAATAATCCATAAACTCTAAACCGTAAACCGTAAACCCTAAACCCTAAACCTTAAATCTATAACTCCAAACTTTAAACCCTAAATCCTAAACCCTAAACCCTAAATCCTTAATCATAAACCCTAAATCGTAAACCCTAAACCCTAAATCCTTAATCATAAACCCTAAATCCTAAACCCTAAACTCTAAACCCTAAGTCCAAACTTTAAACCCTAAACCCTAAACCATAAATCCTAAACCTTAAACCCTAAACTCCAAACCCTAACACCCAAAACCTAAATGATAGACCCTAAAACCATAAACCCTTAACCATAAACCTTAAACCTACAATTCCAAACCCTAAACCCTAAACTAAACCCTAAACCCTAAACTCTAAATGCTAAACCCTAATAACCTATACCTTAAACTGTAGACCCTAAACCCTAAACTCTATACCCTAAACCCTAAATCCTAAACTCTACACCCAAAACCCTCAACTCAAAATCCCAAACCCTAAAACTAAACCCAAAACCCTAAACCCAAAAACTTAATACTTAAACCCTAAACCTTCAACCTATAACTCCAAACCCTAAATCCAAACTTTAAACCCTAAAACGTAAAACCTAAACCCTAAACCTAAACACTAAACCCTAAACCCTGAAACTAATCCTAAACCCTAAATCATTAACTCTAAATCAAAACTCTATACCCTAAAGCTAAAACCCTAAACCCCAAATCCTAAAACCTAAATCATAAACACAAAATACTAAGCTCACAACCCTAAACCCTAAACCCTAAACCACAAACTCTAAACCCTAAACCCTAAATCCTAACCCCTAAACCTACAACTTGAAACCCTAAACCCTAAACCCTATTCCTAAACCCTCAACCCTAAACCCTAACCCCTTCACCATAAGCCCTAAACCCTTAACCATAAACCGCAACCCTAAACCTTAAACCCTAAATCATAAACCCCAAACCCTTAATCCTAGACCCTAAACCCTAAATCCTAAACCCTAAACCCTAAACCCTATAAACTTCAACAATAGACCCTATACCCTAAACCATATACCTAAACACTAAACCCCCAAACCCCAAACCCTAAATCCTAAACTCAACACTCTAAACCCTAAACCTAAAATCTAAACACTAAAACCTAAACCTAAACCCTAAATCAAAACTCTAAATCTTAAACCCTAAACCCTAAGCCCTAAATCCTAAATCTTACCCCTAAATCCTAAACCCAAAATCAAAAAATATAAACCCTAAACCCTAAACTATACACCCTAAACCCTAAAACATAAACACTAAAATGTAAACCGTCAAACCTAAACTAAACCATAAACATTAAACCCTAAACCCTAACCCTAAACGCTAAATCCTAAACCCTAAATCCAAACATTAAACCCTAAACCCTAAACCCCAAACCTTAAATCCTAAACTCTAAACCTTAAAGCCTAATCCCTAAACTCAAAACCATAAAAAACTAATCCATAAACTCTAAACCGTAAACCCTAAACTCTAAACCTTAAATCTATAACTCCAAACTTTAAACCCTAAACCCTAAACCCTAAACCCTACACCCTAAACCCTAAACCTTACACCTAAACCCTAAACCCTAAATCCTAAATCCTCCATCCTAAACTCTAAATGTTAAACCCTAAACCCTAAATCCTAAGCCCAAAACCTACAACTCGAACACCTAAAGCCTAAACCCTGAACTCTAAACCCCAAACCCTAAACACTAAACATGAACCCAAAACCCTAAACCCTAAACGCTAAAAACCAAACCTTAAACCCTAAACCATAAACCATAAACTCTAAACCCTCAACCCTAACCCCTAAACCGTAAATCTACAACTCAAAACCCAAAACCATAAACCTTAAAACCTAACACCTAAACCCCAAACCCTTAACCATAAACCCTAAATCCTAAACCCTTAACCCTACACCCTAAACAATAAACTCTACACCTAAACCCTAAACCCGTTTCTCAAACCCTAAATCCTAAACTCTAAACCTTAAAGCCTAATCCCTAAACTCAAAACCATAAAAAATAATCCATAAACTCTAAACCGTAAACCCAAAACATTAAATCTATAACTCCAAACATTAAACCCTAAACCCTAAACATTACACATAAACCCTAAACCCTAAACCTCAAACCCTAAACCCTAAACTCTAAACCCCAAACCCTAAACACTAAACCATAAACCCTAAACCCTAAACCCTAAACACCAAACCTTAAACCCTAAACCATAAACCATAAACTCTAAACCCTCAACCCTAACCCCTAAACCGTAAATCTACAACTCAAAACCTTAAACCCTAAACCTTAAAACCTAACACCTAAATCCTAAACCCTTAACCATAAACCCTAAATCCTAAACCATAAACCCTACACCCTAAACAATAAACCCTAAACCTAAACCCTAAATCCTATATCCTCCATCCTAAACTCTAAATGTTAAATCCTAAACCAAAAATCCTAAACACTAACTGTTAAACCCTGAACTCTAAACCCTAAATCCAAACTTTAAACCCTAAACCATAAACCCTAAACCCTAAACCATAAACCCTAAATCCTAAACCATAAACCCTAAACTCCAAACCCTAACACCCAAAACCTAAATGCTAGACCCTTAACCATAAACCATTAACCATAAACTTTAAACCTACAACTCCAAACCCTGAACCCAAAACCCTAAACCCTAAACCCTAAACCTTAAAGCCTAACACTAATCCTAAACCCTAAAATCCAAACTCTAAACCCCAAATCCTAAATCCTAAACCCTACAACCCTCAACAATAGACCCTATACCCTAAACCATATACCTAAACACTAAACCCCCAAACCCTAAACCATAAATCCTAAACTCAACACTCTAAACCCTAAACATAAAATCTAAACACTAAACCTAAACCTAAACCCTAAATCAAAACTCTAAATCTTAAACCCTAAACCCTAAACCCTAAACTCTAAACCCTAAATCCTAAACCCTATATACTAAATCCAAAACCCTATAACCCTAAACAATAGACCCTATACCCTAAACCCTCAACCAAAATACGAAACCCCAAAACCCTAAACCCTAAACCATGAACCCTAAACCCTAAACCCTAAATCCTAAATCCTAACCATAAATCCTAAACCCTAAATCAAAAAATATAAACACTAAACCCTAAACTATAAACCATAAACCCTAAAACATAAACACTAAAAAGTAAACCCTCAAACCTAAACTAAATCATAAATATTAAACCCTAAACCCTAACCCTAAATTCTAAATACTAAATCGTAAATCCAAAATTAAACACCAAACCCTAAACCCCAAACCCTAAATCCTAAACTCTAAACAGTAAAGCCTAATCCCTAAACTCAAAACCATAAAAAATAATCCATAAACTCTAAACCGTTAACCGTAAACCCTCAACCCTAAACCTTAAATCTATAACTCCAAACTTGAAACCCTAAACCCTAAACCCTTAACCATAAACCCTAAATCCTACACCCTAAACCCTACACCTTAAATCCTAAACCTTACACATAAACCCTAAACCCTAATTCCTATATCCTCCATCCTAAACTATAAATATTAAACCCTAAACCAAAAATCCTAAACTTTAAATTTTAAACCGTAAACTCTAAACCCTAAATGCAAACTTTAAACCCTAAATCAAAAATCCTAAACCCTAATCCTTAAACCCTAAATCCTAAACCATGAACCCTTAACTCCAAACCCTAACACCCAAAACCTAAATGCTAGATCCTAAACCATAAACCCTTAACCATAAACCTTAAACCTTCAACTCCAAACCCTAAACCCAAAACCCTAAACATTAAACCCTAAAATCTAAATGCTAAACCCTAATAACCTAAACCTTAAACTGTAGACCCTAAACCCTAAACCCTATACCCAAAACTCTAAACCCGAAATCCCAAACCCTAAAAACTAAACCCAAAACCCTAAACCCTAAAATTTGATACTTAAACCCTAAACCTTCAACCTACAACTCCAAACCCTAAATCCAAACTTTAAACCCTAAAACCTAAACCCTAAACCCTAAACCTAAACCCTAAATCCTAAACCCTAAACCTTAAATGCTAACACTAATCCTAAACCCTAAATCATTAACTCTAAATCATAACTCTAAACCCTAAACCTCAAATCCTGAACCCCAAATCCTAAACTCTAAATCATAAACACAAAATACAAAACACACAACCCTAAACCCTAAACCCCAAACCCTAAACCACAAACTCTACACCCTAAACCCTAAATCCTAAATCCTAAACCCTAAACCCTAAACCATGAACCATAAACTCTAAACCCTAAACCCTAAACCCTAAACCCTAAATCCTAACCCCTAAACCTACAACTCAAAACCCTAAACCCTAAACCCTAAACACCAAACCTTAAACCCTAAACCATAAACCTTAAACTCTAAACCCTCAACCATAAACCCTAAATCCTAAACCATAAACCCTACACCCTAAATAATAAACCCTACACCTAAACCCTAAATCCTATATCCTCCATCCTAAACTCTAAATGTTAAATCCTAAACCAAAAATCCTAAACTCTAAATGTTAAACCCAAAACTCTAAACCCTAAATCCAAACTTTAAACCCTAAACCATAAACCCTAAACCCTAAACCATAAGCCCTAAATCCTAAACCATAAACCCTAAACTCCAAACCCTAACACCCACAACCTAAATGCTAGACCCTTAACCATAAACCACTAACCATAAACCTTAAACCTACAACTCCAAACCCTAAACCCAAAACCCTAAACCCTAAACCCTAATCCTTAAAGTCTAACACTAATCCTAAACCCTAAATCCAAACTCTAAACCCTAAACCCTAAATCCTAAATCCTAAAACATAAACCCTATAACCCTCAACAATAGACCCTATACCCTAAACCATATACGTAAAGACTAAACCCCCAAACCCTAAACCCTAAATCCAAAACTCAACACTCTAAACCCTAAACCAAAAATCTAAACACTAAACCTAAACCTAAACCCTAAATCAAAACTCTAAATCTTAAACCCTAAACCCTAAACCCTAAACCCAAAACCCAAAATCCTAAACCCAAAACCCTAAACCCTAAAACATAAACATTAAACTCTAGACCCTAAACCCTAAACCCTAAATCCTAAACACTAAACCAAAATCCTAAAACCTAAACCCTAAACCCTAAACCCTAATCCTAAACACTAAATGCTTAACTCTAAACCCTAAATCTCAAACCCTAATCCCCAAATCCTAAACTCTAAACCCTAAACACAAAATACTTAGCCTTCGACCCTAAGCCCTAAACCATAAACCCAAAACGCTAAATGATAAACCCTAAACCCAAAACTCTAATCCCTAAACCCTAAACCCTAAACTATATTCCTAATCCTAAACCCTAAATCAATACTCTAAACCCTAAACCTTAAACCCTAAACCCCAAATCCTAAACTCTAAACCCTAAACACGAAATACTAAACCCTAAACCCAAAACCCTAAACGATAAACCCTAAACCCAAATCTCTAAACAGTAAACCCTAAATCGTAAATCAAAACTCTAAACCCTAAACCCTAAATCCTAAACTCTATATCCTAAATGCTAAATACTAAACCCTAAACTTCAAACCCTAATCCCTGAAGCCATAATCCTAAACTCAAAACCCTAATTTGTAAACCCTATACCCTAAACCCAAAACCCAAAATCTACAACTAGAACCCCTAAACACTAAACCCTAAACTCTAAACCCTAAACCCTAAACACTAAACCCTAAACCCAAAACCCTAAACCATAAACCCAAAACCCAAAACGATAAGCCCTAAACCCAAATCTCTCAATCCTAAACCCTAAACCCTAAATCAAAACTTTAAACCATAAACCTTAAACCCTAAAACCTAAATCCTAAACTCTATACCCTAAACCATAAAACCTTAACCATAAACCTTAAACCTACAACTCCAAACCCTAAACCCTAAACCCAAAACTTTAAAACGTAAACCCTAAAGCCATAATCCTAAACTCAAAACCCTAAATCATAAACCCTATACCCTAAACCCTAAACCCAAAACCTACAACTCGAACCCCTAAAGCCTAAATCCTAAACTTTAAACCCTAAACCCTAAACACTAAACCATAAACCCTAAACCCTAAACCATAAACCATAAACCATAAACCATAAACTCTAAACCCTAAACCCTAAACCTACAACTCTAAACACTAAACACTAAACACAAAATCAAAAACATTAAATCTTAAAGCCTAACACCTAAACCCTAAACCCTTAACCATAAACCCTAAATCCTAAACCCTAAACCATAAACCCTACACCTAAACCCCAAACACTAAATCCTATATCCTCAATCGTAAACTCTAAATGTTAAACCCTAAACCACAAATCCAAAACCCTAAATGTTAAACCCTAAACCCTACACCCTAAACCCTAAACACTAAACCATAAACCCAAAACCCTAAACGATAAGCCATAAACCCAAATCTCTAAACCCTAAACCATAAACCCTAAATCAAAACTCTAAACCCTAAACTTTAAACCCTAAACCCTAAATCCTAAACTCTATACCCTAAACCCTAAATCCTAAACCCTAAAGCATAAACCCTACACTAAACCCGAAACCCTAAATCCTATATCCTCAATCCTAAACTCTAAATGCTAAACCCTAAACCACAAATCCTCAACCCTAAATGTTTAACCCTAAACACTACACCCTAAACCCTAAACACTAAACCATAAACCCAAAACCCTAAACGATAAGCCATAAACCCAAATCTCTAAACCCTAAACCATAAACCCTCAATCAAAACTTTAAACCCTAAACCCGAAATCCTAAACTCTATACCCAAAACCATAAACCCTTAACCATAAACCTTAAACCTACAACTCCAAACCCTAAACCCAAAACCCTAAACTTCAAACCCTAAACCCTAAAGCCATAATCCTAAACTCAAAACCCTAAACCCTAAACACTAAGCCATAAACCCTAAACACTAAACCAAAATCCTAAACCCTAAACCCTAAACCCTAATCCTAAACCCTAAATCCTTAACTCTAAACCCTAAACCTCAAACCCTAATCCCCAAATCCTAAACTCTAAACCCTAAACACAAAATACTAAATCCTCAACCCTAAACCCTAAACCATAAACCCAAAACCCTAAATGATAAACCCTAAATCCAAAACTCTAATCCCTAAACCCTAAACCCACCCTAAATCCTAAACCCTAAACTATATTCCTAATCCTAAACCTTAAATCAATACTCTAAACCCTAAACTTTAAACCCTAAACCCCATATACTAAACTCTAAACCCTAAAGACAAAATACTAAACCCTAAATCCAAAATCCTAAAACCTGAACCCTAAACCCAAAACCCTAAACGATAAACCCTAAACCCAAAACCCTAAACGATAAACCCTAAACCCAAATCTCTAAACTCTAAACCCTAAACCCAAAATCAAAACTCTAAACCCTAAATCCTAAACAGTAAACCAAAATCATAAACCCAAAACCCTAAACCCTAAAGCATAAACATTAAACTCTAGACCCTAAACCCTAAACCCTAAATCCTAAACACTAAACCAAAATCCTAAACCCTAAACCCTAAACCCAAAACCCTAAACCCTAAACCCTAATCCTAAACACTAAATGCTTAACTCTAAACCCTAAATCTCAAACCCTAATCCCCAAATCCTAAACTCAAAACCCTAAACACCAAATACTTAGCCTTCAACCCTAAACCCTAAACCACAAACCCAAAACGCTAAACGATAAACCCTAAACCCAAAACTCTAATCACCTAAACCCTAAACCCACCCTAAACCCTAAACTATATTCCTAATCCTAAACCCTAAATCAATACTCTAAACCCTAAACCTTAAACCCTAAACCCAAATCCTAAATTCTAAACCCTAAACACGAAATACTAAACCTTAAATCCAAAACCCTAAATGATAAACCCTAAACCCAAATCTCTAAACAGCAAACCCTAAATCGTAAATCAAAATTCTAAACCCTAAACCCTAAATCCTAAACTCTATACCCTAAATGCTAAATACTAAACCCTAAACTTCAAACCCTTAACCCTGAAGCCATAATCCTAAACTCAAAACCCTAATTTGTAAACCCTACACCCTAAACCCAAAACCCAAAACCTACAACTAGAACCACTAAACACTAAATCCTAAACTCTAAACCCTAAACCCTAAACCCAAAACCCTAAACCATAAACCCAAAACCCAAAACGATAAGCCCTAAACCCAAATCTCTCAATCCTAAACCCTAAAATCTAAATCAAAACTTTAAACCCTAAACCTTAAACCCTAAACCCTAAATCCTCAACTCTATACCCTAAACCATAAAACCTTAACCATAAACCTTAAACTTACAACTCCAAACCCTAAACCCTAAACCCTAAGCCCAAAACTTTAAAACGTAAACCCTAAAGCCTTAATCCTAAACTCAAAACCCTAAATCATAAACCCTATACCCTAAACCCTAAACCCAAAACCTACAACTCGAACCCCTAAAGCCTAAATCCTAAACTCAAAACCCTAAATCATAAACCCTAAACCCTAAACCCTATACCATAAACCATAAACCATAAACTCTAAACCCTAAACCCTAAACCTACAACTCGAAACCCGAAACACTAATCACAAAACCAAAAACATTAAACCTTAAAGCCTAACACCTAAACCCTAAACCCTAAATCCTAAACCCTAAACCATAAACCCTACACCTAAACCCTAAACCCTAAATCCTATATCCTCAATCCTAAACACTAAATGTTAAACATTAAACCACAAATACTAAACCCTAAATGTTAAACCCTAAACACTACACCCTAAACCCTAAACACTAAACCATAAACCCAAAACCCTAAACGATAAGCCCTAAACCCAAATCTCTAAACCCTAAACCCTAAACCCTAAATCAAAACTCTAAACCCTAAACTTTAAACCCTAAACCCTAAATCCTAAACTCAATACCCTAAACCATAAGCCCTTAACCAAAAACCTTAAACTTTCAACTCCAAACCCTAAACCCTAAACCCTAAACCCTAAACTTCAAACCCTAAACACTAAAGCCATAATCCTAAACTCAAAACCCTAAACCCTAAACACTAAGCCATAAACCCTAAACACTAAACCAAAATCCTAAACCCTAAACCCTAAACCCAAATCCTAAACCCTAAATCCTTAACTCTAAACCATAAACCTCAAACCCTAATCCCCAAATCCTAAACTCTAAACCCTAAACACAAAATACTAAATCCTCAACCCTAAACCCTAAACCATAAACCGAAAACCCTAAATGATAAACCCTAAATCCATAACTCTAAACCCTAAACCCTAAACCCATCCTAAATCCTAAACCCTAAACTATATTCCTAATCCTAAACCCTAAATCAATACCCTAAACCCTAAACCATAAACCCTCAACCCCATATCCTAAACTCTAAACCCTAAAGACAAAATACTAAACCCCAAACCCAAAATCCTAAAACCTAAACCCTAAACCCAAAACCCTAAACGATAAACCCTAAACCCAAATCTCTAAACTCTAAACCCTAAACCCAAAATCAAAACACTAAACCCTAAATGCTAAACAGTAAACAAAAACCCAAAACCTACAAGTAGAACCACTAAACACTAAACCCTAAACTCTAAACCCTAAACCCTAAACACTAAACCCTAAACCATAAACCCAAAACCCAAAACGATAAGCCCTAAACCCATATCTCTCAATCCTAAACCCTAAACCCTAAATCAAAACTTTAAACCCTAAACCTTAAACCCTGAACCCTAAATCCTCAACTCTATACCCTAAACCATAAAACCTTAACCATAAACCTTAAACCTACAACTCCAAACCCTAAACCCTAAACCCAAAACTTTAAAACGTAAACCCTAAAGCCTTAATCCTAAACTCAAAACCCTAAATCATAAACCCTATACCCTAAACCCTAAACCCAAAACCTACCACTCGAACCCCTTAAGCCAAAATCCTAACCTCTAAACCCAAAACCCTAAACACTAAACCAAAAATCCCAAACCCTAAACCCTATACCATAAACCATAAACCATAAACTCTAAACCCATAAACCCAAAACCCTAAATGATAAACCCTAAATCCATAACTCTAAACCCTAAACCCTAAACCCATCCTAAATCCTAAACCCTAAACTATATTCCTAATCCTAAACCCTAAATCAATACCCTAAACCCTAAACCATAAACCCTCAACCCCATATCCTAAACTCTAAACCCTAAAGACAAAATACTAAACCCCAAATCCAAAATCCTAAAACCTAAACCCTAAACCCAAAACCCTAAACGATAAACCCTAAACCCAAATCTCTAAACTCTAAACCCTAAACCCAAAATCAAAACACTAAACCCTAAATGCTAAATAGTAAACCAAAACCCAAAACCTACAAGTAGAACCACTAAACACTAAACCGTAAACTCTAAACCCTAAACCCTAAACACTAAACCCTAAACCATAAACCCAAAACCCAAAACGATAAGCCCTAAACCCATATCTCTCAATCCTAAACCCTAAACCCTAAATTAAAACTTTAAACCCTAAACCCTAAATCCTCAACTCTATACCCTAAACCATAAAACCTTAACCATAAACCTTAAACCTACAACTCCAAACCCTAAACCCTAAACCCAAAACTTTAAAACGTAAACCCTAAAGCCTTAATCCTAAACTCAAAACCCTGAATCATAAACCCTATACCCTAAACCCAAAACCCAAAACCTACCACTCGAACCCCTTAAGCCAAAATCCTAAACTCTAAACCTTAAACCCTAAACACTAAACCAAAAACCCCAAACCCTAAACCCTATACCATAAACCATAAACCATAAACTCTAAACCCTAAACCCTAAACCTACAACTCAAAACCCTAAACACTAAACACAAAACCAACAACATTAAACCTTAAAGCCTAACACCTAAACCCTACACCCTTAACCATAAACCCTAAATCCTAAACCCTAAACCATAAAACCTACATCGAAACCCTAAACCCTAAATCCTATATCCTCAATCCTAAACACTAAATGTTAAACGCTAAACCACAAATACTAAACCCTAAATGTTAAACCCTAAACACTACACCCTAAACCCAAAACACTAAACCATAAACCCAAAACCCTAAACGGTAAGCCCTAAACCCAAATCTCTAAACCCTAAACCCTAAACCCTAAATCAAAACTCTAAACCCTAAACTTTAAACCCTAAACCCTCAATCCTAAACTCTATACCCTAAACCATAAACCCTTAACCAAAAACCTTAAACCTACAACTCCAAACCCTAAACCCTAAACCCTAAACTTCAAACCCTAAACACTAAAGCCATAATCCTAAACTCAAAACCCTAAACCCTAAACACTAAGCCATAAATCCTTAACTCTAAACCATAAACCTCAAACCCTAATCCCCAAATCCTAAACTCTAAACCCTAAACACAAAATACTAAATCCTCAACCCTAAACCATAAACCATAAACCCAAAACCCTAAATGATAAACCCTAAATCCAAAACTCTAATCCCTAAACCCTAAACACACCTTAAATCCTAAACCCTAAATTATATTCCTAATCCTAAACCCTAAATCACACTCTAAACCATAAACCATAAACCCTAAACCCCATATCCTAAACTCTAAACCCTAAAGACAAAATACTAAACCCGAAACCCAAAATCCTAAAACCTAAACACTAAACCCAAAACCCTTTACGATAAACCCTAAACCCAAATCTCTAAACCCTAAACCCTAACTCCAAAATCCTAAAACCTAAACCCTAAACCCAAAACACTAAACGATAAACCCTAAACCCAAATCTCTAAACCCTAAACCCTAAACCCAAAATCAAAACTCTAAACCCTAAATCCTAAACACTAAAGCAAAATCCTAAACACTAAACCCTAAACACAAAACCCTAAACCCTAATTCCAAAACCCTAAACCCTAAAACATAAACATTAAACTCTAGACCCTAAACCCTAAACCCTAAATCCTAAACACTAAACCAAAATCCTAAACCCTAAACCCTAAACCCAAAACCCTAAAACCTAAACACTAATCCTAAACACTAAATGCTTAACTCTAAACCCTAAATCTCAAACCCAAATCCCCAAATCCTAAACTCTAAACCCTAAACACAAAATAATTAGCCTTCAACCCTAAACCCTAAATCATAATCCCAAAACGCTAAACGATAAACCCTAAACCCAAAACTCTAATCACCTAAACCTTAAACCCACCCTAAACCCTAAACCCTAAACTATATTCCTAATCCTAAACCCTAAATCAATACTCTAAACCCTAAACCTTAAACCCTAAACCCCAAATCCTAAACTCTAAACCCTAAACACGAAATACTAAACCCTAAACCCAAAACCCTAAATGATAAACCCTAAACCCAAATCTCTAAACAGTAAACCCTAAATCGTAAATCAAAACTCTAAACCCTAAACCTTAAACCCTAAACCCTAAATCCTAAACTCTATACCCTAAATGCTAAATACTAAACCCTAAACCCTAAACCCTAAACCCTATATCCTAAATCCTAAACCCTATAACCCTAAACAATAGACCCTATACCATAAACCCTAAACCTAAACACTAAAATCCCAAACCATAAACCCTAAATCCTAAACTCAACACTCTAAACCCTAAACCTAAAATCTAAACACTAAACCAAAACCTAAACCCTAAACCCTAAATCAAAACTCTAAATCTTAAACCCTAAACCCTAAATTCTAACCCTAAATCGTAAACCCTAAATCAAAAAATATAAACCCTAAACCCTAAACTATAAACCATAAACCCGAAAACATAAACACTAAAACGTAAACCTTCAAACCTAAACTAAACCATAAATATTAAACCCTAAACCCTAACCCTAAATGCTAAATCCTAAACCCTAAATCTATACAATAAACCTTAAACCCTAAACCCCAAACCCTAAATCCTAAACTCTAAACCTTAAAGCCTAATCCATAAGCTCAAAACCATTAAAAATAATCCATAAACTCTAAAACGTAAACCCTAAACTGTAAACCCTAAACCTTAAATCTATAACTCCAAACTTTAAACCCTAAACCCTAAACCCTCAACCATAAACCCTAAATCCTAAACACTAAACCCTACACCCTGAACATTAAACCTTACACCTAAATCCTATATCCTCCATCATAAACACTAAATGTTAAACCCTAAACCAAAAATCCTAAACTCTAAATGTTTAACCCTAAACTCTAAACCCTAAATCCAAACTTTAAACCCTAAACCATAAATCCTAAACCTTAAACCCTAATACCTAAATCCTAAACCAAAAACCCTAAGCCCTAAATCCTAAACCAAAAACCCTAAACTCCACACCCTAACACTAAACTATAAACCCTAAACCCTAAAACATAAACCCTAACACGTAAACCCTAAACCCTAAACTAAAGCATAAACATTAAACCCTAAACCCTAACCCTAACCCAAAATGCTAAATCCTAAACCCTAAACCCCAAACCCTAAATGCTAAACTCTAAACCTTAAAGCCTAATCTGTAAACTAAAAACCATAAAAAATAAACCACAGACTCTAAATCGTAAACCCTAAACCATAAACCATAAACTCTAAACCCTAAACCCTAAACCTACAACTCGAAACCCTAAACCCTAAACACTAAACCAAAAACCCTAAACCTTAAAACCTAAACCATAACCCTTAACCATAAACCCTAAATCCTACACCCTAAACTATAAACCATACACCTAAACCCTAAACCCTAAACCTTAAACCATAACACTAATCCTAAACCCTAAATCCTTCACTCTAAATCAAAACTCTAAACCCTAAACCCTACACCCTAAATCCTAACCCATAAGCCTACAACTGAAAACCCTAAACACTAAACCCTATCCCTAAACCCTAAACACTAAACCAAAAGCCTTAAACCCTTAACCATAAACCCTAACCCTAAACCTTAAACCCTAAATCATAAACCCTAAACCCTAAACCCTAAATCCTAAACCCTAAACCCTAAACCCTATATCCTAAATCCTAAACCCTATAACCCTAAACAATAGACCCTATACCCTAAACCCTAAACCTAAACACAAAACCCCCAAACCCTAAACCCTAAATCCTAAACTCAACACTCTAAACCCTAAACCTAAAATCTAAACACTAAACCAAAACCTAAACCCTAAACCCTAAACCCTAAATCCTAAATTAAAACTCTAAAACTTAAACCCTAAACCCTAAACCATAAATCCTAAATCCTAACCCAAAATCCTAAACCCTAAATCAAAAAATATAAACCCTAAACCCTAAACTATAAACTATAAACCCTAAAACATAAACACTAAAACGTAAACCCATAAACCTAAACTAAACTGTAAACATTAAACCCTAAACCCTATCCCTAAACCCTAAACCCTAAACACTAAACCAAAAGCCCTAAACCCTTAACCATAAACCCTAACCCAAAATCTTAAACCCTAAATAATAAACCCTAAACCGTAAACCCTAAACCCAAAATCCTAAACCCTAAACCCTAAACCCTAAACGATATATCCTAAATCCTAAACCCTATAACCCTAAACAATAGACCCTATAACCTAAACCCTGAACCTTAACACTAAACCCCCAAACCCTAAACCCTAAATCCTAAATTCAACACTCTAAACCCTAAACCTAAAATCTAAAGACTAAACCAAAACCTAAACCCTAAACCCTAAAACCTAAACCCTAAATCCTAAATCCTAACCCTAAATCCTATACCCTAAATCCTAAACACAAAACCTACAACTCGAACGCCCAAAGCCTAAACCCTAAACTCTAAACCCTAAACCCTAAACACTAAACCATAAACCCTAAACCCTAAACCCTAAACCCTAAAAACCAAACCTTAAACCTTAAACCGTAAACCATAAACTCTAAACCCTCAACCCTAACTCCTAAACCCTAAATCTACAACTCAAAACCCTAAACCCTAAACCTTAAAACCTAACACCTAAACCCTAAAACCTTAACCATAAACCCTAAATCCTAAGCCCTAAACCCTACGCCCTAAACTATAAACACTACACCTAAACCCTAAACCCTAAACCTTAAACCCTAACACTAATCCTAACCCCAAAATCCTTAACTCTAAATCAAGACTCTAAACCCTAAACCTCAAACCCTAAACCCCAAATCCTAAACTCTAAATCATAAACACAAAATACTAAACCCACAACCCTAAACCCTAAACCCTAAGCCACAAACTCTTAACTCTAAACCCTAAACCCTATATCCTAAATCATAAACCCTATAACCCTAAACAATAGACCCTATACCCTAAACCCTAAATCTAAACACTAAAATCCCAAATCCTAAACCCTAAATCCTAAACTCAACACTCTAAACCCTAAACCTAAAACCTAAACACTAAACCAAAACCTAAACCCTAAATCAAAACTCTAAATCTTAAACCCTAAACCCTAAACCCTAAATCCCAAATCCTAACCCTAAATCCTAAACCCTAAATCAAAAAATATAACCCCTAAACCCTAAATCAAAAAATATAAACCCTAAACCCTAAACTATAAACCATAAACCCTAAAACATAAACACTAAAACGTAAACCTTCAAACCTAAACTAAACCATAAATATTAAACCCTAAACCCTAACCCTAAATGCTAAATCCTAAACCCTAAATCCATACAATAAACCCTAAACCCTAAACCCCAAACCCTAAATCCTAAACTCTAAACCTTAAAGCCTAATCCATCAGCTCAAAACCATTAAAAATAATCCATAAACTCTAAATCGTAAACCCTAAACCTTAAATCTATAACTCCAAACTTTAAACCCTAAACCCTAAACCCTTAACCATAAACCCAAAATCCTAAACCCTAAACACTACACCCTAAACACTAAACCTTACACCTAAACCCTAAACCCTAAATCCTATATCCTCCATCCTAAACTCTAAATGTTAAACCCTAAACCAAAAATCCTAAACTCTAAATGTTAAACCCTAAACTCTGAACCCTAAATCCAAACTTTAAACCCTAAACCATAAATCCTAAACCCTAAACCCTAAACCCTAAATCCTAAACACAAAACCTACAACTCGAACGCCCAAAGCCTAAACCCTAAACTCTAAACCCTAAATCCTAAACACTAAACCATAAACCCTAAACCCTAAACCCTTAACCATAAACCCAAAATCCTAAACCCTACACCCTATACCCTAAACACTAAACCTTACACCTAAACCCTAAACCCTAAATCCTATATCCTCCATCCTAAACTCTAAATGTTAAACCCTAAACCAAAAATCCTAAACTCTAAATGTTAAACCCTAAACTCTAAACCCTAAATCCAAACTTTAAACCCTAAACCATAAATCCTAAACCCTAAACCCTAAACCCTAAATCCTAAACACAAAACCTACAACTCGAACGCCCAAAGCCTAAACCCTAAACTCTAAACCCTAAACCGTAAACACTAAACCATAAACCCTAAACCCTAAACCCTAAACCCTAAAAACCAAACCTTAAACCTTAAACCGTAAACCATAAACTCTAAACCCTCAACCCTAACCCCTAAACCCTAAACCTACAACTCAAAACCCTAAACCCTAAACCTTAAAACCTAGCACCTAACTCCTAAACCCTAAAACCTTAACCATAAACCCTAAATCCTAACCCCTAAAACCTAAACCTACAACTCAAAACCCTAAACCCTAAACCTTAAAACCTAGCACCTAAACCCTAAACCCTTAACCATAAACCCTAAATCCTAAGCCCTAAACCCTACGCCCTAAACTATAAACACTACACCTAAACCCTAAACCCTAAACCTTAAACCCTAACACTAATCCTAAACCCAAAATCCTTAACTCTAAATCAAGATTCTAAACCCTAAACCTCAAACCCTAAACCCCAAATCCTAAACTCTAAATCATAAACACAAAATACTAAACCCACAACCCTAAACACTAAACCCTAAGCCACAAACTCTTAACTCTAAACCCTAAACCCTATATCCTAAATCCTAAACCCTATAACCCTAAACAATAGACCCTATACCCTAAACCCTAAACCTAAACACTAAAATCCCAAACCCTAAACTCTAAATCCTAAACTCAACACTCTAAACCCTAAACCTAAAATCTAAATACTAAACCAAAACCTAAACCCTAAACCCTAAATCAAAACTCTAAATCTTAAACCCTAAACCCTAAATCCAATATCCTAAATCCTAACCCTAAATCCTAAACCCTAAATCAAAAAATATAAACCCTAAACCCTAAACTATAAACCATAAACCCTAAAACATAAACACTAAAACGTAAACCTTCAAACCTAAACTAAACCATAAATATTAAACCCTAAACCCTTACCCTAAATGCTAAATCATAAACCCTAAATCCATACAATAAACCCTAAACCCTAAACCCCAAACCCTAAATCCTAAACTCTAAACCTTAAAGCCTAATCCATAAGCTCAAAACCATTAAAAATAATACATAAACTCTAAATCATCAACCCTAAACTATAAACCCTAAACCTTAAATCTATAACTCCAAACTTTAAACCCTAAACCCTAAACCCTTAACCATAAACCCCAAACACAAAACCAAAAACCCTAAACCTTAAAACCTAACACCTAAACCATAAACCCTAAATCCTCCATCCTAAACTCTAAATGTTAAACCCTAAACCAAAATTCCTAAACTCTAAATGTTAAACCCTAAACACTAAACCATTAATCCTAACTTTAAACCCTAAACCATAAATCCTAAACGCTAAACCCTAAACCCTAAATCCTAAACTCAACACTCTAAACCCTAAACCTAAAACCTAAACACTAAACCAAAACCTAAACCCTAAATCAAAACTCTAAATCTTAAACCCTAAACCCTAAACCCTAAATCCCAAATCCTAACCCTAAATCAAAAAATATAACCCCTAAACCCTAAATCAAAAAATATAAACCCTAAACCCTAAACTATAAACCATAAACTATAAAACATAAACACTAAAACGTAAACCTTCAAACCTAAACTAAACCATAAATATTAAACCCTAAACCCTAACCCTAAATGCTAAATCCTAAACCCTAAATCCATACAATAAACCCTAAACCCTAAACCCCAAACCCTAAATCCTAAACTCTAAACCTTAAAGCCTAATCCATAAGCACAAAACCATTAAAAATAATCCATAAACTCTAAATCGTAAACCCTAAACCTTAAATCTATAACTCCAAACTTTAAACCCTAAACCCTAAACCCTAAACCCTTAATCATAAACCCAAAATCCTAAACCCTAAACCCTACACCCAAAACTCTAAACCTTACACCTAAACCCTAAACCCTAAATCCTATATCCTCCATCCTAAACTCTAAATGTTAAACCCTAAAACAAAAATCCTAAACACTAAATGTTAAACCCTAAACTCTAAACCCTAAATCCAAACTTTAAACCCTAAACCATAAATCCTAAATCCTAAACCCTAAACCCAAAATCCTAAACACAAAACCTACAACTCGAATGCCCAAAGCCTAAACCCTCAACTCTAAACCCTAAACCCTAAACACTAAACCATAAACCCTAAACCCTAAACCCTAAATCCTAAACCCTAAAAACCAAACCTTAAAACTTAAACCGTAAACCATAAACTCTAAACCCTCAACCCTAAACCTACAACTCAAAATCCTAAACCCTAAACCTTAAAACCTAGCACCTAAACCCTAAACCCTTAACCATAAACCCTAAATCCTAAGCCCTAAACCCTACGCCCTAAACTATAAACACTACACCTAAACCCTAAACCCTAAACCTTAAACCCTAACACTAATCCTAAACCCAAAATCCTTAACTCTAAATCAAGATTCTAAACCCTAAACCTCAAACCCTAAACCCCAAATCCTAAACTATAAATCATAAACAAAAAATACTAAACCCACAACCCTAAACACTAAACCCTAAGCCACAAACTCTTAACTCTAAACCCTAAACCCTATATCCTAAATCCTAAACCCTATAACCCTAAACAATAGACCCTATACCCTAAACCCTAAACCTAAACACTAAAATCCCAAACCCTAAACTCTAAATCCTAAACTCAACACTCTAAACCCTAAACCTAAAATCTAAATACTAAACCAAAACCTAAACCCTAAACCCTAAATCAAAACTCTAAATCTTAAACCCTAAACCCTAAATCCAATATCCTAAATCCTAACCCTAAATCCTAAACCCTAAATCAAAAAATATAAACCCTAAACCCTAAAATATAAACCATAAACCCTAAAACATAAACACTAAAACGTAAACCTTCAAACCTAAACTAAACCATAAATATTAAACCCTAAACCCTTACCCTAAATGCTAAATCCTAAACCCTAAATCCATACAATAAACCCTAAACCCTAAACCCCAAACCCTAAATCCTAAACTCTAAACCTTAAAGCCTAATCCATAAGCTCAAAACCATAAAAATAATCCATAAACTCTAAATCGTAAACCCTAAACCTTAAATCTATAACTCCAAACTTTAAACACTAAACCCTAAACCCTAAACCCTTAACCATAAACCCTAAACACTAAACCAAAAACCCTAAACCTTAAAACCTAACACCTAAACCATAAACCCTAAATCCTCCATCCTAAACTCTAAATGTTAAACCCTAAACCAAAATTCCTAAACTCTAAATGTTAAACCCTAAACTCTAAACCATTAATCCTAACTTTAAACCCTAAACCATAAATCCTAAACGCTAAACCCTAAACCTAAATCCTAAACCAAAAACCCTAAGCCCTAAATTCTAAACCAAAAACCCTAAACTCCACATCCTAACACCCAAAACCTAAATGCTAAACCCTAAACCATAAACCCTTAACCCTAAACCTTAAACCTACAACTCCAACACCTAAATATTAAACCCTAAACTCTAAATGCTAAACCCTAATAACCTCAACCTTAAACTGTAGACCCTAAACCCTAAACCCTAAACCCTATACCCTATACCCTAAACCCTAAACCCTAAACCCTACACCCAAACCCCTAAACCCGAAATCCCAAACCCTAAAAACTAAACCCAAAACCCAAAACCCTATCCCTAAACCCTAAACCCTAAACACTAAACCAAAAGCCCTAAACCCTAATCCATAAACCCTAACCCTAAATCTTAAACCCTAAATCATAAGCCCTAAACCCTAAACCCAAAATCCTAAACCCTAAACCCTAAACCCTAAACCCTATATCCTAAATCCTAAATCCTATAACCCTAAACAATAGACCCTATACCATAAACTCTAAACCTTAACACTAAACCCCCAAACCCTAAACCCTAAATCCTAAACTCAACACTCTAAACCCTAAACCTAAAATCTAAACACTAAACCAAAACCTAAACCCTAAACCCTAAATCCTAAATCCTAACCCTAAACCCTAAACCCTAAATCAAAAAATATAAACCCTAAACCCTAAACTATAAACCCTAAACCCTAATACATAAACACTAAAACGTAAACCCACAAACCTAAACTAAACCATAAACCTAAACCCCAAACCCTACACCTAAACACTAAAACTCCAAACCCTAAACCCTAAATCCTAAACTCAACATGCTAAACCATACACCTAAAATCTAAACACTAAACATAAACCTAAACCCTAAACCCTAAATCAAAACTGTAAATCTTAAACCCTGATCCCTAAATCCTAAATCTTAACCCTAAATCCAAAACCCTAAATTAAAAAATATAAACCCTAAACACTAAACTATAAACCCTAAACCCTAAAACATCAACCCTAACACATAAACCCTAAACCCTAAACTAAATCATAATCATTAAACCCTAAACCCTAACCCTAAATGCTAAATCCTAAACCCTAAATCCAAACCCTAAACCCCAAACCCTAAATCCTAAACTCTAAACCTTAAAGCCTAATCCGTAAACTAAAAACCATAAAAAATAAACGACAAACTCTAAATCGTAAACCCTAAACCATAAACCATAAACTCTAAACCCTAAACCCTAAACCTACAACTCGAAACCCTATACCCTAAACACTAAACTAAAAACGCTAAACCTTAAAACCTAACACCTAAACCATAAACCCTTAACGATAAACCCTAAATCCTCCATCCTAAACTCTAAATGTTAAACCCTAAACCAAAAATCCTAAAATCTAAATGTGAAACCCTAAACTCTAAACCCTAAATCCAAACTTTAAACTCTAAACCATAAATCCTAAACCTTAAACCCTAAACTCCAAACCCTAACACCCAAAACCTAAATGCTAGACCCTAAACCATAAACTCTTAACCATAAACCTTAAACCTACAACTCCAAACCCTAAAACCAAAACCGAAACCCTAAACCCTAAACTCTAAATGCTTAACCCTAATAACATATACCTTAAATTGTAAGACCCTAAACCCCAAACCCTATACCCTAAACCCTAAATCCTAAACCCTACACCCAAAACCCTAAACTCAAAATCCCAAACGCTAAAAACTAAACGCAAAACCCTAAACCCGAAAACTTAATACTTAAACCCTAAACCTTCAACCTACAACTCCAAACCCTAAATCCAAACTCAAAACCCTAAATCGTAAACCCTATACCCTAAATCCTAAACACAAAAGCTACAACTCGAACGCCTAAAGCCTAAACCCTAAACTCTAAACCCTAAATCCTAAACCCTAAACACTAAACCATAAACCCTAAACCCTAAACCCTAAATCATAAAAACCAAACCTTAAACCTTAAACCGTAAACCATAAACTCTAAACCCTCAACCCTAACCCCTATACCCTAAACCTACAACTCAAAACCCTAAACCCTAAACCTTAAAACCTAACACCTAAACCCTAAACCCTTAACCATAAACCCTAAATCCTAAGCCCTAAACCCTACGCCCTGAACTATAAACACTACACCTAAACCCTAAACCCTAAACCTTAAACCCTAACACAAATCATAAACCCAAAATCCTTAACTCTAAATCAAGACTCTAAACCCTAAACCTCAAACCCTAAACCTCAAATCCAAAACTCTAAATCATAAACACAAAATACTAAACCCACAACCCTAAACCCTAAACACTAAGCCACAAACTCTTAACCCTAAACCCTAAACCCTAAATCCTAAACCCTAAACCCTAAACCATCCCCTGGCCTATTTATTTTAGGTGCGGAGGTGCCATCTAGAATGCTTAACCTTATTCACCAGAATCCCATGTATAGGGGTTTTAATATGGAGCACAAAGGTCCTCAGATCAATCACTTAAGTTTTGCAGACGATGTGATCATTTTTACTTCAACTGACAGGCAGTCTATGCAACTCATCATGACCACTTTGGAGGAGTATGAACATGTGTCAGATCAACTTATTAACAAGGAAAAGAGCCATTTTATGGTTCCCACTAACACTCAACAAGACATTATTGACAAGATCCAAGAAGCTACTGGTTTTTCTCAAAAGGACAGCCCCATCACTTATCTAGGTTGTCCTCTTTATATTGGTAGGCAGAGGATTCTGTACTATTCTCAGCTAGTCGAGAAAGTATCCAAAAAAGTTAGTGGATGGTAGGCTAGACTTCTCAGCTATGGAGGGAAAATCAATCTCATAAAGCATGCCTTGCAGTCCATTCCTATTCACATCATGGCTGCAATTTCTCCTCCCAGCACTACCATCAAATATATTGAAACCATCATTGCAGATTTTTTCTGGGGAAGGGAACAAGATAGGAGGAAGTATCATTGGGCATCTCTTAAAACCATGTGCCTGCCTTTTGTAGAAGGAGGGGTGGGGATAAGAAGGCTCACAGAAATTTGCACCTCATTACAATATAAGCTTTGGTGGAATTTCAGAACCAAAAGCTCTCTATGGTCGGGCCTCAAAGCAAAATATCGCCAAAGGGCCAATCCTTGCAAAGAAAATAGATACAAGGCGCCTCTTGTGTGGAGATATTTGATGAGGAATAAAACATCAGAGAAGAACATATAACCGCAGATTCAACTGAAGTTGCTCCTTTTGGTGGGATGATTGGCTAGGGATTGGTGCTCTAGCTAAACACACCACCAATATTTCCCCTCAATAATGCTACTATTGCTCACTTTCTTATTAATGGCGTATGGAATGAAAGTAAGTCGAGGCGCAAGTTCCACCTTCGCCATTCCTCGATTTTAAACACTAATTTTCGCACTAACAAAGTGCAGGATAGGGTGTGTGGAAGAATCCGAGTCGGGATATTCTCATGTACCTCAAAGATGGGAAATCTGCAGACACGTGAAGTGCATTCAAATATCCAGCTTCAGATCCGCCAAAGAATATTCCTTCAAGATGTCTTTTCTTTTATGGAGAGCACTTAGAAACAAATTACCTACCAATGAGAATCTAGCAAACTTTGGGGTGGAGCTCGTGAAGTGCTTTTGCCAATAAACAAGGATGGGATGATGTGGAGCACATATTTAATACGGGTCACTTTGCACTCACATCCGGAAAACCTTTTCCATCGACCGAGTCTCCTTTCAAAGACACCTCTTTGAGCAATAGATCGCCGTGGGAGACAGGCAAGGTAAAAATGAAGCACATAGAAGCATTCGCAAACAATTCCTATTGTAGTTTGTTGAACTCGTGGAAAACAGATGTTCAAAAGATATGGGGAAGAAATCCAAGATCAACAGAGTTAAATACATGATTCTCAAAGACATTCTACATCTCCTCAATTTGTCTTTCCTTACATTCTGGCCTCAAGTGGCGAAGTAGTTGATATGGTCGAAAGTGTAAACATGAAGTTAAAGTCACTACAATAATTTGGAAAACACCTCTAAAGAAATACAATGAATACGATGGCGGTTCGTGCAACCTCGAAAGATTGGAGGAGGGGCATTCGAGGATGATCGTGAGATATAATATATGCATTCGCAATTCCCTTGGTGAAGGAACTAACAATCGTGCAAGTTCAAGCCGCAAGCTATGGCCTTAATTGGTGCATTCAACATGGCTATATTAATATCATTCTAGAAGTAGACTCGAGCTCATTATTAATTGGCTAAAGCGAAATCGAGTCCTCTCGAGAATTCAAAGATTTGTACAAGAACTTCAAACTCTTGTCAATCGGTGTGAATTCTTCCAATGTGGTCACACTTACAGAGAAGCCAACGGCATCGCAGATTTCCTTTCCAAACAGAGTCATAGACATGATATCATCCAACACTACTACACTTGTAATCACTGCCAAATGCAACAAGAGGAGTTATATCCTTGAGAAAATGGGGGTCCAAAGTTTCAGGAGAAAGAGATTGAAGAGGATTAAAAAGCCACCTTGACCTGCTCTCCTTTGGCTGTTCTTTGGTTTGCCTGTTCAATTTGACTATTTTCTTGATATGAGTAGCTCTTTGAATAGGTCCTTTTCTTTATTTTCCTTGTAAGGGGAGAGTCTCCCTTATTTATGTTTTCCTAGTATAATTGTATCGAGAGGAGTCCTCTCCTTAGGTGCATAGTACTAGGTTTACTTCTTTTTAGTATGGTGAAGAGTTGACCATGCCTTAGTAGGTAGGTTGATTTCGGAACCAACATAGGTTCGGAGGTTAGGTTTAAGCCCCCCTCCTTGTACTTTTTTGAATTTTATTTATGCTAAGGCCTGGGGGTGTTGCTAAGCCCCCAACCCCTACAAGGGTCGTTCAAATAAATAAAAAAAAAAAACCCTAAACCATGAACCATAAACTCTAAACCCTAAAGCCTAAACCCTAAATCCTAACCTCTAAACCTACAACTCAAAACCCTAAACCCTAAACCCTAAACGCTAAACACTAAACCAAAAATCGTAACTCCTTAACCGTAAACCCTAACCCTAAAACCCTAAACCCTAAACCCTAAACCCTCAACCCTAAACCCTAAACCCTAAATCCTAAACCCTAAACCCTAAACCCTATATCCTAAATCCTAAACCCTATGACCCTAAACAATAGACCCCAGACCTAAACCCTAAACCTAAACACTAAACCCCCAAACCCTAAACCCTAAATCCTAAACTCAACACGCTAAACCATAAACCTAAAATCTAAACACTAAACCTAAACCTAAAGCCTAAGCCCTAAATCAAAACTCTAAATCTTAAACCCTAAACCCTAAACCCCAAATTCTAAATCCTAACCATAAATCCTGAACCCTAAATCCTAACCTCTAAACCTACAACTCAAAACCCCAAACCCTAAACCCTATCCCTAAACCCTAAACAATAAACACTAAACCAAAAACCGTAAACCCTTAACCATAAACCCTAACCCTAAACCTTAAACCCTAAATCATAAACCCTAAATCGTAAATCCTAAACCCTACACCCTAAACCCTGTATCCTAAATCCTAAACCCTATAACCCTAAACAATAGACTCCAGACCTAAGCCCTAAACATAAACATTAAACCCGCAAAACCTAAACCCTAAATCCTAAACTCAACACGCTAAACCATAAACCTAAAATCTAAACACTAAACCTAAACCTAAACCATAAACCCTAAATCAAAACTCTAAATCTTAAACCCTAAACCCTAAACCCCAAATTCTAAATCCTAACCATAAATCCTGAACCCTAAATCAAGAAAAATAAACCTTACCCTAAACTATAAACCCTAAACCCTAAAACATAAACCCTAACACGTAAACCTTAAACCCTAAACTAAACAATAAACCTAAATGCTAAATTCTAAACACTAAATCCAAACATTAAAAACTAAACCCTCAACCCCAAAACCTAAATCCTAAACTCTAAACCTTAAAACCTAATCTGTAAACTAAAAACCATAAAAAATAAACGATAAACTCTAAACCGTAAAGCCAAAACCATAAACCTACAACTCAAAACCCTAAACCCTAAACACTAAACCAAAAACCCTAAACCTTAAAACCTAACACCTAAACCCTAAACCCTTAACCATAAACCCTAAATACAACACCCTAAACCATAAACCCTACACCTAAACCTTAAACCATCACACTAATCCTAAACCCTAAATCCTTAACTCTAAATCAAAACTCTAAACCTTCAACCTAAAACCCTAAACCCTAAATCCTAAACTCTAAATCATAAACACAAAATACTAAACCCACAACCCTAAACCCTAAACCCTAAGCCACAAACTCTAAACCCTAAACCCAAAACCCTAAATCCTAAACCCTAAACCCTAAACCATGAACAATAAACTCTAAACCCTAAACCCTAAACCCTAAATCCAAACCCCTCAACCTACAATTCAAAACCCTATTCCTAAACCCTAAACCCTAAACACTAAACCAAAAACCGTAAACCCTTAACCATAAACCCTAACCCTAAACCGTAGACCATAAATCATAAACCCTAAACCCTAAACCTTAAACCCTAAATCCTAAACCCCAAACCCTAAATCCTAAGCCCTATATCCTAAATCCTAAATCATAAACCGTAAACCCTAAACCTTAAATCTATAACTCCAAACTTTAAACCCTAAACCCTATTTCCTATATACTAAACCCTATAACCCTAAACAATAGACCCTATGCCCTAAACCCAAAACGTAAATACTAAACCCCCAAACCCTAAACCCAAAATCCTAAACTCAACACTCCAAACCCTAAACCTAAAATCTAAACACTAACCTTAAACCTAAACCCTAAACCCTATATCAAAACTCTAAATCTTAAACCCTAAACCCTAAACCCTAAATCCTAACCCTAAATCCAAAACACTAAATCAAAAAATATAAACCCTAAACTCTAAAACTTAAACCCTAACAAGTAAACCCTAAACCCTAAACTAAATAATAAACATTAAACCCTAAACCCTAACCCTAAATGCTAAACCCTAAACTAAACAATAAACATTAAACCCTAAACCCTAACCCTAAACGCTAAATCCTAAACCTTAAATCCAAACATTAAACCATAAACCCTAAACTCCAAACCCTAAATCCTAAACTCTAAACCTTAAAGACTAATCCCTAAACTCAAAACCATAAAAAATAAACCATAAACTCTACTACCTAAACCCTAAACCTTAAATCTATATTACAAAACATTAAACCCTAAACCCTAAATCCTAATCCCTAAACCCTTAACCATAAACCCTAAATCCTAAACCCTAAAAGCTACACCCTAAACCCTAAACCTTACACCTAAACCCTAAACCCTAAATCCTATATCCTCAATCCTAAACTCTAAATGTTAAACCCTAAACCAAAAATCCTAAACTCTAAATGTAAAACCCTAAACCCTAAGCCCTATATCCAAACTTTAATCCCTAAACCCTAAATCCTAATCCCTAAACCCTAAACCCTAAATGCTAAACCATAAACCCTAAACTCCAAACCCTAACACCGAAAACCTAAACCCTAAATCAATACTCTAAACCCTAAACCTTAAACCCTAAACCCCAAATCCTAAACTCTAAACCCTAAACACGAAATATTAAATCCTAAACCCAAAACCCTAAACGATAAACCCTAAACCCAAATCTCTAAACAGTAAACCCTCAATCGTAAATAAAAACTCTAAACCCTAAACCTTAAACCCTAAACCTTAAACCCTAAACCCTAAATCCTAAACTCTATACCCTAAATGCTAAATGCTAAACCCTAAACTTCAAACCCTAAACCCTAAAGCCATAATCCTAAACTCAAAACCCTAAATTGTAAACCCTATAGCCTAATCCCAAAACCCAAAACCTACAACTAGAACCCCTAAACACTAAACACTAAACTCTAAACCCTAAACCCTAAACACTAAACCATAAACCCAAAACCCTAAACGATATGCCCTAAACCCAAATCTCTCAATCCTAAACCCTAAATCAAAACTTTAAACCCTAAACCTTAAACCCTAAACCCTAAATCCTCAACTCTATACCCTAAACCATAAAACCTTAACCATAAACCTTAAACCTACAACTCCAAACCCTAAACCCTAAACCCTAAACTTTAAAACGTAAACCCTAAAGCCATAATCCTAAACTCAAAACCCTAAATCATAAACCCTATTCCCTAAACCCTAAACCCAAAACCTACAACTCGAACCCCTAAAGCCTAAATCCTAAACTCTAAACCCTAAACCCTAAACACTAAACCATAAACCCTAAACCCTAAACCAAAAACCATAAACCATAAACCATAAACTCTAAACCCTAAACCCTAAACCTACAACTCGAAACCCTAAACACTAAACACAAAACCAAAAACATTAAACCTTAAAGCCTAACACCTAAACCCTAAACCCTTAACCATAAACCCTAAATCCTAATCCCTAAACCATAAACCCTACACCTAAACCCTAAACTATATTCCTAATCCTAAACCCTAAATCAATACTCTAAACCCTAAACCTTAAATCCTAAACCCTAAACCTTACACCTAAACCCAAAACCCTAAATCCTAAAATCTAAATGTTAAACCCTAAACAAAAAATCCTAAACTCTAAATGTTAAACCCTAAACCCTAAACCCTATATCCAAACTTCAAACCCTAAATCCTAAATCCTAATCCCTAAATCCTAAACCCTAAATCCTAAACCATAAACCCTAAACTCCAAACCCTAACACCCAAAACCTAAATGCTATACCCTAAACCATAAACCTCAAAACCTACAACTCCAAACCCTAAACCCAAAACCCTAAACATTAAACCCTAAACTCTAAATGCTAAACCCTAATAACCTTAACCTTAAACTGTAGACCCTAAACCCTAAACCGTATACCCTAAACCGTATACCCTAAACCCTAAATCTTAAACCCTACACCCTAAACCCTAAACCCTAAATCCTGTACCCTAAAAACTAAACCCAAAACCCTAATCCCTAAAACATAATACATAAACCCTAAACCCCAAACCCAAAATCCTAAACTCTAAACCTTAAAGCCTAATCCCTAAATTCAAAACCATAAAAAATAAACCATAAACTCTAAACCGTAAACCCTAAACCCTAAACCTTAAACCCTAAACCTTAAATCTATAACTCCAAACTTTAAACCCTAAACCCTATTTCCTATATGCTAAACCCTATAACCCTAAACAATAGACCCTATACCCTAAACCTTAAACACAAATACTAAACCCCCAAACCCTAAACCCAAAATCCTAAACTCAACACTCTAATCCCTAAGCCTAAAATCTAAACACTAAACTTAAACCTAAACCCTAAACCCTATATCAAAACTCTAAATCTTAAACCCAAAACCCTAAATCCTAAATCCTAACCCTAAATCCAAAGCACTAAATCAAAAAATATAAACCCTAAACCCTAAAACTTAAACCCAAACATGTAAACCCTAAACCCTAAACTAAACAATAAACAATAAACCGTAAACCCTAACCCTAAACTCTAAATCCTAAACCTTAAATCCAAACATTAAACCCTAAACCCTAAACCCCAAACCCCAAACCCTAAATCCTAAACTCTAAACCCTAAAGCCTAATCCCTAAACTCAAAACCATAAAAAATAAACCATAAACTCTAAACCCTAAACCCTAAACCTTAAATCTATAACTCAAAACTTTAAACCCTAAACCCTAAACCATAATCCCTAAACCCTTAACCATAAACCCTAAATCCGAAACCCTAAAATCTACACCCTAAACCCTAAACCTTACACCTAAACCCTAAACCCTAAATCCAAAACTCTAAATGTTAAACCCTAAACCAAAAATCCTAAACTCTAAATGTTAAACCCTAAACCCTAAACCCTATATCCAAACTTTAAACCCTAAACCCTAAATCCTAAACGATAAACCCTAAACTCCAAACCCTAATACCCACAACCTAAATGCTAGACCCTAAACCATAAACCTCAAAACCTACAACTCCAAACCCTAAACCCAAAACCCTAAACATTAAACCCTAAACTCTAAATGCCAAACCCTAATAACCTTAACCTTAAACTGTAGACCCTAAACCCTAAACCGTATACCCTAAACCGTATACCCTAAACCCTAAATCTTAAACCCTACACCCTAAACCCTAAACCCTAAATCCTGTACCCTAAAAACTAAACCCAAAACCCTAATCCCTAAAACATAATACATAAACCCTAAACCCCAAACCCTAAATGCTAAACTCTAAACCTTAAAGCCTAATCCCAAAATTCAAAATCATAAAAAATAAACCATAAACTCTAAACCGTAAACCCTAAACCGTAAACCCTAAACCGTAAACCCTAAACCCTAAACCTTAAATCTATAACTCTGAACTTTAAACCCTAAACCCTATTTCCTGTACGCTAAGCCCTATAACCCTAAATAATAGACCCTATACCCTAAACCCTAAACGTAAATACTAAACCCCCAAACCCTAAACCCAAAATCCTAAACTCAACGCTCTAAACCCTAAGCCTAAAATCTAAACACTAAACTTAAACCTAAACCCTAAACCCTATATCAAAACTCTAAATCATAAATCCTAAACCCTAAACCCTAAATCATAAATCCTAACCCTAAATCCAAAACACTAAATAAAAAAATATAAACCCTAAACCCTAAAACTTAAACCCTAACATGTAAACCCTAAATCCTAAACAAAACAATAAACATTAAACCCTAAACCCTAACCCTAAACACTAAAACCTAAACCTTAAATCCAAACACCCCAAACCCTAAACCCCAAACCCTAAATCCTAAACTCTAAACCTTAAAGCCTAATCCCTTAACTCAAAACCATAAAAAATAAACCATAAACTGTAAACCCTAAACCCTAAACATTAAATCTATAACTCAAAATTTTAAACCATAAATCTTAAACCCTAATCCCTAAACCCTTAACCATGAACCCTTAATCCTAAACCCTAAAACCTACACCCTAAACCCTAAACCTTACACCTAAACCCTAAATCCTAAATCCTATATCCTCAATCCTAAACTCTAAATGTTAAACCCTAAACCAAAAACTCTATGTCCAAACTTTAAACTCTCAACCCTAAATCCTAATCCCTAAACCCTAAACCCTAAATCCTAAACCATAAACCCTAAACTCCAAACCCTAACAACCAAAACCTAAATGCTAGACCCTAAACCATAAACCTCAAAACCTACAACTCCAAACCCTAAAGCAAAACCCTAAACATTAAACCCTAAACCCTAATAACCTTAACCTTAAACTATAGACCCTAAACCCTAAACCGTATACCCTAAAACCTAAACCTTAAACCCTACACCCTAAACCCTAAACCCTAAATCCTGTACCCTAAAAACTAAACCCAAAGCCCTAAACCCTAAAACATAATGCATAAACCCTAAACCCTAAAGCCTAAACGTTCAACCTACAACTCCAAACCCTCAATCCAAACTTTAAACCCTAAAGCGTAAAACCTAATCCCTAAACCCTAAACCCAAAATCCTAAACCATAAACCCTAAATTGCAAACACTAACACACAAAACCTAAATACTAAATCCTAAACCCTATAACCCTAAACAATAGACCCTACACCCTAAACCCTAAACCTAAACACTAATCGCCCAAACCCTAAACCCCAAATCCTAAACTCAACACTCTAAACCCTAAATCTAAAATCTAAACCCTAAACCTAAACCTAAACCCTAAAGCCTAAATCAAAACTCTAAATCTTAAACCCTGAACCCAAAACCCTAAATCCTAAACCCTAAACCCTAAACTATAAACCCTAAATCAAAAAATATAAGCCCTAAACCCTAAACTATAAACCCTAAATCAAAAAATATAAGCCCTAAACCCTAAACTATAAACCCTAAATCCTAAAACATAAATCCTAAAATGTAAACCCTAAACCCTTAACTAAACCATAAATATTAAACCCTAAACCCTAACCTTAAACGCTAAATCCTAAACCCTAAATCCAAACATTAAACCCTATACCCTATATCCTAAATCCTAAACCCTATAACCCTAAACAATAGACCCAATACCCTAAACCCTAAACCTAAACACTAAACCCCCAAACCCCTAAACACAACACTCTAAACCCTAAACCTAAAATCTAAACACTAAACCAAAACCTAAACCCTAAATCAAAATTCTAAATCTTAAACCCTAAACCTTAAACCCTGGAACGGTCTGGGAGAAATCTACACCATGAAATTTTCTATGGTCAGGCTGGCTAATACTACTATCTTCATCCTCCTCCCGGGGTTGAAAAGAAGAGGGTCTTGCCGAAGACATTCTTCTACTTGAAGACGCTTGGCTAAAAGAACTGGATCTTAAAAACTTAAGGTTAATAGATCCGTCAGGGAATTGGATAACCCTATCTAATCGCAAGTCTCAGGTTGAAGGGTAAAGGATTCGTAATAGAATCAAATTTCCATTCTTCATCGCCTAAAATATCACCCACTTAAGTCTAGGGACAAAGTAGTACTATGCTCTTGGTTAGCTTCCATAAGCATAGTGACTCCTTTAACACTAGAAGCAATAGCCTTTGGGGCTATTGTGGTTTCATAAGCTTGTAATATACCCGATATATTACAAAGAATTTCTCTGGTATCTATTTTACTATTCATGTTCTTAGTTTTGACATTAAGTGTCAAAGTATCAATAATATTAGGATCATGAATATCAACAGTAAAATTAGGATAACAGTTAAAGTAAACTGGTCCATAAGCTAGATTACTTTCTAATACTCCTAACAGAGAATCATCAAAATTAAGTAGTCTATCATCTCTAAGAAGCAGACAAATAGGAATATTCAAGCCTTTACGGAAAAGAGGTTTAACAGCAACTTGCACAAGTCCAATATGAAGAAATTTAAATTCCTTCCTATATCTATCAATATCAGCAGATAACAACAATTTAATAGTTTCAAGCGAATTATTGATAGCAATAGTTGACTCACAAGTTTTAATATTGTATTTTTTAAACATGGAAAAATTACCTAACTGGTAAATCTTTTCAAATGGCTCTTTAGGGATAGACCAATTTTATAAATCATTTTCTATTTTAGAAATAGATATATTAACAAAATTAACAGTATGCTGTCTATTATCCATAGAGAGAGAATGCCATTAGACTATACTAATGATACGATAAAAAGAAACTAAGCATTCTAGTAAAGATATCAACTAGTCATACAACATGAGATTTCAAATTCTTCTATAGTAACTATGGATTCATACTCGGATTTTACATTAAGGACTATGGATTTTACAAGAGATTTTCAAGTAAAGTACCTTGCGCTACGCCGTCCCATCGGCTTAACGACCGCCTGTCGGCATCGCAACTACTTGAAACATTATCAACACCTTTCCTTAATCATCATACATGAACTCCATTTTTACAGTTAAAGAATTGCAAATTCATATTGTATAACAAGGTGATAACTTTGCTAAATTGCTAAGTAACTAATTAACATTTCATAAGTACAGTCTTGGCATAAAGATTTAGCCGTCCATGGCTATAATTAACATTACTATTAACATGCTAAATATGCCTAACATGGCTCTGATACCATTCAAACGATCGTAGCAATTTTAATAGTAATTATACTTAAACGAGAAAATATAACAAGAGAGAAAGTTATACAAGAATTCACTTCTTTTATTCAAACTGCAAGGGAAACGGAAGCAAACATCCAAACGAAAAGCGAAAACATTACAACCAAATATCAAAGGCTTAAAAGAAAATTCTAGTGTGAAATTTCTGATGCCTTCTTCTTTTACAAATGAGTCTTATATAGACTTCTGAAGGGTGATTGGAAAATAGGTGCTTTTTTCCTATTGGTTGGAGAAAGCATCTTCTTTAATCTTGTCTGGCATCTTCTCTTTGAAAAGAGATTCCTGCTTTATTAAAGTTGTCGGCCATCTGCTTTTGGAAAGTTGTATGCTACATCAGTAGTGGGATTCCTTTGGCTCTTGAATAATTTAATAATCAAGAGATATTCCAACTCTTTGAGTCTCATCTCTTACCCTTTTAATAATTCCGACTCTTTGAGTCTCTATTCAAAAGGTCAGTAATTCCAGATTTTGACATCCTCTACTGGATTATTAAACTAATCATAAAAGGGATCTGAATAAGATAGTGCTAAAGCTTTTGGCCTTAACATATCTCCATTATCATCACTTTGGGACGAGGCTTCTTCTAACAGCTGCAAGGCTGTTTCTTCATTGGATTTGTCCTCATCTAAGTCTGACAAGGCCTTTTGGAGCCTTTTCTTCAAATCATTTTTGGAAGATGATCTTTTGCCACTTGTAGAGGCTGTAGAAGATCGTTGAGCCTTTCTTTGGGAGCTGGAGACCATCCTTTGATGAGTATCTCTTTTGAGAGATATTTAATCCTGTCAAATACCTGAACTGAAAAAGTCCAACTGATAATAAAAGATACCCATTTTTGGATGAAATATTTACACAATTTAATGTGTTCTGGCAAAGTAGAGATGTCTTGTTCAGTTTGAAACTGATTATATTTATCTGAAAATAATTTTGGCAAAACCTTTTGGTTTCCTCCAAAACAGTTCCACCACTCGTAGAACCATCTAGGGATAACTGATTTTGAAAATTCGGGGCTATACTTGACAAACCAGGTGTGCGTGGTTGGCCTTAAGTATAGAAAGTTAAACCATGCATTTTTATAATCATACCAATTATAGGTTTGAGGCCTATGTTCTCTTGAAAGATTAACTGGAGTATGTAAATGATCGACTATCCAGTCGAATGGAGAAAAAACTCTTTTAATAGTGAATTTTGATTATGCAATGCTATCCGGATCTGAATCATGGCTTAGTTTATGTTCCACTTCTATGGATCCTGTATCAACCAAAATAAACTCATTATATTTTCTAGTCTTTAGTGGATTCTCCGTATCACATAATTCTGCTTGTATAATGGGCGTTAGTAAGTGCTTGACTTCGTATCCTTCAAATTCCTTGTCAAGTGCAAGGATAGGATTAACTCCGCAAAGTAACCATGTCAAAAACTTCACGTTCTTTGTTTGATGGTGGTGAGATCGCTTTAAAGCTTTCTCGAGCTTTCATTGTATATGAGTCTTTAGTTTGGGGAGGAAAATCTAGGTTTTCTGATGGAGAAAATGAACATGGTTCGATTCTTTAAGAAAGGGTTTCTTAAGAATCAAGGACTGGAAGATGATGCGCTAGGTGGTAGCGATGGAAAAGGACTTATGACCGAGAAGGATTGATAGGAGGTAGGCTAGCAAGAGCCGAAAACTTATTTGGGCTGTTTGATGGCACGATTGCAAAGGAGAAGTCAAGGCTTCTTGCTTCTTTTCCTTTTCTTGAAAGGGCCTTTTGTTCCAAATCCCGGCCTTATGACCGGCCTCATGTTTTTCCTCGCAAAAATTCTCTTGTTAGAAAATCCGAGAGAGTTTTCTTCCCTTTGATATATTCAACTTGGAAATCAAAACTCGACAATAAAGCTTGCCATCTAGCAAATATCTGTTTGAAACAAGATTTTTAACATCCTTTTGTAGAATTTCCTTAGCATTTACAATCTACCTTCAAAGAAGAATTCCTTATTAATTAAATCATCTTGAAACTTAGTAATGCAAAGGACAATAGCTAAAACTTCCTTTTAACAAGACTATAGTTTTTCCGAATTCCAAACTCCTAAGTAAAACTAACTAATTGCTCATGACTTTCGGTGTTCTCTTTGCTTGAGAATCCCTCCATAACCGATGTCCAAGCATCGGTCTCAACAATCATAAAAGAATCCGGATTAGGGATACCTAAGCAAGGCAAACTCTTAACCATTTCCTTAATCTTAATAACTGCGGAGGTTTGTTCTTTTGTCCATGGAACAGGTGTCTTCTTAAGCCTGTCATATAATGGTTTACAAACCTGTCTTACCTTTGGGATGAAGTCCGCAACATAGTTAAGACTACCCAAAAATCTTTGTAACTGAGTTTTGTCTAAGATGACATCTGGGAATTTATCAGAAAACTCAATGGCTCTGCTAATGGGTTTATATGTGCCTTGATATAAATCATGACCAAGAAATCTAATTTTTGTTTGAAAAAGTTTAATCTTTTTGGCGCTAACCACCAGACCATTATGTTTAACAATTTTAAAGAATATATTTAAATATTTAAAGTGAGAATCAATGTCCTCAGAAAAGATTAGTACATCATCAATGTAAACAATTGAAATATGACTAATATGATTAAAGATGGAATTCATAATATATAGAAATTCTGAAGGGGTATTCTTAAGCCCAAAAGGCATAACGTTCCATTCATATTGTCCAAACGGGACATTGAAAGCAGTTTTGTATTTATCCTTTTGAATCAGATTTGCCAAAAACGATTTCATATCAAATTTACTATAAATATTAGCTTTAAAAGTTCTCTTTAAAAGATCCCTTTTATTAGGAATCGGATATCTAATCCACTTTAAAGTAATTTAAAGGTTTATAATTAATAACTAGTCGAGAGAGCCTCTCTCCTTCTCAAGACGTTGTTGACATAAAAGGTCAACAACTCCACTGAGACTTAGGGCTCGATAATATTGTTTTCCAAAAGAGTATTAATCTCCTTTTTGCAAATTTCCATTAAATCATGATTCATTTGAATGGGCCTAGCTTTCGTAGAAATGGCCTTTTCATTGAATCCATCAATATAAGGAGATCAACAAGATGGGCTTTTCCGACCTAACAAAATTCATTTGGAAATTCAGAGCAAATTTCTTTTTCAAAAGTTTTTTGCAAATTGGCAATCTTAGTTACCATTCCCGGGGTTTTTAAAATTTGCTCAATTTTCTTAATTTTTATATCTTCTTCAAGAAAACAAATCTGATTGGAAATTAGATTAATTCTAAAAGCAGTTTGTTTATGTAAAAATTTACTTTCTTCGTGAGAAAGAGTTTTAATAAAAGGAAATGAAATTTCTTTTCCTAAGATCTTAGTTTTGATAGAATCAAAATTAGAAATATAAGGTTTTATTTGAGTAATAAATGGTATACCTAATATAATTTCTTCGTTAATATTTTTAGTTATAACAAAATCATTTTTAAGGCATATACCATTATTGCAAATATGAGCATCAAATAACTTATAATCAATAATTATACGTTCACCTGTGGCGCTGTATAATTTGGTAGTCCCTTTGGTAAGGAACTTAGTAGGAATTAATCCTTTTCGCTATCCGCATTATCCGCATCTTCCTCATGTTCTTCATTATCCAAAGCAATAGTGGCTTTAGAGGATCCTTCATCCTTTCTAACTTCTTTGAGAAGTTTTTCAGTGATAGCTTCGATCTCAATCTTATGAAGTCTGGACTTAATTCCCTTCATATCTTCTTTAAGAGAATTGATTTCTCTTCTAAGTTCTTCTACTGAAGGTTCTTCCTTTTTGGAATCAAATCTGTTCATGATTTGTTTCATGCTAAAAGGAGTTACTTTAGGCTTTTCTTCCTTTTGCCTAGTAACCAATTTCTGCAGTTCAAGGAGGTATTTTCTCTAGCCTCTTCATCTTGAATATGCTCAATAGTAGAAGAGGGTTTCAAATTGCCTTCTCAGAGATAACATGGATAGTCTTGCTATCACATAGGCAAAATGCACCATTGCAATTTCATTCGACTCTTCTTCTTGATTCGAATTATGGGCAACATTAAGAAATTCTTCATCGCTACTTTCTTCTTGGATGAAGAATATTCAAATCGATGCTTCCTCTTCGATGATAGAAAAGAGTTTTTGCTTAATTTCTTCATCAACTTCAAGAAGGTTAATCTTCTTCTTTTTCTTATTTCGGACACTTATTAGATCAGGATCCTTTTTACCACATGTCCAAAGATGTGTCTTCAAGAAGATTCTTTAGAGGTTTGCCTCTTTCCTTTCTTTTTGGATTTTTCTCGGGGTTCTCTTCCTTTCTGGAAGATTTTCTTTTATATTTTCCAGTTGTTCTTTCTCTTTTCCCGCTTTCCTAGCAGGATGGAGGTTTAAGTAATGGAAATCCAAAATCTTGGCAAAACTACCAAGTTTTGCATATGTAGTTTTTTGATCTTTCTTAAGTTGTTCCTTTAACTTAAGATCAAGACATAGCTCCATAGCTACAACATTAATAATATGATAAGATCTCCGTATGCGGTTGAGAATACGGAATCTTTCCTTCAGATCTATCTCTTATTTTTATCTAACCTTTCAAATAAATGAGTGGGTAATCCACGATAAAGCGTTCTTTCCAATAATCATTATTGCAATCGGACCTTATCATGACCTTATTCAAAAACATGTCTTTGTACCATGAAATCACAATTTTTGCAAAGACAAATTATTCAAGATTTCTAAACTTCTATCTGGAAAAGACGCGTTCTCCCACAAAATGTTTAGCTATACTATAGAGCGAGTGGTCAGAGCATCTTCGTAGACCACTTCAAGAGATATTAGTTCCTTCCTCGGTCTTAATTACTACTTTAGTAGTGATAGCACCAAGGATATCACTCTATTTTGATCGGTGAGATAATTGTCCCACCGGTTCTAAGGGTTCTGTAAAACTGCAATGATCATGTTAGCGGCTTCCTTATCACCAAGACCTTTCATTTTATATCTTTGTGATGTTCATTCCCATTTCTTGGAGCTTAGAATAAATTTGACCTTCGGCCATACCATCTATGTTCCATTCAAATAAGCTTGAGCCATCCGCAGCAATCTTTGGATGGAGAACATCTTCCTCAAATTGAACATCGTGAAAGAAGATCTAGGATAATAATTCCTTTTGTTAGGGTGCCTTTCTAACAAAGTTCTAAGCTTATTGCCTTGTGTAATATTAAGCTTAGACAATTGCTCATTTATCTGTCAAGGCTTCATTGGAATGACTAAACTCTTTGGAAAGTTTAGGAAGTTTTCTTTAGAGAACTCGTGGATCTTAAAAATAGGTTTAGTATCAACTGAGGGCTAACTTTGGAAGAGCTAGGTTTATCCGCTATCCGATCGATTCTCCGAAATTATCCCCTTTATGTTCCTCAATTTGTTGGGATATCACATGGAGAACCTGGTTGGTATAATTGTTTTGTTCAAAAACCTTATTAAGGTCTCCAGCTGTTATCAAGGCAGATTCCTTTTCTATGGGTTTTGAAAGGTCTTGCCTTAAGGATTTCTTTCTGTAAGGGATGCTAAGTCCTTCTAGAGGAGGAGTAATACTTTCAACCACTGTTCTTTGGTGTACCATTTGTTGATAAGGACCGGGTGGATGACTGTTTATCATCAATTTGCCCAGAAGCTTCGAACCATTTAAAAAACTCTATTTCGGTTTTGAATCTTTTCATATCTTTGAACCACTTATCCCTGAAAGAGGTTCGTTGTTCCACCGTGTAGGTAGCTTTATACCAATTTACCTTTTGCGTATGTTCAGGGGCTTTCCACTAAGAATGCAATTTATTTTTACTAGGGACAAAGTCTTCCTCATCAGAAGTAAGTACTCCGACTGAATCTTTTCTTTGATGAACAGGTTTCATATCACTAGCAGTAGGACTTCCCAGAGTCTCCTCTTCATAGTAAACCTTAGGAACGGTCTGGGAGAAATCTACACCGTGAAATTTTCTATGGTCTTCTTTTATTCAAACTGCAACGGAAATAGAAGCAAACATCCAAACGAAAAGCGAAAACATTACAACCAAATATCAAAGGCTTAAAAGAAAATTCTAGTGTGAAATTTCTGATGCCTTCTTCTTTTACAAATGAGTCTTATATAGACTTCTGAAGGGTGATTGGAAAATAGGTGCTTTTTTCCTATTGGTTGGAGAAAGCATCTTCTTTAATCTTGTCTGGCATCTTCTTTTTGAAAAGAGATTCCTGCTTTATTAAAGTTGTCGGCCATCTGCTTTTCTTTTTTGGAAAGTTGTGGCGGCTACACTGTAGTGGGATTCCTTTTGGCTCCACTGAATAATTTAATAATCAAGAGATATTCCAACTCTTTGAGTCTCATCTCTTACCCTTTTAATAATTCCGACTCTTTGAGTCTCTATTCAAAAGGTCAGTAATTCCGGATTTTGACATCCTCTACTGGATTATTAAACTAATCATAAAAGGGATCTGAATAAGATAGTGCTAAAGCTTTTGGCCTTAACATATCTCTATTATCATCACTTTGGGACGAGGCTTCTTCTAACAGCTGCAAGGCTGTTTCTTCATTGGATTTGTCCTCATCTAAGTCTGACAAGGCCTTTTGGAGCCTTTTCTTCAAATCATTTTTGGAAGATGATCTTTTGCCACTTGTAGAGGCTGTAGAAGATCGTTGAACAGCTTCTTTGGGAGCTGGAGACCATCCTTTGATGAGTATCTCTTTTGAGAGATATTTAATCCTGTCAAATACCTGAACTGAAAAAGTCCAACTGATAATAAAAGATACCCGTTTTTGGATGAAATATTTACACAATTTAATGTGTTCTGGCAAAGTAGAGATGTCTTGTTCAGTTTGAAACTGATTATATTTATCTGAAAATAATTTTGGCAAAACCTTTTGGTTTCCTCCAAAACAGTTCCACCACTCGTAGAACCATCTAGGGATAACTGATTTTGAAAATTCGGGGCTATACTTGACAAACCAGGTGTGCGTGGTTGGCCTTAAGTATAGAAAGTTAAACCATGCATTTTTATAATCATACCAATTATAGGTTTGAGGCCTATGTTCTCTTGAAAGATTAACTGGAGTATGTAAATGATCGACTATCCAGTCGAATGGAGAAAAAACTCTTTTAATAGTGAATTTGGAATATGCAATGCTATCCGGATCTGAATCATGGCTAAGTTTATGTTCCACTTCTATGGATCCTGTATCAACCAAAATAAACTCATAATATTTTCTAGTCTTTAGTGGATTCTTCGTATCCACATAATTCCTGTTTGTATAACAGGGCTTTAGTAAGTGCTTGACTTCGTATCCTTCAAATTCCTTGTCAAGTGCAAGGATAGGATTAACCTGCAAAGTAACCATGTCAAAAACTTCACGTTCTTTGGATTTGTTTGATGATGGTGAGACTGCTTCTTTAAAGCTTTCTGGAGCTTTCATTGTATATGAGTCTTTAGTTTGGGGGGAGGAAAATCTAGGTTTTCCTGATGGAGAAAATGAACATGGTTACGATTCTTAAGAAAGGGTTTCTTAAGAATCAAGGGATCGGAAGATGATGCGCTAGTGGTAGCGATGGAAAGGACTTATGACACGAGAAGGATTGATAGGAGGTAGGCTAGCAAGAGCCAAAACTTATTTGGGTGCTGGTGATGGCTGATTGCAAAAGGAGAAGTCAAGGCTTTGCATGTCTGCTTCTTTTCCCTTTTCTTGAAAGGGCCTTTGTTCCAAATCTCGCCTTATGACCGGCCTCATGTTTTTCCCTGCAAAAATTCTCTTGTTAGAAAATCCGGGAGAGAGTTTTCTTCCCCTTTGATATATTCAACTTGGAAATCAAAACTCGACAATAAAGCTTGCCATCTAGCAAATATCTGTTTGGAAACAAGATTTTTAACATCCTTTTGTAGAATTTCCTTAGCAGATTTACAATCTACCTTAAGCAAGAATTCCTTATTAATTAAATCATCTTGAAACTTAGTAATGCAAAGGACAATAGCTAAAACTTCCTTTTAAGATTATAGTTTTTCTGAGCGGAATTCCAAACTCCGGAAGTAAAACGAACTAATTGCTCATGACTTTCAGGTGTTCTCTTTTGCTTGAGAATCCCTCCATAACCGATGTCTGAAGCATCAGTCTCAACAATCATAAAAGAATCCGGATTAAGGATACCTAAGCAAGGCAAACTCTTAACCATTTCCTAGAATCTTAATAACTGCGGAGGTTTGTTCTTTTGTCCATGGAACAGGTGTCTTCTTAAGCCTGTCATATAATGGTTTACAAACCTGTCTTACCTTTGGGATGAAGTCCGCAACATAGTTAAGACTACCCAAAAATCTTTGTAACTGAGTTTTGTCTAAGATGACATCTGGGAATTTATCAGAAAACTCAATGGCTCTGCAAATGGGTTTATATGTGCCTTGATATAAATCATGACCAAGAAATCTAATTTTTGTTTGAAAAAGTTTAATCTTTTTGGCGCTAACCACCAGACCATTATGTTTAACAATTTTAAAGAATATATTTAAATGTTTAAAGTGAGAATCAATGTCCTCAGAAAAGATTAGTACATCATCAATGTAAACAATTGAAATATGACTAATATGATTAAAGATGGAATTCATAATATATAGAAATTCTGAAGGGGCATTCTTAAGCCCAAAAGGCATAACGTTCCATTCATATTGTCCAAATGGGACATTGAAAGCAGTTTTGTATTTATCCTTTTCGAAAATATGTATTTGCCAAAAACCTGATTTCATATCAAATTTACTATAAATATTAGCTTTAAAAGTTCTCTTTAAAAGATCCCATTTATTAGGAATCGGATATCTAATCCACTTTAAAACAGAATTTAAAGGTTTATAATTAATAACTAGTCAAGGAGAGCCTCTCTCCTTCTCAGCAGCGTTGTTGACATAAAAGGCTGAACAACTCCACGGAGACTTAGAGGGCCTGATACTATTGTTTTCCAAAAGAGTATTAATCTCCTTTTTGCAAATTTCCATTAAATCAGGATTCATTTGAATGGGCCTAGCTTTCGTAGAAATGGCCTTTTCATTGAATCCATCAATATAAGGGAGATCAACAGTATGGGCTTTTCTGACCCAAAATGCATTTGGAAATTCAGAGCAAATTTCTTTTTCAAAAGTTTTTTGCAAATTGGCAATCTTAGTTACCATTCCCGGGGTTTTTAAAATTTGCTCAATTTTCTTAATTTTTATATCTTCTTTAAGAAAACAAATCTGATTGGAAATTAGATTAATTCTAAAAGAAGTTTGTTTATGTAAAAATTTACTTTCTTCGTGAGAAAGAGTTTTAATAAAAGGAAATGAAATTTCTTTTCCTAAGATCTTAGTTTTGATAGAATCAAAATCAGAAATATAAGGTTTTATTTGAGTAATAAATGGTATACCTAATATAATTTCTTCGTTAATATTTTTAGTTATAACAAAATCATTTTTAAGGCATATACCATTATTGCAACTATGAGCATCAAATAACTTATAATCAATAATTATACGTTCACCTGTGGCGCTGTATAATTTGGTAGTCCCTTTGGTAAGGTACTTAGTAGGAATTAATCCTTCAATAATGCAATTTCGATCTGCACCACTATCTAACAAAGCAATCTTGTTAAGAGTTAAATGATCATTAATAACAAGTTTAATCATAATATGAGAACTCTGAGGTCTAATTTTGGTAATAGCATGGATACCTGCTTCGCTATCCGCATTATCCGAATCTTCTCAGAGATAACATGGATAGTCTTGCTATCACATAGGCAAAATGCACCATTGCAATTGCATTCTGACTCTTCTTCTTCAGATTCTGAATTATGGGCAACATTAAGAAATTCTTCATCGTCACTTTCTTCTTCAGATGAAGAATATTCTGAATCAGATGCTTCCTCTTCTTCGATGATAGAAAAGAGTTTTTGCTTAATTTCTTCATCAACTTCAAGAAGGTTAATCTTCTTCTTTTTCTTCTTATTTCTGGGACACTTATTAGATCTGTGACCCTTTTTACCACATGTCCAGCATGTGTCTTCTGAAGAAGATTCTTTAGAGGTTTGCCTCTTTCCTTTCTTTTTGGATTTTTCTCGGGGTTCTCTTCCTTTCCTGGAAGATTTTCTTTTATATTTTCCAGTTGTTCTTTCTCTTTTTCCTGCTTTCCTAGCAGATGGAGGTTTAAGTAATGGAAATCCAAAATCTTGGCAAAAACTACCAAGTTCTGCATATGTAGTTTTTTTATCTTTCTTAAGTTGTTCCTTTAACTTAAGATCAGTACATAGCTCCATAGCTACAACATTAATAATACTGATAAGATCTCCGTATGCCAGTTGAGAATACGGAATCTTTCCTTCGCATCTATCTCTTATTTTTGATCTAACCTTTTCAGCGAAATGAGTGGGTAATCCGCTGATAAAGCGTTCTTTCCAATAATCATTATTGCAATCAGACCTTATCATGACCTTATTCAAAAACATGTCTTTGTACCATCCTAAATCACAATTTTTGCAGACAAATTATTCAAGATTTCTAAACTTCTATCTGGAAAAGCGGTTCTCCCACAAAATGTTTAGCTATACTATAGAGCAGAGTGGCTGTAGCATCTTCGTAGACCACTTCTGAAGAGATATTAGTTCCTTCCTCAGTCTTAATTACTACTTTAGTAGTGATAGCACCAAGGATATCAGCTCTATTTTGATCAGTGAGATAATTGTCCCACCAATTTCTAAGGGTTCCTGTAAAACCTGCAATGATCATGTTAGCGGCTTCCTTATCACCAGCACCTTTCATTTTATATGCTGTGATGTTCATTCCCATTTCTTGGAGCTTAGAATAAATTTGACCTTCAGCCATACCATCTATGTTCCATTCAACAAGCTTGAGCCATCCAGCAGATCTTTGGATGGAGAACATCTTCCTCAAATTGAACATCGTGGTTAGAAGATCTAGGATAATAATTCCTTTTGTTAGGGTGCCTTTCTAACAAAGTTCTAAGCTTATTGCCTTGTGTAATATTAAGCTTAGACAATTGCTCATTTATCCTGTCAAGCAGTTCATTAGAATGACTAAACTCTTTGGAAAGTTTAGGGAAGTTTTCTTTAGAGAACTCAGGGATCTTAAAAATAGGTTTAGTATCAATCTGAGGGCTAACTTTGGAAGAGCTAGGTTTATCCGCTATCTGACTGATTCCTCTGAAATTATCCCCTTTATGTTCCTCAATTTTTTGGGATATCACATGGAGAACCTGGTTGGTATAATTGTTTTGTTCAAAAACCTTATTAAGGTCTCCAGCTGTTATCAAGGAAGATTCCTTTTCTATGGGTTTTTTGAAAGGTGCTGCCTTAAGGATTTCTTTCCTGTAAGGGATGCTAAGTCTTTCTAGAGGAGGAGTTATACTTTCAACCACCTATTCTTTGGTGTACCATTTGTTGATAAGGACCTGAAGGGATGACTGTTTATCATCAATTTGCCCAGAAGCTTCGAACCATTTAAAAAACTCTATTTCGGTTTTGAATCTTTTCATATCTTTGAACCACTTATCCCTGAAAGAGGTTCATTGTTCCACCGTGTAGGTAGCTTTATACCAATTTACCTTTTGCGTATGTTCAGGGGCTTTCCACCAAGAATGCAATTTCTTTTTACTAGGGACAAAGTCTTCCTCATCAGAAGTAAGTACTCCGACTGAATCTTTTCTTTGATGAACAGGTTTCATATCACTAGCAATAGGACTTCCCAGATTCTCCTCTTCACAGTAAATCAAAAAATATAAACCCCAAAACATAAACACAAAAATGTAAAGCCTCAAACCTATACTAAACCATAAACATTAAACCCTAAACCCTAACCCTGAACTTTAAATCCTAAACCCTAAATTCAAACATTACATCCTAAACCCTAAACCCCAAACCCTAAATCCTAAACTCTAAACCTTAAAGCCAAATCCCTAAAGTCAAAACCATAAAAAATAATCCATAAAGTCTAAACCGTAAACCCTAAACCTTAAATCTATAACTCCAAACTTTAAACCCTAAACCCTTACCGATAAACCCTAAACCCTAAACCCTAAATCCAAAATTTAAATACTACACCATAAATCCAAAACCCTAAACCCTAAACCCTAAACCCTAAACCATAAACCCTCAACTCCAAACCCTAACACCCAAAACCTAAATGCTGAAGCCTTACCCACCAACCCATAATGCCATATATGGCACTGTAACTCCAAACCCTAGAGCCCCAGGGCCTAAGCATTGGACCTTAAACACTAAAAGTGTTAGGCCCTAAAACTAGGCCTTAAATTATGGACCACTGACCTTGACCCAGGCCTTAGGCTGCAAAGGCCTGAGGCCTGGGCCTAAACCCTGGGCCTAGGCCTGGGCCTGGGCCTGGAGTCCTGGCACTGGTCACCAGGCCTGCGATCCGTTGGCTCTAAGTCAGGAGCTCCTAGGCCTGGGGCCTCAGACCTGGGCCCCAGATGCTGGTTCATAGAGCACAAGATGCTAGGCCCGGCTTTAGGCCTAGGCCTGGGCCTGGGCTCTGGGCCCAGGCACTGGGCCTGGAGTCCTGGGCCCTAGGCCTAGGCATGGACGTGCAGGCTCTGGGCCACCAGTCCTGGCCTGGAGTCCTGGCCCTACTGGGCCTGCAGCTCGGGCCTGAGGCCCTGGGCCGCTCCTGTCCACGTCCTGGGCCTAGGCCTCGACACTGGAGCCAGGCCCTGAAGCCTTGACATGGCCATGGCCTGGGCCTAGGCCATAGGCACTCGATCATGGATCTGGTAGTAGGCCCTGGGCCTTGAAGTCTGTAGTCGGCTTTGGGCCTAGGCCTGAAGCCCTTGCCACGTATGGGCCTGAGCCTGCTGACTGAGCAATGGACCACATGCCTGAGCCATAGGGCCAAGAGCACTGGGCCCCAGGGCCCTGGGCCTGGAGTCCTGGAGCTCGGCACTCTGGGCCCTAGGCCTGAGTCTAGGCAAGCACTAGGCCAGGGCCTGGGCCCTGAGCCTGGGCCTAAACCACCAAACAAGGCTCTGCGTCTTAACCTGGGCCCTTTTGGGCCTAGGTCCTGGAGTCTGACACCGGATCCTGGGCCTGGAGTCAGAAAGTATAGGCACTGGGCCTGGGCTATAGGCCATGGGCCGCAAACCTAAAACATAAACACTTTAAAAAGTAAACCCTCGAGACCTAAACTAAATCACCAAATAATATTAAGCCACTGAAAACCCTAACCTAAATGCTAAAAAGCCTAAATAAGTAAATCCAAATTAAACACTAAAGCCCTAAATGCCCTGAAACTCTAAACATTAAAGCCTAATCCCTAAACTCAAAACTATAAAAATAATCATAAACTCTAAATCGTCAAACCATAAACCCAGTAAACCTCTCAACCCCTAAACCTTCGTCTATGGCTCCAGACTTTAAACCCTGAGCCTGAACCCCTTAACCATAACCGCCAAACCACAGGCCTCGATACACCTAAACCACTACACCTTAGCAAACCCTAAACCCTAATGCCATAACCATGGAGGCCCTAAATCCTGCACCACACCTAAACCACTACTCAAGAGCCCTAAACATTGCACCTAAACCTACAAGCACTAAATCCTATATCATAAAGTCATAAACTACAAATGTTAAACCACTGACTGAAAATCCTAAACCCTCTAAATGTTATTCGTAGTAAACTCTAAACCTAAATGCAAACTTTTAAACCTAAAACCATAAATCCTAAACTAAACCTTAAGCCTAAATCACGAACTAGCAGACCCTAAAACTCCAAGTCCTACAACACTGAGCCAAAACCTAAATGCTAAATTCTAAACCATAAACCACTTAACCATAAACCTTAAACCTTGACTCAAGCCTAAACCCAAAACCTAAACATTAAGCCCTCCGAATCTAAATGCTAAAGCCCTAATAACCTAAACCTTAAATTGTAGACCCTAAACCTAAACCCTACACCCAAAACTCTCTAAACCCGAAATCGAACCTACAAGCTAAACCGAAGACCACTAATACTAAAACTTAATACTTAAACCCTAAACGCTTCAACCTACAACTCCAAACCTACAATCCAAACCTAGCCCCCAAAACCTAAACCCCTAAACCTAAACCTAAACCCTAAATTCCTAAACCCTAAACCTTGGCAGCCACACAGCCTGTACTAATCCTGGAAACCTAAATCATTAACTCTAAAGTCATTGGCTCCTAAACCTAAACACTCCAGGCCACCTGAACCCCCGAATCCTGAAACTCTAAAATCATAAACACTGAGAAATACAAAAGGCCTGACCTAAACCCTGGAACCCTAAACCCTACCGGCCCACAAGCCACAGGCTCTAGGCCCACTGGTGGCCTGCGATCTAAGTCCTAGGCTGGAAGACCGCAGGCCATGAGACCGCGAAGCTCTGAGCCCTAGGCCTGGCCTTTGGCGCAAGTCTCGCCTGAGCCTGCGGCTCCAAGGCCCTGAGCCTGAGGCCCTGTCTCGACCTAGGCCTGAAGCACTGAGCCCAGGGCTCAGGCCCTTTGCCATAGGCCTGGCCTGAGCCCGGCACTTTCGTCGGTAAATCCTAGCGTGAATAAATCGTAAGGCCCTAGGCCCTCGGCCCTGCTGTCGCGATCCTAGGCCCTGTGGCCTGAGCAGTGGACCTGTGCCTGCGGCCTGAGCCTGAGTGCTGGGCCACAGGCCTAGGCCCAGGGTCCTGGGCTCGGCGCTCACCAGGCCTGGGCCTGGGAGTCTGGGCACTTTGAGCCCCAATGGTGGCCCAGGCCTGGGCCTTGGGCCTAGGCCCTCGTCAGGCTCTGAGTCTTTGGCCTCAGGCCCAGGCGCAGTCCTGGAGTGCTGTTACCTAAGTCCTAGGCCTAAAAGTCCAAGAAATATGGAGGCCTGAGTGCTGGAAGCTGTAAAGGCATGGGCCTGAAGGCATAGGCACTGGGGGCTTGGGCGCCAGGCCTAGGCTGACCATGAGTATTGGGCCCTAGGCTGACCTGAGTAACAAGTCCTAAACCTAAATCCAAAATATTAAACCTAAACCCTAAACTCCAAACATATCCTAAACTCTCTAAACATAGCCTAATCCATCAACTCAAAAGCATAAAATAATCCATAAACTCTAAGCCCGTGGCAGTAAGCCCTAAACCTAAACCTTAAATCTATAACTCTCAAACTTTAAACCCTAAATCCTAAATACAAACCTAAACCCTTAACCATAAACCCTAAATCCCAAACCTAAGCCATACACCTAAACCCTAAATCGTAAGCCACAAACCCCTAAACCTAAATCCTATATCTAATATAAACTCTAAATGTTAAACCTTAAACCAAAAATCCTAACTCTAAATGTTAAACCTTAAGCCAAAAATCCTAAACTCTAAATGAACCACAAACTCTAGACCCTAAGTCCGAGCTTTAGGCCTAAGCCACTTGGAATCCCTGGGCCTAGGTATGGAGTCCTGGGCATGGGCCTCGGCTCCAGGCCCTGGCATAGGAGCCTAGGTAGTGGACCCTCGACCATAGGCCATGGCTCCATGGCCTTTGACCTCGATTTGGAGGCCTAATGGCCTGTGCCTTGGCGGACCTGGGCCTAGGCTCATGCCTGGGCGCTGATCCTCGGCTCTGCATCCAAGGCCACTCGGCTCAAGATCCCAGGCCCTGGAGGCTAGGCCCAGGCCCTAGGCCAAAGGCTTAGTGGCCCAGGCCTGGGCCTCGACCTGGCTCCAGGCCTGGAGTCCAGGAGCTTAGGCCCTGAGCGGAGCCTGGGCCTGGGCCAGGAGCCCCAGGGCCTGGGCCCAGGGCTAGGCCTCAAGGCATAGGCGTTGAGCTCTGGACCCTGGGCCCTGGGCCTGAGTCCTGAACACTAAACCAAAATCCTAAACCTAAACCTAAACCCCTAAACCTAATCCCAAACACTAAATGCTTAACTCTGACCCTAAATCTCAAAGCCCCTAATCCCCAAATGCTAAACTCACAAACCCTAAACACAAAAAATACTTGTGCAGGCCACTAAGCCTAAACCATAAACCCAAAACGTAAATGATGAAGCCTAAACCCCAAACTCTAATCCTAAACCCTAAACCTAAACTGTTCTAATCCTGAAGCCTAAATAAATGCTCTAGGCCTAGGCAACAAACCTAGGCCTAGTCCTAAACTCTAGGCCCTAAGAGCGCGAGAATGCTAGGCCCTAGGCCCAGAGGCCTGAAAGCGATGAGCCCTAAGCCCAGATATACAAGCATTGAAGCCTAGATGGATTGATCAGGGCTCTGGAGCCCTGGAGGCCTGGAGTCAGGTTCTGTCTGAGTGGAAGTGCTGGTTGCTAGGCCTGGAAGCCAGGCCCTGGGCTGCAGGCCATGATCCTGGAGTTCAAGGCCACTGGTTGGCCAGGCCTGTGCCTCAGGCCCCAGGGCCCAGGAGTCTGCAGCTGGGGCCCTAGGCACTGGGTCCTGGGCGCCTAGGCCTGGGCCTGGGCCCTGGAGGCCTGAGCCCAGGCCTGAGCCATGAGCCCAAGGCCCAGGGCGATGGGCCTGAGCCCCAGATCTCTCGATCCTGGGGCCTGGGCCTGGAGTCAGGAGCTTTCAGGCCATGGGCAGCCCAGGCCCTCAGGCCTGAGTCACAGGCTCTGTGCCTGGGCCAAGCCAGGAGGCCTTGGCCATAGGCCTTGAGCCTCACGGGCTCCGCCTGGGCCCTGGAGGCCGAGGCACGGCGTGGGCCCTGGGGCATGATCCTGGGCTCAAGGCCTGAGTAATGAGCCTGCTTGCCTGAGCCTGGGCCCAGAGGCCTGCAGCTCGGACCTAGGCCTCGTCTGGCTTTAGGCCTGGGCCTAGGCACGCTAGGCCATGAGCCTGGGCCTGGGCTGGAAGCCGCCGACCATGGCTCTAGGCCTGGGCCTAGGCCTGCGATAGGCCCTGGGCACTGAGCCACCAAGGCCAGGCAGGTGAGTCTTGAGGCCCTGGCACTGGGCCTGGGCCCTTGACATGGGCTCGTCCTGGAAGCCACTGAGCCATAGGCCACTGCACTGGGCCTGAGCACTAGTCCTGTAATCTGGAGTCGTGAGCTCTAAAAGATGTTAGGCCTAGGCCATGGAGTCCAGGAATGCACTGAGTAACAGGCCTAGGCCCTGCCTAGGCCTAGGCAGTGCTAGGCCATGGGCCAGGGCCTCAAAGCGGGTAGGCCGCAGGCCCAGATCTCCTGAGCCTGGGCCATAGGCCCTCGTCAAGGCTCCTAGGCCTGGGCTTTGGGCCTGGGCCATGATCCTCGGCTCTGTGCCTAGGCCATGAGCCCGCCCGGCCATGGGCCTTCAGGCCACGGCTCCAGGCCCTGGGCCCAGGAGGCCTAGGCTGGGCCCTAGGCCCTGGGCATTTTGTCCTAGGCTCAGAGCCCTTAGGCCTGAGCACTGAAGGCGATAGGCCACCGGACATGAGGCCAAAGGTCCTGGGCTGCGACCTGGGCCTGGTCCTGGGCCTGGAGTCTTGGCTCCTGGGCCATAGGCCTCCAGGCCCTGATCCCAGGTCCTAGGCTCTAGGTACAGGCACAAGGTAACACCGTCCTCCGGCCTAGGCCTAGGCCATGACCCCAGGCCTGAGTGATGGAAGCCCTCGTCAGAGACCCGTCCACTAGGCCACCAGGCCACCTGAGTCCTGGAAGCCTGGGCTGTGATTCCTGATCCTGGGCGGCCAAGTCAGTATAGGCCTAGGCTTCAGGCCTAGGCCCCCTTATGCTAGGCTCTGAGCCTGAGACCAAGAGATGCTAGGCCTAAAGTCCAAGATCCTCAAGGCACGGACCACTGAGGCCCAAGTACTGAAGCGATGGGCCTGAGCCCAGATCTCTCTGGGCCATAAACCCTAAACCCAAAATCAAAACTCTAAACCCTAAATCCTAAACACTAAACCAAAATCCTAAACATAAAACCCTAAACCCTAAATCCATAACTCTAAATCAAAACTCTATACCCTAAACCTAAAACCCTAAACCCCAAATCCTATTACAAATGTAAGCACAAAATGCTAGGCTCACAGCCTAAACCTAAACCCTAAACCACAAACTCTAAACCCTAGAAGCCTAAGTCTAACCTAGGCCTGCAACACAGAGCCCTAAGCCTAAACCCTGTTCCTAGGCCCTAGGCCACAAGCCCTGTTCTCAAGCCCTGCCCCTTCTGTAGGCCCTAAGCCGCCAACCATAAACCGTGACCTGACCTTAGGCCTAAAGTCCATAGGCTGACCCGTAATCCCTGGACCTGACCCTGGAAGTCTAGGCCCCTAAGCACAAACCTATAAACCAACAATAGACCTATACACAAACCATATACCTAAACACTAACCCCAGACCCCAAACCTAAATCCTAATCTCAACACTCTAAACCACAAACCTAAAATCTAAACACTAAAACCTAAACCTAAACCCTAAATCAAAACTCTAAATCTTAAACTTAAACCTAAGCCTAAATCCTAAATCTTTCGTCCTAAATAGGTAAAAATATAAACCTAAACCTAAACTATACCTAAACCTAAAACATAAACACTAAAATGTAAACCATCAAGCCTAAACTAAACCATAAACATTAAACCTAAACCTAACCTAAACCTTTAAATCCCTAAACCACAATCCAAACATTAAACCCCAAACCTAAACCCCAAACAGCAACCGTCTAAACTCTAACCTTAAGCCCTCATCCTAAACTCAAAACCATAAAAAACTAATCCATAAACTCTAAACGTAAACCCTAAACCTAAACCTTAAATCTATAACTCCAAACTTTAAACCTAAACCCTAAACTAAGCCCTACCTAAAACCTAAACCTTACACCTAAACCTAAACCCTAAATCTATATCCTCCATCCTAAACTCTAAATGTTAAACCCCTAAACCTAAATCTAAGCCCAAAACCTGCTCAAACACCTAAAGCTAAACATGAACTCTAAACCTAAACCCTACACACTAAAACATGAACCCAAAACCCCTAAACCTAAGCGCTAAAAAACCAAACGCCCAAACCTAAACCATAAACCATAAACTCTAAGCCTCCTTTAACCCCTAAGCGTTATAGTCTGGCTCAAGGCCAGGCCATGGGCCAAGGCCTGGCACCTGGGGCCTAGGCCGCCAACCATGGCGCTGGAGTCTAGGCCGCCAGCCCTGCACCTAGGCAATGGGCTCTGCACCTCAAACCTCGGCCTGAGCCTCCAGGCCTCGTGCTGAAGCTCTGGGGCCTTGAGAGGCTAGTCCTGGGCTCAGAGGCCATGGCTGAGTCGTGGGCTCTGGCGGTAGGCCTGGGCGTTGGAGTCTTATGGCTCCAGGCGGTTAGGCTAGGCCTAGGCATTTGCATAGGCCTAGGCCTGGAGTCCTGGGCTCTGAGCACCCAGGCCTAGGCCTAGGCTCCTAGGCCCCAGGCCCTAGGCAACTAGGCCATAGGCCACTGAGCCCTCAGGCCTAGGCATGGGCCAGCGAGCCTGGGCCATAGGCCATGAGCTCCTAGGCCCGCCATTTCAGCCTGGGCGGTAGTCTGCAGCTCAGAGGCCTTAGGCCTAGGCAACCCAGACCTGGCACCTGGGCCTGGGCGTGACCATGGGCCTGGAGTCCTGGGCCATAGGCCACTGCACCTGGGTAATGAGCCCTGCACCCTGGAAGCCTAGATCCACCTTGTCATAGAGTCCTGATCTCTGGAGTATTTAGATCCTGGGCCAAAGATCCTGAGCACTGGAAGTGTTTGAGCCTAGGCTCTGGGCCTGAGTCCAGGCTTTCAGGCCTGGGCCATGGGCGGGACACAGGCCTGGGCCTAGATCCTGGGCCATAGGCCTGGGCTCCAGATCCACAGCACTTTGAGCCTAGATGGACCCATGGCATGAGCCATTATTGCATGGAGCCAGTGGGCCTGCATGGCTCTCCAGGCCTGGGCGAGGCCTGGAGCCTGGTACTGGGCAGCTGAGGCCTGGCTTCAGTCTGGCAGTGAGTCCAGGCTCTAGCGAGGCGATCCTAGATCCTGAGCCTACGGGCCTCGACGATGGACCGCATGCCTGGGCCATGTGCCTGGGCACTGGGCCACGGACCACTGAGCCACCAGTCCTGGGCTCAGTGTTCCTAGGCCACTGAGCATAAAGATCCTGAGCGCTGAGCTGCAGGCCTGGGCAAGTCAGGCCACCAGATCTTTGGGCCCTGGGCCCTGGGCCTGGGCACAGGCCTGAGTCCTGGGCCTGGGCCTGGGCACCAATACTGTATATAAAAATCCTAAACCACTAAACTAAACCCAAAACACTAAACCTAAATCCTAAACTCCAACACTCTAAACCTGTAAAAATAAACACTAAACTAAATGGCTAATCAAACTCTGATGCAAACCCTACACCCCACTAGAAGCCCCAAGAGCCCCAGAGCCTAAACCTAAGTAAACCTTCATTTCTGGACCTAAACACTAAGCCTAAATCCCTGAAACCTTAAGGCAAAGATCTAAAGCCTAGGCCTCGACCTAGGCCTGATCCCTAGGCGCCTCATTGTGCTCCTAGGCCTAAATCTCAGGCCCTAGTCCCCAGATCCTGGAAACTCTGAGCCTAAACACAAAATGCTTGGCCAGTGGGCCTAGGCCCTGAGCTATAGCCCAGCGGCTAGATGATGAGCCCTAGGCCCAGAGGCTCTGGTACTCGTCCTAGGCCTAGGCTGTGTTCCTCAATCCTGGGCCTGAGTCAGTCTCCTAGGCCTAGGCCCCGGATCTCGACTACAGGCCTAGGCACGAATGCTAGGCCTAGAGCCACAGGCCTGAAGCGATGAGCCACAGGCAGATCTCTAGGTAGGCTAGGCTGGGTCAGATTGTCAAGAGGTCTAGGGGCTAGGCCTGATCCTGGGTTCTGTGCCTGGAGTGCTGGGTACTGGGCCTGGGCCCGGGCCACTGTTACAGGCCATGATCCTGGGTTAAAGGCCTGGTTTGCGCCCAATTCCTGTGCCTCGACTAAGGCCCCAGATCTGCAGCTGGGACACAGCCTTTAAATGCTAAAGTCTAGGCCTAACCTAAACATAAACCTAAACTAAACACTAAACCATAAACAAAGCAAAACGATAAGCCACTAAACCAATCCAGTCCACAAACCTAAGCCTGATAAAACTTTAAACCATAAACCTTAAAGCCTAAAACACAAATCCTAAACTCTATACCTAAACATAAACTTAACCATAAACATAAACTCTGACTCCACACTTTAAACACAAACCCAAACTTTTAAAATATAAACCCTAAAGTATAATCTAAACTCAAAGAACCTAAATAATAAACCTATACCTAAACCTAAACTAAAACCTACAACTCAGACCCCTAAAGCCTAAATCCTAAACTTTAAGCCCTAAACCCTAAACACTAAACCATAAACCTAAACACCAAACCATAAGCATAAGCCATAAACTTCCCCAAACCACAAACCAAGGCCTCTGACTCCTAGGCCTAGGCACTGAAGCTGCAGGCCAAAGGCATTGATCTTGGCCTGGCACCTGGCGTGGGCCGCCAGCCATAGGCCTCGTCCTGGGCCATAGGCCACTGCCTCGGCCCCGGACGCTCAGGGTCCTGTGTGCTCGATCGTGAGCTCTGGAGTGGTGAGGCCTGGGCCGCAGATCCTGGAGCCTGGGTAGCCAGGCTGAGCCCTGCCTAGGCCTGGGCGCTGGGCCACTGGGCCGAGACCTGGCGGTGGAGGCCATAGGGCGGTCCTGGGCCTGGGGCCACGGACCTGAGTCAAGACTCTGGGCCACCTAAAGGCAAAACCCCTAAACCTAAATCCTAAACTCTATACCTAAAAACCACGCCAAACCTTAACCTGCGACACCAAACCTGTCGGAGCCTAAACTAAATATAAACTTCAGGCCACAAACACAAGCCATAATCCTAAACTCCAAACCCATGAAGCCTAAACACTGAAGCTGCCAAACCTGAACCCATTAAGCAAAATCCTAAACCACTAAACACTAAACCTAATCCTAAACCACCACTGTCACTTAACTCCTAGCCATAAACCCTTGAGCCACTAATCCCCCAGATCCTAAACTCCTAAACACAAACACAAATACAAATCTAGGCCATAGGCCCTAAACCATGGAAACCCCAGGGAAGCCCTAGGCCATTAAAGCCTAAATCCAAGGCTGATCCTCAGGCCTAGGCCACTTTCGTCACAGGCCACTGACTATGTTCTAATCCTGGGCATGGTGATGCTCATGGCCTAGGCCATTGGAGCCACTGACCCGTCATGCTGGGCTCCTAGGCCTGGGCTAGAATGCTGGGCCTAGGTCAAGTCCTGAGCTGGACCCTGGGCCCGGGCGCCCGACAAGGCCTGGGCCCAGGTCTGCCGACCTGGAGGCCTGGGCGATGTGGGGCTCTAGGCCACTGAGATCCTGGAGCACTGGGGCGAGATCCTGGGCACAGGCCCAAGTACTCGTCCAAGGCCTAGGCATGGACATAGACATTGGGCTCTGGACCACTGAGCCCTTAGGCCTGGAGTCCTGAGCACTGGGCCCAAGATCCTGGGCCCTGGGCTCAGCCCAGACCCCGAGCCTGGGCCTGATCCTAGGCGCTAGATGTTTTGACTCAGGCTGAGTCACCAGATCCACAGGCTCTGAGCCTGAGCACCGTGCGGCCTGGGCCTGGGCCTGGGCCCATGGCCCCAGGGGCGGCTGGGCGATGGGCCTGGGCCCAGGCTCCCAGTCACCTGGGCCACTGCAGGCCCCGTGCAGGCCCTGGGTACCAGTGTGTTCCTGGTCTCAGGCCCTGGAATCCAGTACTCTAGGCCTGGGCCTTGGAGGCCACAGGCCCAGATCCTGGGTTCTAGGCCTAGGCACGATGCTAGGCCTGGGCCCCAGGGCCTGGGCGATGGGCCTGGGCCCAGATCCTGGGCGTGGGCCACTGGTAGTGATCAAGGCTAGGCCACTGGAAGGCAGTAGGCCTGATCCTGGAGTCCTGAAATGCATGCCTAAATGCTAAATACTAAACCCTAAACTTCAAACCCTTAACCCTGAAGCCATAATCCTAAACTCAAAACCCTAACTTGTAAACCCTATACCCTAAACCCAAAACCCAAAACCTACAACTAGAACCACTAAACACTAAATCCTAAACTCTAAACCCTAAACCCTAAACCATAAACCCAAAACCTAAAACCCAAAACGATAAGCCCTAAACCCAAATCTCTCAATCCTAAACCCTAAAACCTAAATCGAAACTTTAAACCCTAAACCTTAAACCCTAAACCCTAAATCCTCAACTCTATACCCTAAACCATAAAACCTTAACCATAAACCTTAAACTTACAACTCCAAACCCTAAACCCTAAGCCCAAAACTTTAAAACGTAAACCCTAAAGCCTTAATCCTAAACTGAAAACCCTAAATCATAAACCCTATACCCTAAACCCTAAACCCAAAACCTACAACTCGAACCCCTAAAGCCTAAATCCTAAACTCTAAACCCTAAACCCTAAACACTAAACCATAAACCCTAAACCCTATACCATAAACCATAAACCATAAACTCTAAACACTAAACCCTAAACCTACAACTCGAAACCCGAAACACTAATCACAAACACAAAAACATTAAACCTTAAAGCCTAACACCTAAACCTTAAATCCTTAACCATAAACCCTAAATCCTAAACCCTAAACCATAAACTCTACACCTAACCTAAACCCAAATCCTATATCCTCAATCCTAAACACTAAATGTTAAACATTAAACCACAAATACTAAACCTAAATGTTAAACCCTAAACACTACACCCTAAACCCTAAACACTAAACCATCAACCCAAAACTCCTAAACGATAGGCTTGAGCCCAAATCTCTAAACCCTAAACTCCTAAACCCTAAATCAAAACTCTAAACCCTAAACTTTAAACCCTAAACCCTAAATCCTAAACTCTATACCCTAAATCATAAACGCTTAACCAAAAACATTAAACCTTCAACTCCAAACCTAAACATTAAACACTAAACTTCAAACCCTAAACACTAAAGCCATAATCCCAAACTCAAACCCCTAATCCTAAACTCAAAGCCATAAACCCTAAACACTAAACCAAAATCCTAAACCCTAAACCCTAAACCCTAATCCTAAACCCTAAATCCTTAACTCTAAACCATAAACCTCAAACCCTAATCCCCAAATCCTAAACTCTAAACCCTAAACACAAAATACTAAATCCTCAACCCTAAACCCTAAACCATAAACCCAAAACCCTAAATGATAAACCCTAAATCTAAAACTCTAAACCCTAAACCCTAAACCCATCCTAAATCCTAAACCCTAAACTATATTCCTAATCCTAAACCCTAAATCAATACCCTAAACCCTAAACCATAAGCCCTCAACCCCATATCGTAAACTCTAAACACCAAAGACAAAATACTAAACCCTAAACCCAAAATCCTAAAACCTAAACCCTAAACCCAAACCCTAAACGATAAACCCTAAACCCAAATCTCTAAACTCTAAACCCTAAACCCAAAATCAAAACTCTAAACCCTAAATCCTAAACAGTAAACCAAAACCCAAAACCTACAACTAGAACCACTAAACACTAAACCCTAAACTCTAAACCCTAAACCCTAAACACTAAACCCTAAACCCAAAACCCTAAACCATAAACCCAAAACCCAAAACGATAAGCCCTAAACCCATATCTCTCAATCCTAAACCCTAAACCCTAAATCAAAACTTTAAACCCTAAACCTTAAACCCTAAACCCTAAATCCTCAACTCTATACCCTAAACCAACAAACCTTAACCATAAACCTTAAACCTACAACTCCAAACCCTAAACCCTAAAGCCATAATCCTAAACTCAAAACACTTAATCATAAACCCAATACCCTAAACCCTAAACCCAAAACCTACAACTCGAACCCCTAAACCCTAAATCCTAAACTCTAAACCCTAAACCCTAAACTATATTCCTAATCCTAAACCCTAAATCAATACCCTAAACCCTAAACCAAAACCCTTAACCCCATATCCTAAACTCTAAACACTAAAGACAAAATACTAAACCCTAAACCCAAAATCCTAAAACCTAAACCCTAAATCCTAAACTCAACATTCTAAACCCTAAACATAAAATCTAAACACTAAACCTAAACCTAAACCCTAAATCTTAAACCCTAAACCCTAAACCCTAAACCCTAAACCCTAAATCCTAAACCCTAAACCCTAAACCCTCAACCCTATATCCTAAATCCTAAACCCTAAAACCATAAACAATAGACCCTATACCCTAAACTATAAACCAAAACACTAAACCCTAAATCCTAAACTCAACACTCTAAACCCTAAACCAAAAATCTAAACACTAAACCTAAACCTAAACCCTAAATCAAAACTCTAAATCTTAAACCCTACACCCTAAACCCAAAACCCAAAACCCAAAACCTAAAACATAAACATTAAACTCTAGACCCTAAACCCTAAACCCTAAATCCTAAACACTAAACCTAAACCCTAAACCCTAAACCCTAAACCCTAAACCCTAATCCTAAACACTAAATGCTTAACTCTAAACCCTAAATCTCAAACCCTAATCCCCAAATCCTAAACTCTAAACCCTAAACACAAAATACTTAGCCTTCGAACCTAAGCCCTAAACCATAAACCCAAAACGCTAAATGATAAACCCTAAACCCAAAACGCTAAATGATAAACCCTAAACCCTAAACTATATTCCTAATCCTAAACCCTAAATCAATACTCTAAACCCTAAACCCCAAATCCTAAACTCTAAACCCTAAACACGAAATACTAAACCCTAAACCCAAAACCCTAAACGATAAACCCTAAACCCAAATCTCTAAACAGTAAACCCTAAATCGTTAATCAAAACTCTAAAACCTAAACCCTAAATCCTAAATTCTATACCCTAAATGCTAAATACTAAACCCTAAACTTCAAACCCTAAACCCTGAAGCCATAATCCTAAATTCAAAACCCTAATTTGTAAACCCTATACCCTCAACCCAAAACCCAAAATCTACAACTAGAACCCCTAAACACTAAATACTAAACTCTAAACCTTAAACCCTAAACACTAAACCCTAAACCCAAAACCCTAAACCATAAACCCAAAACCCAAAACGATAAGCCCTAAACCCAAATCTCTCGGTCCTAAACCCTAAACCCCAAATCAAAACTTTAAACCATAAACCTTAAACCCTAAAACCTAAATCCTAAACTCTATACCCTAAACCATAAAACCTTAACCATAAACCTTAAACCTACAACTCCACACCCTAAACCCTAAACCCAAAACTTTAAAATGTAAACCCTAAAGGCATAATCCTAAACTCAAAACCCTAAATAATAAACCCTATACCCTAAACCCTAAACCCAAAACCTACAACTCGAACCCCTAAAGCCTAAATCCTAAACTTTAAACCCTAAACCCTAAACACTAAACCATAAACCCTAAACCCTAAACCATAAACCATAAACCATAAACCATAAACTCTAAACCCTAAACCCTAAACCTACAACTCTAAACCCTAAACACTAAACACAAAACCAAAAACATTAAATCTTAAAGCCTAACACCTAAACGCTAAACCCTTAACCATAAACCCTAAATCCTAAACCATAAACCCTACACCTAAACCCCAAACACTAAATCCTATATCCTCAATCGTAAACTCTAAATGTTAAACCCTAAACCACAAATCCTAAACCCTAAATGTTAAACCCTAAACCCTACACCCTAAACCCTAAACACTAAACCATAAACCCAAAACCCTAAACGATAAGCCATAAACCCAAATCTCTAAACCCTAAACCATAAACCCTAAATCAAAACTCTAAACCCTAAACTTTAAACCCTAAACCCTAAATCCTAAACTCTATACCCTAAACCATAAACCCTTAACCATAAACCTTAAACCTACAACTCCAAACCCTAAACCCAAAACCCTAAACTTCAAACCCTAAACCCTAAAGCCATAATCCTAAACTCAAAACCATAAACCCTAAACACTAAGCCATAAACCCTGAACACTAAACCAAAATCCTAAACCCTAAACACTAAACCCTAATCCTAAACCCTAAATCCTTAACTCTAAACCATAAACCTCAAACCCTAATCCCCAAATCCTAAACTCTAAACCCTAAACACAAAATACTAAATCCTCAACCCTAAACCCTAAACCATAAACCCAAAACCCTAAATGATAAACCCTAAATCCAAAACTATAATCCCTAAACCCTAAACCCACCCTAAATCCTAAACCCTAAACTATATTCCTAATCCTAAACCTTAAATCAATACTCTAAACCCTAAACATTAAACCCTAAACCCCATATACTAAACTCTAAACCCTAAAGACAAAATACTAAACCCTAAATCCAAAATCCTAAAACCTGAACCCTAAACCCAAAACCTTAAACGATAAACCCTAAACCCAAATCTCTAAACCCTAAACCCTAAACCCAATATCAAAACTCTAAACCCTAAATCCTAAACACTAAACCAAAATCCTAAACACAAAACCCAAAACCCTAAACCCTAGAACATAAACATTAAACTCTAGACCCTAAACCCTAAACCCTAAATCCTAAACACTAAACCAAAATCCTAAACCCTAAACCCTAAACCCAAAACCCAAAACCCTAAACCCTAATCCTAAACACTAAATGTTTAACTCAAAACCCTAATCCCCAAATCCTAAACTCTAAACCCTAAACACCAAATACTTAGCCTTCAACCCTAAACCCTAAACCATAAACCCAAAACGCTAAACGATAAACCCTAAACCCAAAACTCTAATCACCTAAACCCTAAACCCATCCTAAACCCTAAACCCTAAACTATATTCCTAATCCTAAACCCTAAATCAATACTCTAAACCCTAAACCTTAAACCCCAAACCCAAATCCTAAATTCTAAACCCTAAACACGAAATACTAAACCTTAAACCCAAAACCCTAAACGATAAACCCTAAACCCAAATCTCTAAACAGCAAACCCTAAATCGTAAATCAAAACTCTAAACCCTAAACCTTAAACCCTAAACCCTAAATCCTAAACTCTATACCCTAAATGCTAAATACTAAACCCTAAACTTCAAACCCTTAACCCTGAAGCCATAATCCTAAACTCAAAACCCTAATTTGTAAACCCTATACCCTAAACCCAAAACCCAAAACCTACAACTAGAACCACTAAACACTAAATCCTAAACTCTAAACCCTAAACCCTAAACCATAAACCCAAAACCCAAAACGATAAGCCCTAAACCCAAATCTCTCAATCCTAAACCCTAAAACCTAAATCGAAACTTTAAACCCTAAACCTTAAACCCTAAACCCTAAATCCTCAACTCTATACCCTAAACCATAAAACCTTAACCATAAACCTTAAACTTACAACTCCAAACCCTAAACCCTAAGCCCAAAACTTTAAAACGTAAACCCTAAAGCCTTAATCCTAAACTCAAAACCCTAAATCATAAACCCTATACCCTAAACCCTAAACCCAAAACCTACAACTCGAACCCCTAAAGCCTAAATCCTAAACTCTAAACCCTAAACCCTAAACACTAAACCATAAACCCTAAACCCTATACCATAAACCATAAACCATAAACTCTAAACACTAAACCCTAAACCTACAACTCGAAACCCGAAACACTAATCACAAACACAAAAACATTAAACCTTAAAGCCTAACACCTAAACCTTAAATCCTTAACCATAAACCCTAAATCCTAAACCCTAAACCATAAACCCTACACCTAAACCCTAAACCCTAAATCCTATATCCTCAATCCTAAACACTAAATGTTAAACATTAAACCACAAATACTAAACCCTAAATGTTAAACCCTAAACACTACACCCTAAACCCTAAACACTAAACCATCAACCCAAAACCCTAAACGATAGGCTTTGAGCCCAAATCTCTAAACCCTAAACCCTAAACCCTAAATCAAAACTCTAAACCCTAAACTTTAAACCCTAAACCCTAAATCCTAAACTCTATACCCTAAACCATAAGCCCTTAACCAAAAACCTTAAACTTTCAACTCCAAACCCTAAACCCTAAACCCTAAACTTCAAACCCTAAACACTAAAGCCATAATCCTAAACTCAAAACCCTAAACCATAAACACTAAGCCATAAACCCTAAACACTAAACCAAAATCCTAAACCCTAAACCCTAAACCCTAATCCTAAACCCTAAATCCTTAACTCTAAACCATAAACCTCAAACCCTAATCCCCAAATCCTAAACTCTAAACCCTAAACACAAAATACTAAATCCTCAACCCTAAACCCTAAACCATAAACCCAAAACCCTAAATGATAAACCCTAAATCTAAAACTCTAAACCCTAAACCCTAAACCCATCCTAAATCCTAAACCCTAAACTATATTCCTAATCCTAAACCCTAAATCAATACCCTAAACCCTAAACCATAAACCCTCAACCCCATATCCTAAACTCTAAACACTAAAGACAAAATACTAAACCCTAAACCCAAAATCCTAAAACCTAAACCCTAAACCCAAACCCTAAACGATAAACCCTAAACCCAAATCTCTAAACTCTAAACCCTAAACCCAAAATCAAAACTCTAAACCCTAAATCCTAAACAGTAAACCAAAACCCAAAACCTACAACTAGAACCACTAAACACTAAACCCTAAACTCTAAACCCTAAACCCTAAACACTAAACCCTAAACCCAAAACCCTAAACCATAAACCCAAAACCCTAAATGATAAACCCTAAATCTAAAACTCTAAACCCTAAACCCTAAACCCATCCTAAATCCTAAACCCTAAACTATATTCCTAATCCTAAACCCTAAATCAATACCCTAAAACCTAAACCATAAACCCTCAACCCCATATCCTAAACTCTAAACACTAAAGACAAAATACTAAACCCTAAATCCAAAATCCTAAAACCTAAACCCTAAACCCAAACCCTAAACGATAAACCCTAAACCCAAATCTCTAAACTCTAAACCCTAAACCCAAAATCAAAACTCTAAACCCTAAATCCTAAACAGTAAACCAAAACCCAAAACCTACAACTAGAACCACTAAACACTAAACCCTAAACTCTAAACCCTAAACCCTAAACACTAAACCCTAAACCCAAAACCCTAAACCATAAACCCAAAACCCAAAACAATAAGCCCTAAACCCATATCTCTCAATCCTAAACCCTAAACCCTAAATCAAAACTTTAAACCCTAAACCTTAAACCCTAAACCCTAAATCCTCAACTCTATACCCTAAACCAACAAACCTTAACCATAAACCTTAAACCTACAACTCCAAACCCTAAACCCTAAAGCCATTATCCTAAACTCAAAACACTTAATCATAAACCCAATACCCTAAACCCTAAACCCAAAACCTACAACTCGAACCCCTAAACCCTAAATCCTAAACTCTAAACCCTAAACCCTAAACTATATTCCTAATCCTAAACCCTAAATCAATACCCTAAACCCTAAACCATAAACCCTTAACCCCATATCCTAAACTCTAAACACTAAAGACAAAATACTAAACCCTAAACCCAAAATCCTAAAACCTAAACCCTAAACCCAAAACCCTAAACGATAAACCCTAAACCCAAATCTCTAAACTCTAAACCCTAAACCCAAAATCAAAACTCTAAACCCTAAATCCTAAACAATAAACCAAAACCCAAAACCTACAACTAGAACCACTAAACACTAAACCCTAAACTCTAAACCCTAAACCCTAAACACTAAACCCTAAACCCAAAACCCTAAACCATAAACCCAAAACCCAAAACGATAAGCCCTAAACCCAAATCTCTCAATCCTAAACCCTAAACCCTAAATCAAAACTTTAAACCCTAAACCTTAAACCCTAAACCCTAAATCCTCAACTCTATACCCTAAACCATAAAACCTTAACCATAAACCTTAAACCTACAACTCCAAACCCTAAACCCTAAACCCAAAACTTTAAAACGTAAACCCTAAAGCCTTAATCCTACACTCAAAACCCTAAATCATAAACCCTATACCCTAAACCCTAAACCCAAAACCTACCACTCGAACCCCTTAAGCCTAAATCCTAAACTTTAAACCCTAAACCCTAAACACTAAATCCTAAACCCTAAATCCTAAACCCTATACCATAAACCATAAACGATAAACTCTAAACCCTAAAGCCTAAACCTACAACTCGAAACCCTAAACACTAAACACAAAACCAAAAATATTAAACCTTAAAGCCTAACACCTAAACCCTAAACCCTTAACCATAAACCCTAAATCCTAAACCCTAAACCCTAAACCCTACACCTAAACCCTAAACCCTAAATCCTATATCGTCAAACCTAAACACTAAATGTTAAACGCTAAACCACAAATACTAAACCCTAAATGTTAAACCCTAAACACTACACCGTAAATCCAAAACACTAAACCATAAACCCAAAACCCCAAACGATAAGCCCTAAACCCAAATCTCTAAACCCTAAACCCTAAACCCTAAATCAAAACTCTAAACCCTAAACTTTAAACCCTAAATCCTAAATCCTAAACTCTATACCCTAAACCATAAACCTTAAACCTACTACTCCAAACCCTAAACCCTAAACCCTAAACTTCAAACCCTAAACACTAAAGCCATAATCCTAAACTCAAAACCCTAAACCCTAAACACTAAGCCATAAATCCTTAACTCTAAACCATAAACCTCAAACCCTAATCCCCAAATCCTAAACTCTAAACCCTAAACCCAAAACCCTAAATGATAAACCCTAAACCCAAATCTCTAAACAGTAAACCCTAAATCGTAAATCAAAACTCTAAACCCTAAACATTAAACCCTAAACCCTAAATCCTAAACTCTATACCCTAAATGCTAAATACTAAACCCTAAACCCTAAACCCTAAACCCTATATCCTAAATCCTAAACCCTATAACCCTAAACAATAGACCCTATACCCTAAACCCTAAACCTAAACACTAAAATCCCAAACCGTAAACCCTAAATCCTAAACTCAACACTCTAAACCCTAAACCTAAAATCTAAACACTAAACCAAAACCTAAACCCTAAACCCTAAATCAAAACTCTAAATCTTAAACCCTAAAACCTAAATCCTAACCCTAAATCGTAAACCCTAAATCAAAAAATATAAACCCTAAACCCTAAACTATAAACCATAAACCCTAAAACATAAACACTAAAACGTAAACCTCCAAACCTAAACTAAACCATAAATATTAAACCCTAAACCCTAACCCTAAATACTAAATCCTAAACCCTAAATCCATACAATAAACCTTAAACCCTAAATCCAAAACTCTAATCCTTAAAGCCTAATCCATAAGCTCAAAACCATTAAAAATAATCCATAAACTCTAAATTGTAAACCCTAAACCGTAAACCCTAAACCTTAAATCTATAACTCCAAACTTTAAACACTAAACCCTAAACTCTAAACCCTCAACCATAAACCCTAAATCCTAAACCCTAAACCCTACACCCTGAACATTAAACCTTACACCTAAATCCTATATCCTCCATCATAAACTCTAAATGTTAAACCCTAAACCAAAAATCCTAAACTCTAAATGTTTAACCCTAAACTCTAAACCCTAAATCCAAACTTTAAACCCTAAACCATAAATCCTAATCCTTAAACCCGAATACCTAAATCCTAAACCAAAAACCCTGAGCCCCAAATCCTAAACCAAAACCCCTAAACTCCACACCCTAACACTAAACTATAAACCCTAAACCCTAAAACATAAACCCTAACACGTAAACCCTAAACCCTAAACTAAAGCATAAACATTAAACCCTAAACCCTAACCCTAACCCTAAATGCTAAATCCTAAACCCTAAATCCAAACCCTAAACCCCAAACCCTAAATGCTAAACTCTAAACCTTAAAGCCTAATCCGTAAACTAAAAACCATAAAAAATAAACCACAAACTCTAAATCGTAAACCCTAAACCATAAACCATAAACTCTAAACCCTAAACCCTAAACCTACAACTCGAAACCCTAAACCCTAAACACTAAACCAAAAACCCTAAACCTTAAAACCTAAACCATAACCCTTAACCATAAACCCTAAATCCTACACCCTAAACTATAAACCATACACCTAAACCCTAAACCCTAAACCTTAAACCATAACACTAATCCTAAACCCTAAATCCTTAACTCTAAATCAAAACTCTAAACCCTCAACCCTACACCCTAAATCCTAACCCATAAGCCTACAACTCAAAACCCTAAACACTAAACCCTATCCCTAAACCCTAAACACTAAACCAAAAGCCTTAAACCCTTAACCATAAACCCTAACCCTAAACCTTAAACCCTAAATCATAAACCCTAAACCCTACACCCTAAATCCTAAACCCTAAACCCTAAACCCTATATCTTAAATACTAAACCCTATAACCCTAAACAATAGACCCTATACCCTAAACCCTAAACCTAAACACAAAACCCCAAAAACCCTAAACCCTAAATCCTAAACTCAACGCTCTAAACCCTAAACCTAAAATCTAAACACTAAACCAAAACCTAAACCCTAAATCCTAAATTAAAACTCTAAACCCTAAACCATAAATCCTAAACCATAAATCCTAAATCCTAACCCAAAATCCTAAACCCTAAATCAAAAAATATAAACCCTAAACCCTAAACTATAAACTATAAACCCTAAAACATAAACACTAAAACGTAAACCCATAAACCTAAACTAAACTGTAAACATTAAACCCTAAACCCTATCCCTAAACCCTAAACACTAAACACTAAGCCAAAAGCCCTAAACCCTTAACCATAAACCCTAACCCAAAATCTTAAACCCTAAATAATAAACCCTAAATCGTAAACCCTAAACCCAAAATCCTAAACCCTAAACCCTAAACCCTAAACGATATATCCTAAATCCTAAACCCTATAACCCTAAACAATAGACCCTATAACCTAAACCCTGAACCTTAACACTAAACCCCCAAACCCTAAACCCTAAATCCTAAACTCAACACTCTAAACCCTAAACCTAAAATCTAAACACTAAACCAAAACCAAAACCTAAACCCTAAACCCTAAACCCTAAACCCTAAATCCTAAATCCTAACCCTAAATCCTATACCCTAAATCCTAAACACAAAACCTACAACTCGAACGCCCAAAGCCTAAACCCTAAACTCTAAACCCTAAACCCTAAACACTAAACCATAAACCCTAAACCCTAAACCCTAAACCCTAAAAACCAAACCTTAAACCTTAAATCGTAAACCATAAACTCTAAACCCTCAACTCTAACCCCTAAACCCTAAACCTACAACTCAAAACCCTAAACCCTAAACCTTAAAACCTAACACCTAAACCCTAAATCCTTAACCATAAACCCTAAATCCTAAGCCCTAAACCCTACGCCCTAAACTATAAACACTACACCTAAACCCTAAACCCTAAACCTTAAACCCTAACACTAATCCTAAACCCAAAATCCTTAACTCTAAATCAAGACTCTAAACCCTAAACCTCAAACCCTAAACCCCAAATCCTAAACTCTAAATCATAAACACAAAATACTAAACCCACAACCCTAAACCCTAAACCCTAAGCCACAAACTCTTAACTCTAAACCCTAAACCCTATATCCTAAATCGTAAGCCCTATAACCCTAAACAATAGACCCTATACCCTAAACCCTAAACCTAAACACTAAAATCCCAAACCCTAAACCCTAAATCCTAAACTCAACACTCTAAACCCTAAACCTAAAATCTAAACACTAAACCAAAACCTAAACCCTAAATCAAAACTCTAATCTTAAACCCTAAACCCTAAACCCTAAATCCCAAATCCTAACCCTAAATCCTAAACCCTAAATCAAAAAATATAACCCCTAAACCCTACATCAAAAAATATAAACCCTAAACCCTAAACTATAAACCATAAACCCTAAAACATAAACACTAAAACGTAAAGCTTCAAACCTAAACTAAACCATAAATATTAAACCCTAAACCCTAACTCTAAATGCTAAATCCTAAACCCTAAATCCATACAATAAACCCTAAACCCTAAACCCCAAACCCTAAATCCTAAACTCTAAACCTTAAAGCCTAATCCATAAGCTCAAAACCATTAAAAATAATCCATAAACTCTAAATCGTAAACCCTAAACCTTAAATCTATAACTCCAAACTTTAAACCCTAAACCCTAAACCCTAAACCCTTAACCATAAACCCAAAATCCTAAACCCTAAACCCTACACCCTAAACACTAAACCTTACACCTAAACCCTAAACCCTAAATCCTATATCCTCCATCCTAAACTCTAAATGTTAAACCCTAAACCAAAAATCCTAAACTCTAAATGTTAAACCCTAAACTCTAAACCCTAAATCCAAACTTTAAACCCTAAAGCATAAATCCTAAACCCTAAACCCTAAACCCTAAATCCTAAACACAAAACCTACAACTCGAACGCCCAAAGCCTAAACCCTAAACTCTAAACCCTGAACCCTAAACACTAAACCCTAAACCCTAAACCCTAAACCCTAAATCCTAAACCCTAAAAACCAAACCTTAAACCTTAAACCGTAAATCATAAACTCTAAACCCTCAACCCTAACCCCTAAACCCTAAACCCTAAACCTACAACTCAAAACCCTAAACCCTAAACCTTAAAACCTAGCACCTAAACCCTAAACCCTTAACCATAAACCCTAAATCCTAAGCCCTAAACCCTACTCCCTAAACTGTAAACACTACACCTAAACCCTAAACCCTAAACCTTAAACCCTAACACTAATCCTAAACCCAAAATCCTTAACTCTAAATCAAGACTCTAAACCCTAAACCTCAAACCCTAAACCCCAAATCCTAAACTCTAAATCATAAACACAAAATACTTAACCCACAACCCTAAACACTAAACCCTAAGCCACAAACTCTTAACTCTAAACCCTAAACCATATATCCTAAATCCTAAACCCTATAACCCTAAACAATAGACCCTATACCCTAAACCCTAAACCTAAACACTAAAATCCCAAACCCTAAACTCTAAATCCTAAACTCAACACTCTAAACCCTAAACCTAAAATCTAAATACTAAACCAAAACCTAAACCCTAAACCCTAAATCAAAACTCTAAATCTTAAACCCTAAACCCTAAATCCAATATCCTAAATCCTAACCCTAAATCCTAAACCCTAAATCAAAAAATATAAACCCTAAACCCTAAACTATAAACCATAAACCCTAAAACATAAACACTAAAACGTAAACCTTCAAACCTAAACTAAACCATAAATATTAAACCCTAAACCCTTACCCTAAATGCTAAATCCTAAACCCTAAATCCATACAATAAACCCTAAACCCTAAACCCCAAACCCTAAATCCTAAACTCTAAACCTTAAAGCCTAATCCATAAGCTCAAAACCATTAAAAATAATCCATAAACTCTAAATCGTAAACCCTAAACTGTAAACCCTAAACAATAAATCTATAACTCCAAACTTTAAACCCTAAACCCTAAACCCTAAACCCTTAACCATAAACCCAAAACACTAAACCTTAAAACCTAACACCTAAACCATAAACCCGAAATCCTCCATCCTAAACTCTAAATGTTAAACCCTAAACCAAAAATCCTAAACTCTAAATGTTAAACCCTAAACTCTAAACCATTAATCCTAACTTTAAACCCTAAACCATAAATCCTAAACCCTAAACCCTAAACCCTAAATCCTAAACCAAAAACCCTAAGCCCTAAATTCTAAACCAAAAACCCTAAACTCCACATCCTAACACCCAAAACCTAAATGCTAAACCCTAAACCATAAACCCTTAACCCTAAACCTTAAACCTACAACTCCAAACCCTAAACCCAGAACCCTAAATATTAAACCCTAAACTCTAAATGCTAAACCCTAATAACCTCAACCTTAAACTGTAGACCCTAAACCCTAAACCCTAAACCCTATACCCTATACCCTAAACCCTAAACCCTAAACCCTACACCCAAACCCCTAAACCCGAAATCCCAAACCCTAAAAACTAAACCCAAAACCCAAAACCCTATCCCTAAACCCTAAACCCTAAACACTAAACCAAAAGCCCTAAACCCTAATCCATAAACCCTAACCCTAAATCTTAAACCCTAAATCATAAGCCCTAAACCCTAAACCCAAAATCCTAAACCCTAAACCCTAAACCCTAAACCCTATATCCTAAATCCTAAACCCTATAACCCTAAACAATAGACCATATACTCTAAACCCTAAACCTAAACACTAAAATCCCAAACCCTAAACTCTAAATCCTAAACTCAACACTCTAAACCCTAAACCTAAAATCTAAATACTAAACCAAAACCTAAACCCTAAACCCTAAATCAAAACTCTAAATCTTAAACGCTAAACCCTAAATCCAATATCCTAAATCCTGACCCTAAATCCTAAACCCTAAATCAAAAAATATAAACCCCAAACCCTAAACTATAAACCCTAAACCCTAAAACATAAACACTAAAATGTAAACCCTCAAACCTAAACTAAACCATAAACCTAAACCCCAAACCCTAAACCTAAACACTAAACCTCCAAACCCTAAACCCTAAATCCTAAACTCAACATGCTAAACCATAAACCTAAAATCTAAACACTAAACATAAACCTAAACCCTAAACCCTAAATCCAAACTGTAAATCTTAAACCCTAATCCCTAAGTCCTAAATCTTAACCCTAAATCCAAAACCCTCAATTAAAAAATATAAACCCTAAACACTAAACTATAAACCCTAAACCCTAAAACATAAACCCTAAACCCTAAACTAAAGCATAAACATTAAACCCTAAACCCTAACCCTAAATGCTAAATCTTAAACCCTAAATCCAAACCCTAAACCCCAAACCCTAAATCCTAAACTCTAAACCTTAAAGCCTAATCCGTAAACTAAAAACCATAAAAAATAAACGACAAACTCTAAATCGTAAACCCTAAACCATAAACCATAAACTCTAAACCCTAAACCTAAACCTACAACTCGAAACCCTAAACCCTAAACACTAAACTAAAAATGCTAAACCTTAAAACCTAACACCTAAACCATAAACCCTTAACGATAAACCCTAAATCCTCCATCCTAAACTCTAAATGTTAAACCGTAAACCAAAAATCCTAAAATCTAAATGTGAAACCCTAAACTCTAAACCCTAAATCCAAACTTTAAACTCTAAACCATAAATCCTAAACCCTAAACCATAAATCCTAAACCTTAAACCCTAAACTCCAAACCCTAACACCCAAAACCTAAATGCTAGACCCTAAACCATAAACCCTTAACCATAAACCTTAAACCTACAACTCCAAACCCTAAAACCAAAACCTAAACCCTAAACCCTAAACTCTAAATGCTAAACCCTAATAACCTATACCTTAAATTGTAAGACCCTAAACCCCAAACCCTATACCCTAAACCCTAAATCCTAAACCCTACACCCAAAACCCTAAACTCGAAATCCCAAACGCTAAAAACTAAACCCAAAACCCTAAACCCGAAAACTTAATACTTAAACCCTAAACCTTCAACCTACAACTCCAAACCCTAAATCCAAACTCAAAACCCTAAATCGTAAACCCTATACCCTAAATCCTAAACACAAAAGCTACAACTCGAACGCCTAAAGCCTAAACCCTAAACTCTAAATCCTAAACCCTAAACACTAAACCATAAACCCTAAACCCTAAACCCTAAACCGTAAAAACCAAACCTTAAACCTTAAACCGTAAACCATAAACTCTAAACCCTCAACCCTAACCCCTATACCCTAAACCTACAACTCAAAACCCTAAACCCTAAACCTTAAAACCTAACACCTAAACCCTAAACCCTTAACCATAAACCTTAAATCCTAAGCCCTAAACCCTACGCCCTGAACTATAAACACTACACCTAAACCCTAAACCCTAAACCTTAAACCCTAACACAAATCCTAAACCCAAAATCCTTAACTCTAAATCAAGACTCTAAACCCTAAACCTCAAATCCAAAACTCTAAATCATAAACACAAAATACTAAACCCACAACCCTAAACCCTAAACACTAAGCCATAAACTCTTAACCCTAAACCCTAAACCCTAAATCCTAAACCCTTTTGGAGTCATTGTCAGACAGGATACTGTTCATTAATAGTAGTACTATTCATAAATAGTAAAATGTCAATTATGTAAATAGTAAAGGTCAAGTTACTATGTAAATAGTAAAGGTCAAGTTACTGTGTAAATAGTAAGAGTCAGTTACTATTCATGAATAGTAGAGGTCATTCATGAATAGTAAAGGTCATGTAAATTTGCTTATAAATAAGATTAAGGAGTAAGGGACGATCATCCCTCAACTCCCACTTTTCATATTTTACTCTCAACTTCCGCTATACAAATGATGAAAGTAAAGAAATAAGAAAATTATATTACACAAAATTACCAGAACCATTTAGCTCAAAAATAATAAAAGATTAGGAAGAATCAAATACAGTAGATACACTAGGAGCTAGAATAAAATTCTTGCAACAATGGTTTATGAAACTATGTGAAAAACATAAAGAAGAATTAAAACTAGAAAAAATATTAGTAAAAAACTTAGCATATTGTACAAGCATGTTAGCACCCCAATTTGGATGTAAAAATCCATATAAAAAGAAAAGGTTAAAGTATGTAAATAGTAAAGGTCAAATTACTGTGTAAATAGTAAAGGTCAAGTTACTGTGTAAATAGTAAGAGTCAGTTACTATTCATGAATAGTAGAGGTCATTCATGAATAGTAAAGGTCATGTAAATTTGCTTATAAATAAGATTAAGGAGTAAGGGACGATCATCCCTCAACTCCCACTTCCACATATTTTCTCTCAACTTCCGCTACCCCTTATATTGGTATCAGAGCTAGATAAGAAAATATAAATGGAGAAATCTAACAACAACCAGGAAACTATGAAGGAGCCAGTTCCAGAAAATCTACAAACTGAGGTATTTTCATATTTTAATATGAATAACTAAACTCTCTTATTCCTGATAATCTCTTGATTATTATTTGATTATTATCATGTTATAGTATTGTTATACTAAATAGATTCGAAGTAGTTTGCTATGAACGAAGGTAGGCTGAGAATAGGTAAGCCCAGACTATGCCATCCGAAACCGAAAACCCAGTTAGGCAAAAGAGAAGCCGTTTGAGGGGAAGTATGAACTTGTTGAAGGCGCTGTTAGGGTAACTGATTGAGGCTGAAAATCATAGTAGTGACCAAAAGAATTTATTTAGGATAACTTTAATATAATTTGATAATTGATAATAACAAACAAGAAGGTTAGAAGGAATAAACTTGTTTAGAAATCATGAAAATGATGAACACATACTTACTAGATGAAGATTATAATTATAAAATACTTATTTTATATGTTCTTAAAACACTTAATAATGACATAAAAAGAAAAAATTATGACCTTTTAATTATTGAAGAAATGACAGAATTAGACCAGATAATGGAACTTATAGAACAAAATTGGCAAGAACTAACTATTCAAAATATAGATGAATTATATGACTTATATTCAGATTAATGATAAACTATGAATATCTGACATATTGGTTACAAACTATGGAAAATTTAGATCTACTAAATGAACTTTTAATAAAAAACATTATAACATACCAAAGAACCCAAGATATGGAGTACTTAGAATATATTTCAGAAAATATAAAAGAAATACAAAATCTCATAATAAAGAAACAAGAATATTATGAAAAAATGTTTTTATAATGGATGAAACTTATAGAGAACAATTATTAGAAAAAATTAATGAAATAAAACAAGAATTAAGATTTAGACAAAATAGACTAGAAGATAATATATGGGCAGGAGTATGCCAAAAATCTATAAAAGCACAAAGAAAAACGATATTCTTATTAGATCTACAATTACAACACTTAGAATATAAATATCAACATAACTTATAATGAATAAAGAAGAATATGCCGTAGAAGAAAAAATATATAAAAGTCAAGATGGACTAGAAATAAAAATAATACATTCAAACTTAGAAAGAAGATATAAAAAAATAGGAACCCAATTATGCCTAATGTCAGATAAAGAATCAGCAAAATTAGAAGATAGTCTAACAACTATGGTAAGATTAAATAAAGAAAATGAAGAAATTGATAGAAAAAAGGAAATCGGAAAAATTAGAGAACAAGCTAAAAAAGAAATTAAACAAATAGAAGAAGTAAAAGATACTAGAATTCAAGAATTACAAAAAGAATTAGAAAGACTTAAACAACTATACGAAGAAAAATTAAAAGCAAAAGAAGAGTACAAGAAAAGAGCTGAAGAATTAAAGTTAAACCAAGAAATAAAAAGAATGAAGACAATGTTAGAAGAAACAGAAGAATTACCTGAATTAAAAATAGAAGAAATAAATGAAATAAATGAAGAAGAAAATGATAATATTTCAGAAAATAATTATGAATCATATTCAGGAACATATACTGACCTTATAGAAAAAGATAAAAATATAGAAATAAATGTAGGAAATTTAGATGAAAAACCTAGTACTTCAAATCCTAAAACACGAATGGATACAACTCCAACATATTATACTTACGAAAAAGAAAATAGAGATAAAGTCTTATGGGATAAAAGATTGAATAAAAATTGGATACCTAGACAAACTACGGATCAAAATAATTTCTTAGATTTAGACTGTGTAGCAGATACAAATAAAACAATTCTATTATGGATAGGTTATATATCAAAACAATTAATAGATAACAAGATATCAATAATGGATGCCCCAGGATACATAGAAAGAACACTTATAGGAACAGTAAAAATATGGTTACAAAATTTAACACCAGCAAGCCTAGCAACACTAAGGAATAATACAAAACCTAATAATGAAATAGCAACATCAGCAATAGACATATTAAATAAATATGAAATATCAATTAGAAATGAATTTGGAAGTATGACAACAGAAATAGAAGAACAACAGAAAGATAAAATAATAAACAGAAATTTAATGAATAAATTAGCAATATGTAAAATGAGTTACATAGATGAATATACATGTGCATTTAGAGAATATTACTATAAAGGAATATATACAAATGATGAAAGTAAAGAAATAAGAAAATTATATTACACAAAATTACCAGAACCATTTAGCTCAAAAATAATAAAAGATTGGAAAGAATCAAATACAGTAGACACACTAGGAGCTAGAATAAAATTCTTACAACAATGGTTTATGAAACTATGTGAGAAACATAAAGAAGAATTAAAACTAGAAAAAATATTAATGAAAAACCTAGCATATTGTACAAACAAATTAGCACCCCAATTTGGATGTAAAAATCCATATAAAAAGAAAAGGATAAAGAAGTATAAACGCTTCAAAACAAAATATAAGAATAAAATTTCAAGAAAAAGATATTATATAAAAAATTATAAACAAAAAAGACCACACAGAGTTAAGAAAAATATAACAGAATGTAAATGTTATAATTGTGGAAAACTAGGACATTTAGCTAGAGACTGTAAATTGCCAAAAGATTTAAAGAAAAAACAAATAACAGAGGTAATAATAGAAAAAGATAAATATAAACAGATAGATTATTTGGATTATGAATTAGAAAATGAAGATAGCATATACGAATTCACAGATATTGAATTAGAAGATGAAATAGAGACAACTTCTGATTATGACTGAAAATGATATAAAAATAATAAGTAAAGAAGAATATCAAGATAACGAATATACAGAACAAAAAATAATATTTGACAATAATATGTTTGAACAAATAAAAGGAAAAGAATTAGACTTAAGCGTAGATAAGATATTAGAAGTACCTAGATTAAAAAACTTATTCAAATTACAACACGATGAATATTATGTAGTAAGCCAAAAAGAACATGTAATAGATTGTAAATATATTAAAGGAAAAGCTAAAATACCTATCATAAATAAAAAAATAATTAATAAAGAAATCCAAGAATTAAAATCAAAAAATCCAATAAAATATGTACATTTAGGAGCAACAGAAATATTGATAAAAGCATGTTTTAGAGAAGGAATAGATACACCTATAGAATTATATTTAGCAGATGATAGAATAATTCAACCTATAGAAAAAAGTATTATAAGTGCAGTTAGAGGAAATTTAATATATCAAAAATTTAAATTTATTATAAGTGCAAATTATTCAGTAGCAATAGAAGACAAGAACATAGATAAATCACTAGTACTATACTGGAAAATGTCAGGCATAGAATTAGCACCAGGAAGTAAAATATTTACAGCAAGATGTAAAAATTTATATGTGTTAACTACAAAGCATAAAATAACAGCAAAAAATAAGATTCAAAAAATCAAAATAGAAAATCCATTTGACAAAATAATTACAGTAATAGATAATAATGATTACAGTTATAAAGAAATAGATATTGAAGAAGATTTAGAGATAGTAAAAGAAAGACTAAGTACATCTAAAAGATTAAGTTACGATACACCTTCATCATCAAGAAGTAGTACATCTAGAAGATTAGATTGCGATTTATTAGAACAAAACAAAAATGAAATACAACCATACCAATATTATATCACAGGAATATTAGACCAAAGAAAATATTTAATAACTATAAATACAGGACAAGTAGAAAACCAAATTATAAGAGAACTAGTCAAAGAACATGAAATAATTACAGGAGAAAATATAAATACAGAATTACCTAGAGCTTTGGTAAATATAGAAGAAACTACTGAACAAGAACTAATTATTGGAGGAATACCAATAAAAATTAAATTTAAAATACATCAAGGAAATAATAATATTACTTTAGGAATAAAATGGCTAGAAACAGTTAAACCATATAATATAGATGATAAACAATTAACAATAACTTATGAAAACAAGAAAGTAATCATTAAAAGAACGATTATATAATAAACTAACAACATCTTAATATGACAAAAATATACATTTTAGCAAAAATAATTATAGAAGGATACTATAATAGATATTATACACCTATGATAGACACAGGAGCAGAAGCAAATATGTGTAAACATAATTGTCTACCAGATAGTAAATGGGAAAAATTAAAGACACCATTAATAGTAACATGATTTAATAATGAAGGAAGCATGATAACACATAAAGCTAAAAACATAAAAACACAAATATGGGATAAAATATTAGTAATCGAAGAGATCTATAGTTATGAATTTACAAATAAAGATATATTATTAGGAATGCCTTTTTTAGAAAAACTATATCCACACACTATAACAAAAACACATTGGTGGTTCACTACCATATGTAATCACAAAATAGGAGCAAAAAGAGTTAATAATAAAATCAAAAAAAATACACCATGGATAAAAGGAAGTGAAAAAATTACCCAAAAATTAGAAAATATAACAACTAATGATCATAAAATAGAAATTATAATATTCACAGTAGATAAAATACAAGCAATAAATGATAAATTAAACTCATTGTACAACGAAAACCCATTACAAGGATGGGATAAACACAAAACAAAAGTAAAAATTGAATTAATAAATGAAAATAGTATAATAACACAAAAACCATTAAGATATAATTTCGAAGACCAATCAGAATTTAAAATGCATATAAATGAATTATTAGAAAATAAGTATATACAAAAAAGCAATAGTAAACATAAAATATCACTGTAGATATTATTCCGGGTCTGTATACAAATAAAATGGGAAATAAATAGAAAAGAATTATTTGCCCTATATAAATGTTTATTAGCTTTTGAGCCATATATTGTATATAACAAATTTATTGTTAGAACAGATAATACACAGGTAAAATGGTGGATAACCAAAAAAGTACAAGACTCAGTTACGACAAAAGAAATAAGAAGACTGGTAGTAAATATATTAAATTTTTCATTTACAATTGAAATTATAAAAACTGACAAGAATGTGATTGCAGATCACCTCTCAAGACAAAGATACTGAAAAAACAAATACAATGGATCAAATACTCAACCTCCTAACTACACTTTGTAAAAAAGTGGATAGTATGGATGGTGAGATACAAAAGCTAAAAGAGCAAGCTAGCAGTCAGCAGCATGACGTTAAAAATGCGGAGCTACGTCGATCGGAAGACGTTAAAATTCCAGAACTAGAAGGAGACGTTGGGAAACTCCATAAAACCCATAATGTTTGTTTAAATACAGTGCAGTACATCAGAGTTACAAAGAAAGAAAAACTACGGAAGAAAAAGTTATACAAATACAAATATGAACAAACTTTTGATAAACCATATACAAGACCAAAGATACAAAAATCAGTACCTACTCCACAAACCACTACATATAAAAACAAATTTAGCCCAACAGAAAAATACATATAACCACATCACCCGTACCTATACAGAAAATATTTACAAAGTCCAAACTTACTTAAACAAAAACCCCAGAGCTATAAACACAAAAGAACCAAATACTGATTACATTACCCAACACCTACAAGGCTACAACAAACTAATTGCCCTACCAGGAACAAATATAAATTTGGTTACAACTTGTTATAACTACGGACTACTTAGTACAGTGTACACAGCTACAGGAGATGAGATATCGAAGATACCAGAATTATACAAAGCATTCTTAACTTACAAACGAATTACTAAAGGAACACTATTTTTCATTAAATTCTATACAGCCACTGCAGAAATACTATACGATGAGATAAAACCGGTTATACAGGTCATAAAGATAGGTTTAACCAGAGATATGTTAATTCCAGAAAAAATAGAGAAACAAGATGAGATACCTATTGTAGACATTCCTGACTTTTATGCCAACAAAAGAGTTATAGGAATAGCTACAATATTAACGGAGTTAGCAAATAATTACCTAAACAACAATACAATATGGAGTTACTATAGCCGAGATAATACGATGATATATTCTAACTGTCGAGAAACTAGAGAAGGAGATATGGAGGAAATACGACAATGGATACTAAGCCTCCTAAAACCAGAAAATATACCAACGACAAGAGCTATCAGGAAAAATTTCATTTCATCAACATTATTAACCAGATATTGTACAACAATCAGCAGTAAATATTCAGAACATATATGTTTCAAATGTCACGGAGAAGATAACAATGTCCCAACCGTACAGCTGGAATAAAACTATCACAAAGAAGATACAAAATAGCCGGCAGACTGATGAAGCCAGCCGACAAAACAAAAGATAGGACGGAGACATTTATGTAAAAAGTCAAAAGTAGGATAGGAATCTTATCTTCCCTTTTGTAAAGTTATTTGTTTTCTTTTGTAAAGTAAAGTAAAGTAGTTTGTTTTTATTTGGAGTCATTGTCAGACAGGATACTGTTCATGAATAGTAGTACTATTCATAAATAGTAAAATGTCAATTATGTAAATAGTAAAGGTCAAGTTACTGTGTAAATAGTAAAGGTCAAGTTACTGTGTAAATAGTAAGAGTCAGTTACTATTCATGAATAGTAGAGGTCATTCATGAATAGTAACTGACTCTTACTATTTACACAGTAACTTGACCTTTACTATTTACACAGTAACTTGACCTTTACTATTTACATAATTGACATTTTACTATTTATGAATAGTACTACTATTCATGAACGATCCGTCTCGATAATGACTCCAAATAAAAACAAACTACTTTACTTTACTTTACAAAAGAAAACAAATAACTTTACAAAAGGGAAGATAAGATTCCTATCATACTTTTGACTTTTTACATAAAATGCAATTTAAGGATCTTTGTGGAAGTTGAGAGATTTTTGTGAAGTGGGAGATGTGGGATGATCGTCCCTTCCTCCTTAATGTTATTTATAATAAGAATTTACATGACTTTTACTATTCATGAATGACCTCTACTATTCATGAACAGTAATGAACAGTAACCGACTTTACTATTTACACAGTAACTTGACCTTTACTATTTACATAATTGACATTTTACTATTTATGAATAGTACTACTATTCATGAACAATATCTTGTCTGACAATGACTCCAAATAAAAACAAACAAAATAAAAACAAACAACTTTACTTTTACGTTACAAAAAATAAAAAGTAAGATTCCTACTTTTGACTAATAATATACATATTTGTCTTCTTCATATCTTTTTGTCGGCTGTCTTCATCAGGCTGCCGGATATTTTATTTTTAGTTTACTCCAGCTGTACGGTTGGAACTTGGTTATCTTCTCCTTGATATTTGGAACATATATGTTCTGAATATTTGCTGCTGATTGTTGTACAATATCTGGTTAATAATGCTGATGAAATGAAATTTTTCCTGATAGCTCTTGTCGTTGGTATATTTTCTGGTTTTAGGAGGCTTAGTATCCATTGTCGTATTTCTTCCATATCTCCTTCTCTTGTTTCTCGACAGTTGGAATATATCATCGTATTATCTCGGCTATAGTAACTCCATATTGTATTGTTGTTTAGGTAATTATTTGCTAACTCCGTTAATATTGTAGCTATTCCTATAACTCTTTTGTTGGCATAAAAGTCAGGTATCTCATCTTGTTTCTCTATATTTTCTGGAATTAACATATCTCTGGTCAAACCTATCTTTATGACCTATATAACCGGTTTTATCTCATCGTATAGTATTTCTGCAGTGGCTGTATAGAATTTAATGTAAAATAGTGTTCCTTTAGTAATTCGTTTGTAAGTTAAGAATGCTTTGTATAATTCTGGTATCTTTGAAATTTCATCTCCGGTAGCTGTGTATACGGTACTGAGTAATCCATAGTTATAACAAGTAGTAACTAAATTTATAGTTGTGCCTGGTAATGCTATTAGTTTGTTGTATCCCTGTAGGTGTTGGATAATGTAATCAGTATTTGGTTCTTTTATGTTTATAGCTCTGGGGTTTTTGTTTAAGTAAGTTTGGACTTTGTAAATATTTTCTGTATAGGTGCGGGTAATATGGTTATATGTATTCTTCTGTTGGGCTAGGCTGTTTTTATATGTAGTGGTTTGTGGAGTAGGTACAGATTTTTGTATCTTTGGTGTTGTATATGGTTTATCAAAAAGTTTGTTCATATTTGTATTTGTATAACTTTTTTCTTCTGTAGCTTTTTCTTTCTTTGTAACTCCTGATGTACCTGCAACTGTATTTAAACAAACATTATGGGTTTTATGGAGTTTCCCAACGTCTCCTTCTAGTTCTGGAATTTTAACGTCTTTCGATCGACGTAGCTCCGCATTTTTAACGTCATGCTGCTGACTGCTAGCTTGCTTTTTTAGCTTCTGTATCTCACCATCCATACTATCCACTTTTGTACAAAGTGTAGTTAGGAGGTTGAGTATTTGTTCCATTGTATTTGTTTTTTCAGTATCTTTTCCTTGAGAGGTGATCTGCAATCACATTCTTGTCAGTTTTTATAATTTCAATTGTAAATGAAAAGTTTAATATATTTACTACCAGTCTTCTTATTTCTTTCGCTGTAACTGAGTTTGTACCTTTTTGGTTATCCACCATTTTACCTGTGTATTATCTGTTCTAACAATAAATTTGTTATATACAATATATGGCTCAAAAGCTAATAAACATTTATACAAGGCAAATAATTCTTTTCTATTTATTTCCCATTTTATTTGTGGGTCTGTATATGATCCGAAATAATATCTGCAGTGGTGTTCTATTTTTTTATTTATATATTTATATTTTAATACTCCTCCGTAACTATGATCACTAGAATTTGTTTCCACTATATAAGTAAATTGTTTATTTTCATCTGGAAAGTATAATTTTGGTAAATCTTTACACATGATTTTTATTTTTCTGATATGTTTTTTATCTTGTTCATCAAAGTAATATTCTATATCTTTCTTTAATTTTTTCTGTAATGGTTTTAAATTTTCTGCTAATTTTGGTATATATTCTCTTACTTGGTTAACTAATCCTAAAAATGATTGTAATTTTTTCTTAGTATCTAATAATTCTTCAGAATTAACTATTTTTTGTACAATATGTGTTTGGTACGTTTTAATATTATTTATTAAAAGTTTATTTAGTAGTTCTAAATCTTCTATAGTTTGTAGCCAATATGTTAGATATTCGTAGTTTATCATTAATCTGAATATAAGTCACCCTAAACCCTAACCACTAAACCAAAAGCCCTAAACCCTTACGATAAACCTTAACACAAGAATACCAGCTACAGTACCTATTATCCAAAGAGGAATCCTTCCAGTAGTATCGGCCATTTACCCCACTTCCCTCCAGATTTCATCAAGTGGTCATGCTAGAGACATAAACAGTCATGGATAATTAAATTATGAGATCCTTCCGAATGAGCTAAGAGAATCTTATTTATTCTCTTTCGTTTTCTTAATTGAAGAAATAATTGGAAAATAAAACAGCAAGTACAAAAATGAGTAATAACCCTGATGAGAGATGCGATTCAATTCAACATTTTGTTCGTTCGGGTTTGATTGTGTCGTAGCTCTATAATTCGGATTAAGTTTATCGTTGGATGAACTGCATTGCTGATATTGATCCCAAAAAAAAGTCATTCATAGCATTACTATACCTTCCCTATTCATTGCGGGTTGGTTATTTGTCAGCACAGGTTTAGCTTACGATGTGTTTGGAAGCCCGCGGCCAAACGAGTATTTTACAGAGAGCCGACAGGGAATTCCATTAATAACTGGCCGTTTTGATCCTTTGGAACAACTCGATGAATTTAGTAGATCGTTTTAGGAGGCCCTAATGACTATAGATCGAACCTATCCAATTTTTACAGTACGATGGTTGGCTGTTCACGGCAACCTTAAGCCCTAAATCATAAACCCAAAACCCTAAACCCTAAATCCTAAACCATAAACCCTAAACCCTATATCCTAAATCCTAAACCCAATAACCCAAAACAATAGACCATATACCCTAAACCCTAAACCTAAACACTGAACCCCCAAACCCTAAACCCTATATCCTAAAGTCAACACTCTAAACCCTAAACCTAAAATCTAAACACTAAACCAAAAACTAAACCCTAAATCAAAACTCTAAATCTTAAACCCTAAACCCTAAACCCTAAATCCTAAATCCTAACCCGAAATCCTAAACCCTAAATCAAAAAATATAAACCCTAAACCCTAAATCAAAAAATATAAACCCTAAATCCTAAACTCTAAACCTTAAAGCCTAATCCATAAACTCAAAACCATAAAAAATAATCCACAAATTCTAAACCATAAACCCTAAACCCTAAACCCTAAACCTTAAATCTATAACTCCAAACTTTAAACCCTAAACACTAAACCCTAAATCATAAACCACAAACTCTAAACCCTAAACCCTAAACCCTAAACCCTAAATCCTAACCCCTAAACCTACAACTCAAAACCCTAAACCCTAAACCCTAAACCGAAAGCCCTAAACCCTTAATCGTAAACCCTAACCCTAAACCTTAAAACCTAAATCATAAACCCTAAACCCTAAACCTTAAATCCTAAACTCAAAACCCTAAACCCTAAAACCTATATCCTAAATCCTAAACCCTATAACCATAAACAATAGACCCTACACCCTAAACCCTAAACCTAAACACTAAACCCCCAAACCTTAAACCCTAAATCCTAAACTCAACACTCTAAACTCTAAACCTAAAATCAAAACACTAAACGAAAACATAAACCCTAAATCAAAACTCTAAATCTTAAATCCTAAACCCTAAACCCTAAATCCTAAATCCTAAATCCTAACCCTGAATCCTAAACCCTAAATTAAAAAATATAAACCCTAAACCCTAAACTATAAACCCTAAAGCCTAAAACAGAAACACTAAAGCGTAAAACCTCAAACCTAAACTAAACGATAAACATTAAACCCTAAACTCTAACCCTGAATGCTAAATCCTCAACCCTAAATCCAAACATTAAACCCTAAACCCTAAACCCCAAGCCTAAATCCTAAACTCTAAACCTTAAAGCCTAATCCCCAAATTCAAAACCATAAAAAATAATCCATAAACTCTAAACCGTAAACCGTAAACCCTAAACCTTAAAATTTAAACCCTAAACCCTAAATCCTAAATCCTAAACCCTAAACCATGAACCATAAACTCTAAACCCTAAATCCTAAACCCTAAATCCTAACCCCCAAACCTACAACACAAAACCTTAAACCCTAAACCCTATCCCTAAACCCTAAACCCTAAACACTAAACCAAAAGCCCTAAACCCTTAACCATAAACCCTAACCCCAAACCTTAAATCCTAAATCTTAAACCCTAAACTCTCAACCCTAAATCCTAAACCCTAAACCCTATATCCTAATTCCTAAACCCTATAACCATAAATAATAGACCCTATACCCTAAACCCTAAACCTAAACACTAAACCCCCAAACCCTAAACCCTAAATCCTAAACCCAACACTCTAAACCCTAAACCTAAAATCTAAACACTAAACAAAAACCTAAACCCTAAATCAAAACTCTAAATCTTAAACCCTAAACCCTAAACCCTAAATCCTAAATCCTAGCCCTAAATCCTAAACCCTAAATCAAAAAATATAAATCCTAAACCCTAAAACATAAACCCTAAAACGTAAACCCTCAAACCAAAACTAAACCATAAACATTAAACCCTAAACCCTAACCCTGAATGCTAAATCCTAAGCCCTAAATCCAAAAATTACATCCTAAACCCTAAACCCCAAACCCTAAACCCAAAACCCTAAACATTAAAACTTAAACACTAAATGCTTTACACTAAAACTTAAAACTTAAACTATAGATCCTAAACCTTAAACCTTAAACCCTAAAACCTAAACCCTATACCCTAAACCTAAACCCTAAACCCGAAACCTTAAACCCTAAACCCTAAACCCTAAACACTAAACCAAAAGCCCTAAACCCTTAACCATAAACCCTAACCCTAAACCTTAAACACTAAATCTTAAACCCTAAACTCTCAACCCTAAACCCTAAACCCTAAACCCTATATCCTAAATCCTAAACCCTATAACCCTAAACAATAGACCCTATACCCTAAACCCTAAACCTAAACACTAAACCCCCAGACCCAAAACCCTAAATCCTAAACACAACACTCTAAACCCTAAACCTAAAATCTAAACACTAAACCAAAACCTAAACACTAAATCAAAACTCTAAATCTTAAACCCTAAACTCTAAACCCTAAATCCTAAATCCTAACCCTAAATCCTAAACCCTAAATTAAAAAATATAAACCCTAAGCACTAAACTATAAACCCTAAACCCTAAAACATAAACATTAAACCATAAACCCTAACCCCAAACCTATACTAAACCATAACCATTAAACCCTAAACCCTAACCTTGAATGCTAAATCCTAAACCCTAAATCCAAACATTACATCCTAAACCCTAAACCCCAAACCCTAAACCCAAAACCCTAAACATTAAACCTTAAACACAAAATGCTAAACCCTAAAACTTAAACCTTAAACTATAGACCCTAAACCTTAAACTATAGACCCTAAACCTTAAACCCTAAACCCTAAACCTAAACCCTAAACCCTAAACCCTAAACCTTAAACCCTAACACTAATCCTAAACCCTAAATCATCAACTCTAAATCAAAACTCTAAACCCTAAACCTCAAACCCTAAACCCCAAATACTAAACTCTAAATCATAAACACAAAATACTAAACCCACAACTTTAAACCCTAAACCCTAAACCACAAACTCTAAACCTTAAACCCTAAATCCTAAACCCTAAACCCTAAACCATGAACCATAAACTCTAAACCCTAAATCCTAAACTCTAAATCCTAACCCCTAAACCTACAACTCGAAACCCTAAACCCTACACCCTATCCCTAAACCTTAAACCCTAAACACTAAACCAAAAGCCCTAAACCCTTAACCATAAACCCTAAATCACAAACCCTAAACCCTAAACCCTAAATCACAAACCCTAAACCCTAAACCCTAAACCCTAAATCCTAAACCCTAAACCCTAAACCCTAAACCTTATATCCTTAATGCTAAACCCTATAACCCTAAACAATAGACCTTATACACTAAACCCTAAACCAAAACACTAAACCCCCAAACCCTAAACCCTAAATCCTAAACTCAACACTCTAAACCCTAAACCTCAAATCTAAACACTAAACTAAAACCTAAACCCTAAACACTCAACCCTAAAAAAAACTCTAAATCTTAAACCCTAAACCCTAAACCCTAAATCCTAAATCCTAACCCTAAATCCTAAACCCTAAATCAAAAAATATTAACACTAAACCCTAAACTATAAACCATAAACCCTAAAACATAAACACTAAAACGTAAACCCTCAAACCTAAACTAAATCATAAATATTAAACCCTAAACCCTAACCCTAAATGCTAAATACTAAATCGTAAATCCAAAATTAAACACTAAACCCTAAACCCCAAACCCTAAATCCTAAACTCTAAACATTAAAGCCTAATCCCTAAATTCAAAACCATAAAAAATAATCCATAAACTCTAAACCGTAAACCGCAAACCCTCAACCCTAAACCTTAAATCTATAACTCCAAACTTTAAACCCTAAACCCTAAACCCTTAACTATAAACCCTAAATCCTAAACCCTAAACCCTACACCTTAAACCCTAAACCCTAAACCCTTAACCATAAACCCTAAATCCTACACCCTAAACCCTACATCTTAAACCCTAAACCTTACACCTAAACCCTAAACCCTAAATCCTATATCCTTCATCCTAAACTATAAATGTTAAACCCTAAACCAAAAATCCTAAACTCTAAATGTTAAACCGTAAACTCTAAACCCTAAATGCAAACTATAACCCTAAACCATAAATCCTAAACCCTAAACCTTAATCCCTAAATCCTAAACCATGAACCCTAAACTCCAAACCCTAACACCCAAAACATAAATGCTAGACCCTAAACCATAAACCCTTAACCATAAACCTTAAACCTTCAACTCCAAACCCTAAACCCAAAACCCTAAACATTAAACCCTAAACTCATCGCCTCTCATTTTCTCAAATTTTTTCTCTGTCTAAAAAATAGCTCTCTAAAATTCGCTCCCAATTAAAAGAAACACAGCAGTTCACCGGAATGGCCACAACGCCGCTGGGAAGGCAGCTCCGTCCGCCGGACCTAGACCATTCGACGCGGAATTCGTCCATTGATAAACCCCAGCAAGGCGCTTCACCAGAATCATCAGACAATTCTTTGAAATTGCGACGAATTGAGGCAATGTACGTCGCGATTTCTGAAGAAGAATTGGACTGGGCTAGGAAAATTATATCCCTAGAGCAATCTGGAAGGATTCGAGTTAATTCAACTGGAAATAATGAATCTACTTCTAAGGATCTATCTACAATCCAAAAATCAAATGATTCTGTCTTACAAATTGAGAGATCCAAGAAGATGATTTTTGGGGAAATCGCCTCAAAATCGCCTGAAGTGCGCACGCAATTTCGAACAACTTCTGGGGAAATGAATGATGTTTTGACCACTGGGGAATCTTCCCCAGGCCAAGGAGTACACCCTGAAGCAATCTCAAACAATTTAGATGGTGAAATCTCCGGCGACATACAATCCGGCAAAGTCACCGGAGCTCCGGTCAACAATGGCAATGAAATGTTACAGCAAACAATTCCCTGTGATGAGGATGAGCCTCCTAAGGTAACAAACTCTATAAATCAGCAAAGAACTAATGTTTGCTTGTTCTCTGATTTACAGGACCAAGTAACAGCAAAGGAGGATGATCGTAATGAAGGAGAGCAACTGGAAAAACGTAAGACGACGAACGAAATGAACCAGCTAAACAATGACGATAATGAGCAAAACCCAAAGACGAGGAGGGAATCAATGCAACAGGAACAGCATGAGCAAAGTACCAATGAGATCATACAAGAGACCAGTGGAACCATGCTGCAGAAGAGAGCTCAGGGGAATCACCAGCCAACACAACATACGTATCCTAAGGACCTAGAGGGTACTTCAAGGGAGGAACAACATGGTAAAAGTAATGGTGCAACCTGGAGGGTGAAGGAGACGATCAACAATAAGGAAAACACAACCCATCGAAACAACAGCAAGGAGAACATAGGTAAATACACTCACACCTCTCTAAATGCCCATGATCACACTAACACTCTTGGCAATAATTCCCATAATTCCCATAATAGTCAAAACGAATGCGAGAAGGGTATATCTATTGTGCAGGCTGGTGTGAATGAGGCCAAGGAACAAGTTGAGAAAACTAGTCATTCGACCTTGAATGTGGTTAGCCAAATCCCTCCTCCTGTCAAAATTTCCTCTAACTTTGATGTATAGACCGCCAAAGAAAGAATGATCCGTAATCCCTAAATGTAACCAAAATAAACCCCGCGCTACCACCTAATATATCCCCGATCCCTCTCCTCCTACTGACCCAATCCTCATGCGACTAGACTTAGAGCCAACCAAATTAAAATGAAACTCCCTTGGACATTATTTCTCCTATCATCACTACTGACAAGGATACCCTCCATTACCTTCCATGAAGAGGATTTTATGCAAAAGATGCAGTAGATGTAAATTCACATTGGTAGGCAAATTTACCAATGCCATGCCTAAAATGGAGATCATTAGGAAGAGCTTCATTGCCCAAACTCACCATCGGTGGAGTTAAAATTGCTCACTTTAACTCAAGGCACATTTATATAGATTTAGACAATGAGGCGATCATATTTCGTGTGGACTAAGCGTAAGATGTTCATTGTGGCCATTCTATGAAACTACAAGTTTGGACCCCTACTTTCAAACTGCGGAGGAAACTCCTATTGTACCAACTGGGTCACATCGCTCGAGCTTCCTTGGCACCGCTATTATATGGATATCCTTAGCCCCTTGCTGTCCCCCATTGGTAAGCTCTATACCGGACTCGCACTATGCAGAAAACCAGGGGAAGTGTAGCAAAAGTGAGAGTCCAAATTGATATCACCATGATGCATCACAGCATGTGTGGATGGGCTTTTCTGAAAAGGATCCAACTCTTGGTAAATGGCAAATTATAGAATTCGAAGATGTTCCTTCCTATTGTTTATATTGCAAACACCAAGGGCATATACTGGGAGAATGTCCTGTGAAAGGAAGGGATGAGGAAACTAAAAGAAAAAAGGAATTTGAGGCAAACAAGAAAGGGCAAGAGAAGTTGATAAATCAGACACCTAAAGACAATGTTCAACAGCAGCAAGGCAAGGAAAAAATACACTCAGACAGGCAAACCAAAGGGAAAGGACCAACTAAGGAGGATGCTATACTCAAAGAGGAACAATGGCAAATTCAAACAAGGAGAAAGAATAAAAACCAGCAGCAAAATCAAGAACAAGGTAAGAGACATGATTCTCAAGTGCAGGTACAACAGAAGCAGGTACAGCAGACAAACAAATCCAAGGATTCACAACCTTTGCAAAACTCAGGTATAAATGCTAAAACTCCTGTAACTGTGTCTGAGGAATCTGGTGATCAGATTCCTATCCCGCCCTCCCCTGTAATTGTTGATGCTGATAAGCATATTAGTGATTATGTGACCCCTAACCCTGTAAGCCCCCATGTTGTTTCTTCTGGTGGTGGTGTTGTTGGAGGGAGGATGGATGCACAGGAGGAAACTACTAACCTGCAGGAAGGGGAACCTAAAGGGAGGGAATTGTCTCATGTTATGCATGAGAACCAAATGGCTGAGCATAGGAATGACCTTCAAGGCCCTGCGACCACAAACAAGGCTGGCTACCACCAACAAGAACAGGTTATTCAAGTTAGAGAGAAGACTAATCAATAGAGTAACACTAACAGGGAAGGACAGCAGCAACTCCATGGTTCTATGGCTAAAGAAATGGGAAACAAAGCAAGCTCCAGTAAATAGGTAGATACTCCCAAAAGTAAGAACAAACCTAGCAAGAAAAAGAGGGAAGCAATCAAGAAGAAGCAGGCTGAGCAAATCCAGCAAGAACAGAAGCAGATGGATAGTCTTGAGGAGGAAAACTCCTGTAAAAAATTCATCATGGTGGAGCAAATTATGGATGTAATTCCACTTAAGGCTCAGTACAATACTCCTACTCCTGGAAAACCCCCTGATCAGACAAAGGTATCCATAAGAGATGAGTATGAAGTGGAGATCTCTGAAGATGAAATAGAGGAAGACAAGGCACTTGAAAATGACCAGGAGGATGATGAAGATACCTGTCAACTGCTGATCAATGCTTTTAGCCCCAACAAAGATCAGGATCTTGAAAAGGAAGTGCTTCAAGTTACCAACAATCAGGGACTCCCTCTTTTCAAAAAAACCTCCTGCCACTGCAGGAAGACCAAATACAAGACTGTTTGCCTCTAAATCTTCTCAATGGTTAGTACAATCATATGGAATGCTAGAGTTATCAATACCCAAGGTGTTATTGAAAGACTTAAAAACCTCAAAAACATTCACTATGTGTCTATGATTGCCATCCTGGAACCCTTCTCAGATAGTGCTCATATAAATATGTTTAAAAGTATGCTTGCCATGGATGATGCAGCTAGTAACCCCAATGGAAAAATTTGGCTTTTTTGGACCAATGATATTACTTGTAAGGTGTTAGAAACTGATGACCAGCAGATCACTTGTGAAATCAATCATACAGAAGTTCCTGAAACCTACATCAAGACCTTTGTGTATGCCAAATGTAAGGAATATCTCAGGAAACCTCTATGGGACAGACTACTCCATTTTACTGATACTAGAAATGCCACTCCATGGTGCACTGTTGAGGATTTTAATGTTATTACTGATACAGATGAAAAACTGGGAGGTAACACCTATAACATGAGGAAAAGCATGGACTTCATTGGTATTATTGAAGCCTGTGGACTCATGGACTTGGGGTTCAATGGACCTAGATTTACCTGGTCAAACCAAAGAGGTATTAATTTCAGAATTTGGAAAAGGTTGGACAGGGCTATGGTCAATGATAAATGGTTGCAAAATATGCCACAGACTACTATTACTCATCTCCCTTCAGTGGGTTCTGATCATCGCCCACTTCTTATGGAGATGAATACTAGAGCATACTCATATTAAATATTTGATTCCTTAATCACTGGATCGATCAACCTTCCTTTGAAGAGATCAGAATCGAGTGCCGGAACAGCAGATTGAAGGTAATCCCACGTGGACCTTTCATTAGAAAATGAAGAGACTTGCAGCTACCTTCGTGTCCGGTCCAAAGAAAAGTTTGGTGATATTTTTGCTAAGGTCGTGGAGTTTGAAGAAAGAGTTAGAGCTGCAGAAGAAAATCTCATTCACAACAACACAGAGGAGCATAGAGCAAGATTTCATGGAATCAATGTCGAATACATCAGATTTATGAAGCTTGAAGATTCTATCCTCAAACAAAAGACTCAACTACAATGGTTTAAAGAAGGAGATGGCAATTCTAAATATTTCCATGCACTAATCGGGAAGAAGGAGGAGGTTGTTTATTCACAAAATCCTCACCGAGGATGATGAGTGGTAGCAGGGGATGACCACATTGCATAAGCCGCATGTGATCATTTCCAAAATATATTCACAGGAGAAGAAAAGCTCATTGATGAGGTCCCTATGAGGTGCATTCCTGCATGGTCAAACAGAACATAATGACAGAATGAAAGATCCGCCTACTATGGAAGAATTTAAAGAGGTGGCCTACCCATGAACCCCAACTCACCGCAGGACGGATGGAATGAATGGCCATTTTTTCCGTAAATGCCGAACATTATCGAAGGATCCGTTAGCGTTATTCATGCCTTTTCAGTGGACAAACTATACCCAAGTTCTTCTCATGCTTGCCTGGTCCTTATCCCCAAAGTGAAGCATCCTAATAAACTCTCAGAGTTCGCACTCCATCACCGAGTAATTTCACTAATAAGATTATTTCCAAGCTTCTGCCTCAGATTAGCTCCTATTCTACCTAGCCTTATTTCCCTAATCAATCAAAGCTTTGTTAAAGGCGTAAGCATAATCGAGAATATTATGTTAACCCAAGAGATCATCCACTAGATCAGAAAACCTAACATTCGAAGCAATGTAGTGATCAAGCTTGATATGGAAAAAGCTTATGATAGAGTATCTTGGTCCTACATTTGTATTATCCTCAGAAAGATGGGTTTTGAGGAGGTGGTCATTGATATGTTTTGGAGAATTATGGCCAACAATTGGTACTCTATCATTATTAATGGTAAGAGGCATGGCTTCTTTCATTCCACTAGAGGACTTAAACAAGGAGACCCCTATCCTCAAATTTCTATTTATTTTATGTGCCGAGATGTCACAAGATCCTGAACAACCTCCATCATAACCCCTTATACCATGGCTTCTATATGGAAAGGAAGGGACCTCAAATCAACCATCTAAGCTTTATTGATGATATTATCATTTTCACTGAAGGAAGCATTCTCTTAAGCTCATTATGCATACTTTGGCTACTTATGAAAGAGTTTCGCCACCGATCAACAAGGCCAAAAGTCACTTCATGCTACACTCCAATGCTTTCTAACTACCGTGATGTAATTAAAAAGAGTACGTTTTCATAAGAAAGAAGCCCCTATTACCTACCTCGGATGCCCTATAGCTGGAAGATATAAGAACATCTACTTCTCTCGAGCTCATCAATAAGATTGTCAATAGAATCACCGGCCGAACTCTAAGATGCCGAGTTATGGGCAAGGCAACCCCGATCAAACATGTCCTTCAAGCTCGCCTATTCATATCCTTTTTCACCATCTCCCCACCCTCTACTATCCTTAAGCAAATTCAGAGCATCTTGGCTGATTTTTTCCGGGATGGAGAAATGACAAGAAAAATACCATTGGTCTTCATGGAGGAACTTAAGTTTCCTATGATGAAGGAGGAATTGGTGTTAGGCTTATGAGGGATGTGTGTCAAGCTTTCAGTTCAAACAAGGTGGACTTTCAGATCAAAACAAACCTTATGGGGATTTTCTCAAGGAAAAGTATTGCCAAAGATCTAACCCCTAAGCAAAAAGTGGATATTGGTGAATCCCAAGCCCGAAGCTCATGATGAAGAACAAAATTATTATGGAGAAACACATCCAATGGAAAATAAGGAATGGTTCTTGCTCCTTTTGGTGGGATAATTGGCTTGGAGTAGGTCCTCGCTAATTACACTGCTGTAAGTATGATTCAACAATGATAAAGTTTCAGATTTCATTGAGGATGGACAAAGTGGAACAGTGGATAAGGTCATCCAGCAAGACCTCATAATCAAGTACACAATATTCTTTCTACTCACTCCACATAGAGAACCACTGATCAGGCATGTGGAGTCTCAATACTGGCCTGTTCTCTATCACTTCACTTGGAACAACATTAGAGAAAAAGGGAAAAAACAAAATCAATACCTACACCGCGTAATCGATCCCTTTCAAATGCTCTTTCTTATTATGGAGAGCAATCAGGGCAAGTTCGACCAATGAAAAGCTTATTAGATTTGGAATTGAACTGTGTGGTTGCTATCGCTACTCTCGTGATTGATGCTATAGAACATATTTTCAATCGAAATTTTGCCAAACAGTCCGGAAATATTTTGCCAATTCCTTAGGCATCCAAACTGATTACCTCCTCTTAGAAACATGATCATGAGATGGTGGAATCGCACTTACAACAATGAAGCACACCAATGATCCTTCAAGTGATACCAATCTTTATTTGTCGAACTTGTGGAAAAACAGTGTGCTGTAAGTATGGGGCAAACAATCCAACGTGGCAAGAGTTAAACACTTGGTGATTCTCGATGCCTTTAAGTCGCTGCAGACTAAGTTCCCTATATTTCCCGGCCTCGGATGGAATAAAATATGTACACTCTTAGAAAAATGTACTCATGAGACAAGGGTGACGACAATTCAGTGGATTAAGCCTCCGCATACCGGATCAAAATCAACACAGATGGGAGTGCTTTAAACAATCCAGAAGGATAGGAGCTAGAGGAATTCTCGTGAATCGATCGAGAATTCATTTTAGCCTTTTCAGCCTTTGGCAGCGTGGAACTAACAATCAGCTGAAATAGAGGTCGCTAACTTTGGCCTAACTTGGTGTGTGCAATAAAATACAAGAATGTAATCCCGAAGTTGATTCTTAACTACTAGCAGATCGTTTAGTAACAAAGCAAAGAGTCCTCGGGCCATCTCAAAGACAATCGCAGGCTTCACCAATTGGCTACTCACTTCAAGTACTTCAAATGTATACACACCTTCAGAGAGGCTAACTTTGTAGCAGACTCACTCTCTAAGCACACCACTGATCTCAAATCCTCAAATCTACTTCAAGATTCAAGAATTTTCCCAAACTAGCAAAGCCTTACTTCCACTGTGATTTAGCAGGCATGGCAAGCTTCAGAAGAAGAAAATTGAAGAGAATTAAGGAGCCACCTTGAAAGACCCTTAACAAAGAGAGCCTACGAAGGTGCTTGAACTCCTTCAGGTCTTTTTCTGATGATTTCCCTGTCATCATTTTTCTTAGATGATTCCCCTGGTTAGGATAGAGTTCTTCTTTCTTAATTGTAAAGGGAGAGTCTCCCTCATTTATCCTTTCCTAGACTCTTTGTATCGAGAGGAGTCCTCTCACATAGGTGCTTAGACAATAGGTCTCTTTCTTTTTTGGAGAAGAGTTGGAGAACCAACTAGCATTGACTAGTCGGCTACCAATTCTAACTCCACCTTTTGGGAGGTAAGGTTTATGCCCCCCTCCTTGTACTTGTCTTTTCTTTATATATGCTAAGGCCTGGGGGTGTTGCTAAGCCCCTGACCCCCTCAAGGGTCGTTCAAATAAAAAAAAAAAAAACCCTAAACTCTAAATGCTAAACCTTAATAACCTAAACCTTAAACTGTAGACCCTAAATCCTAAACCCTATACCCTGAACCCTACACCCTAAACCCTACACCCAAAACCCTAAACTCGAAATCCCAAACCCTAAAAACTAAACCCAAAACCCTAAACCCTAAAACTTAATACTTAAACGCTAAACCTTCAACCTACAACTCCTAACCCTAAACCAAACTTTAAACCCTAAAACCTAAACCCTAAACCCTAAACCTAAACCCTAAACCCTAAACCCTAAACCTTAAACCCTAACACTAATCCTAAGCCCTAAATCATTAACTCTAAATCAAAACTCTAAACCCTAAACCCCAAATCCTAAACTCTAAATTATAACCACAAAATACTAAACTCGCAATCCTAAACCCTAAACCCTAAACAACAATCTCTTAACCCTAGACCCTAAACACTAAAGGCTAAAACCTAAATCATAACCTCTTAACCCACAACATGAAACCCTAAACCTTAAACCCTATCCCGAAACCCTAAACCCTAAACACTAAACCAATAGCCCTAAACCCTTCACCATAAACCCTAACCCTAAACCTTAAACCCTAAATCATAAACCCTAAACCCTAAACCCTAAACCCTAAGTCCTAAACCCTAAGCCCTAAACCCTAAACCCTATATCCTAAATCCTAAACCCTATAACCCTAAACAATACACACTATACCCTAAACACTAAACCCCCAAACCCTAAACCCTAAATCCTAAACTCAGCACTCTAAACCCTAAACCTAAAATCTAAACACTAAACCAAAACCTAAACCCTAAACCCTAAACCCTAAATCAAAACTCTAAATCTTAAACCCTAAACCCTAAATCCTAAATCCTAACCCTAAATCCTAAAACCTAAATCAAAAAATATAAACCCTAAACACTAAACTACAAACCATAAACCCTAAAACATAAACACTAAAACGTAAACCTTCAAACCTAAACTAAACCATAAATATTTACCGTAAACCCTAACCCTAAATGCTAAATCCTAAACCCTAAATTCATACATTAAACCCTAAACCCTAAACCCCAAATCCTAAATCCTAAACTCTAAACCTTAAAGCCTAATCAATAAGCTCAAAACCATTAAAAATAATCCATAAACTCTAAACCGTAAACCCTAAACCATAAACCCTAAACCTTAAATCTATAACTCCAAACTTTAAACCCTAAATCCTAAACCCTAAACCCTAAACCCTTAACCATAAACCCTAAATCCTAAACCCTAAACCCTACACCCTAAACACCAAACGTTACACCTAAACCCTAAACCCTAAATCCTATATCCTACATCCTAAACACTAAATTTTAAACCCTAAACCAAAAATCTTAAACTCTAAGTGTTAAACCCTAAACACTAAACCCTAAATACAAACTTTAAACCCTAAACGATAAATCCTAAACCCTAAACCCTCAACCCTAAATCCTAAACCAAAAACCCTAAACCCTAAATCCTAAACCAAACCCAAAACTCCACACCCTAACACCCAAAACGTAAATGCTAAACCCTAAACCATAAAGCCTTAACCCTAAACCTTAAACCTACAACTCCAAACCCTAAACCCAAAACCGTAAACATTAAACCCTAAACTCTAAATGCTCAACTCTAATAACCTCAACCTTAAACTGTAGACTCTAAACCCTAAACCCTATACCCTATACCTTAAACCCTAAATCCTAAACCCTACACCCAAAACCCTAAACCCAAAATCCCAAACCCTAAAAACTAAACCCAAAACCCTAAACCCTAAAACTTAATACTTAAACCCTAAACCTTCAACCTACAACTCCAAACCCTAAATCCAAACTTTAAACCCTAAAACCTAAACCCTAAACCCAAACCCTAGACCCTAAACTCTAAATCTTAAACCCTAACACTAATCCTAAACCCCAAATCATTAACTCTAAATCAAAACTCTAAACCCAAAACCTCAAACCCTAAACACCAAATCCTAAACTCTAAATCATAAACACAAAATATTAAACTAACAACCTTAAACCCTAAACCCTAAACCACAAACTCTAAACTGTAAACCCTAAACCCTAAATCCTAAACTCAAAACCTTAAAGCCTAATTCCTAAACTCAAAACCATAAAAAATAATCCATAAACTCTAAACCGTAAACCCTAAATCCTAAACCCTAAACCTTAAATCTATAACTCCAAACTGTAAACCCTCAACCCTAAACACTTAACCCTAAACCCTAAACCACAAATTCTAAACCCTAAACCCTAAACCCTAAACCCTAAACCCTAACCCCTAAACCTAAACCTCAAAACCTTAAACCCTAAAACCTATCCCTAAACCCTAAACCCTAACCACTAAACCAAAAGCCCTAAACCCTTACGATAAACCCTAACACTAAACCTTAAGCCCTAAATCATAAACCCAAAACCCTAAACCCTAAATCCTAAACCATAAACCATAAACCCTATATCCTAAATCCTAAACCCAATAACCCAAAATAATAGACCCTATACCCTAAACCCTAAAGCTAAACACTGAACCCCCAAACCCTAAACCCTATATCCTAAACTCAACACTCTAAACCCTAAACCTAAAATCTAAACACTAAACCAAAAACTAAACCCTAAATCAAAACTCTAAATCTTAAACCCTAAACCCTAAACCCTAAATCCTAAATCCTAACCCGAAATCCTAAACCCTAAATCAAAAAATATAAACCCTAAATCCTAAACTCTAAACCTTAAAGCCTAATCCATAAACTCAAAACCATAAAAAATAATCCACAAATTCTAAACCATAAACCCTAAACCCTAAACCATAAACCTTAAATCTATAACTCCAAACTTTAAACCCTAAACACTAAACCCTAAATCATAAACCACAAACTCTAAACCCTAAACCCTAAACCCTCAACCCTAAATCCTAACCCCTAAACCTACAACTCAAAACCCTAAACCCTAAACCCTAAACCAAAAGCCCTAAACCCTTAACCGTAAACCCTAACCCTAAACCTTAAAACCTAAATCATAAACCCTAAACCCTAAACCCTAAATCCTAAACTCAAAACCCTAAACCCTAAAACCTATATCCTAAATCCTAAACCCTATAACCATAAACAATAGACCCTACACACTAAACCCTAAACCTAAACACTAAACCCCCAAACCTTAAACCCTAAATCCTAAACTCAACACTCTAAACTCTAAACCTAAAATCAAAACACTAAACGAAAACATAAACCCTAAATCAAAACTCTAAATCTTAAATCCTAAACCTTAAACCCTAAATCCTAAATCCTAACCCTGAATCCTAAACCCTAAATTAAAAAATATAAACTCTAAACCCTAAACTATAAACCCTAAAGCCTAAAACATAAACACTAAAGCGTAAAGCCTCAAACCTAAACTAAACGATAAACATTAAACCCTAAACTCCAACCCTGAATGCTAAATCCTAAACCCTAAATCCAAACATTAAACCCTAAACCCTAAACCCCAAGCCTAAATCCTAAACTCTAAACCTTAAAGCCTAATCCCCAAATTCAAAACCATAAAAAATAATCCATAAACTCTAAACCGTAAACCGTAAACCCTAAACCTTAAAATTTAAACCCTAAACCCTAAATCCTAAATCCTAAACCCTAAACCATGAACCATAAACTCTAAACCCTAAATCCTAAACCCTAAATCCTAACCCCCAAACCTACAACTCAAAACCTTAAACCCTAAACCCTATCCCTAAACCCTAAACCCTAAACACTAAACCAAAAGCCCTAAACCCTTAACCATAAACCCTAACCCCAAACCTTAAATCCTAAATCTTAAACCCTAAACTCTCAACCCTAAATCCTAAACCCTAAATCCAATATCCTAATTCCTAAACCCTATAACCATAAATAATAGACCCTATACCCTAAACCCTAAACCTAAACACTAAACCCCAAAACCCTAAACCCTAAATCCTAAACACAACACTCTAAACCCTAAACCTAAAATCTAAACACTAAACAAAAACCTAAACCCTAAATCAAAACTCTAAATCTTAAACCCTAAACCCTAAGCCCTAAACCCTAAATCCTAAATCCTAAACCCTAAATCAAAAAATATAAACCCTAAACCCTAAAACATAAACACTAAAATGTAAACCCTCAAACCAAAACTAAACCATAAACATTAAACCCTAAACCCTAACCCTGAATGCTAAATCCTAAGCCCTAAATCCAAAAATTACATCCTAAACCCTAAACCCCAAACCCTAAACCCCAAACCCTAAACATTAAACCTTAAACACTAAATGCTTAACACTAAAACTTAAACCTTAAACTATAGATCCTAAACCTTAAACCTTAAACCCTAAAACCTAAACCCTAAACCCTAAACCTAAACCCTTTATCCTAAACCCTAAACCCGAAACCTTAAACCCTAAACCCTATCCCTAAACCCTAAACCCTAAACACTAAACCAAAAGCCCTAAACCCTTAACCATAAACCCTGACCCTAAACCTTAAACACTAAATCTTAAACCCTAAACTCTCAACCCTAAACCCTAAACCCTAAACCCAATATCCTAAATCCTAAACCCTAACCCTAAATGCTAAATACTAAATCGTAAATCCAAAATTAAACACTAAACCCTAAACACCAAACCCTAAATCCTAATCTCTAAACATTAAAGCCTAACCCCTAAACTCAAAACTATAAAAAATAATCCATAAACTCTAAACCGTAAACCGTAAACCGTAAACCCTCAACCCTAAACCTTAAATCTATAACTCCAAACTTTAACCCTAAACCCTAAACCCTTAACCATAAACCCTAAATCCTACACCCTAAACCCTACACCTTAAACCCTAAACCCTAAACCCTTAACCATAAACCCTAAATCCTACACCCTAAACCCTACACCTCAAACCCTAAACCTTACACCTAAACCCTAAACACTAAATCCTATATCCTCCATCCTAAACTACAAATGTTAAACCCTAAACCGAAAATCCTAAACTCTAAATGTTAAACCGTAAACTCTAAACCCTAAATGCAAACTTTAAACCCTAAACCATATATCCTAAACCCTAAACCTTAAGCCCTAAATCCTGAACCATGAACCCTAAACTCCAAACCCAAAACCTAAATGCTAGATTCTAAACCATAAACCCTTCACCATAAACCTTAAACCTTCAACTCCAAACCCTAAACCCAAAACCCTAAATATTAAACCCTAAAATCTAAATGCTAAACCCTAACAACCTAAACCTTAAATTGTAGACCCTAAACCCTAAACCCTACACCCAAAACTCTAAACCCGAAATCCCAAACCCTACAAGCTAAACCCAAAACCCTAAACCCTAAAACTTAATACTTAAACCCTAAACCTTCAACCTACAACTCCAAACCCTAAATCCAAACTTTAAACCCTAAAACCTAAACCCTAAACCCTAAACCTAAAACCTAAATCCTAAACCCTAAACCTTAAACCCTAATACTAATCCTAAACCCTAAATCATTAACTCTAAATCATAACTCTAAACCCTAAACCTCAAACCCTGAACCCCAAATCCTAAACTCTAAATCATAAACACAAAATACAAAACATACAACCCTAAACCCTAAACCCTAAACCCTAAACCCTAAACCACAAACTCTAAACCCATAACCCTAAATCCTAAATCCTAAACCCTAAACCCTAAACCATGAACCATAAACTCTAAACCCTAAACCCTAAACCCAAAACCCTAAATCCTAACCCCTAAACCTACAACTCAAAACCCTAAACACTAAACCCTATCCCTAAACCCTAAACCCTAAACACTAAACCCAAGGCCCTAAACCCTTCACCATAAACCCTAACCCTAAACCAACACTAAATCATAAATCCTAAACGCTAAACTCTAAATCGTAAAACCCTAAACCCTAAACCCTATATCAAAAATCCTAAACCCTATAACCATAAACAATAGACCCTATACCCTAAACCCTAAACCTAAATGCTAAACCCCCAAACCCTAAACCCAAAATCCTAAACTCAACATTCTAAACCCTAAACCTAAAATCTAAACACAAAACCCAAACCTAAACCCTAAACCCTAAATCAAAACTATAAATCTTTAACCCTAAACCTTAAACCCTAAATCCTATATCCTAACCCTAAATCCTAAAGCCTAAATCAAAAAATATAAACCCTAAATGCTAAACTATAAAACACAAACCCTAAAACATAAACACTAAAACTTAAACCCTCAAACCTAAACTAAACCATAAATATTAAACCCTAAACCCTAACCCTAAATGCTAAATCCTAAACCCTAAATCCAAACATTAAACCCTAAACCCTAAACTCCAAACCCTAAATCCTCAACTCTAAACCTTAAAGCCTAATCCCTAAACTCAAAAGCATAAAAAATAATCCATAAACTCTAAACCGTAAACCGTAAACCCTAAACCCTAAACCTTAAATCTATAACTCCAAACTTTAAACCCTAAACACTAAACCCTAAACCCTAAACCCTTAATCATAAACCCTAAATCCTAAACCCTAAACCCTAAACCCTACACCCTAAACCCTAAATGTTAAACCTAAACCCTAAACCCTAAATCCTATATCCCCCATCCTAAACTCTAAATGTTAAACCTTAAACCAAAAATCCTAAACTCTAAATGTGAAACCCTAAACTCTAAACCCTAAGTCCAAACTTTAAACCCTAAACCATAAATCCTAAACCCTAAACCATAAATCCTAAACCTTAAACCCTAAACTCCAAACCCTAACACCCAAAACCTAAATGATAGACCCTAAAACCATAAACCCTTAACCATAAACCTTAAACCTATAATTCCAAACCCTAAACCCAAAACTAAACACTAAACCCAAAACTCTAAATGCTAAACCCTAATAACCTCTACCTTAAACTGTAGACCCAAAACCCTAAACTCCATACCCTAAACCCTAAATCCTAAACTCTACACCCAAAACCCTAAACTCAAAACCCCAAATCCTAAAACTAAACCCAAAACCCTAAATCCGAAAACTTAATACTTAAACTCTAAACCTTCAACCTATAACTCCAAACCCTAAATCCAAACTTTAAACCCTAAAATGAAAAACCTAAACTCTAAACCTAAACACTAAACCCTAAACCCTAAACCTTAAACCCTAAAACTAATCCTAAACCCTAAATCATTAACTCTAAATCAAAACTCTATACCCTAAACCTCAAACCCTAAACCCCAAATCCTAAACCCTAAATCATAAACACAAAATACTAAAATCACAACCCTAAACCCTAAACCCTAAACCACAAACTCTAAACCCTAAACCCTAAACCCTAAACCACAAACTCTAAACCCTTAACCATAAACCGTAACCCTAAACCTTAAACCCTAAATCATAAACCCTAAACCCTTAATCCCAGACCCTAAACCCTAAATCCTAAACCCTAAACCCTAAACCCTATAACCCTCAATAATAGACCCTATACCCTAAACCATATACCTAAACACTAAACCCCCAAACCCTAAACCCTAAATCCTAAACTCAACACTCTAAACCCTAAACCTAAAATCTAAACACCAAAACCTAAACCTAAACCCTAAATCAAAACTCTAAATCTTAAACCCTAAACCCTAAACCCTAAACCCTAAACAATACACCCTAAACCCTAAAACATAAACACTAAAATGTAAACCGTCAAACCTAAACTAAACAATAAACACAAAACCATAAACCCTAACCCTAAAAGCTAAATCCTAAACCCTAAATCCAAACATTAAACCCTAAACCCTAAACCCCAAACCGTATGTCCTAAACTCTAAACCTTAAAGCCTAATCCCTAAACACAAAACCATAAAAAACTAATCCAAAAACTCTAAACCGTAAATCCTAAACCCTAAACCTTAAATCTATAACTCCAAACATTAAACCCTAAACCATAAACCCTAAACCCTAAACCCTAAATCCTAAACCCTAAACCCTACACCCTAAACCCTAAACCTTACACCTAAACCCTAAACCCTAAATCCTATATCCTCCATCCTAAACTCTAAATATTAAACCCTAAACCAAAAATCCTAAACTCTAAATGTTAAACCCTAAACCCTAAATCCTAAGCCCAAAACCTACAACTCGAACACCTAAAGCCTAAACCCTAAACCCTGAACTCTAAACCCCAAACCCTAAACACTAAACATGAACCCAAAACCCTTAACCCCAAACACTAAAAACCAAACCTTAAACCCTAAACCATAAACCATAAACTCTAAACCCTCAACCCTAACCCCTAAACCGTAAATCTACAACTCAAAACCCTAAACCGTAAACCTTAAAACCTAACACCTAAACCCTAAACCCTTAACCATAAACCCTAAATCCAAAACCCTAAACCCTACACCCTAAACAATAAACCCTAAACCTAAACCCTAAACCCTAAACCCCAAAACCTAAATCCTAAACTCTAAACCTTAAAGCCTCATCCCTAAACTCAAAACCATAATAAATAATCCATAAACTCTAAACCGTAAACCCTAAACATGAAATCTATAACTCCAAACATTAAACCCTAAACCCTAAACATTACACATAAACTCTAAACCCTAAATCCTAAACTCTAAACCCCAAACCCTAAACCCTAAACTCTAAACCCCAAACACTAAACACTAAACCATAAACCCTAAACCCTAAACCCTAAACACCAAACCTTAAACCCTAAACCATAAACCATAAACTCTAAACCCTCAACCCTAACACCTAAACCGTAAATCTACAACTCAAAACCCTAAACCCTAAACCTTAAAACCTAACACCCAAACCCTAAACCCTTAACCATAAACCCTAAATCCTAAACCATAAACCCTACACCCTAAATAATAAACCCTACACCTAAACCCTAAATCCTACATCCTCCATCCTAAACTCTAAATGTTAAATCCTAAACCAAAAATCCTAAACACTAAATGTTAAACCCTAAACTCTAAACCCTAAATCCAAACTTTAAACCCTAAACCATAAACCCAAAACCCTAAACCATAAACCCTAAATCCTAAACCATAAACCCTAAACTCCAAACCCTAACACCCAAAACCTAAATGCTAGACCCTTAACCATAAACCATTAACCATAAACCTTAAACCTACAACTCCAAACCCTAAACCCAAAACCCTAAATCCTAAACCCTAAACCTTAAAGCCTAACACTAATCCAAAACCCTAAATCCAAACTCTAAACCCTAAATCCTAAATCCTAAACGCTAAACCCTAAACCCTACAACCCTCAACAATAGACCCTATACCCAAAACCATATACCTAAACACTAAACCCCAAAACCCTAAACCCTAAATCCTAAACTCAACACTCTAAACCCTAAACATAAAATCTAAACACTAAACCTAAACCTAAACCCTAAATCTAAACTCTAAATCTTAAACCCTAAACCCTAAACCCCAAATCCTAAACCCTAAACCCTAAACCCTAAACCCCAAATCCTAAACCCTAAACCCTAAACCCTAAACCCTATACCCTAAATCCTAAATCCTAAACCCTATAACCCTAAACCCTAAACCCCAAATCCTAAACCCTAAACCCTAAACCCTATATCCTAAATCCTAAACCCTATAACCCTAAACCCTAAACCTTAAAACCTAACACCCAAACCCTAAACCCTTAACCATAAACCCTAAATCCTAAACCATAAACCCTACACCCTAAATAATAAACCCTACACCTAAACCCTAAATCCTACATCCTCCATCCTAAACTCTAAATGTTAAATCCTAAACCAAAAATCCTAAACACTAAATGTTAAACCCTAAACTCTAAACCCTAAATCCAAACTTTAAACCATAAACCATAAACCCAAAACCCTAAACCATAAACCCTAAATCCTAAACCATAAACCCTAAACTCCAAACCCTAACACCCAAAACCTAAATGCTAGACCCTTAACCATAAACCATTAACCATAAACCTTAAACCTACAACTCCAAACCCTAAACCCAAAACCCTAAATCCTAAACCCTAAACCTTAAAGCCTAACACTAATCCAAAACCCTAAATCCAAACTCTAAACCCTAAATCCTAAATCCTAAACGCTAAACCCTAAACCCTACAACCCTCAACAATAGACCCTATACCCAAAACCATATACCTAAACACTAAACCCCTAAACCCTAAACCCTAAATCCTAAACTCAACACTCTAAACCCTAAACATAAAATCTAAACACTAAACCTAAACCTAAACCCTAAATCAAAACTCTAAATCTTAAATCCTAAACCCTAAACCCCAAATCCTAAACCCTAAACCCTAAACCCTAAACCCCAAATCCTAAACCCTAAACCCTAAACCCTAAACCCTATATCCTAAATCCTAAACCCTATAACCCTAAACAATAGACCCTATACCCTAAACCCTAAACCAAAACACTAAACCCCCAAACCCAAAACCCTAAAACCTAAACTCAACACTCTAAACCCTAAACCTAAAATCTAAACACTAAACCAAAACCTAAACCCTAAACCCAAAACAAAACTCTGAATCTTAAACCCTAAACCCTAAATCCTAAATCCTAACCCTAAATCCTAAACCCTAAATCAAAAAATAAAATATAAACACTAAACCCTAAACTATAAACCATAAACCCTAAAACATAAACACTAAAAATTATTCAAACCTAAACTAAATCATAAATATTAAACCCTAAGCACTAACCCTAAATGCTAAATACTAAATCGTAAATCCAAAATTAAACACTAAACCCTAAACCCCAAAACCCAAATCCTAAACTCTAAACATTAAAGCCTAATCCCTAAACTCAAAACCATAAAAAATAATCCATAAACTCTAAACCGTAAATCGTAAACCCTCAACCCTAAACCTTAAATCTATAACTCCAAACTTGAAACCCTAAACCATAAACCCTAAATCCTACATCCTAAACCCTACACCTTAAACCCTAAACCTTACACCTAAACCCTAAACCCTAAATCCTATATCCTCCATCCTAAATTATAAATGTTAAACCCTAAACCAAAGATCCTAAACTCTAAATGTTAAACCGTAAACTCTAAACCCTAAATGCAAACTTTAAACCCTAAATCATAAATCCTAAACCCTAAACCTTAAATCCTAAATCCTAAATCATGAACGCTAAACTCCAAAGCCTAACACCCAAAACCTAAATGCTAGATCCTAAACCATAAACCCTTAACCATAAACCTTAAACCTTCAACTCCAAACCCTAAACCCAAAACCCTAAACATTAAACCCTAAAATCTAAATTCTAAACCCTAATAACCTAAACCTTAAACTGTAGACCCTAAACCCTAAACCCTATACCCTAAACCCTAAACCCTAAACCCTAATCCCTACACCCAAAACTCTAAACCCGAAATTCCAAACCCTAAAAACTAAACCCAAAACCCTAAACCCTAAAACTTAATAATTAAACCCTAAACCTTCAACCTACAACTCCAAACCCTAAATCCAAACTTTAAACGCTAAAACCTAAACCCTAAACCCTAAACCAAAACCCTAAATCCTAAACCCTAAACCTTAAACGCTAACACTAATCCTAAACCCTAAATCATTAACTCTAAATCATAACTCTAAACCCTAAACCTCAAATCCTGAACCCCCAATCCCAAACTCTAATTCATAAACACAAAATACAAAACACACAACCCTAAACCCTAAACCCCAAACCCTAAACCATAAACTCTAAACCCTAAACCCTAAATCCAAAATCCTAAACCCTAAACCCTAAACCATGAACCATAAACCCTAAACCCTAAACCTTAAACCCTAAACCCTAAATCCTAACCCCTAAACCTACAGCTCGAAACCCTAAACCCTAAACCCTAAACACCAAACCTTAAACCCAAAACCATAAACCATAAACTCTAAACCCTCAACCCTAACCCCTAAACCGTAAATCTACAACTCAAAACCCTAAACCCTAAACCTTAAAACCTAACACCTAAACCCTAAACCCTTAACCATAAACCCTACACCCTAAACCATAAACCCTACACCCTAAACAATAAACCCTACACCTAAACCCTAAATCCTATATCCTCCATCCTAATCTCTAAATGTTAAATCCTAAACCAAAAATCCTAAACACTAAATGTTAAACCCTAAACTCTAAACCCTAAATCCAAACTTTAAAACCTAAACCATAAACCCTAAACCCTAAACCATAAACCCTAAATCCTAAACCATAAACCCTAACACCCAAAACCTAAATGCTAGACCCTTAACCATAAACCATTAACCATAAACCTTAAACCTACAACTCCAAACCCTAAACCCTAAACCTTAAAGTCTAACACTAATCCTAAACCCTAAATCCAAACTCTAAACCCTAAACCCTAAATCCTAAATCCTAAACCCTAAACCCTATAACCCTCAACAATAGACCCTATACCCTAAACCATATACCTAAAGACTAAACCCCCAAACCATAAACCCTAAATACAAAACTCAACACTCTAAACCCTATACCAAAAATCTAAACACTAAACCTAAACCTAAACCCTAAATCAAAACTCTAAATCTTAAACCCTAAACCCTAAACCCTAAATCCTAAATCCTACCCCTAAATCCTAAACCCTAAATCAAAAAATATAAAACCTAAACCCTAAACTATACATCCTAAACCCTAAAACATAAACACTAAAATGTAAACCGTCAAACCTAAACTAAACCATAAACATTAAACCCTAAACCCTAAACCTAAATGCTAAACCTAAACCCTAAATCCAAACATTAAACCCTAAAACCTAAAACTTAAACCCTACACCCTAAACCCTAAACCCTAAACCCTAAATCCTATATCCTCCATCCTAAACTCTAAATGTTAAACCCTAAACGAAAAATCCTAAACTCTAAATGTTAAACCCTAAACCCTAAATCCTAAACCCAAAACCTACAACTCGAACACCTAAAGCATAAACCCTGTACTCTAAACCCCAAACCCTAAACACTAAAACATGAACCCAAAACCCTAAACCCTAAACCCTAAACACCAAACCTTAAACCCTAAACCATAAACCATAAACTTTAAACCCTCAACCCTAACCCCTAAACCGTAAATCTACAACTCAAAACCCTAAACCCTAAACCTTAAAACCTAACACCTAAACCCTAAACCCGTAACCATAAACCCTAAATCCTAAACCCTAAACCGTACACCCTAAACAATAAAGCCTACACCTAAACCCTAAACCCTAAACCCTAAATCCTAAACTCTAAACTTTAAAGCCTAATCCCTAAACTCAAAACCATAAAAAATAATCCATAAACTCTAAACCGTAAACCCTAAACATTAAATCTATAACTCCAAACATTAAACCCTAAACCCTAAACATTACACCTAAACCCTAAACCCTAAACCCTAAACTCTAAACCCCAAACCCTAAACCCTAAACTCTAAACCCCAAACCCTAAACCCTAAACTCTAAACCCCAAACCCTAAACCCTAAACTCTAAACCCCAAACCCTAAACACTAAACCATAAACCCAAAACCCTAAACCCTAAACACCAAACCTTAAACCCTAAACCATAAACCATAAACTCTAAACCCTCAACCCTAACCCCTAAACCGTAAAGCTACAACTCAAAACCCTAAACCCTCAACCTTAAAACCTAACACCTAAACCCTAAACCCTTAACCATTAACCCTAAATCCTAAACCATAAACCCTACACCCTAAACAATAGACCCTACACCTAAACCCTAAATCCTATATGCTCCATCCTAAACTCTAAATGTTAAATCCTAAACCAAAAATCCTAAACACTAAATGTTAAACCCTAAACTCTATACCCTAAATCCAAACTTTAAACCCTAAACCATAAACCCTAAACCCTAAACCATAAACCCTAAATCCTAAACCATAAACCCTAAACTCCAAACCCTAACACCCAAAACCTAAATGCTAGACCCTTAACCATAAACCATTAACCATAAACCTTAAACCTACAACTCCAAACCCTAAACCCAAAACCCTAAACTCTAATCCCTAAACCTTAAATCCTAACACTAATCCTAAACGCTAAATCCAAACTCTAAACCCTAAACCCCAAATCCAAAACTCTAAATCATAAACACAAAGTACTAAACCCATAACCTACAACCCTAAAGCCTACACCACAAACTATAAACCCTTAACCCTAAACCCTAAATCCTAAACCCTAAACCCTAAACCATGAACTATAAACTCTAAACCAAAACCCCTAAACCCTAAATCCTAACCCTTAAACCTACAACTTGAAACCCTAAACCCTAAACCCTAAACACTAAACCAAAAGCCCTAAACCCTTCACCATAAATCCTAACCCTAAACCTTAAACCCTTAATCATAAACCCTAAACCCTAAATCCTAAAGCCTAAACCCTAAACCCTAAACCCTATATCCTAAATCCTAAACCCTATAACCCTAAACAATAGACCCTATACCCAAAAGCCTAAACCTAAACACTAAACCCCCAAACCCTAAACCCTAAATCCTAAACTCAAACACTCTAAACCCTAAACCTAAAATCTAAACACGAAACCAAAACCTAAACCCTAAACCCTAAACCCTAAATCAAAACTGTAATTCCTAAACCCTAAACCCTAAACCCTAAACCCTAAACCCTAAATCCTAAATCCTAACCCTAACTCCGAAACCCTTAATCAAAAAATATAAACCCTAAACTATAAACCATAAACCCTAAAGCATAAACACTAAAATGTAAACCCTCAAACATAAACTAAACCATAAATATTAAACCCTAAACCCTAACCCTAAATGCTAAATCCTAAACCTAAATCCAAACATTAAACCATAAACCCTAAACCCCAACCCTAAATCCTAAACTCTAAACCTTAAAGCCTAATCCCTAAATTAAAAACCATAAAAAATAATCCATAAACTCTAAACCGTAAACCCTAAACCCTAAACTCTAAAACTTAAATCTATAACTCCAAACTTTAAACCCTAAATCCTAAACTCTAAACCTTAAAGCCTAATCCCTAAATTAAAAACCATAAAAAATAATCAATAAACTCTAAATTGTAAACCCTGAACCCTAAACTCTAAACCTTAAATCTATAACTCCAAACTTTAAACCCTAAATCCTAAACCCTTAACCATAAACCCTAAATCCTAAACCCTAAACCCTACACCCTAAACCCTAAACCTTACACCTAAAACCTAAACCCTAAATCCTATATCCTCCATCCTAAACTATAAATGTTAAACCCTAAACCAAAAATCCTAAAGACTAAATGTTAAACCCTAAATCCAAAGTTTAAACCCTAAACCCTAAATCCTAAACCCTAAACCCTAAACCCTAAATCCTAAATCATAAACCCTAAACTCCAAACCCTAACACCCAAAACCTAAATGCTAGACCCTAAACCATAAACCCTTAAGCATAAACCTTAAACCTACAACTCCAAACCCTAAATCCAAAACACTAAACATTCAACCCTAAACTCTAAATGCTAAACCCTAATAACCTAAACCTTAAAGTGTAGAACCTAAACCTTAAACCCTATACCCTATACTCTAAACCCTAAACCCTACACCAGAACCCTAAACCAGAAATCCCAAACCCTAAAAACTAAACCCAAAACCCTAAACCCTAAAACTTAATTTTTAAACCCTAAACCTTCAACCTACAACTCCAAACCCTAAATCCAAACTTTAAACCCTAAAACATAAACCCTAAACAACCCTAAACCCTAAACCATAATCCTTAAACCCTATCACTAATCCTAAACCCAAAATCATTAACTCTAAATCAAAAGTCTAAACCCTAAACCTCAAACCCTAAACCCCAAATCCTAAACTCTAAATCATAAACACAAAATACTAAACTCACAACCTTAAACCCTAAACCACAATCTCTAAACCCTAAACCCTAAACCCTAAACCCTAAATCCTAAACCCTAAACCTACAACTCGAAACCCTAAACCCTAAACCCTATCCTTAAACCCTATACCCTAAACACTAAACCAAAAGCCCTAAACCCTTAACCATAATCCCTAAACCTTAAACCCTAAATCCTAAATCCTAAACCCTAAACCCTAAATCCTAAACCCTAAACCCTAAACCCTAAACCATAAACCCCAAACCATATATCCTAAATCCTAAACCCTATAACCCTAAACAATAGACCCTATACCCTAAGGCCTAAACCTAAACATTAAACCCCCAAACCCTAAACCCTAAATCCTAAAGTCAACACTCTAAACCCTAAACCAAAAATCTAAACACTAAACCAAAACCTAAACCCTAAATCAAAACTCTAAACCTTAAACCCTAAACCCTAAACCCTAAATCCTAAATCCTAACCCTAAATCCTAAACCCTAAATCAAAAAATATAAACCCTAAACCCTAAACTATAAATCCTAAAGCCCAAAACATAAACACTAAAACGTAAACCCTCAAACTTAAACTTAACTATAAACATTAGACCGTAAACCCTAACACTAAATGCTAAATCCTAAACCCTAAATCCAAACATTAAACCCTAAACCCTAAACCCTAAACCCTAAACCCCAAACCCTAAATCCTAAACTCTAAACCTTTCAGCCTAATCCCTAAACTCAAAACCATAAAAAATAATCCATAAACAATAAACCGTAAATCGTAAACCCTAAACCCTAAACCTTAAATCTATAACTCCAAACTTTAAACCCTAAACACTAAACCCTAAACCCTCAACCCTAAACCCTAAATCCTAAACCCTAAACCCTACACCCTAAACCCTAAACCTTACACCTAAACCCTAAACCCTAAATCCTATATACTCCATCCTAATCTCTAAATGTTAAACCCTAAACCAAAAATCCTAACTCTAAATGTTAAACCTTAAACCCTAAATCCTAAACCCAAAATCTACAACTCGAACGCCTAAAGCCTAAACCCTAAACTCTAAACCCCAAACCCTAAACACGAAACCATAAACCCTAAACCCTAAACCCTAAACCCTAAACACCAAACCTTAAACCCTAAACTATAAACTATAAACACTAAACCCTCAACCCTAACCCCTAAACCGTTAATCTACAACTCAAAACCCTAAACCCTAAACCATAAAACCTAACACCTAAACCCTAAACCCTTAACCATAAACCCTAAATTCGAAACCCTTAACCCTACACTCTAAACAATAAACCCTACACCTAAACCGTAAATCCTATATCCTCCATCCTAAACTCAAAATATTAAACCCTAAACCAAAAATTCTAAACACTAAATGTTAAACCCTAAACTCTAAACCCTAAATCCAAACTTTAAACCCTAAAACATAAACCCTAAATCCTAAACCCTAAACCCTAAACTCCAAACCCTAACACCCAAAACCTAAATGCTAGACCCAAAACCTTAAACCTACAACTCCAAAACCTAAATCGTAAACCCTAAATCTAAACCCTAAACCCTAAACCCTAAACCTTAAAGCCTAACACTAATCCTAAACCCTAAATAAAAACTCTAAACCCTAAACCCCAAAACCAAAACACTAAATCATAAACACAAAATACTAAACCCACAACCCTAAACCCTAAACCCTAAATAACAAAGTCTAAACCCTAAACCCTAAACCCTAAATCCTAAACCTTAAACCCTAAACCATGAACCATAAACTCTAAACCCTAAACCCTAAACCCTAAATCCGGACCCTTCAACCTACAACTCAAAACCCTAAACCCTAAAACCTATCCCTAAACCCTAAACCATAAACACTAAACCAAAAGCCCTAAAGCCTTCACCATAAACCCTAACCCTAAACCTTAAACCCTAAATCATAAACCCTAAACCCTAAGCCCTAAACCCTAAATCCTAAAGCCTAAAGCCTAAACCCTAAACCCTATATCTTAAATCCTAAACCCTATAACCCTAAACAATAGACCCTATACCCTAAACCCTAAACCTAAACACTAAACCCCCAAACCCTAAACCCTAAATCCTAAACTCAACACTCTAAACCCTAAACCTAAAATCTAAACACTAAACCAAAACCTAAACCCTAAACCCTAAACCCTAAATCAAAACTCTAATTCTTAAACCCTAAACCCTAAACCCTAAACCCTAAATCCTAACCCTAACTCCGAAACCCTAAATCAAAAAATATAAACCCTAAACCCTAAACTACAAAGCATAAACCCTAAAGCATAAACACCAAAATGTAAACCCTCAAACCGAAACTAAACCATAAATATTAAACCCTAAACCCTAACCCTAAATGCTAAATCCTAAACCCTAAATCCAAACATTAAACCATAAACCCTTAACCCTAAATCTACAACTCAAAACCCTAAACCCTAAACCTTAAAACCTAACACCTAAACCCTAAACCCTTAACCATAAACACTAAATCCTAAACCCTAAACCCTACACCCTAAACCATAAACCCTACACCTAAACCATAAACCCTAAACCCCAAACCCTAAATACTAATCTCTAAACCTTAAAGACTTATCCCTAAATTCAAAACCATAAAAAATAATCCATAAACTCCAAACCGTAAACCCTAAACCCTAAATCTATAACTCCAAACTTTAAACCCTAAACCCTAAACCCTAAACGCTAAACCTTACACCTAAACCCTAAACACTAAATCCTATATCCTCCATCCTAAACTCTAAATGTTAAACCCTTAACCAAAAATGCTAAACTCTAAATGTTAAACCCTAAACCCTAAACCCTAAATCCAAACTTTAAACCCTAAACCATAAATCCTAAACCCAAACCCTAAACCTAAATTCTAAACCATAAACCCTAAACTCCAAACCCTAACACCCAAAACCTAAACACTAGACCCTAAACCATAAACCCTTACCCATAAACCTTAAACCTACAACTCCAAACACTAAACATTAAACCCTAAACTCTAAATGCTAAACCCTAATAAACTTAAACTGTAGACCCTAAACCCTAAACCCTATACCCTAAACCCTAAACCCTAAACCCTAAATCCCAATCCTTAAAAACTAAACCCAAAACCCCCAACCCTAAAACTTAATACTTAAACCCTAAACCTTCAACCTACAACTTCAAATCCTAAATCCAAACTTTAAACCCTAAACCGTAAATTTAAACACTAAACCCTAAACCTTAAACCTTAAACCCTAACACTAATACTAAACCCTAAATCATTAACTCTAAATCAAAACTCTAAACCCTAAACCTCAAACACTAAACCCCAAATCGTAAACTCTAAATCATACACACAAAATACTAAACTAACAACCCTAAACCCTAATCCCTAAACCAGAAACTCTAAATACTAAACCCTAAACCCTAAATCTTAAACCCTAAACCCTAAACCATGAACCATAAACTCTAAAACCTAAACCCTAAACTCTAAATCCTAATCCCTAAACCTACAACTCAAAACCCTAAACCCTAAATCCTATCCCTAAACCCTAAACCCTAGACACTAAACCAAAAGCCCTAAACCCTTCACCATAAACCCTAACCCTAAACCTTAAACCCTAAATCATAAACCCTAAACCTTAAACCCTAAACCCTAAATCCTAATACCCAAACACTATATCTTAAATCCTAACCCTATACCCCTAAACAATAAACCCTATACACTAAACCCTAAACCTAAACACTAACCCCCCAAACCCTAAACCTAAATCCTAAACTCAACACTCTAAACCCTAAACCTAAAATCTAAACAATTAACCAAAACTAAAACCCTAAAGCCTAAACCCAAAATCAAATCTCTAAACCTTAAACCTTAAACCCTAACCCCTAAATCCTATATCCTAACCCTAAATCCTAAACCCTAAATCAAAAAATATAAACCCTAAACCCTAAACTATAAACCATAAACCCTAAAACATAAACACTAAAACGTAAACCCTCAAACCTAAACTAAACCTTAAACATTAAACCCTAAACCCTAACCCTAAATGCTAAATCCTAAACCCTAAATCCAAGCATTAAACCCTAAACCCTAAACCCCAAACCCAAAATCCTAAACTCTAAACCTTAAAGCCTAATCCCTAAACTCAAAACCATAAAAAATAATCCATAAACTCCATACCGTAAACCCTAAACCTTATATCATAAACTCTAAACGTTAAATCCTAAAACCTAAACCCAAAACCTTAAAGCCTAAATCTAAAACTCTTAACACTAAACCCTATACCCTAACCACTAAAACCTAAACCCTAAACCCTAAACCCCAAATCCTAAACTTAAAACCCCAGATCTTAAACATAAACCCTAAACTCTACGCCCTAAACCCTAAACCTAAACACTAAACCACCAAACCCTTAACCCTAAATCCTAAACTCAACACTCTAAACCCTAAACCTAAAATCTAAATACTAAACCAAAACGTAAATCCTAAACCCTTAACCCTAAATCAAAACTCTAAATCTTAAACCCTAAACCCTAAACCCTAAATCCTAAATCCTAACCCTAAATCCTAAACCTTAAATCAAAAAATATAAACCCTAAACCCAAAACTATAAACCATAAACCCTAAAACATAAACACAAAAATGTAAACCCTCAAACCTAAACTGAACCATAAACATTAAGCCCTAAACCCTAACCCTAAATGCTAAATCCTCAACCCTAAATCCAAACCCTAAACCCTAAACCCTAAACCCCAAACCCAAAATCCTAAACTCTAAACCTTAAAGCCTAATCCCTAAACTCAAAACCATAAAAAATAATCCATAAACTCTAAACCGTAAACCCAAAACCCTAAACCCTAAACCTTAAATTATAACTTCGAACTTTAAACCCTAAACCCTAAACCTTAAACCTTACACCTAAACCCTAAACCCTAAATCCTATATCCTCCATCCTAAACTCTAAATGTTAAACCGTAAACCAAAAATCCTAAACTCTAAATGTTAAACCCTAAACCCTAAACCCAAAATTCTTAACCTTAAACCCTAAACTCTTAACCCTAACCCCAAACCCTAAACCCTAAATCCTAAACCATAAACCCTAAACACCAAACCCAAACACCCAAAACCCAAATGCTAGAACCTAAACCATAAACCTTAAACGTACAACTCCAAACCCTAAACCCAAAACCATAAACATCAAACCCAAAACTCTAAATACTAAACCCTATACCCTAAACCCTAAACCCTATACCCTAACCCTATACCCTATACCCTAAACCCTAAACCCCAAACCCCAAACCCTACACCCTAAAAACTAAACACAAAACCCTAAACCCTAAAACATAATACTTAAACCCTAAACCTTCAACCTACAACTCCAAACCCTAAATCCAAACTTTAACCCCTAAAGCGTAAAACCTAAACCCTAAACCTTAAACCCTAACAATAATCGTAAACCCTAAATCATTAACTCTACATCAAAACTCGAAACCCTAAACCTCAAGCCCTAAACCCCAAATCCTAAACTCTAAATCATAAACACAAAATACTAAACCTACAACCCTAAACCCTAAACCCTAAGCCCTAAACCATGAATCATAAACTCTAAACCCTAAACCCTAAACCCTAAATCCTAACTTCTAAACCTACAACTCAAATCCCTAAACCCCAAATCTTAAACTCTAAATCATAAGCACAAAATACTAAACCAACAACCCTAAACCATAATTCCTAAACCACAAACTCTAAACCCTAAACCCTAAACCCTAAATCCTAAACCCTAAATCCTAAACCGTAAACCTAAACGATGAACCACAAACTATAAACCCTAAAACCTAAACCCTAAATCCTAACCCCTAAACCTACAACTCGAAACCTTAAACCCCAAATCCTAAACTCTAAATCATAAATACAAAATACTAAACCTACAACCCTAAACCCTAAACCCTAAGCCACAAACTCTAAACCCTAAATCCTATATCCTCAATCCTAAACTCTAAATGTTAAACCTACAACTCCAAACCCTAAACATTAAACCCTAAACTATAAATGCTAAACTCTAAAACTTAAACCCTAAACTATAGACCCTAAAACCTAAACCTTAAACCCTAAAACATAAACCTTAAAGTCTAGACCCTAAACCCTAAATGCTAAACGCTAAACCTAAACCCTAAACCTTAAACCCTAACACTAATCCTAAACCCTAAATCCTTAACACTAAATCAAAACTCTAAACCCTAAACCTCAAACCCTAAACCCCAAATCCTAAACTCAATACCATAAACACAAAATACTAAACTCAAAACCCTAAACACTAAACCACAAACTGTAAACCCTAAACCCTAAACCCTAAACCATGAACCATAAACTCTAAACACTAAACCCTAGACCCTAAATCCTAAATCAAAAAATATAAACCCTAAACCCTAAAACTTAAACCCTAAAACGTAAGCCCTAAACCCTAAACTAAACCATAAATATTAAATCCTAAACCCTAACCCTAAACACTAAATCATAAACCCTAAATTCAAACATTAAACCCTAATCCCTAAACCCCAAACCCTAAATCCTAAACTCTAAACCTTAAAGCCTAATCCCTAAACGCAAAACCATAAAAAATAAACCTTAAACTCTAAACCGTAAACCCTAAACCCTAAACCTAAACCTTAAGTCTATAACTCAAAACTTTAAACACTAAACCCTAAACCATTAACCATAAACCCTAAATCCTAAACCCTAAAACCTACACCTTAAACCCTACACCTAAACCCTAAACCCTAAATCCTATATCCTCAATCCTAAACTCTAAATGTTAAATCCTAAACCAAAACCCTAAACATTAAACCCTAAACTCTAAATGCTAAACTCTAAAACTTAAACCTTAAACTGTAGACCCTAAAACCTAAACCCGAAACCATAAAACATAAACCTTAATGTCTAGACCCTAAACCCTAAACCCTAAATGCTAAATGCTAAACCTAAACCCTAAACCTTAAACCCTAACACTAATCCTAAACCGTAAATCCTTAACACTAAATCAAAACTCTAAACCCTAAACCTCAAACCCTAAACCCCAAATCCTAAACTCGATATCATAAACACAAAATACTAAACTCAAAACCCTAAACCCTAAACCACAAACTATAAAACCTAAACCCTAAACCCTAAACCATGAACCATAAACTCTAAACCCTAAACCCTAAACCCTAAATCCTAAACTCTAAACCTACAACTCAAAACCCTAAACCATAAACCCTATCCCTAAACCCTAAACCCTAAACAATAACTCAAAAACCCTAAACCTTTCACAATAAACCCTAACCCTAAACCTTAAACCCTAAATCCTAAACCCTAAACCCTAAATCCTAAACCCTAAACACTAAACCTAAACCTACACCCTAAACCCTAAATTAAAACTCTAAATCTTAAACCCTAAACCCTAAACCCTAAATCCTAAACCCTAACCCTAAATCCTAAACCCTAAATCAAAAAATATAATCCCCAAACCGTAAACAATAAACCCTAAACCCTAAAATATACACCCTAAATTGTAAACCCTAAACCCTAAACTAAACCATAAATATTAAACCCTAAACCCTAACCCTATACGCTAAATCCTAAGCACTAAATCCAAACATTAAATCCTAAAGCCTAAACCCCAAACCCTAAATCCTAAACTCTAAACCTTAAAGCCTCATCCATAAACTCAAAACCATAAAAAATAAACCATAAACTCTAAACCATAAACCCTAAACCCTAAACCGAAAACCTTAAATCTATAACTCTAAACTTTAAACCCTAAACCCTATATCATAAATGGTAAACCCTATAACCCTAAACAAAAGACCCTATACCCTAAACCCTAAACCTAAACACTAAACGCCCAAACCCTAAACCCTAAATCCTAAACACAACACTCTAAACCCTAAATCTAAAATCTAAACACTAAACCTAAACCTAAACCCTAAACCCTAAATCAAAACTCTAAATCTTAAACCCCACCCTAAACCCAAAACCCTAAATCCTAACCCTAGATCCTAGAACCTAAATCAAAAAATATAAACCCTAAACCCTAAACCCTAAACCCTAAACCCAAAACCATAAACACTAAACTCCAAACCCTAACACCAAAAATATAAATGCTAGACCCAAAACCATAAACCCTTAACCATAAACCTTAAACCTACAACTCCAAACCCTAAACCCAAAACCCTAAACATAAAACCCTAAACTCTAAATGCTAAACCCTAAAACCTAAACCTTAAATTGTAGACCCTAAACCCTAAACCCTATACCCTAAACCCTAAATCCTAAATCCTTCACCCAAAACCCTAAACCCTAAATCCCAAACCCTAAAAACTAAACCCAAAACCCTAAACCCTAAAACTTAATACTTAAACCCTAAACATTCAACCTATAACACCAGACGCTAAATCCAAACTTTAAACACTAAATCGTAAATCCTAAACCATAAACCCTAAACCCAAAATCCTAAACCCTAAACCCTTAACCATAAACCTTAAACATATAACTCCAAACCCTAAACCCAAAACCCTAGACATTAAACCTTAAACTCTAAATGCTAAACCCTAAAACCTAAACCTTAAATTGTAGACCCTAAACCCTAAACCCTATACCCTAAACCCTATACCTTAAACCCTACACCTAAAACCCTAAACCCTAAATCCCAAACCCTAAAACCTAAACCCAAAACCCTAAACCCTAAAACTTAATAACCTTTAACCTACAACTCCAAACCCTAAATCGTAAACTTTAAACCCTAAATCATAAATCCTAAACCCTAAACCCTAAGCCAAAAATCCTAAACCATAAACCCTTAACCATAAACCTTCAACCAATAACTCCAAACCCTAAACATTAAACCCTAAACCCTATACCCTAAACCCTACACCCAAAACCCTAAACCCTAAATCCCAAACCCTAAAACCTAAACCCAAAACCCTAAACCCTAAAACTTAATACTTAAACCCTAAACATTCAACCTACAACTCTAAACCCTAAATCCAAACTTTAAACCCTAAACCCCAAACCCTAAACCCTAAACCCTAAACCGTAACACTAATCCTAAACCTTACACCTAAACCCTAAACCCTAAATCCTATATCCTCAATCCTAAACTCTAAATGTTAAACCCTAAACCAAAAATCCCAAATTCTAAATGTTAAACCCTTAACCCTAAACCCTAAACTCTAAATCCAAACTTCAAACCCTAAACCCTAAACCCTAAACCCTAAACCCTAAATCCTAAACCATAAACCCTAAACTCCAAGCCCTAACACCTAAAACATAAATGCTAGACCCTAAACCATAAACCCTTAACCATAAACCTTAAACCTACAACTCCAAACACTAAACCCAAAACACTAAACATTAAACCCTAAACTCTAAATGCTAAACCCTAATAACCTAAACCTTAAAGTGTAGAACCTAAACCTTAAACCCTATACCCTATACTCTAAACCCTAAACCCTACACCAGAACCCTAAACCCAAAATCCCAAACCCTAAAAACTAAACCCAAAACCCTAAACCCTAATACTTAACTCTTAAACCCTAAACCTTCAACCTACAACTCCAAACCCTAAATCCAAACTTTAAACCCTAAAACATAAACACTAAACAACCCTAAACCCTAAGCCCTAATCCTTAAACCCTAACACTAATCCTAAACCGTAAATCATTAACTCTAAATTAAAAGTCTAAACCCTAAACCTCAAACCCTAAATCCGAAACCATAAACCCTAAACTCCAAGCCCTAACACCTAAAACATAAATGCTAGACCCTAAACCATAAACCCTTAACCATAAACCTTAAACCTACAACTCCAAACCCAAAAGCCAAAACCCTAAACATTAAACCCTAAACTCAAAATGCTAAACCCTAAAACCAAAACCTTAAACTGTAGACCCTAAACCCTAAACCCTATACCCTAAACCCTATACCCAAAACCCTAAATGCTAAATCTCAAACCCTAAAACCTAAAACCAAAACCCTAAACCCTAAAACTTAATACTTAAACCCTAAACCTTCAACCTACACCTCCAAACCCTAAATCCAAACTTTAAACCCTAAATCATAAATTCAAAACCCTAAACCCTAAACCCAAAATCCTAAACGCTTAACCATAAACCTTAAACCTATAAATCCAAACCTTAAACCCAAAACCCTAAACATTAAACCCTAAACTCTAAATGCTAAACCCTAAAACCTAAACCTTAAACTGTAGACCCTAAACCCTAAACCCTATACCCTAAACCCTACACCCAAAACGCTAAACCTTAAATCACAAACCCTAAACCCAAAACCCAAAACCCTAAACCCTAAAACTTAACACTTAAACCCTAAACCTTCAACCTACAACTCCAAACCCTAAATCCAAACTTTAAACCCGAAATCGTAAATCCTAAACCCTAAACCCTAAACCCAAAATCTTAAACCATAAACCCTTAATCATAAACCTTAAACCTATAGCTCCAAACCCTAAACCCAAAACCCTAAACATTAAACCCTAAACTCTAAATGCTAAACCCTAAAACCTAAACCTTAAACTGTAGACCCTAAACCCTAAACACTATACCCTAAACCCTACACCCAAAACCCCACCCTAAATCCCAAACCCTAAAACCTAAACCCAAAACCCTAAACCCAAAAACTTAACACTTAAACCCTAAACCGTTAACCTACAACTCCAAACCCTAAATCCAAACTTTAAACCCTAAACCTCAAACCCTAAACCCTAAACCTAAACTCTAAACCCTAAACCCTAAACCTTAAACCCTAACACTAATCCTAAACCTTACACCTAAACACTAAACCCTAAATCCAATATCCTCAATCCTAAACTCTAAATGTTAAACCCTAAACCAAAAATCCCAAACTCTAAATGTTAAACCCTAAACCCTAAACCCTAAACTCTAAATCCAAACTTCAAACCCTAAACCATAAATCCTAAACCCAAAACCCTAAAACCTAAATCCTAAACCATAAACCCAAAACTCCAAACTCTAACACCCAAAACATAAAAGCTAGACCCTAAACCATAAACCCTTAACCATAAACCTTAAACCTACTAATCCAAACCCTAAACCCAAAACCATAAACATTAAACCCTAAACTCAAAATGCTAAACCTAAAACCTAAACATTAAACTGTAGAACCTAAACCCTAAACCTTATACCCTAAACCCTAAACCCTAAAGCCTACACCCAAAACCCTAAACCCTAAATCCCAAACCCTAAAAACTAAATGAAAAACCCTAAACCCTAAAACTTAATACTTAAACCCCAAACCTTCAACCTATAACACCAAAACCTAAATCCAAACTTTAAACCCTAAATCGTAAATCCCAAACCCTAAACCAAAAATCTTAAACCAAAAACCCTTCACCACAAAGCTTCAACCTATAACTCCAAACCCTAAACCCAAAACCCTAAACATTAAACCCTAAACTCTAAATGCTAAACCCTAAAACCTAAACCTTAAACTGTCAACACTAAACCCTAAACCCTATACCCTAAACCCAATACCCTAAACCCTACACCCAAAACCCTAAACCCAAAATCCCAAACCCTAAAACCTAAACCTAAAACCTTAAACCCTAAAACATAATACTTAAACCCTAAACCTTCAACCTACAACTCCAAACCTAAACCCAAAACCCTAAACATTAAATCATAAACTCTAAATGCTAAACCCTAAAACCTAAACCTTAAACTATAGACCCTAAACCCTAAACCCTATACCCTAAACCCTAACCCCAAAACCCTAAACCTTAAATCCTAAACCCTAAAACCTAAACCCAAAACCCTAAACCCTAAAACTTAATACTTAAACCCTAAACCTTCAACCTACAAAACTTTAAACCCCAAATCGTAAATCCTAAACCCTAAACCAAAAATTCTAAACTATAAACCCTTAACCATAAACCTTAAACCTATAACTCCAAACGTTAATCCCAAAATCCTAAACATTAAACCCTAAACTCTAAATGCTAAACCCTAAAACCTAAACCTTAAACTATAGACCCTAAACCCTAAACCCTACACCCAAAACCCTAAACCCTAAATCCCAAACCCTAAAACCTAAGCCCAAAACCCAAAACCCTAATACTTAATACTTAAACCCTAAACCTTCAACCTACAACTCCAAACCCTAAATCCAAACTTTAAGCCCTAAATCCCAAACCTAAACCCTAAACCCTAAACCTTAAACCCTAACACTAATCCTAAACCCTAAATCATTAACTATAAATCAAAACTCTAAACCCTAAACCTCAAACACTAAACCCCAAATCCTAAACTCTAAATCATAAACACAAAATACTAAACCCACAATCCTAAATCGTAAACCCTAAACCATAAACTCTAAACCCTAAACCCTAAACCCTAATCCTAAACCCTAAACCCTAAACCCTAAACCATGAACCATAAACTCTAAACCCTAAAGCCTAAACCCAAAATCCTAACCCCTAAACCTCCAACTTGCAACCCTAAATTCTAAACCCTATCCCTAAACCCTAAACCCTAAACACTAAACCAAAAGCCTAAACCCTTAACCCTAAATCCTAACCCTAAATCATAGACCCTAAACCCTAAACCCTAAACCATAAACCCTAAACCCTAAACCCTATATCCTAAATCCTAAACCCTATAACCCTAAACAATAGACCCTATACCCTAAACCCTAAACCTAAACACTAAACCCCTAAACCCAAAACCCTAAAGCCTAAATCCAAAATGCTAAACACTAAACCCTATACCCGAAACACTTAAACCTAAACCCTTAACCCTAAACCCCAAATCCTAAACTTAAAACCCTAGATCTTAACTATAAGCCCTAAACTCTATGCCCTAAACCCTAAACCTAAACACTAAACCCCCAAACCCTAAACCCTACACCCTAAACTCAACAATCTAAACCCTAAACCTAAAATCTAAACACTAAACCAAAACCTAAACACTAAACCCTAAACCCTAAATCAAAATTCTAAATCTTAAACCCTAAACCCTAAACCCTACATCCTAAATCCTAACCCTAAATCCTAAACCCTAAATCAAAAAATATAAACCCTCAACCCTAAACTATAAACCCTAAACCCTAAAACATAAACACTAAAACGTAAACCCTCAAACCTAAACTAAACCATAAACATTAAACCCTAAACCCTAACCCTAAAAGCTAAATCCTAAACCCTAAATCCAAATATTAAACCCTAACCCCTAAACCCCAAACCCTAAATTCTAAACTCTAAACCTTAAAGCCTAATCCCTAAACTCAAAAGCATAAAAAATAATCCATAAACTCTAAATCGTAAACCCTAAACCCTAAACCTTAAATCTATAATTTCAAACTTTAAACCCTAAACCCTAAAACCTAAACCTCTAACCATAAACCCTAAATCCTAATCCCTAAACCCTAAACCTTACATCTAAACCCTAAACCCTAAATCCTATATCCTCCATCCTAAACACTAAATGTTAAACCCTAAACTCTAAACCCTAAAACCAAACTTTAAACCCTAAACCATAAACCCTAAACCCTAAATCCTAAACCATAAACCCTAAACTCCAAACCCTAACACCCAAAACCTAAATGCTAGACCCTAAACCATTAACCCTTAACCATAAACCTTAAACCTACAAGTCCAAACCCTAAACCCAAAACCCTAAACATTAAACACTAAACTCTAAATGCTAAACCCTAATAACGTAAACACTAAACCCTACACCCTAAACCCTAAACCCTAAACCCTAGACCTTCAACCTACAACTCCAAACCCTAAATCCAAACTTTAAACCCTAAAGCGTAAAACCTAAACCCTAAATGACAAACCCGAAACCTTAAACCATAATCCCTAAACTGCAAACCCTAACACCTAAAACCTAAATGCTAAACCCTAAACCATAAACCATTAACCATAAACCATAAAGCTACAACTCCAAACCCTAAACCCAAAACCCTAAACATTAAACCCTAAACTCTAAATGCTAAACCCTAAAACTTAAACCTTAAACTGCAGACCCTAAACCCTAAACCCTAAACCCTAAAACATAAACCTTAAAGTCTAGATCCTAAACCCTAAACCCTAAACCCTAAATGCTAAACCTAAACCTAAACCCTAAACCCTAAACCCAAAACCTTAAACCCTAACACAAATCCTAAATCCTAAATCCTTAACACTAAATCAAAACTCTAAACCCTAAACCTCAAAACCTAAACCCCAAATCCTACACACTAAATAATAAACACACAATACAAAACCCACAACCCTAAACCCTAAACACTAAACCCTAAACCACAAACTCTAAACCCTAAACCCAAAATCCTACATCCTAAATCCTAAACCCTAAACCCTAAACCATGAGCCATAAACTCTAAACCCTAAATCCTAAATCCTAAATCCAAACCCCTAAACCTATAACTCGAAATCCTAAACCCTAAACCCTATACCTAAACCCTAAACCCAAAACACTAAACCAAAAATCCTAAACCCTTAACCATAAATCCTAAATCCTACACCTTAAACCCTAAATCATAAACCCTAAACCCTAAACCCTAAACTCTAAATCCTAAGCAATAAACCCTCAACCCTAAACCCTCTATCCTAAATCCTAAACCCTATAACCCTAAACAATAGACCCTATACACTAAACCCTAAACATAAACACTAAACACCCAAACCCTAAACCCTAAATCCTAAACTCAACACTCTAAACCCTAAACCTAAAATCTATACATTAAACCCTAAATCCTAAACCCCAAACCCTAAATCCTAAACTCTAAACCCTAATGCCTAATCCCTAAACTCAAAACCATAAAAAATAAACTCTAAAATTTAATACTTAAACCCTAAACCTTCAACCTACAACTCCAAACCCTATATCCAAACTTTAAACCCTAAACCGTAAATCCTAAACCCTAAACCCTAAACCCAAAATCCTAAACCATAAGCCCTAAATGCTAAACCCTAACACCCAAAAGCTAAATGCTAAAACATAAACCATAAACCCTTAAACATAAACCTTAAAGCTTCAACTCTAAACCCTAAAGCCAAAACCTTAAACATTAAACCCTAAACTATAAATGCTAAATCCTAAAACTTAAACCTTAAACTGTAGACCCTAAACCCTAAACCCTAAACCCTAAACCACAAACTGTAAACCCTAAATCAAAAACTCTAAATCCTAAACCCTAAACCCTAAACCATGAATCATAAACTCTAAACCCTAAACCTTTAACCCTAAACCCTAAACCCTAAATCCTAACCCCTAAACCTACAACTCGAAATCCTAAACCCTAAACCCTATACCTAAACCCTAAACCCTAAACACTAAACCAGAAACCCTAAACCCTTAACCATAAACCCTAACCCTAAACCTTAAACCCTAAATCATAAACCCTAAACCCTAAACCCTAAACCCTAAAAACTAAAACCTAAACCCTAAATCTAAACACTAAACCCCCAAACCCTAAACCCTAAATCCTAAACTCAACACTCTAAACTCTAAACCTAAAATATAAACAATAAACCTAAAGCTAAACCCTAAGCCCTAAATAAAAACTCTAAATCTTAAACCCTAAACCCTAAACCCTAAATCCTAAATCCTAACCCTAAATCCTAAACCCTCAATCCAAAAAATATAAACCCTAAGCCTTACACTATAAACCCTAAATCCTAAAACATAAATCCTAAAATGTAAACCAAAAACCCTAAACTAAACCATAAGCATTAAACCCTAAACCCTAACCCTAAATGCTAAATCTTAAACCCTAAATCCAAATATTAAACCCTAAACCCTAAACCCCAAACCCTAAATCCTAAACTCTAAACCTTAAAGCCTAATCCCTAAACTCAAAACCATAAAAAATAAACCATAAACTCAAAACTGTAAACCCCAAACCCTAAACCCTAAACCATAAATCTATAAATCCAAATTTTAAACCCAAAACCCTAAACCCTAAACCCTAAACACTATATCCTCAATCCTAAACCCTATAACCCTAAACAATAGACCTTATACCCTAAACCCTAAACCTAAACATTAAACCCCCAAACCCTAAACCCTAAATCCTAAACTCAATACTCTAAACCCTAAAGCTAAAGTCTAAACACTAAACCTAAACCTAAACCCTAAACCGTAAATCAAAACTCTAAATCTTAAACCCTAAACCCTAAACCCTAAATCCTAAATGCTAACAATAAATCCTAAACCCTAAATCAAAAAATATAAACCCTAAACCCTAAACTATAAGCCTTAAACCCTAAAAAATAAACCCTAAACCCTAAACTAAACCATAAACATTAAACCCTAAATGCTAAATCCTAAACCCTAAATCAAAACATTAAACCCTAAACCCCAAACCCTAAATCCTAAACTCTAAACCTTAAAGCCTAATCCCTAAACTCAAAACCATAAAAAAAAACCATAAACTCTAAACCGTAAACCCTAAACCCTAAACCCTAAACCTTAAATCTATAACACCAAACTTTAAACCATAAACCATAAACCATAAACCCTATATTCTAAATCCTAAACCCTACAACCCTAAACAATAGATCCTTTACCCTAAACCCTAAAACTAAACACTAAAGACCCAAAACCTAAACCCTAAATCCTTAACTCAACACTTTAAACCCTAAACATAAAATCTAAACACTAAACCTAAACCTAAACCCTAAACCCTATATCAAAACTCTAAATCCTAAACCCCAAGTCAAAAAATATAAACCCTAAACCCTAAACTATAAACCCTAAACCCTAAAACATAAACCCTAAAATGTAAACCCTAAACCTTAAACTAAACCATAAACATTAAATCCTAAACCCTAACCCTAAACGCTAAATCCTAAACCCTAAATTCAAATATTAAACCCAAAACCCTAAACCCCAAACCCTAAATCCTAAACTCTAAACCTTAAAGCCTAATCCCTAAACTCAAAACCATAAAAAATAAACCATAAACTCTAAACTGTAAACCCTAAACCCTAAACCTAAAATATATAACTCCAAACTTTAAATCCTAAACCCTAAACCCTTAACCATAAACCCTAAATCCTAAACCCTAAACCCTACACCCTAAACCCTAAACTCTTAACCATAAACCCTAAATCCTAAACCCTAAACCCTACACCCTAAACCCTAAACCCTAAACCTTACACCTAAACCCTAAACTGTAAATCCTATATCCTCAATCCTAAACTCTAAATGCTAAACCCTAAACCAAAAATCCTAAACTCTAAATGTTAAACCCTAAACTCTAAACCCTAAATCCAAACCATAAACCCTAAACCATAAATCCAAGACCATAAACCCTAAACCCTAAATTCTAAACCATAACCCTAAACTCCAAACCCTGACACCCAAAATCTAAATGCTAGATCCTAAACCATAAACCCTTAACCATAGACCTTAAACCTACAACTCCAAACCCTAAACCCAAAACCCTAAACATTAAACCCAAAACTCTAAATGCTAAACCCTAAAACCTAAACCTTAAACTGTAGACCCTAAACCCTAAAGCCTATACCCTAAACCCTAAACCCTAAGCCCTACACCCTAAACCCTAAATCTTAAATCCTAAACCCTGAAAACTAAACCCAAAACCCTAAACCTACATCTCCAAACCCTAAATCCAAACTTTAAACCCTAAACAGTAAATCCTTAACCCTAAACCCTAAATCCAAAATCCTAAACCATAAGCCCTAAACTGTAAACGGCTATATTCTTTACCATCGATGTAATCGCCAGTAGGCTCCCTGTGCCGCGACCACTCCAACAGGGGTGCCTAGATCATAGCAACAAAACACACCAAGCAGCTCCTTCTAATCCATCCAACAATTCTGTGAATTCGCAAAAGAAAGAAGCGATGAAGCGAGTTTAGAGAAAGAGTTAGATGGGAGTCAAAAAATTATTTCCTGAGATCGCACTAGGTTGAGGTATGGAAATCTGTTTATGGAGAATGGTTCTCCTAATAGAGAGCTACATTATACGAAAAATTCAAGTGATTCCACCTTACAAATCAGGAGAACTGGAGAGGCGCAAAGGGGACGAGTCACCGACAAATTGCCTGAAAGGCGCCGTCAAGTTCGAGCAACTTCCTAACAATTGGGAGGCGAATTAGCTACTGGGGATTACTCTCATAGTCTTGAGGTACAGTTCATTGAAATCTCCAGCAATTTTGACGGGCAAAACTCCGGCGACCACATTCCCGGTGAGGAGACAGCGACAGATGGGCGAAATAGTGGTAATGTAAATAAAAGGAGCTGCTCTATCAAGGAAACAAACATTACTGATACATTCATCAATAGAATGGAGGAACAAGCTCACGAGGAAGTTCCGACAAGGTTGAAGGAAATCCAAACGCACAATACAAGTAATCAACAGTCGGAAACCACTGAAAGTCTAAGAACATATGAGACCAATCAAGAAAAATCAATCATAGGTAAAAATGAGACTACAAAGGGGAGAAAGCAAATTCAGCAAACAGAGGATGATCAGGGTATTGTAATACAAAAGGAACAAAAGGATCAGACGCCAAAAGGCCCAAATGATCATCAAGGCAAAGCTGCTCATTCAGCTATAGAAGTGATGGAGGTTGAGGGCTCCTCTCAGTTCTCATTTGGAGTTAAACTAGGTGATGCGAGTCCAGGAAAGGAAGTACAACAAAGGGCAGGTAAAGATAATAATTCCAACATTGCTATGACTAACAATCTAGTGTAGGTACAGCAGGAAGGGAGCACCAGATCAGTGGACTTGGAAATAGGTGCTGAAGTTGCGCAATCAGGTAAGTCGACTAAGTCAAATGGTTGTCACAATGCTGTAAGTCTGAGTAGTAGTGCGACAATCATGAAGACCCAAGTACAAGGTAAGGAGAGTGATAAGATGATCCCTCCCCAACAGACTGCTGTAGTGGTAAAACTAATCCCAACAGCTACTACAATGTATTCCCCAAAATTTCCAGCAACTTTGAGAAACACGTCACTTCTACTCCTAAAAACCAACAGATTAGTCCCTCTAACCAACCAAAAGATGACACCAATCCTAAGGAAAGGGAAACCAAAAATCTGGAACAAAATAATGAGCCTGCTCCTTACATTACGGTCCAGACATATGCTACTAGACTGAGGCAAAGCCATGCTCAAAATGCTGAACCTATAGAGCTGAAACCTCCCAGACATACCACCAAACAAGGTCTACCTGCAGTTATCTATGATAATATGGAGGATTTCATGACTACTTTGGCTACTGATTGTAGGTTTACGTTGATAGGTAAATTTAGTAATACCATGCCTAAAGTGGAACTAATCAGAAAGAGTTTCATTATGCAAACTCAACTCAGTGGGGTGGGGGGGGGGGGTGAACATAGCACACTACAATGCAAGACATGTATTCATTGATTTAGACAATGAGCTTGACTATAATACAGTATGGACACAGCAAAGAATGACTATTGAAGGCAAACTGATGCAACTCCAAGCTTGGACCCCCAACTTTCGATCGGAAGAAGAGACTCCTATAGTACCTATCTAGGTTCTACTGCCAGGTCTACCATGGCATTGTTTCAAGAAGGAATTCATAACACCTCTGTTAGCCTCGATAGGCAAAGTCCTATACTTGGATACTGCTTCTATTAAAAGGACTAGAGCTAGTATGGCCAAGGTAAAAGTCCAAGTAGACTTAACCAAAGCTAGACCTAGACATGTTTGGATAGGATTGGATGATGAGGATCTTACCATAGGGAGATGGCAGCCTATTGAATACGAGAATATTCCTCCCTACTGTGAGTACTGCAAACATCAAGGCCACATGGTAGAGGAGTGTAACTTCAAAATAAGATATGAGGAATTCAAAAGAAGAAAGGAACTGGAAACTGAGAAAAAACAAAAGGACGAACAGATGCAACAGGGAAAAGATAACAAGCAGACCAATACTAAGGAACATGGAGAGAAACAAAGCCAAAACAACAAGGAAAAGAACAACTACAAACAACCAGAACAACAGCAGGAACAAGAATGGCATGCCCAAAAGAGGAGAAATAACAAACAGCAGGAAGACAAAATGCAGAAAACAGTCTGGAGACCTACTTCACCACAAAACAGGTTGACAAAGGAGCAACAACAACACAGTCAGCCGCAAACAGGTATAGCTAATATCCCTAAGTATAATTCCTTTACTCCCTTGAATATGCAGGAAAGACAAAATGCTGAAAAAGAGGAACTTAATCACAATAGGGGAACAACACCACAAGAAGCACAACAAGAAAAAATACCAGAGCAAAACAAAACAAAGGATAGATAGGAGGGTACTAATAACAACAGCAAAGGTAAGGGTACTGAATCAGTTTTACCAACCCCTACCAACCTCAACATACTTCCTACCATCTGTAATGTAGAAGTTGAAGGAGGGTTGGATGAGGGAAGTCAGGAGAAACATACTAACCTGCAGGAAGGGGCTTCCAAAAGGGGGAATTTGACTCATGTTCTGCATGAGGGGGTTGATACTGACCATAGTCCAGACCACAGAACCCCTGTTACCCCTAACTCAGACAATGGAGCCATTACTACCAATAAACATCCATAACATAAGGCCAAGAAGGCACCAACTCAACAACAGGACCAGGCAGACAGACATGAACAAACAGGTAAGGGTAATAACAGCAGCAAACAGTCAACTGAATAGAATTCAGTGGGTAAGCAACAAAAGGGGGCTATGGCAAAGGATATGGGCTCTAAAGCAAGTATTAGTGGCCAGGATATCACACCTAAAAGTAAAAATAAGCCTAGTAAAAAGAAAAGAGATGCAGCTAAGAAGAAACAAAACCACCAGCAAGAGGAAAAACAACAAAAGGAGCAGGAGAACAATGAAAAGAGATTCATCATGGTATATAACCAGCAAGGCATGGATATCACTCCATTACAGGCCCAATATATGAATCCAACTAAGGACCCTCCAGATACAGGGCAGGGTGCTTGTCAAACCAATTCAATTCCTATTTTTGATGAGTATGCTGTGGACAACTCAGAAGATGAAATGGATGAGGACAACCAATCAGTTAAGGATCCGGATGATGATGATGAAACTAGTGAAATGTAGATCAGGGCATTTAGTCCTAGATATGATCACAATACTAAAGAGGAGATCCAGCAGGTGACTAACAAGCAAGGCCTATCTCCAAGAGGGTTCCGGATGATGATGATGAAACTAGTGAAATGTTGATCAGGGCATTTAGTCCTAGATATGATCACAATACTGAAAAGGAGATCCAACAGGTGACTAACAAGCAAGGCCTATCTCCAAGAGGGTTTCAACATGAGAAATTCCACTTCAACAATCAAGACATCAACACTGTCACTGCAGGCAGACCAAATACTAGACTATTTATCTCTAAATCTTCTCAATGATTAGTACAATTATTTGGAATGTGAGAGGGATTAACACTCAGGGGGTACTTGAAAGAATCAAGATACTTGGGAAGCTTCATCAACTATCTATTATTGCTATTTCGGAACCTTTCTCTGATAAGAATCAGGTCCAAAACTTCAAAGTTCAATTGGCCATGGATCAGGCTACCAGCAACTGTAATGGCAAAATTTGGGTCTTTTGGAATAAGGATGTTGACTGTGCAGTAATAGAAGAGGATGAACAGCAGATTACTTGTACTATTAGGCACAATGAAATCCAGGAACAGTTCAGTATCACCTTTGTGTATGCAAAATGTAAAGATTTCCTTAGAAGGCCTCTGTGGGACAGAATGCTACATCAAGCTAGTGGGAACAACAGGCCTTGGTGCTCAGTGGGAGATTACAATGTAATTACCACTATTGAAGAAAAACTTGGTGGTATCCCCTACAACATGAAGAAAAGCCTGGATTTCATTGCTACCATAGAGGCCTGTGGACCCATTGATTTAGGTTTCAGTGGGCAAAAATTCACTTGGTCCAATAAAAGGGGCATTGGTCACAGGATTTGGAAAAGACTTGACAGAGCTCTTGTTAATGATGCTTGGTTAGAAAAGATGCCTCAGACCACCATCACTCATTTACCTTCTGTGGGATCAGATCATTGCCCTTTACTGATGGAAATGAATACAGTAGAGAATGACCACATCAGGTACTTTAAATTTCTTAATTTTTGGACTGATCATTCTAATTTTCTTGACATTGTTAAGGCTTGTTGGGAAAGAAATACAGAGGGCAACAACATGTGGAAATTCCACCAGAAACTAAAGAGACTTTCCAACACTTTTAGCTCCTGGTCGAAGGTGGAATTTGGGGATGTATTCAGCAAGGTAAAGGAATATAAACAGAAGGCGCAAGCTGCAGAAGAAAAGCTCATTCAGGACCAATCTGATACTAACAGAACTGCCCTGCATGAACTTAATGTTGAGTATATCAGGTTCCTGAAACTTGAAGATTCTATATTGAAACAGAAAACACAACTACAATGGTTCAAGGAAGGGGATGCTAATACAAAATACTTCCACTCACTTATAAGAGGGAGGAGAAGAAGGCTTTTTATTCACAAACTCTTGAATGACGAAGGGGAATGGATACAAGGAGATAGTTCTATTGCTAAAGCAGCCTGTGACAATTTTCAGAATATTTTTACAGGAGAAAATAAAACCATCAATGAAAGAGCTATGGACTGTATTCACAGAACTGTCAACCAGACTCAGAATGAAACACTAACTGCTATGCCTTCCTTGGAGGAATTGAAAGAAGTGGTCTTTGCCATGAATCCACATTCAGCAGCTTGTCCGGATGGAATGAATGGGAATTTTTTCCAGAAGTGCTAGCATATAATCAAACAAGATCTCCTGGATGTCATCCAAGCTTTCTTTTGTGGGCAAATGATTCCTAAATACTTTTCTCATTCTTGCATTGTTCTCCTGCCTAAAGTGAACAACCCCACTAAACTAAAGGAGTTCAGACCTATCAGTTTGAGTAACTTCATCAGCAAGATTATTTCTAAACTTTTAAGTACTAGACTAGGTCCCATCTTACTTGATTTGATATCCCCCAACCAATCAGGATTTGTGAAAGGCAGAAGTATTTCTGAAAACATCATGTTGGCCCAAGAAATGATTCATCAAATCAAAAAACCTAACATTGGAAGCAATGTAATTATCAAACTTGATATGGCCAAAGCATATGACAGGGTACAATGGGCATATACTTGCCTGGTACTGAGAAAGATGGGGTTTTGTGAGGGCTTCATTGACATGGTTTGGAGAATTATGGCTAATAACTGGTATTCTATTATTATCAATGGTAAGAGGTATGGTTTCTTCAAATCTACTAGAGGACTCAAACAAGGAGACCCCCTCTCCCCTGCCCTATTTATTTTAGGAGCAAAGGTATTATCCAGATCTCTTAACAGACTCCATAACCACCCTGATTATCATGGATTCTTCATGGAAAAAAGAGGCCCACAGGTGAACCACTTGAGTTTTGCAGATGATATTATACTTTTCACTTCTGGGAGACAGAAAACTTTACAGCTGGTTATGCAAACATTGAATGATTATGAGGAAACATCAGGCCAGTTGGTAAACAAAGACAAAAGTCACTTCATGATCCATTCCAGTACTTTCAACAATACTAGAAATATAATCAAAAAGGCTGCATGTTACAAGCAGAAAGAAGGAATTATTACCTATCTGGGATGCCCTTTATTTGTTGGCAGGCCCAGGATTATATACTTTTCTGACCTCATTAACAAGGTCCTCACCAGAATCACAGGCTGGCAGACTAAGATTCTAAGTTATGGAGGTAAAGCTATCTTAATTAAGCATGTATTACAATCCCTCCCCATTCATTTATTATCTGCAGTTACCCCTCCTGTTATAGTTCTCAAATAGATACAGGGCATTATAGCTGACTTCTTCTGGGGGTGGAGAAATGATAAGAAGAAATATCACTGGTCGTCATGGAAAAATCTTAGCTTTCCAGTTGAAGAAGGAGGCATAGGGGTAAGAAATCTTATAGATGTTTGCAGGGCCTTTCAAACAAACAATGGTGGGTGTTTAGAGCCAAACAAACCCTCTAAGGGGAATTCCTTAAAGCTAAATATTGCCAGAGGTCTAATCCTATCAGTAAGAAGTGGGATACAGGAGAATCCCTCACTTGAAAACATCTTATGCACAACAAACTAAAAGTGGGAGAGAACATCTAGTGGAAACTGAACAATGGTAACTGCTCTTTTTGGTGGGATAATTGGTTGGGAGTTGGACCTCTAGCTGGTTTCTCTAGAAGAAGCAACAGGCTCAACAACAAGAAGGTTGCAGACTTTTGGTTGAATGGACAATGGAACCACAGCATGCTGATCCAACATGCACTTAACTGCCAGATTCCTAACATCCTAGCAACTGAAATTCCTATCCAGCAAGACACACCTGATCAAGCTATTTGGAAATTAACTAAGGATGGGAAGTTCAATTGTTCCTCAGCTTGGAATGCCATCAGAGACAAGAGGAAAAAAACTAAGTTCAATTCATTAATTTCGCATAGGAGCGTACCTTTTAAATCTTCCTTTTTCTTATGGAGAGCATTGAGAGGCAAATTACCTACTAATGATAAACTAACCAGTTTTGGCAATGAGCCAGTTAAGTGTTTTTGTTGTAACAGGCCAGGTATGGATAGCATATCTCACATCTTCAACAAAGGACAGTTTGCAGCATATGTGTGGAGCAGCTTTGCAGTAACTGCTGGAATTATCACAGATCATACATCTCTGCCCAGATTAATCAGTAAATGGTGGTCAGCTAAGTACAACAATGATGCTCACAAGCTGTTATTGCAGGCAACACCAATAATCATCTGCTGGAATCTGTGGAAAAATAGATGTGCTAGCAAATATGGGGGCAAACAATCAAACATGGGAAGGGTCAAATATGCAATATACAAGGACAGCTACAAGCTCATGAGTACAACTTTTCCACACATCCAATGGCCTTCAAATTGGAAGGAATTAATCTTAATGGGGGAAAGATGCATTCATGATACAAAGGTGACAATAGCCAGGTGGCAGAAACCTCCAGACCTGTGGGTAAAACTCAACACGGACGGCAATGCTCTGAACAATCCAGGCAAAATAGGAGCAGGAGGCATGTTGAGGGATCACAAAGGAAGAATGATGCTAGCATTTGCTACCCCTTTGGGGGAGGGAACCAACAATCAAGCAGAAATAGAAGCAACCATTTTTGGCCTGTCTTGGTCACTGGAAATAGGCTGCAAGAATATCATCCTGGAGGTAGATTCACAGCTATTAGTCAACTGGATAATGAACAAGAATCAATACCCTTGGAACATTGATACGCAGCTAAGGAAACTGCAGAGGCTAATTGATCAAACAGAACAGTTCAAGTGTAAGCATATCTACAGGGAAGCTAACTATGTTGCTGATTCGTTATCAAAACATAGTCATAAAATTCCTAGCTCCCAAATATACTTCACCAGCCAACAATTACCAAGAGAAACAATGGCGTATCACCAATTAGACAAGCAAGATGTAGCAAGCTTTAGAAGAAGGAAAGTGAAGAGAATTAAGGAACCACCTTGAGAGGCATTACTAAGAAGACCTAGGAAGGAACTAAATTCCTTCAGGCCTTCTTGTGGAACCACCTTGAGAGGCATTACTAAGAAGACCTAGGAAGGAACTAAATTCCTTCAGGCCTTCTTGTGGTGACCTCCCTGTCATCATTTAGAGTCTCTCCCTTGTTTAGGATAGATTTATTTCCTGAGATGTAAGGGGAGAGTCTCCCTCAGTTATGCTTTCCTAGAATCGCTGTATCGAGAGGAGTCCTCTCAAATAGGTACTTAGGTGATAGGTTTCTTTTGTTATTGGAGAAAGATTTTGAGAACCTACTAGTTCAACCTAGTAGGCTACCAAGTATTTCCCCACCTTACATGAGGAGGTAAGGTTTATGTCCCCCTCCGTGTTTGTATTTGAATTTTATTTATGCTAAGGCCTGGAGGTGTTGCTAAGCCCCTGACCCCTCCAAGGGTCGGTAAAATAAAAAAATAAATAAAAAAAAAACCCAAAACCTAAATGCTAAATGTTAAACCATAAACCCTTAACCATAAACCTTAAAGATACAACTCCAAACCCTAAACCCAAAACCCTAAACTCTAAATGCTAAACCCTAATACTTAAACCTTAAACTGTAGACCTTAAACCCTAAATCCTAAACCTTAAACCTAAACCCTAAACCCTAAATACTAAACCTAAACCCTAAACACTAAACCCTAAATCGTAAACCCTAAACCCTAAACCCTAACCCTAATCCTAAACCCTAAATCCTTAACTCTAAATCGTAAACCACAAACCCTAATCCCCAAATCCTAAACTCTAAACCCTAAGCTCAAAATATTAAACCCTAAACCCTAAGCGCTCAACCATAAACCCAAAACCCTAAACGATAAACCCTAAACCCAAAACTCTAATCCCTAAACCCTAAACCCACCCTAAACCCTAAACTACATTCCTAATCCTAAACACTAAATAAAAATCACTAAAGCCCTAAACCTTAAACCCTAAATCATAAATAAAAACTCTTAAACCTAAACCTTAAACCCTAAACCCTATATCTAAACTCTACACCCTAAACACTAAATACTAAACCCTTAACCCCAAACCATAAACTTCAAACTCTAAACCCTAAAGCCATAATCCTAAACTCAAAACCCTAAATCGTAGACCCTATACCCTAAACCCTAAACCCTAAACCCAAAACCTACAACTCGAACCCCTAAACCATAAACCCTAAACTCTAAACCCTAAACCCTAAACACTAAACCATAAACCCAAAACCCTAAACGATAAACCCTAAACCCATATCTCTAAACCCTAAACCCTAAACCCTAAACCTTAAACCCTAAACCCTAAATCCTAAACTCTATACCCTAAACACAAAACCCTAAACCCTAAACCCTAAACACTAAACCCTAAAGCCATAATTCTAAGCTCAAAACACTAAATCGTAAACCTTATACCCTAAATCCTTAACCCAAAACCTACAACTCGAATGCCTAAAGCCTAAACCCTGAACTCTAAACCCCAAACCCTAAACACTAAACCATAAACCATAAACCCTAAACCCTAAACATTAAACCACAAACTCTTAACCCTAAACACCAAACCTTAAACCCTACACCATAAACCATAAACTCTAAACACTCAACTCTAACCCCTAAACCCTATATCTACAACTTGAAACCCTAAACCCTAAACCCTCAAACCTAACACCTAAACCCTAAACCCTAAACCCTAAACCCTAAACCCTATCCCTAAACCCTAAACCCTAAACCCTAAACCTTAAACCTTAAACCCTAACACTAATCCTAAACCCTAAATCCTTAACTCTAAATCAAAACTATAAACCCTAAACCTCAAACCCTAAACCCGAAAGCCTACACTCTAAACCATAATCACAAAATACTAACCCACAACCCTAAACCCTAAACTCTAAACCACAAACCCTAAACCCTAAACCCTCAACCGTAAATCATGAACCATAAACTCTAAACCCTAAACCCTAAACCCTATACCTAAACACTAAACCCTAAACAATAAACCAAAAACCATAAACCCTTAACCTAAACCGTAAACCCTAAACCTTAAATCCTAAATAACAAACCCTAAACCCTAAACCCTAAACCCTATATCCAAAATCCTAAACCCTATAACCCTAAACAATAGACCCTATACCCTAAACCCTCAACCTAAACACTAAAACCCCAAACACTAAACCCTAAATCCTAAACTCAACGCTCTAATCCCTAAACCTAAAATCTAAACAGTAAACCTAAACCTAAACCCTAAACCCTAAATCCAAACTCTAAATTTGAAATCCTAAATCCTAAACCCTAAATCCAAAACCCTAACCTTAAATACTAAAACCTAACTAAAAAAATATAAATCCTAAACCCTAAATTATAAATCCTAAACCCTAAACGTTAAACCCTAAACCCTAAACTAAACCCTAAACACTAAACCATAAACCCTGACCCTAAATGCTAAATCCTAAACCCTAAATCCAAACTTTAAACCTTATACCCCAAACCCTAAATCCAAATCCTTAAATCTATAACTCTAAACTTTAAACCCTAAACCCTAAACCCTTAACCATAAACCCTACACCCTAAACCATAAACCCTAAACCCTACACCTAAATCCTAAACCCTAAATCCTATATCCTCAATCCTAAACTCTAAATGTTAAACCCTAAACCATAAATCCTAAACTCTAAATGTTAAACCCTGAACCCTAAACCCTAAATTCAAACTTTAAACCCTCAACCACAAATCATAAACCCTAAACCCTAAAACCATAAACTCCAAACCCTAACACCCAAAACCTAAACGCTAAACCCTAAACCATAAACCTTAAACCTACAACTCAAAACTCTAAACCCAAAACCCTAAACATTAAACCCTAAACTCAAAATGATAAACCCTAAAACCTAAACCTTAAACCGTAGACCCTAAACCCAAAACCCTATACCCTAAACCCTAAACCCTAAACCCTAAACCCTAAACCCTACACCCTAAACCCTAAACCCTAAATCCAAAACCCTATAAACTAAACCCAAAACCCTAAACCCTAAAACTTAATACTTAAACCCTAAACCCTAAACCATAAACATTCAGCCTACAACTCCAAACCCTAAAGCTAAACTTTAAACCCTAAAGCTTAAATCTTAAATCCTAAACCATAAGCCCTAAACTCTAAACACTAACACCCAAACCTAAATGCTAAACCCTAAATCATAAACCCTTAACCATAAACCTTAAAGCTACAACTCCAAACCCTAAACCCAAAACCCTAAACATTAAACCCTAAACTGTAGAAGCTAAACCCTAAAACTTAAACCTTAAACTGTAGACCCTAAACCCTAAACCCTAAAACATAAACCTTAAAGTCTAGACCCTAAACCCTAAACAGTAAACCTAAACCCTAAACCCTAAACACTAAAGCCTAAACCTTAAACCCTAACCCTAATCCTAAACCCTAAATCCTTAACTCTAAACCCTAAAACTCAAACACTAATCCCCAAATCCTAAACTACAAACCCTAAACATATAATACCAAACCCTAAACCCTAAACCCTAAACCATAAACCCAAAACCCTAAACGATAAACCCTAAAACCAAAACTCTAATCCCTAAACCCTAAACCCTAAGCCCTAAACTATATTCCAAATTGAAAACCCTAAATCAATACTCAAAACCTTAAACCCCAAATCTTAAACTCTAAACCGTAAACACAAAATACTAAAACCTATACCCTAAATGCTAAACTCTAAACCCAAAACCCTAAACGATAAACCCTGATCTCTAATCTCTAAACCTTAAATCAAAACTCTAAACCTTAAACCATAAACCCTAAATCCTAAATCATAAACTCTATACACTAAACACTAAATACTAAACTCTAAGCCCTACACACTAAACCCTAAACTTCAAACCATAAACCCTAAAGCCTTAACCCTAAACTCAAAACCCTAAATCGTAAATCTTATACCCTAAGCGTAAAACCTACAACCAGAACCCCTAAACCCTAAACCCTAAACTATAAACCCTAAACCCTAAACACTAAACCATGAACCTAAAACCCTAAACGATAAACCCTAAACCCAAATCTCTAAACCCTAAACCCTAAACCTAAATAAAAAATCTAAACCCTAAACCCTAAACCTTCAACCTACAACTCCAAACCCTAAATCAAAACTTTAAACCCTAAATCGTAAATCCTAAATCCTAGACCCTCAACCCAAAATCCAAAATCGTAAGCCCTAAACTCTAAAACCCTAACACCCAAACCTGAATGCTAAACCCTAAACCATAAACCCATAACCATAAACCTTAAAGCTACAACTCCAAACCCTAAACCCAAAACCCTAAACATTAAACCCTAAACTGTAGAAGCTAAACCCAAAAACTTTAACCTTAAATTGTAAACCCTAAACCCGAAACCCGAAACCCTAAAACATAAACCTTAAAGTCTAGACCCAAAACCCTAAACCCTAAATGCTAAACCTAAACCCTAAACCCTAAACACTAAACCAAAACCCTAAACCCTAAACCCTAAAGCCAAAACCCTAAACCCTAAACCCTAAACCCTAACCCCAATCCTAAACTCTAAATCCTTAACTCTAAACCCTAATCCCCAAACCTAAACTCTAAACCCTAAACACAAAATACTAAACCCTTAACCCTAAACCATAAACCCTAAACCCAAAACCCTAAACGATAAACCCTAAACTCAAAACTCTAATCCCTAAACCCTAAACCCTAAACTATATTTCTAATCCTAAACCCTAAATCAATACTCTAAACCCTAAACCTTAAACCCTAAACCCTAAACCCTAAACACAAAATACAAAAGCCTATACCCTAAACCCTAAACCCTAAACCCAAAACCCTAAACGATAAACCCTAAACCCAAATCTCTAAACCCTAAACCCTAATAAGTAAATCAAAACTCTAAACCCTAAACCTTAAACCCTAAACCCTAAATCCTACACTCTATACCCTAAACACTAAATACTAAACCCTAAACCCTAAACCCAAAACGTCAAACCCTAAACCCTAAAGCCATAATCTTAAATTCAAAACCCTAAATCGTAAACCCTAAACCCAAAACCTACAACTAGAACCCCTAAACCCTAAACACTAAACCCTAAACCCCAAAACAAAATATGATAAACCCTAAACCTAAATCAAAAATCTAAATCCTAAACACTAAATCTTAAATTCTATACCCTAAACCATAACCCCTTAACCATAAACCTTGAACTTACAACTCCAAACCCTAAACCCTAAACCCTAAACCCGAATCCTAAACCCTAAATCCTTAACTCTAAACCCTAAATCCTAAACTCTATACCCTAAACACTAAATACTAAACCCTAAACCTTAAATCCTAAACTTCAAACCCTAAACCGTAAAGCCATAATCCTAAATTCAAAACCCTAAATCGTAAACCCTAAACCCTAAACCCTAAACCCAAAACCTACAACTACAACCCCAATACCCTAAACCCTAAACTCTAAACCCTAAACCCTAAACACTAAACCATGAACCCAAAACCCTAAAGGATAAACCCTAAACCCTAAACCTAAATCAAAAATCTAAACCCTAAACACTAAATCTTAAAATCTATACCCTCAACCCAAAATCCTAAACCATAAGCCCTAAACTCTAAACCCTAACACCCAAACCTAAATGCCAAACCTACACGATAAACCCTCAACCATAAATCCTAAACCCTAAACCCTAAACCCAAAATCCTAAACCATAAACCCTAAACTCCAAACCCTAACACCTAAAACCTAAACAATAAACCCTAAACCATAAACCCTTAACTATAAAGCTTAAACCTACAACTCCAAACCCTAAACCCAAAACCCTAAACATTAAACCCTAAACTCTAAATGCTAAACCCTAAAACCTAAACCTTAAACTGTAGACCCTATACCCTGAACCCTATACCCTGAACCCTAAACCCTAAACCATAAATCTAAAACCCTAAAAACTAAACCCAAAACCCTAAACCCTAAAATTTAAACCTTAAACTGTAGACCCTAAACTCTAAACCCTAAACCCTAAAACATAAACCTTAAAGTTTAGACCCTAAACCCTAAACCTTTAACCCTAAACCCTAAACAATAAACCTAAATGCTAAACCCTAAACCCTATACCCTCAACCTAATCCTAAACCCTAAATCCTTAACTCTAAACCCTATACCTCAAACCCTAATCCCCAAATCCTAAACTCTAAACCCTACACACAAAATACTAAACCCTCAACCCTAAACCCTAAACCATAAACCCTAAACGATAAACCCTAAACACAAAACTCTAATCTCTAAACCCTAAACCCACCCTAAACTCTAAACCCTAAACTATATTCCTAATCCTAAATCCTAAATAAATAGTCTAAACCCTAAACCTTAAACCCTGAACCCCAAATTCTAAACTATACACCCTAAACACAAAATACTAAAGCCTATACATCAAAACCTAAACCCTAAACCCAAAACCCTAAACGATAAACCCAAAACCCAAATCTCTAAACCCTAAACCCTAAATCCTAAACTCCATACCCTAAACACCAAATACTAAACCCTAAACTTCAAACCCTAAATCCTAAAGCCATAATTCTAAACTCAAAAGCCTAAATCGTAAACCCTATACCCTAAACCCTAAAACCAAAACCCTAAACTCTAAACCCTAAACCCTAAAGTCTAAACCCTAAACCCTAAACACTAAACCATGAACCCAAAATCCTAAACGATAAACCCTCAACCCAAATATCTAAACCCTAAACCCTAAACCAAAATCAAAATTCTAAACCCTAAACCCTAAACCTTCAACCTACAACTCCAAACCCTAAATCCAAACTTTAAACCCTAAACCATAAATCCTAAATCCTAAACCCTAAACCCAAAATTCTAAACCATAAGCCTTAAACTCTAAATCCTAACATCCAAACATAAATGCTAAACCCTAAACCATAAACCCCTAACCATAAACCTTAAAACTACAACTCCAAACCCTAAACCCAAAACCTTAAACATTAAACCCTAAACTATAGAAGCTTAACCCTAAAACTTAAACCTTAAACTGTAGACCCTAAACCCTAAACCCTAAACCCTAAACCCTCAAACCTAACACCTAAACCCTAAACACTAAACCCTAAACCTTAAACCCTAAACCCTAAACCCTAAACCCTAAACACTAAACCTAAACCCTAAACCCTAAACACTAAAGCCTAAACCCAAAACCCTAAACCCTAAACCCTAACCCTAATACTAAACCCTAAATCCTTAACTCTAAACCCTAAACCTCAAACCCTAATCCCCAAATCCTAAACTCTAAACCCTAAACACAAAATACAAAACCCTCAACACAAAACCCTAAACCATAAACCCAAAACCCTAAATGATAAACCCTAAACGTAAAACCCTACACCCTAAATCCTAAACCCTACACCTAAACCCTAAACCATAAACCCTAAACCCTAAACCCTAAACCCTAAACCTTCAACCTACAACTCCAAACCCTAAATCCAAACTTTAAACCCTAAACCATAAATCCAAAATCCTAAACCCAAAAACCAAAATCCTAAACCATAAACACTAAACTCCAAACCCTAACACCCAAAACCTAAATGCTAAACATTAAACCATAAACCCTTAACCATAAACCTTAAACCCTCAACTCAAAATACTAAACCGTAAAACCTAAACCATAAATTGCAGATCCTAAACCCTAAACCCTAAACCCTAAACCTTAAACCTTAAACCCCAAATCCTAAACTCTAAACCCTAAACACAAAATACAAAACCCTCAACACAAAACCCTAAACCATAAACCCAAAACCCAAAATGATAAACCCTAAACGTAAAACCCTACACCCTAAATCCTAAACCCTACACCTAAACCCTAAACCATAAACCCTAAACCCTAAACCCTAAACCCTAAACCTTCAACCTACAACTCCAAACCCTAAATCCAAACTTTAAACCCTAAACCATAAATCCAAAATCCTAAACCCAAAAACCAAAATCCTAAACCATAAACACTAAACTCCAAACCCTAACACCCAAAACCTAAATGCTAAACCCTAAACCATAAACCCTTAACCATAAACCTTAAACCTACAACTCAAAACCCTAAGCCCAAAACCCTAAACATTAAACCCTCAACTCAAAATGCTAAACCGTAAAACCTAAACCTTAAATTATAGACCCTAAACCCTAAACCCTAAACCCTAAAGCCTAAACCCTAAACCCTAAACCCAAAACCCTATACCCTAAACCCTAAACCTTAAATCCAAAACCCTAAAAAGTAAACCCAAAACCCTAAACCCTAAAACTTAATAATTAAACCCCAAACCCTAAACCCTAAACCTTCAACCTACAACTCCAAACCCTAAATCCAAACTTTAAACCCTCAACCGTAAATCTTAAATCCTAAACCATAAACCAAAAATCCTAAACTGTAAGCCCTAAACTCTAAACCCTAACACCCAAACCTAAATGCTAAACCCTAAACCATAAACCCTTAACCATAAACCTTAAAGCTACAACTCCAAAACCTAAACGTTAAACCCTAAATAAACCCTAAAACTTAAACCTTAAACTGTAGACCCTAAACCCTAAACCCTAAAACATAAACCTTAAAGTCTAGACCATAAACCCTAAACCCTAAACCCTAAACACTAAACCTAAACCCTAAACCTTAAACCCTAAAGCCTAAACCCTAAACCCTAAACCCTAAACCCTAACCCTAATCCTAAATCCTTAACTCTAAACCCTAAACCTCAAACCCTAATCCCCAAATCCTAAACTCTAAACCCTAAACACAAAATATTAAACCCTCAACCCTAAACCCTAAAGCATAAACCCAAAACCCTAAACGATAAACCCTAAACCCAAAACTCTAATCCCTAAACCCTAAACCCACCCTAAACCCTAAGCCCTAAACTATATTCCTAATCCTAAACCCTAAATCAATACTCTAAACTCTAAACCCAAAATTCTAAACTCTAAACCCTAAACACAAAATACTAAAGCCTATAACCTAAACCTTAAACCCTAAACCTAAAACCCTAAACGATAAACCCAAAACCCAAATCTCTAAATCCTAAACCCTAAACCATAAATCAAAACTCTAAACCCTAAACCTTAAACCTTATACCCTAAATCCTAAACTCTATACCCTAAACACTAAATACTAAACCCTAAACCCTAAATCGTAAACTTCAAACCCTAAACCCTAAAGCCATATTCCTAAACTCAAAACCTTAAAACATAAACCTTAAAGTCTAGACGTGAAACCCTAAACCCTAAACCTACAACTAGAATCCCAAAACCCTAAGCCCTAAACACTAAACACTAAACCATGAACCTAAAACCCTAAACGATAAACCCGAAACCCAAATCTCTACACCCTAAACCTTAAACCTAAATCAATAATCTAAACCCTAAACCCTAAACCTTCAACCCACAACTCCAAACCCTAAATCCAAACTTTAAACCCTTAATCGTAATTCCTAAATCCTAAACCCTCAACCCAAAATCCAAAACCATAAGCCCTAAACTCTAAACCTTAACACCCAAACCTAAATGCTAAACCCTAACAGATAAACCCTTAACCATAAACCTTAAAGCTATAAATCCAAACCCTAAACCCAAAACCCTAAACATTAAACCCTAAATTGTAGAAGCTAAACCCTAAAACTTAAACCTTAAACTCTAAACCCTAAAACATAAACCTTAAAGTCTAGACCCGAAACCCTAAACTCGAAACCCTAAACACTAAACCTAAACCCTAAACCCTAAACACTGAAGCCTCAACCCTAAACCCTAAACCCTAAACCCTAACCCAAATCCTAAACCCTAAATCCTTAACTCTAAACCGTAAACCTCAAACCCTAATTCCCAAATACAAAACTCTAAACCCTCAACATAAAATACTAAACCCTAAACCCTAAACCCTAAACCATAAACCCAAAACCCTAAACGCTAAACCCAAAACCCAAAACTCTAATCCCTAAACACTAAACCCTAAACTATATTTCTAATCCTAAACCCAAAATCAATACTCTAAATCCTAAACCTTAAACCCTAAACCCAAAATTCTAAACTCTAAACCCTAAACACAAAATACTAAAGCCTACACCCTAAACCCTAAAATCTAAACCCAAAACCATAAATGATAAACCCTAAACCCAAATCTGTGAACCCTAAACCCTAAACCATAAATCAAAACTCTAAACCCTAAACCTTAAACCCTAAAACCTAAATCCTAAACTCTATACCCTAAACACTAAATACTAAACCCTAAACCCTAAATCCTAAACTTCAAACCCTAAACCCTAAAGCCATAATCCTAAATTCAAAACCCTAAATCGTAAACCCTAAACCCAAAACCTACAACTAGAACTCCTACACCCTAAACCCTAAACTCTAAACCCTAAACCCTAACCCAAAACCATAAACCCAAAACCCTAAACGATAAACCCTAAACCCAAATCTCTAAACCCTAAACCCTAAACCTAAATCAAAAATCTAAACCCTAAATACTAAATCTTAAACTCTATACCCTCAACCCAAAATCCAAAACCATAAGCCCTAAACTCTAAACCCTAACACCCAAACCTAAATGCTAAACCCTAAACGATAAACCCTTAACCATAAACCTTAAAGCTACAACTCCAAACCCTAAACCCAAAACCTTAAACATTAAAGCCTAAACTGTAGAAGCTAAACCCTAAAACTTAAACCTTAAACTGTAGACCCTAAACCCTAAACCCTAAACCCTAAAACATAAACCTTAAAGACTAGACCTGAAACCCTAAACCTTAAAACACTAAACCTAAACCCTAAACCCTAAACACTAAAGCCTAAACGCTAAACCCTAAACCCTAAACCCTAACCCTAATCCTAAACCCTAAATCCTTAACTCTAAACCCTAAACATCAAACCCTAATCCCCAAATCCTAAACTCTAAACCCTAAACACAAAATACTAAACCCTTAACCCTAAACCATAAACCATAAACCCAAAACTCTAAACGATAAACCCTAAACCCAAAACTCTAATCCCTAAACTCTAAACCCTAAACTATATTTCCAATCCTAAACCCTAAATCAATACTCTAAACCCTAAACCTTAAACCGTAAACCCCTAATTCTAAACTCCAAACCCTAAACACAAAATACTAAAGCCTATACCCTAAACCCTAAACCCGAAACCCAAAACCCTAAATGATAAACCCTAAACCAAAATCTCTAAACCCTAAACCCTAAACCATAAATCAAAACTCTAAACCCTAAACCTTAAACCCTAAACCCTAAATCCTAAACTTGATACCCTAAACACTAAATACTAAACCCTAAACCCTAAACCCTAAACTTCAAACCCTAAACCCTAAAGCAATAATCCTAAGTTCAAAACCCTAAATCGTAAACCCTCTACCCTAAACCCTAAACCCAAAACCTTCAACTTGAACCCCTAAACCCTAAACCTTAAACTCTAAACTCTAAACCCTAAAACCCGATACGATAAACCCTAAACCTAAATAAAAAATCTAAACCCTAAACACTAAATCTTAAACTCTATACCTTAAACCATAACCCCTTAACCGTAAACCTTAAACCTACAACTCTAAACCCAAAACTTCAAACCCTAAACCCTAAAGACATAATCCTAAACTAAAAACCCTAAATCATAAACCCTCTACCCTAAACCCTAATCCTAAAACCTACAACTCGAACCCCTAAAGCCTAAACCCTAAACTCTAAACCCTAAACTCTAAACACTAAACCATAAACCATAAACCCTAAACCACAAACTCTTAATCCGAAACACCAAACCCTAAACCCTAAACCATAAACCATAAACTCTAAACCCTAAACCCTAACGCCTAAACCCTAAACCTACAACTCAAAACCCTAAACCCTAAACCCTAAATCCTATATCCTCAATCCTAAACACTAAATGTTAAACCCTAAACCATAAATCCTAAACTCTAAATGTTAAATCCTAAACCCTAAACCCTAAATCCAAACTTTAAACCCTCAACCATAAATCCTAAACCATAAACCCTAAACCCAAAATCCTAAATGATAAACCCTTAACTCCAAACCCTAACACCCAAAACCTAAACACTAAACCCGAAACCATAAACCTTTAACTATAAACCTTAAACTTACAACTCTAAACCCTAAACCCAAAACCCTAAACATTAAACCCTAAACTCTAAATGCTAAACCCTAAAACCTAAATCTTAAACTGTAGACCCTAAACCCTATACCCTGAACCCTAAACCCTACACCCTAAACCCTAAACCCTATATCCTAAACCCTAAAAACTAAACCCAAAACCCTAAACCCTAAAACTTAATACTTAAACCCTAAACCCAAAATCCTAAACGATAAATCCAAAACCAAAATCTCTAAACCATAAATCAAAACTCTAAACCCTAAACCTTAAACCCTAAACCCTAAATCCTAAACTCTATACCCTAAACACTAAATACTAAACACTAAACCATAAACCCTAAACTTCAAACCCTAAACCCTAAAGCCATAATCCTAAACTCAAAAGCCTAAATCATAAACCCTATACCCTAACCCCTAAACCCAAAGCCTACAACTAGAACCCCTAAACCCTAAACCCTAAACTCTAAACCCTAAACCCTAAACACTAAACCATGAACCCAAAACCCTAAACGATAAACACTAAACCCAAATCTCTAGACCCTAAACCCTAAGCCAAAATCAAAAATCAAAACCCTAAACCCTAAGCCCACCCTAAACCCTAAGCCCACCCTAAACCCTAAACCCTAAACTATATTCCTAATCCTAAACCCTAAATCAATACTCTAAACCCTAAACATTAAACCCAAAACACCAAATTCTAAACTCTAAACCCAAAACACAAAATACTAAAGCCTATACCCTAAACCTTAAACCCTAAACGAGAAACCCTAAATCCAAATCTCTAAACCCTAAACCCTAAACCATAAATCAAAACTCTAAACCCTAAACCTTAAACCCTAAACCCTAAACCCTAAATACTAAACTCTATACCCTAAACACTAAATACTAAACCCTAACACCTAAACCCTAAACTTCAAACCCTAAACCCTAAAGCCGTAATCCTAAACTCAAAAGCCTAAACCGTAAACCCTAAACACAAAACCTACAACTAGAACCCCTATACCCTAAACCCTAAACCCTAAACACTAAATCATGAACCCAAAACCCTAAATGATAAATCCTAAACCCAATCTCTAAACCCTAAACCCAAAACCTAAATCAAAAATCTAAACCCTAATCACTAAATCTTAAACTCTATACCCTCAACCCAAAATCCTAAACCATAAGCCCTAAACTCTAAACCCTAACACCCAAACCTAAATGCTAAACCCTAAATGATAAACAGTTATCCATAAACCTTAAAGCTACGACTCCAAACCCTAAACATTAAACCCTAAATTGTAGAAGCTAAACCCCAAAACTTAAACCTTAAACTGTAAAACCTAAACCCTAAACCCTAAACCCTAAAACATAAACCTTAAAGTCTAGACTTGAAACCCTAAACCCTAAACACTAAACCTAAACCCTAAACCCTAAACACTAAAGGCTAAACACTAAACCCTAAACCCTAAACACTAACCCTAATCCTAAACCCTAAATCATTAACTCTAAACCCTAAACTTCAAACCCTAATCCCTAAATCCTAAACTCTAAACCATAAACACAAAATACTAAACCCTTAACCCTAAACCATAAATCATAAACCCAAAACCCTAAACAATAAACCGTAAACCCAAAACTCTAATCCCTAATCCCTAAACCCTAAACTATATTTCTAATCCTAAACCCTAAATCAATACTCTAAATCCTAAACCATAAACCCGAAACCCCAAATTCTCAACTCTAAACCCTAAACACAAAATACTAAAGCATATACCCTAAACCATAAAACCTAAACCCAAAACCCTAAACGATAAACCCTTAACCCAAATCTCTGAACCCTAAACCCTAAACCATAAATCAAAACTCTAAACCCAAAACCTTAAACCCTAAACCCTAAATCCTAAACTCTATACCCTAAACACTAAATACTAAACCCTAAACTCTAAATCCTAAACTTCAAACCCTAAATCCTAAAGCCATAATCCTAAACTCAAAACCCTAAATCGTAAACCTTATACCCTAAACACTAAACCTAAAACCTACAACTAGAACCCCTATGCCCTAAACCCTAAACTCTAAACCCTAAACCCTAAACACTAAACCATGAACCCAAAACCCTAAACGATAAACCCTAAACCTAAATCTCTAAACCCTAAACCATAAACCTAAATCAAAAATCTAAACCCTAAACACTAAATCTTAAACTCTATACCCTAAACCCAAAATCCTAAACCATAAGCCCTAAACTCTAAACCCTAACACCCAAACCTAAATGCTAAACCCTAAACGATAAAGCCTTAACCATAAACCTTAAAGCTACAACTCCAAACCCTAAACCCAAAACCCTAAACATTAAACCCTAAATTGTAGAAGCTAAACCCTAAAACTTAAACCTTAAACTGTAGATCCTAAACCCTAAACCCTAAAACATAAACCTTAAAGTCTAGACCTGAAACCCTAAACCCTAAACACTAAACCTAAACCCTAAACCCTAAACACTAAAGCCTAAATACTAAACCCTAAACCCTAAACACTACTAAAAAAATAGTGAATACCGACCTAAAAATTACCGACCTCAAATGGAGGTTGGTAATTTCCGACCTCCGGAGGTCGGTATTCTTAAAAAGAATAAGAAATTAAAAAAACTTTAGGAAACCGACTACAAGTAGTTGGTTTTTATGCAAAATAAAGCGGGAAAACAAAATTCCGACCTCTGGAGGTTTGAATTTTTCCCTAAAAAATGAATTACAATAAAAACCGACCTCTTGATGTCGGTATCAATAAAATAAATAAATAACAATATTTTTTTTCTCAATTAAATATAAAAAACAAAATTGAGAAATATTTTCATTTAATTTTATTAACTTTCGGAGGACGGTTTTGTGTAAATAAATCATCTTTCAGATGACAGTTTATATAAATTAAATTAATATAAAATATCGACCTCATGTGGTCGGTATTTTTATTTCATCCAAATACTTAGTGACATTAGGAGGTCGGTTAGTTTATTAAACAATAGTTTATGCAAAATAAAGCAGGAAAATAAAATACCGACATCTGGAGATCAGAATTTAAAAAATACAAAAATATAATTACCGACCTCCGGAGGTCAGAATTTAAAAAATACAAATAATAAAAAATTCCGACCTCAGGAGGTCGGAATTTAAAAGATACAAAAAATAAAATTACTGACCTCCGGAGGTCAGAATTTCAAAATAAAAATAAAAATCGACCTCCGAGGTCGAATTTAAATAATACAAAAATAAAAATACCGACTCCGAGGTCGAATTTAAAAATACAAAATAAAAATTACTCGAATACCGACCTCCGGAGGTCGGAATTTGAAAAATACAAAAATATAATTACCGACCTCTGGAGGTCAGAATTTAAAAAATACAAAAATAAAAATACCAACCTCCGGAGGTCGAAATCTAAACAATACAAAAATAAAAATACCGACCTCCGGAGGTCGGAATTACAAAACTACAAAAATAAAAATACCGACCTTCGGAGGTCGGAATTTAAAAAATACAACAATAAAATTACCGACCTCCGGAGGTCGGAATTTAGAAAATACAAAAATAAAAATACCGACCCTCGGAGGTCGGAATCTAAATAATACAAAAATAAAAATACCGACCTCTGGAGGTCGGAATTACAAAAATACAAAAATAAAATTACCGACCTCCGGAGATCAGAATTTCAAAAATATAAAAATAAAAATACCGACCACCGGAGGTTGGAATTTAAAAAATACAAAAATAAAATTACCGACCTCCGGAGGTCAGAATTTCAAAAATACAAAAATAAAAATACCGACCACCGGAGGTCGGAATTTAAAAAATACAATAATATTACTGACCTCCCGAGGTCAGAATTTTAAAAATACAGAAATCAAAATACCGACCTCTGGAGGTCGGTATATTTCAATACAATGAAAATCGACCTCTTGATGTCGGTATTAAATAAAATAAATAAATAACAATATTTTATTTTTTTCTCAATTAAATATATTGATTTAATTTTCTCATCTTTCGGAGGACGATTTTGCATAAAATAAAAAACAAAAAAATATATTATAATACCGACTTCCGAAAGTTGGTAAAATTAAATAGTATGTAATTAAATTAATTTTCATTAAATAAATCGTCTTCCGGATGACAATTTTGTATAAGTTAAAAAATAAATTAATATAAAATACCGACTTCATGAGGTCGGTATTTTTATTTCATCTAATTACTTTTAATAAAAGCGACATTCGGAGGTCGGTTTGTTAAAACTATTCCTATAAATCATAATATTGCTAGCATAATACTAAATTTTCATTCTACACATACAATTAATTGTTTAAAAGAGTGTAACAATTTTGTATACTTTTATAAATAAAAAGTTAAAATTCGTAGAATAAATAAAAAAAATATCTATAATCCATATTTAGAGTATGAAACTACGTTGATATGAATTAAGAGATAATTATACTTATATTTGCAGAATAATGTACAAATTCTATCAGTCTGTTGTCAAATGATAAACTTAATATATCATGTCATGATGTAGAGGTGAATAATTAATTAACATATAATATAATCTATTTGAGTATGAAATGCGAGATAATATTATTATATACGTTCGATCTTGAATGGATGTCATAATTCATCGGAGTATGAAATACGTTGATTAATTATATATACTCACTGAGTAGTTTAGCAAATCAAGTCTTATATATATATATATATATTAGTGGCTCAGATATGAAATACATTATCAATTAAAGAAATACCGATGATCAATTCAAGGAGATTTATATATTAAATTTGATATTGATAAACTTTAATTTGTTGACCGATAAAATTAAATTTATATAATTAGGAGGTATATAATTTAAATTTATAAAATTAACTTGATCAATAAAATTAAACTTATTAAATTAAACTTCTGTTGAATTTATATAATTAGGAGGTATATATATAAATTTATATATATATATATATATAATTTTAATTTATAAATGTAATTTTAATTAATAAAATCAACCTCAAGAGATGAGTTTATATTAAAATAAATTAATAAATACCGACCTTAAGGAGTCGGTATATTTAAATTATTAGTTTATTTAAATAATATCAACATCTCGTTGTCGGTAAATTAAACACTTCTCTTAAAAAAAGAATGATATAGTATCAAAACCCTAAGGCATCTCTCACTTCACTCTCAGTCCTCTCTCTCACCCTGATCCACCCCCATCTTGGCCATCGGGCTTACTTTTCAAAGTGATCTTTCTCGATTTCGGAACGGAAAGGCTTGGTTGAAGGCAAAATTTGGTGTAATTCGGTATTAAATAAATAAATAAATAAATAAAAATATTTTATTTTTTTCTCAATTAAATATTAAAAACAAAATTGAGAAATATTTTGAATTAATTTTATTTAAATCGTCTTCCGAAGGATGGTTTTGTGTAAAATAAAAAAATAAAAAATTATAATATGGACTTCCGGAAGTCGGTAAAATTAAATAGTATGTAATTATATTAATTTTCATTAAAATATTTATATACTACTTCCAAAAAATTAATAAATTAATATTTTCTTTAAATAAATTGTCATCCGAATGACTATTAATTTCAAAAATACAAAAATAAAAATACCGACCTTCGGAGGTCGGAATTTAAATAATACAAAAATAAAAATACTGATCTCCAGAGGTCGGAATTTTAAAAATCCAAAAATAAAATTACTGACCTCCGGAGGTCAGAATTTAAATAATACAAAATAAAAATACCGACCTCCGTAGGTCGGAATTTAAAAAATACAAAAATAAAATTACCGACCTCCGGAGGTCAGAATTTCAAAAATACAAAAATAAAAATACCGACCTCCGGAGGTCGGAATTTAAAAAATACAAAAATAAAAATACCGACCTCCGGAGGTCGGAATTTAAAAAATACAAAAATAAAAATACTGACCTCCGGAGGTCGGAATCTAAATAATACAAAAATAAAAATACCGACCTTTGGAGGTCGGAATTACAAAAATACAAAAATAAAATTACCGACCTCCGGAGGTCAGAATTTCAAAAATATAAAAATAAAAATACCGACCACCGGAGGTCGGAATTTAAAAAATACAAAAATAAATTTACCTATTTTCAAAAATACAAAAATAAAAATACCGACCTCCGTAGGTCGGAATTTAAAAAATACAAAAAATAAAATTACCGACCTCCCGAGGTCAGAATTTTAAAAATACAGAAATCAAAATACCGACCTCTGGAGGTCAGTATTTTTCAATACAATAAAAATTGACCTCTTGATGTCGGTATTAAATAAAATAAATAAATAACTATATTTTATTTTTTTCTCAATTAAATATATTGATTTAATTTTATCGTCTTTCGGAGGACGGTTTTGCGTAAAATAAAAAATAAAAAAATATATTATAATACCGACTTCCGAAAGTTGGTAAAATTAAATAGTATGTAATTAAATTAATTTTCATTAAATAAATCGTCTTCCGGATGACAGTTTTATATAAGTTAAAAAATAAATTAATATAAAATACCAACCTCATGAGGTCGGTATTTTTATTTCATCTAATTACTTTTAATAAAAGTGACATCCGGAGGTCGGTTTGTTAAAACTGTTCCTATAAATCATAATTTTGCTAGCATAATACTAAATTTCCATTCTACACATACAATTAATTGTTTAAAAGAGTGTAACAATTTTGTATACTTTTATAAATAAAAAGTTAAAATTCATGGAATGAATAAAAAATATCTATAATCCATATTTAGAGTACGAAACTACGTTGATATGAATTAAGAGATAATTATACTTATATTTGTAGAGTAATGTACAAATTCTATCAGTCTGTTGTCAAATGATGAACTTAATATATCATGTCATGATGTACAGGTGAATAGCTAATTAACATATAATATAATCTATTTGAGTATGAAATGCGAGATAATATTATTATATACGTTCGATCATGAATGGATGTCAAGTGTTGTGATAATATTGTAGGCAATGATGACATGTAAAAGATAATTCATCGGAGTATGAAATACGTTGATTAATTATATATACTCACTGAGTAGTTTAATAAATCAAGTCTTATAGTGGCTCAGTTATGAAATACATTATCAATTAAAGAAATACCGATGATCAATTCAGGGAGATTTATATATTAAATTTGATATTGATAAACTTTAATTTGTTGATCGATAAAATTAAATTTATATAATTAGGAGGTATATAATTTAAATTTATAAAATTAACTTGATCAATAAAATTAAATTTATTAAATTAAACTTCTGTTGATGTGTAGTTAAATTAAATTTATATATATATATATATATATATATATATAATTTTAATTTATAAATGTAATTTTAATTAATAAAATCAACCTCAAGAGATGAGTTAATATTAAAATAAATTAATAAATACCGACCTTAAGAGGTCGGTATATTTAAATTATTATTTTATTTAAATAATATCAACATCCCGTGGTCGGTAAATTAAACACTTCAAAAAAGAGTGATATAGTATCAAAACCCTAAGGCATCTCTCACTCCACTCTCAGTCCTCTCTCTCACCCTGACCCACCCCCATCTTGCCCATCGGGCTTACTTTTCAAAGTGATCTTTCTCGATTTCAGAACGGAAAGGCATGGTTGAAGGCAAAATTCGGTGTAATTCGGTATTAAATAAATAAATAAAAAATAAAAATATTTTTTTTCCTCAATTAAATATTAAAAACAAAATTGAGAAATATTTTGAATTAATTTTATTTAAATTGTCTTCCGGAGGATGGTTTTGTGTAAAATAAAATAATAAAAAATTATAATATGGACTTCCGGAAGTCGGTAAAATTAAATAGTATGTAATTATATTAATTTTCATTAAAATATTTATATAGTGACTTCCAAAAAAATTAATAAATTAATATTTTCTTTAAATAAATCGTCATCCGAATGACGATTAATTTCAAAAATACAAAAATAAAAATACTGACCTCCGGAGGTCGGAATTTAAATAATACACAAATAAAAATACCGACCTCCGGAGGTCAGAATTTCAAAAATACAAAAATAAAAATACCAACCTCCGGAGGTCGGAATTTAAATATATATAATATACATATATAATTGTAATTAATAAAATCGGCCTCAAGAGGTGAGTTTATATTAAAACAAATTATTAAATACTGACCTTAAGAGGTTAGTATATTTAAATTATTATTTAATTTAAATAATACCGACATTCCGTGATCGGTAAATTAACACTTCTTTTTAAAAAAGAATTATAATCTCAAAACCTTTAAGTCTTTTTTTTCACTCCAAGCTCTCCCACTCCTCTCTCACATCGTCCACAAGCAAAGATCCCCGACCGCCTTGACCCCACAGATTTCGGACCAGCATAGCAGCAGGAGGTGGCGCCACCATCCCAACCGGTGCGCCGCCTCGATCAACAGCGCTTACACAAAGATAACGCATAGGTCGCAAAGAAAGACCGGCAGACTGCGGCCAGCAGGAGGTCACCGGAGCCTTCATCTCGACTGGCGCCGCCTCCATCCCGACCCACTGCCCTTCTCCTTTAATTCAAGGTTAGGGTTTCATAATATTAGTTTTAATTTCTTTCAATTTGAGTGTTGAATTTGTTAATTAGTGTATTGAATTGGTTTTTTTATTGATTGTTAGTTAATTAGTAAGTGAATGATTTAGGGTTTTTGATTGTTAGTTTGAATTAGGGATTATTTGATTGTTAGTTTGTGTTTGTTGATTGTGAATTGAAAATTTTAATGTTAGGGTTAGTTTGAATTAGCATATCTTAGGATTTGTTTGAAATTTGACATTTCTTGAGTTAAGTAGTTTGATTTTGGAATTGTAGAATTAGATTGAATTAGGGTATTTAAGGAGTTGTTTGAATTTGGGTATTCAATTTGAGTGTTGAATTTGTTAATTAGTGTATTGAATTAGTTTTTTTATTGATTGTTAGTTAATTAGTAAGTGAATGATTTAGGGTTTTTGATTGTTAGTTTGAATTAGGGATTATTTGATTGTTAGTTTGTGTTTGTTGATTGTGAATTGAAAATTTTAATGTTAGAGTTAGTTTGAATTATATTTGGGGAGTTGTTTGAATTTGGGTATTATTTGAGTTAGTTTGAATTATTATTGAGATTTTAGGACTAATAGTTTGAATTTGGGATTAGGAATAGCTAGCTAGTTTGAATTTAGGATTTTAGCACTAGTTAGATTTTGGGATTTTAGGACTAGTTTGAATTTGTGATTTTAAGACTAGTTTAAATTTTGAATTTAGGACTAGTTTGAATTATTATTGAGATTTTAGGACTACTAATAGTTTCAATTTGGGATTTTAGCATTATAGTTTGGTTTTGGAATTCTAGGAGTACTTTCAATTTGTGATTTTAAGACTAGTTTGAATTTGGAATTTAGAACTAATGGTTTGAATTGTATTTGATATTTTAGGCTAATTAATAGTTTGAATTTCGGAAACTAGCTAGCTAGTTTGAATTTGGAACTAATTAGCTTGAATATATAACTAATTAAGTTTAGAAATTAGATATGAACTTGAATTAAAACTTGAACTTACTAAAACTTGAATATATATATAAAACTAATATTCTTGGATTTGAAGTTTATATTTAACTAAACTTGAATATTATTGATGACAAAATTGATTTTCTTGCAAGATCTATTTGTGTCTATCTAGTGTTGACACTTGGTTTAATTTAGGAATAATGTGTTTGTTAAGCGTAAGTACCAACACTAGTTGATCCTATTAATGACAAAATTGATTTTCTTGCAAGATCGATTTGTGTCCATCTATTCATGTGGGCGTGTTCTTTCATTTTCTATGTTGATGCTTGTTTTCAAATTGGCTCGTATTTAGGAAATAGGCAGTTGACGAATCTCAATGTTGCTGTGTGTTTGTGCTATGTAGTAACTAATAATTATTGAATCTTTTTCTAGTGTTGAAACAGTTGATTTTGCGGGCTAGGCAACTAAGGAAGCTCAACATCAAAAAAAGTTGATACAAGCTTCTTTCATCAAAGTAGAAGATAAGGTTTGGTGTTTCTAAATTTCTAAAGTTCAAGTACAATTTCTTTTTCTAATGTGTTTGTGTCCTTCTAGTATTGATACTTAGTTTAAATTTTGTGATAATTTGTTTGTGTCAATCGAATGTTTGTTTAGCATAATTAAGTACCAACACTAGTTGATCCTATTGATGACAAAATTGATTTTCTTGCAAGATCAATTTGTGTCCATCTAGTGTTGACACTTAACTTTAATTTAATGTGTTTGTTCAGCATAAGTACCAACACTAGTGGATCTTATTGATGACAAAATTGATTTTCTTGCAAGATCGATTTCTGTCCATCTAGTGTTGATGCTTAGCTTTAGTTTAGGAATAATGTGTTTGTTAAGCATAATTAAGTACCAACACTAGTTGATCCTATTGATGACAAAATTGATTTTCTTGCAAGATCGATTTGTGTCCATCTAGTGTTGACACTTAACTTTAATTTAATGTGTTTGTTAAGCATAAGTACCAACACTAGTTGATCCTATTGATGACAAAATTGATTTTCTTGCAAGATCGATTTGTGTCCATCTAGTGTTGATGCTTAGCTTTAGTTAGTGAATTTAGTTGTTGGAATTAAGTCAAAACTAATGTAGTTAAAGTTAAAAAGTTGTTTTGTTGTTTAAATGAGTTAAAATAAATAATGTCGTTTAGTTGGAGGATTTAGTTGTTGGAATTAAGTCAAAACTAAACTAGTTAAAGTTGTTAAGTTATTTAAATTAGTTATAATAAATAATGTGGTTTAGTTAGTGAATTTAGCTGTTGGAATTAAGTCAAAACTAATGTAGTTAAAGTTAAAAGTTGTTAAGTTATTTAAACAAGTTAAAATAAATAATGTGGTTTAGTTGGTGAATTTAGTTGTTGGAATTAAGTCAAAACTAATGTAGTTAAAGTTAAAAAGTTGTTAAGTTATTTAAACAAGTTAAAATAAATAATGTCGTTTAGTTGGTGAATTTAGTTGTTGGAATTAAGTCAAAACTAATGTAGTTAAAGTTAAAAAGTTGTTAAGTTATTTAAACAAGTTAAAATAAATAATGTGGTTTAGTTAGTGAATTTAGTTGTTGGAATTTAATCAAAACTAATGTAGTTAAAGTTAAAAAGTTGTTAAGGTGTTTAAATAAGTTAAAATATATAATGTGGTTTAGTTAGTGAATTTATTTGTTGGAATTAATTCAAAACTAATGTAGTTAAAGTTAAAAAGTTGTTAAGGTGTTTAAACAAGTTAAAATAAATAATGCCGTTTAGTTAGAGAATTTAATTGTTGGAATTAAGTCAAAACTAATGTAGTTAAAGTTAAAAAGTTGTTAAGTTATTTACACAAGTTAAAATAAATAATGTGATTTAGTTAGTGAATTTAGTTGTTGGAATTTAATCAAAACTAATGTAGTTAAAGTTAAAATTTTTTAAGTTATTTAAACAAGTTAAAATAAATAATGTCGTTTAGTTGGTGGATTTAGTTGTTGGAATTAAATCAAAACTAATGTAGTTAAAGTTAAAAAGTTGTTAAGGTGTTTAAATAAGTTAAAATAAATAATGTGGTTTAGTTAGTGAATTTAGTTGTTGGAATTAAGTCAAAACTAATGTAGTTAAAGTTAAAAAGTTGGTAAGTTATTTAAACAAGTTAAAATAAATAATGTCGTTTAGTTGGTGGATTTAGTTGTTGGAATTAAATCAAAACTAATGTAGTTAAAGTTAAAAAGTTGTTAAGGTGTTTAAATAAGTTAAAATAAATAATGTGGTTTAGTTAGTGAATTTAGTTGTTGGAATTAAGTCAAAACTAATGTAGTTAAAGTTAAAAAGTTGGTAAGTTATTTAAACAAGTTAAAATAAATAATGTGGTTTAGTTAGTGAATTTAGTTGTTGGAATTAAGTCAAAACTAATGTAGTTAAAGTTAAAAAGTTGTTAAGTTATTTAAACAAGTTAAAATAAATAATGTCGTTTAGTTGGTGAATTTAGTTGTTGGAATTAAGTCAAAACTAATGTAGTTAAAGTTAAAAGGTGTTTAAATAAGTTAAAATAAATAATGTCGTTTAGTTAGTGAATTTAGTTGTTGGAATTAAGTCCAAAACTAATGTAGTTAAAGTTAAAAAGTTGTTAAGTTATTTAAACAAGTTAAAATAAATAATGTGATTTAGTTAGTGAATTTAGTTGTTGGAATTAAGTCAAAACTAATGTAGTTAAAGTTAAAAAGTTTGTAAGTTATTTAAACAAGTTAAAATAAATAATGTCATTTAGTTGGTGAATTTAGTTGTTGGAATTATATCTAAACTAATGTAGTTAAAGTTAAAAAGTTGTTTAGTTGTTTAAATAAGTTAAAATAAATAATGTTAAAATTATCATTATTGTTTGTGTAGATGGATCCTGATCGTAGTTGGATGTATAATCGAAACAATCCTGGTCGAGCGGGTATGATTCCAGAATTCGCAGAAGGTGTCACTAGATTTATAAAACATGCAAAGACACTTGATGATTTTTTAACTTCAAGATTGATTAGGTGTCCGTGTGTTAATTGTGAAAATGTTAGATATCATACAACAGAAACTGTTGCTATGCATCTTATGATGAATGGATTCAAACCATGGTATACAGTTTGGACTAGTCATGGTGAGGTTGAAAGTGACACTATGTTTAATAACTTTGTTGTCGGTGAAAGTAGTAGATCTACCGAGCATAATTATTTCCAAGGTTCTAGAATGTCAGATATGGTTGATGATGCTTTTGGGATGCATTCTGATTTTGAACAAGGAGAAAATATAGAAGAAACTCCTAATGAATAAGCAAACATCTTTTATGAACAATTGCATGATTGTAGTAGTCCTTTGTTCAACGGGAGTCAACACTCTAAATTGTCTGTTGCAGTTAGATTGTTAAGTATCAAATCTGACAATAATATGTCTCAAGGAGCAATGAACTCTATGATAGATCTTATGAGGGAATAGTTGATCCCAATGTAGAGATTCCTGATTCTTATTATAAAGCAAATGCATTGGTGTCTAAGTTAGGACTCTCCTCGATAAGAATTGATTGTTGTGAAAAAGGTTGCATGTTATACTATAAGGAGGATGTCGATCTAGAGTCTTGTAAGTTTTGTAGTCACCCTCGCTATAAGACTGGTTCTATCGAAAAGAAACTTGCTATTAAGGTGATGCATTATTTACCTCTTATACCAAGATTAAAGAGGTTGTATACATCAAATAGCTCTGCTCCTCGTATGAGATGGCACCGTGAAAATAGAAGGCCACCTGGTGTCATGTGTCATCCATCTGACGGAGAGGCTTGGAAACATTTTGATAGAACTTATCCGCATTTTGTTGAACCAAGGAATGTTAGGGTCGGTTTGTGCGGATGGTTTCACCCTTTTCGCTGGGGCTGCACCATATTCTTGTTGGCCTGTGTTTATTACACCGTATAATCTTCCACCTGAGATGTGTATGACAAGTCCATATATATTTCTGAATTGTGTCATTCCTGGTCCGAGTAATCCAAAAAGCAAGATTGATGTGTACTTACAACCTTTGATTGATGAGTTGAAATTGTTGTGGTCTGAGGGGGTAGAAACATGGGACATTCCTCGTAAACAAAATTTCAACATGCGTGTTATTTTAATGTGGACTATTAATGATTTTCCTGCCTATGGAATGCTATCTGGATGGGTGACAGCTAGAAAGTTAGCATGTCCCTACTGTATGGAAGATACTAAATCATTCACATTAAAACATGGCCGAAAAAATTCATGGTTTGATTGTCACCGTCGGTTCTTGCCACCTGATCATGAGTTTAGGAGAAACAAATATGCATTTAAAAAGAATAAAACTGAACGAGATGGTCCACCCCCAATATTAACGGGTGATGATATTTGGGAAAGGGTTCAAAATTTTCCAAAGGTAACTGAGGAACCACCGTACAAATTTGATGGGTATGGTATTGCACATAATTGGACTAAACAGAGTATATTCTGGGAGTTACCTTATTGGAAGGATAATTTACTTAGACATAATCTTGATGTCATGCATATTGAAAAGAATTATTTTGATAACTGCTCAACATCAGAATGGATGTAACTGGCAAGACAAAAGATAATGTCAAGGCTAGACTTGACTTACCAGAACATTGTAGACGACCGGAGTTGCATATACAGGAGTCTGCCAACAACAAGTTACTTAAGCCCAAGGCTAGTTATTCATTCACAATGGAACAAAAGAGAAAAATTTGTGAGTGGGTGAAAAGCTTGAAAATGCCAGATGGATATGCCTCAAATTTGGGAAAGAGGGCTGACATTGAGCGTGGAATATTACATGGGATGAAAAGTCACGACTGTCATGTTTTCATGGAACAATTACTTCCAATTGCTTTTTACGGATTGCCTGAAAACATATGGAAACCGATGGCAGAGATCAATTTGTTCTTCAAAGACTTGTGTTCCAGCACATTGAGAGTAGAGAATCTGGTTTGGATGGCCAAAAATATCGTTGTTATTAGTAATAAGTTGGAGAAGATTCTTCCACCTGGGTTCTTTGATGTGATGGAACATCTTCCCATTCACCTTGTTCATGAAGCCCTATTGGGAGGTCCAGTTCAATATAGGTGGATGTATCCTTTTGAGCGGTAAGTAACTATAATACATTTATTCTTATTTCATAAATCGATCATATATCTTTTGAAATTATATATCTAATATAACATTTTACAAGAGCATTGGCAAGTCTAAAAAGGGTATTAAGAATAAACATAGGGTGGAGGGCTGTATGGTTCAAGTATATCTAGCTAAAGAAAGATCACACTTTTGTTCTTACTACTTTGATGATCATGTGTCGTGTTTGAGAAACAAACCTAATCGACATGATGATACTGGGAATGATCCTGCAGTACAATTATTATCAATCTTCAACCAACCGGGTAAGGGTTCTAAAAAGCGTACATTGCACAAACTTACCGAAAAGGAGAAAAAATCAGCAGAGCTTTATATCTTGTTGAATTGTCCAGAAGTCCAACCCTTCTTAGAGTAAGAAAATTAAATATGTAAACAACATATATTCAACTCCGATTTATTAAGGAAACTAACTGTATTTTCAATGTGATTCTACAGTTATTTTGTGAGCCAATATGGTTATGATCAAGTGTTTCCATCATTTATAACGTGGTATACTAATTGGGTAAGTGTTGTAATATGTACACCTATTAAGAGTTAGTGTGCTCTTCTTTCTACTAACATTGCTTTTAATTTACTAACCATTTATATATAGGTCTACAATTCAAAAAATGTCGCCACATTTGATCAATTTTTCAAAGATATTTCTTGGGGACCGGTTACAGTTCACACAATGCAACAATATAACGTAAATGGTTTTAAATTTGCCACAGAGAAATACTCAAAGAATAAGAAAACTAATAATAGTGGTGTTTGGGTTAAAGGTGATGATGGAAATCAAAATGAGAATATTGATTATTTTGGCGTCCTTCATGAGATTCTAGAGTTGGAGTATTCGGGTTGGCCAATTAAAAGAATAGTACTTTTCCAATGCAAGTGGTTTGATCCAACTTCAAGAGGTGAGTTTAAGCAGCATAATATCATTGAATTCAAGCACACTAGGAAGTATGAGGCTTATGATCCTTTTATTATTGCACAGAATGCTAAGCAAGTGTACTATGCTCCTTATCCGTTGCGTAGGGATAAGTCTGATTGGTGGGTTGTAATCAAAACAAAATCGATGGGGCGAGTGGAAGTTGAGAATGAATTGGATGTTGCATATCAAAATGAAATATCAAGTGTTCATCAAGTAGTGGATGTTGAGTTAGAAATGAATTTGGATCATCCTGATCACATTTTAGAAGAAGTTAATAGAGAAGAGTTAGATATGCCAACAAATATGGAGGAGGATGAGGAGGAAACTTTCGAAGAGGATGAATGGATAGATGAGGAGGAAACTTCCGAAGATGATGCATGTGAATGGATAGATGATAAAGAAACTTCCGAAGAGGATGAATAACAATTTGTATGTTTAGTTGGTAGATTTTTAGCTATTCATGTTTGAGTATACTTTAGATTTTAGTAGTTTTAACTTTTGTTCGACATTGTGAAAGACTATTTAGTAGTTTTAACGTGTCATGTAGGTAGATATTCTAAAACACGTGAACACACATTCCCTTTATTGATCATTGAATTTGCAGAAACAGAGTGATGTGACTAGAAATGGAGAAAAAGAGTTTAGGGACAATATTACCACTTCTCTGAAATATAACTTGTAACAATTTGTATGTTTAGTTAGTGGATTTTTAGCTATTCATATTTGAGTATACTTTATATTTTAGTAGTTTTAACGTTTGTTCGACATTGTAAAAGACTATTTGGATTAAGCCTTATGTTATGATAACTTTGTTTGATATATATGTTTGACATTGTGACATTATTTTGTACTACTTTGTTTTAATCTTTATATTTAATTGATATAGATGGTAGATAAAGATAAGGGTAAATCAAAAAAATCTGCTAATTCAAAATAGAAATTTAAGGCCAATGCTATAAGAAGCTCCACTGGGGTCATGATATCTGATGAGTTCTCTCGAGTTAAACGAGCCTCAGTTTCAACTACTCACTCGGCACAACAGTCACATAATGCCTCTACTCTTGTGGCTCCACAATCTCGTTATACTATATCTACGCCCACTGTGGTACCTAGTTCAAGTTACCAAACATTGCAGGGCAATTCACATCTTGGTCGTGGGTCTGCCATACCATCAACTACTGGTAGTCAGTGCAATAGTTTGAATACTAATAGTGGATCAATTGGACTTTCCAATCTTCATCTTGAATCCAATGGCTCAGAGCCTAGTACTCCCACCACCCAGCACTCAGATGCACATAGTCCTCAGCCAGGTGATAGAGACAATTTTCGGAGACTCGTCATCGAGCCATTAGGATACAAGTATGATTTAATTATGTTTCATCTTTCATTTATCTATTTATATTTTAATTGATTGATTTTTTTTGTATACTCTACTTTGTCAATGAACTCGTATTTCAGCTTACGTCCGAATGTGGGTATGGCAAAGATTATTTTAAAGTGCATTGGAACTCACTACAATGATGTGTATCCGAATTGGAGTTCGATTCCACTTAACACCCAAGGGCAGATGTTCAACGAATTTAAGGTAAGAATATATATCAATTAAATATACATCATATCCATTTAAATTCGCTATTCATTCGAAAAATAAATATTTAGTTATTTTTATTACGTAAATATTATGTATGGGCTCCGAACATGAGGAAGACGTTCAAGTGAACTTCAAGCTTAAAGCTTCAAAGTTGCTTTCTAGCACATTTTGTAAATCGGAGAGAAAGCAGAATGCCTAAGTTTATGTTCTTTGGATCGATGGGCTCTATTCGAACATTAGATCTTGATGAAAAATTTAAAAAGAGGAGTGAGATTGGAAAGATGGCTCGCGCATCAGAAAAGGGAGGCTCTTTGCACACTGGTGGAGCTATTAGCCAGGTTACTAAGAAGGAAAGAATGGTATACTTTCTTAATTTAGTAAAATAAACTTTTTCTTTTTCGATAAGTACTTTTTGGAGATTAATGAGATCAAATTCTATATATGTTATTTGCAGGAAAAAGAGTTGGGTAGGCCGGTAGCTGTAGCAGAGATGTTCAAGCTTACTCACATCAAGAAGAGTACGAACCCCACAGAAGAAGAAAGATGGATTGAGCCACGTGCTCAAGAGACATATGTAAGAACTCCATTCAAACTAATTTTTTTTTCTTTTCCTTGTATATATTACATTCTTATTCGTAGAGTTCTTTGTTTAAATTACAGGATAACTATATACGAATATCTCAGGAATATCGTAGTACTCTACCTCTTGAGAGTCGGTACAGACCATTTACACAAGAAGAAAACGAGAATCTTTGGAAACAAAGTGCTGGTGAACCGATTAGAGGTTCAGTCTACGGCTATCCAGAAAAGGCGTATCAGAAGAAGAATTCTTGGTATTGTGGTTCATCATCCTCAAGCTTCGATGGCGGGGATAGAGAGACAATATCTGCAATGGAGAGTAAGATAGCTTATCTCAATGCCGAGCTTGCTGCTGTAGCCGAAAGAGAGAAGAAAGAGAGAAGAAGAGAGAAGAGGAGATTGCGGCAGCAAAAGAGGTAGAGAACAAGAGGTATGCAGCGCTTCAAGCCCAACTTAGTTTTCTTTTTAAATCAGGAAATATTCTTCCTCCATGTCCTGCTAGCAGTGATGGATCTGATCAAGAGGATGATGAGAATGATAAGTCTGATAAGGGGAATGATCAGAGTGATGAGGAGTAGTTGTATCTATTTGACACTTTAGACTTCTATATTTTGGAATTGTTTGATTGTATTTTGAAGTTGGATGAAGTTTATTTTGAAATAGTTTAATGTATATGTTGAAAATATTGTGTTGTTTTGGTTGGATGAAGTTTATATTCTTTGGGTTGTTTTGGTATAAATATGCAGGTGGGCAATTATAATTATAGCAATTTGCTGCCAGTTTTATAGCAGAAAACCGACCTTCGGAGGTCGGAATTTCAAAAGTAAGAAAATTAAAATACCGACCTCCGAAGGTCGGAATTTCAAAAGTAAAAAAATTAAAATACCGACCTCCGGAGGTCGGAATTTTAAAAATACAAAAATAAAATTACCGACCTCCGGAGGTCAGAATTTAAAAAATAAAAGAATAAAAATACCGACCTCTAGAGGTCGGAATTTAAAAAATAAAAAAATAAAATTACCAACCTCCGGAGGTCGGAATTTTAAAAATAAAAAATAAAATTACCGACCTCCGGAGGTCGGAATTTTAAAAATACAAAAATAAAATAACCGACCTCCAGAGGTCGGAATTTGAAAAATAAAAGAATAAAAATACCGACCACCGGAGGTCGGAATTTAAAAAATAGAAAAAAATAAAATTACCGACCTCCGGAGGTCAAAATTTTAAAAATACAAAAATAAAATTACCGACCTCCGGAGGTCGAAATTTGAAAAATAAAAGAATAAAAATACCGACCTCCGGAGGTCGGAATTTAAAAAATATAAAAATAAAATTACCGACCTCCGGAGGTCGGAATTTGAAAAATATAAAAATAAAAATACCGACCTCTGAAGGTCGGAATTTAAAAAATACAGAAGTAAAATTACCGACCTCCGGAGGTCGGAATTTCAAAAATACAAAAATAAAAATACCGACCTCCGGAGGTCGGAATTTATATATTAAAAATAAAAAAATTAACAAATACCGACATCCGAAAGTCAGAAAATAAATTAATGAATTTTCTGACTTAAAATAAAAACCGACCTCGAGAGGTCGGTATTGAATAGCAACCAAGCTTTTTCCGACCTAAGCTGAGATGTCGGTTTTAGGTCGGAATTAAAGGGAATACCGACCTCCGGAGGTCGGTATTTTTAGGTCGGTATTCACTGTTTTTTTAGTAGTGAAACCCTAACCCTAATCCTAAACCGTAAATCCTTAACTCTAAACCCGAAACCTCAAACCCTAATCCCCAAATCCTAAACTCTAAACCCTAAACACAAAATACTAAACCCTTAACCCGAAACAATAAACCATAAACCCAAAGCCCTAAACGATAAACCCTAAACCCAGAACTCTAATCCATAAACCCTAAACCCTAAACTATATTTCTAATCCTAAACCCTAAATCAATACTCTAAACCCTAAACCTTAAACCCTAAACCCCAAATTATAAACTCTAAACCCTAAACACAAAATACTAAAGCCTACACCCTAAACCCTAAACCCAAAACCCTAAACCCTAAACGATAAACCCTAAACCCTAAACCATAAATCAAAACTCTAAACACTAAACCTTAAACCCTAAACCCTAAATCCAAAACTTAATACCCTCAACACTAAATACTAAACCCTAAACCCTAAACCCTAAAGCCATAATCCTAAATTCAAAACCCTAAATCGTAAACCCTATACCCTAAACCCTAAACCCAAAACCTTCAACTAGAAACCCTAAACCCTAAACTCTAAACCCTAAACCATAAAACCCGATACGATAAACCCTAAACCTAAATCAAAAATCTAAACCCTAAACACTAAATCTTAAACTCTATACCCTAAACCATAACCCCTTAACCATAAACCTTAAACCTACAACACCAAACCCTAAACCCTAAACCCTAAACTTCAAACCCTAAACCCTAAAGACATAATCCTAAACTCAAAACCCTAAATCATAAACCCTCTACCCTAAACCCTAATCCTAAAACCTACAATTCGAACCCCTAAAGCCTAAACCCTAAACTCTAAACCCTAAACTGTAAACACTAAACCATAAACCCTAAACCCTAAACCACAAACTCTTAATCGTAAACACCAAACCCTAAACCCTAAACCATAAACCATAAACTCTAAACCCTAAACCCTGCCGCCTAAACCCTACACCTACAACTCGAAACCCTAAACCCTAAACCCTAAATCCTATATCCTAAATCCTAAACTCTAAATGTTAAACCCTAAACCATAAATCCTAAACTCTAAATGTTAAATCCTAAACCCTAAACCGTAAATCCAAACTGTAAACCCTCAACCATAAGTCCTAAACCCTAAACCCTAAACCCAAAATCCTAAACCATAAACCCTAAACTCCAAACCCTAACACCCAAAACCTAAACGCTAAACCCTAAACCATAAACCCTAAACCTACAACTCCAAACCCTAAACCCAAAACCCTAAACATTAAACCCTAAACTCTAAATGCTAAACCCTAAAACCTAAACCTTAAACTGTAGATCCTATACACTGAACCCTATACCCTAAACCCTAAACCCTAAACCCTAAACCCTAAATCCAAAACCCTAAAAACTAAACCAAAAACCCTAAATCCTAAAACTTAAACCTTAAATTGTAGACCTTAAACCCTCTACCCTAAACCCTAAAACATAAACCTTAAAGTTTAGACCCTAAAACCTAAACCTTAAACCCTAAACCCTAAACACTAAACCTAAATACTAAACCCTAAACCCTAAAGCCAAAACCCTAAACCCTAACCCTAATCCTAAACCCTAAATCCTTAACTCTAAACCCTAAACCTCAAACCCTAATCCCCAAATCCTAAACTCTAAACCCTAAACACAAAATACTAAACCCTCAACCCTAAACCCTAAACCATAAACCCTAAACGATAAACCCTAAACCCAAAACTCTAAACCCTAAACCATAACCCCTTAACCATAAACCTTAAACCTACAACTCCAAACCCTAAACCCTAAACCCTAAACTGCAAACCCTAAACCCTAAAGCCATAATCCTAAACTCAAAACCCTAAATCATAAACCCTTTACCCTAAACACTAATCCTAAAGCCTACAATTCGAACCCCTAAAGCCTAAACCCTAAACTCTAAACACTAAACCATAAACCATAAACCACAAACTCTTAATCCTAAACACCAAACCCTAAACCCTAAACTATAAACCATAAACTCTAAACCCTAAACCCTAACGCCTAAACCATAAACCTACAACTCAAAACACTAAACCCTAAACACTAAACTGAAAACCCTAAACCTTAAAACCTAACACCTAAACCCTAAACCCTTAATCCTAAACCCTAAACCCAACATCCTAAACCACAAACCCTAAATCCTATATCCTCAATCCTAAACTCTAAATGTTAAACCCTAAACCACAAATCCTAAACCCTAAATGTTAAACCCTAAACCCTAACCCCTAAATCCAAACTTTAAACCCTAAACCCTAAATCCTACACCCTAAACCCTAAACCTTAAATCCTAAACCATAAACCCTAAACTCCAAATCCTAACACCCAAAAGCTAACTGCTAAACCCAAAACCATAAACTTTAAACCTACAACTCCAAACCCTAAACCCAAAACCCTAAACTCTAAATGCTAAACCCTCAAACATAAACCTTAAACTGTAGACCCTAAACCCTAAATCTTAAACCCTAAAACCTAAACCCTAAACCTAAACCCTAAACCCTCAACCTTAAACGCTAACACTAATCCTAAACCCTAAATCCTTAATTCTAAATCAAAACTCTAAACCCTAAACCTCAAGCCCTAAACCCGAAATCCTAAACTCTAAACCATAAACACAAAATACTAAACCTACAACCCTAAACCCTAAACTATAAACCACAAACTCTAAACCCTATACCCTAAACCATGAACCATGAACTCTAAACCCTAAACCATGAATCCTAACCCTAAACCCTAAACCTACAGCTCAAAACCCTAAACCCTAAAACCTATCCCTAAACTCTAGACCCTAAGCACTAAACCAAAAAACCTAAGCCCTCAACCATTAACCGTAAACCCTAAATCTTAAACCCTAAATTATAAACCCTAAACCCTAAACCCTAAACCCAAAATCCTAAACCCTAAACTCTAAAACCTATATCCTAAATTCTAAACCATATAACTTCAAACAATAGACCCTATACCCTAAACTCTAAACCTAAACACTAAACCCCCAAACCCTAAACCCTAAATCCTAAACTCAAAACTCTAAACCCTAAACCTAAAATCTAAACAACAAACCTAAACCTTAACCCTAAATGCTAAATCAAAACTCTAAATCTTAAACCCTAAACCCTAAACCCTAAATCCTAAACCCTAACCCTAAATCCTCAACCCTAAATCAAAAAATATAAACCCCAAACCCTAAACTATAAAACCTAAACCCTAAAACATAAACCTTAAAATGTAAACCCTAAACCCTAACCCTAAACGCTAAACATTAAACCCTAAACCCTAACCCTAAATGCTAAACCCTAAACCCTAAATCCAAACATTGAATCCTAAACCGTCAACCCTAAATCTTAAATCTACAACTCCAAACTTTAAACCTTAAACCCTAAACCCTAAATCCTTAACCATAAATCCCAAATCCTAAACCCTAAACCCTACACCCTAAACCCTAAACACTACACCTGAACCATAAACCCTAAATCCTATATCCTCAATCCTAAACTCTAAATGTTAAACCCTAAACCAAAAATCCAAAACTCTAAATGTTATACCCTAAACCAAAAACCCTAAACGATAAACCCTAAACCCAAAACTCTAATCCCTAAACCCAAAACTATATTCCTAATCCTAAATCCTAAATCAATACTCTAAACCCTAAACCTTAAACCCTAAACCCTAAATTCTAAACTCTAAACCCTAAATACAAAATACTAAACACTATACCTTAAACCCAAAACCCTAAACAATAAACCCTAAACCCAAATATTTAAACCCTAAACCCTAAACCATAAATAAAAACTGTAAACCCTAAACCCTAAATCCTAAACTCTATACCCTAAACACTAAATACTAAACCCTAAACCCTAAACCCTAAACCCTAAACTTCAAACCCTAAACCCTAAAGCCATAATCCAAAACTCAAAACCCTAAATCGTAAACACTATACCCTAAACCCTAAACCCAAAACCTATAACTAGAACCCCTAAACCCTAAACCCTAAACTCTAAACCCTAAACCCTAAACACTAAACCATAAACCCAAAACCCAAATGTATAAACCCTAAACCCTAAATCAAAACTCTAAACCCTAAATCCTAAACTCTATACCCTAAACCATAAATCTTAAACCAACAACTCCAAACCCAAAACTTCAAACCTAAACCCTAAAGCTATAATCCTAAACTCAAAACCCTAAATCATAAACCCTATACCCTAAACCCTAAACCTAAAACCTACAACTCGAACCCCTAAAGCCTAAACCTTAAACTCTAAGCCCTAAACCCTAAACACTAAACCTTAAACCCTAAACCCTAAACCATAAACTATTAACCCTAAACACCAAACCCTAAACCCTATACCATAAACCACAAACTCTAAACCCTAAACGCTAACGCCTAAACCCTAAACCTACAACTCCGAACCCTAAACCTTAAACACTAAACCAAAAACCCTAAACCTTAAAAACTAACACCTAAACCCTAAACATTTAACCATAAACCCTAAACCCTAAACCATACACCACAAACTCTAAATTCTAAACCCTAAACCATGAACCAAAAACCCTAAACCCTAAATCCTAACCCCTAAACCCTAAACACAAAATACTAAACCTTATACCCTAAACACAAACCCTAAACAATAAACCCTAAACCCAAATCTCTAAACCCTAAACCCTAAACTGTAAATAAAAACTGTAAACCCTAAACCCTAAATCCTAAACTCTATACCCTAAACACTAAATACTAAACCCTAAAACCTAAACCTTAAACTTCAAACCCTAAACCCTAAAGCCATAATCCTAAACTCAAAACCCTAAATCGTAAACACTATACCCTAAACCCTAAACCCAAAACCTACAACTAGAACCCCTAAACCCTAAACCCTAAACTCTAAACCCTAAACCCTAAACACTAAACCATAAACCCAAAACCCAAATGTCTAAACCCTAAACCCTAAATCAAAACTCTAAACCCTAAATTCTAAACTCTATACCCAAAACCATAAACCTTAAACAAACAACTCCAAACCCAAAACTTCAAACCTAAACCATAAAGCTATAATCCTAAACTCAAAACCCTAAATCATAAACCCTATACCCTAAACCCTAAACCTAAAACCTACAACTCGAACCCCTAAAGCCTAAACCTTAAACTCTAAGCCCTAAACCTTAAACCCTAAACCCTAAACCATAAACTATTATCCCTAAACACCAAACCCTAAACCCTATACCATAAACCATAAACTCTAAACCCTAAACCTAAAACTCAAAACCCTAAACCCTAAATTCTAACCCCTAAACCCTAAACCTACAGCACAAAACCCTAAACCCTATACCTACAGCACAAAACCCTAAACCCTAAACCCTATCCCTAAACAGTAAACCCTAAACACTAAACTAAAAAACCTAAACCCCTAACCATAAACCCTAGATCCTAAACCTTAAACCCTAAATCATAAACCCTAAATAATAAACCCTAAAACCTAACCCTAAACCCTAAATCCTAAACCCTAAACCCTATATCCTAAATCCTAAACCCTATAACCCTAAACAATAAACCCTATACCCTAAAGCCTAAACCTAAGCACTAAACCCCCAAACCCCCAAACCCTAAATCCTAAACTCAAAACTCTAAACCCTAAACCTAATTTCTTAATACTAAACCTAAACCTAAACCCTAAACCCTAAATCAAAAATCTAAACCCTAAACCCTAAATCCTAAACCCTAAACCTAAATCCTAAACCCTAAGTCAAAAAATATAAACCCCAAAATCTAAACTATAAACCCTAAAATGTAAACCATAAACCTTAAACTAAACCCTAAACATTAATCCCTAAACCCTAACCCTAAACGCTAAATCCAAATGTTAAACCTTAAACCCTAAACCCCAAACCCAAAATCCAAACTTTAAACCCTAAACCCTAAACCCAAACCCTAAATCCTAAACTCTAAACCTTAAAGCCTAATCCCTAAAGTCTAAACCATAATAAATAAACCATAAACTCTAAACTGTAAACCCTAATCTCTAAACACTAAACCTTAAATCTACAACTCCAAACTTTAAACTATAAACCCTAAACCCTAAACTCTTAACCATAAACCCTAAACCCTACACCCTAAACCCTAAACCCTACACCTAAATCGTAAACCCTAAATCCTAATTCTCAATCCTAAACTCTAAATGTTAAACCCTAAACCAAAAATCCTAAACTCTAAAAGTTAAACCCTAAACCCTAAACCCTAAATCCATACTTTAAACCCTCAACCATAAATCCTAAACCCTAAACCCTAAATCCTAAACCATAAACCCTAAACTCCAAACCCTAACACCCAAAACCTAAACGCTAAACCCTAAACCTAAACCCTTAACCATAAACCTTAAATCTACAACTCCAAACCCTGAACCAAAAAACCCTAAACATTAAACCCTAAACTCTAAACCATAAATCCAAAATCCTAAACGATAAACCCTAAACCCAAAACTCTAATCCCTAAACCCTAAACTATATTCCTAATCCTAAGCACTAAATCAATACTCTAAACCCTAAACCTTAAACCCTAAACCCCAAATTCTTAACTCTAAACCCTAAACACAAAATACTAAACCCTATACCCTAAACCCTAAACCCAAAACCCTAAACTATAAACCCTAAACCCAAATCTCTAAACCCTAAATCCTAAATCGTAATTCAAAACTCTAAACCCTAAACCTTAAATCCTAAACTCTATCCCTAAACACTAAATACTAAACCATAAACCCTAAACCCTAAACTTCAAACCCTGAACCCTAAAGCCATAATCCTAAACTCAAAACCCATCCTAAATCGTAAACCCTATACCGTAAACCCTAAACCCAAAACCTACAACTAGAACCCCTAAACACTAAACCATAAATTCGAAACCCCAAACGATAAACCCTAAACCCAAAATCCTAAACTCTATACCCTAAACCATAAACCCTTAACCATAAACCTTAAACCTATAACTCCAAACCCTAAACCCTAAATCCTAAACTTCATCCCTAAACCCTGAAGCCATAATCATAAACTCAAAACCCTACATCATAAACCCTATACCCTAAACCCTAAACCTAAAACCTACAACTCGAACCCCTAAAGCCTAAACACAAAACTCTAAATCCTAAACCATAAACACTAAACAATAAACCCTAAACCACAAACTATTAACCCTAAACCCTAAACCACAAACCCTAAACCCTAAGCCCTAAACCATAAACCCTAATGCCTAAACCCTAAACCTACAACTCGAAACTCTAAATCCTAAACACTAAACCAAAAACCCTAAACCTTAAAACCGAACACCTAAACCCTAAACCCTTAACCATAAACCCTAAATCCTAAGCCCTAAACCCTACACCCTAAACCATAACCCCTACAGCTAAACCCTAAACCCTAAATCCTATATCCTCAATCCTAAGCTCTAAATGTTAAACCCTAAACCACAAATCCTAAACAATAAATGTTAAACCTTAAACCCTAAACCCTAAACCCTCAATCCAAACTTTAAACCCTAAACCCTAAATCCTAAACCCTAAATTCTAAACCATAAACCCTAAACTCCATAACCTAACACCCAAAACCTAAATGTTAAACCATAAACCATAAACCCTTAACCATAAACCTAAACCCTACAACTCCAAATCCTAAACTCAAAACCCTAAACATTAAACCCTAAAACTTAAACCTTAAACTGTAGACCCTAAACCCTAAACCCTAAACTGTAAACCCTAAACCCTAAGCCCTAAACCCTAAACCTTAAACCCTAACACTATTACTAAACCCTAAATCCTTAATTCTAAATCAAAACTCTAAACCCTAAACCTTAAACCCTAAACCCCAAATCCTAAACTCTAAACCATAAACACAAAATACTAAACCCACAACCCTAAACCCTAAACCCTAAACTACAAACTATAAACCCTAAACACTAAACCATAAACCATGAACTCTAAACCCTAAACCCTAAATCATAACCCCTAAACCCTAAACCTACAGCTCAAAACCCTAAACCCTAAAACCTATCCCTAAACTCTAGACCCTAAACACTAAACCAAAAAACCTAAGCCCTTAACCATTAACCGTAAACCCTAAATCTTAAACCCTAAATTATAAACCCTAAACCCTAAACCCTAAATCTTAAACCCTAAACCCTAAACCCTATATCCTAAACAATATAACCCTAAACAATAGACCCTATACACTAAACCCTAAACCTAAACACTAATCCCCCAAACCCTAAACCCTAAACCCTACACGCAAAACTCTAAACCCTAACCATAAAATCTAAACAATAAACCTAAACCTAAACCCTAAACGCTAAATCAAAACTCTAAATATTAAACCCAAAATCCTAAACTCTAAATCCTAAACCCTAACCCTAAATCCTAAACCCTAAATCAAAAAATATAAACCCTAAACCCTAAACTATAAACCCTAAACTCTAAAACATAAACCCTAAAATGTAAACCCTAAACCCTAAACATTATACCCTAAATCCAAACTTTAAACCCTAAACCCTACACCCCAAACCCTAAATCCTAAACTCTAAACCATAAAGCCTAATCCCTAAACTCTAAACCATAAAAAATAAACCATAAACTCTAAACCATAAACCCTAAACCTTAAATCTACAACTCCAAACTTTAAACCATAAACCCTAAACCCTAAACCTTAAACCCTAAACTCCAAACTCTAAACCCTAACTATAAACCCTAAATCCTAAACCCTATACCCTAAACCCTAAACCCAAAATCCACAACTCAAAACTCGAAACCTTACAACCTAAACTCTAAATCCTAAATCCTAAATCCTAAACCCTAAACCATAAACTCTAAACCCTAAATCCTAACCTCTAAACCCTAAACCTAAAACTTAAAAACCTAAACCCTAAACCGTAACCCCAAAACCCTAAACTCTAAACACTAAATCCAAAACCCTAAACCCTAAATCCTTAATCATAATCCCTAAACTATACACCCTAAACCATAAACCCTAAATAATACACCCTAAACCCTAAACCCTTAAGTCTAAATCCTAAATCCAAAACTCTAAATGTTAAATCCTAAACCCTAAACCCTAAACCCTAATTTCTAAACTCTAAATGTTAAAACCTAAACCATAAATAAAAACTTTAAAGCCTAAACCCTAAACACTAAACAATAAACATCAAATCCTAAATTCCTAACCTTAAACCCTAAACTCTAAAACGTAATCCCTAAACCCTAAACCTTAGACCTACAACATCAAACCCTAAACCCTAAACCCTAAAACCTAACCCTAATCCTAATCCCTAAATCAAAACTATAAACCCTAAATCCTAAATCAAAATCTCTAAACACTAAATATTAAACAGTGAACTCCGAACCCTAAACGCTAAACCCTAAACCCTAAATTCTAAACCCTAAACCCTAAACCCTTAACCCTGAACCCTAAACACTAACCTCTAAAACCTAAACCCTAAATACTAATCTCTATACCCTAAACCCTAAACCATAAACCCTAACCCCTAAACCTTAAACCTATAATGCCTAACCCTAAACCCTAAACCCTAAACCCAACCCTAATCCTAAACCCTAATCAAAACTCTAAACCCTAAACCTTAAACCTTAAACCCTAAAGTCTAAACATTAAACATTAAACACCAAACGCAAAACCCTAAACACTAAACCCTACACCACAAACCCTAAACCATAAACTCAAAACACTAAACCCTAAACGACAAACCCTAAATCCTAAACCCTATACCCTAAACGCTAAACCCAAAACCCACAGCTCTAAACCCGAAACCCTACACCCTAAACTCTAAATCCTAAACCCTAAATCCTAAACCCTAAACCATAAACCCTAAACCCTAAACCCTAAATCCTAATCTCTAAACCCTAAACCTAAAACTCAAAACCCTAAACCCTAAACCCAAAACCCTAAACCGTAACTCTAAACCCTAAACCCTAAACCCTAAATCCTAAACTCAATACCCTAAACATTAAACATTAAACAATAAACTCTAAACCATAAGCCATAAACCTTAAATCATAAACCCTAAACCCAAAACCCTAAATTCTAAATGCTAAACCATAAAACCTAAATCCTAAACCCTATACCCTAAACTCGAAACCCAAAACCCATAAGTCAAAACCCTAAACCATAAACTATAAATCCTAACACCTAAACCCTAAGCCTACAACACAAAACCCTAAACCCTAAACCCAAAACCTTAATCCCTAACCCTAAACACTAAACCCTAAACCCTAAACCCAATAACCTAATAACTAAACCCTAAATCCTTAATATTAAACCCTAAACTCTAAACCCAAAATCCCAAACCATAAATGCTACATCCTAAACCCTAAACCCTCAATCCTAAACTCTAAACCTAATCCTAAAGCCTAAATCAAAACTCTAAACCTAAATTCTAAATCCAAAATCCTAAACCCATAACCCAATCATAAACCCTAAATCAAAACTCTAAACACTAAACGTTAAACCCTTAACCCCAAATCCTAAATTCTATACCATAAACATTAAACACTAAACCCTAAACCATAAACCCTAAACTCTAAACACTAAACCGTAAATCCTAAACCCTAAACCATCAACCCTAAACCATATACCCTAAACCCTAAACCAAAAACATAGAACTTGAAACCATAAACCCTAAACTCTAAACCCTGTACCCTGAACCCTTAACCCTGAATCGTAAACCATAAACTATAAACTATTAACCCTAAAACCCTAAATCCTAAAACCCTAAACCCAAAACCCTAAAACCTAACCCCTAAACCTTAAACCTACAATGCCTAACCCTAAACCCTAAACCCTAAACCCTAACCCTAATCCTAAACCCTAAATCAAAACTCTAAACCCTAGACCCAAAACTCTAAACGTTAAACATTAAACACCAAACGCTAAACCCTAAACCCTAAAACCTAAACCATAAACCCAAAACCCTAAACTCCAAACTCTAAACCCTTAACTATAAACCCTAAATCCTAAACCCTATACCCTAAACCCTAAACCCAAAACCCACAACTCAAAACCTGAAACCCTATAACCTAAACTCTAAATCCTAAACCCTAAATTCTAAACCCTAAATTCTAAATCCTAAATCCTAACCTCTAAATCCTAAACATAAAACTTAAAACCCTAAACCCTAAAACGTAACCCTAAACCATAAACTCTAAACACTAAATCCAAAACCCTAAAACCTAAATCCTTAATCATGAACCCTAAACCATACACCCTAAACCCTAAACCCTAAATCATACACCCTAAACCCTAAACCCTTAAGCCTAAATCCTAAATCCTAAACTCTAAATGTTAAATGCTAAACCCTAAACCCTAAACATTAATTTCTAAACTCTAAATGTTAAACCCTAAACCCTAACCCTAAACCATAAATAAAAAGTTTAAACCCTAAACCCTAAACACTAAACACTAAATCCTAAATTCCTAACCTTATACCCTAAACTCTAAAACGTAATCCCTAAACCCTAAACCTTAGACCTACAACATCAAACCCTAAACCCTAAAGCCTAAATCCTAACCCTAATCCTAATCTCGAAATCAAAACTCTAAACCCTAAATCATAAATCAAAATCTCTAAACACTAAATATTAACCAGTAAACTCTGAACCCTAAACGATAAACCCTAAACTCTAAACCCTAACCCTAATCCTAAACACCCTAAATGAAATCTCTAAACCTTGAACCTTAAACCCAAAACCCTAAATCCTAAAATCCAAACCCTAAACATTAAACACTAAACCATAAACCATAAATATGAAGCCCTAAACCATAAACCCTAAATTCTAAACCCTAAACCCTAAACCCTAAACCCCAAGCCCTAAGCCCTAAACTCTAAACCCTAAACCCTAAACCCAATACCCTGAACCCTAAACCCAAAACATACAACCCAAAATCGTAAACCCTAAACCCAAAACCCTAAATCTTAAACCATAAACTATAAAACCTTAACCCTAAACCCTGAACCTTAACCCATAAACCCTAAATCATAAACACTAATTCCTAAACCATATGCCCAAAATCGTTAACCGAAAGTGTACAACTCGAAACCCTAAATACTAACCCCAAAACCCTAAATCCTAAAGTCTAAACCCAAAACATTAAACACCAAACCCTAAACACTAAACCCTAAACCTTAAATTTTAAACTCTAAGCGTTAAACCCTAAACCCATAACCTAAACCTAAACCCTAAACCCTAAATCCAAAATTCTAAACCCTAAAAACTAAACCCTAAACCCTAAATCATAAACTCAAAACCCTATATCCTAACCCTAAGCCCTAAACTCTAAACCCTAAACCCTAAACCCTAAACCTAAACCCTAAACCCTAAACCCTAACCCTAAACCCAAACCATAAAACCTAAATTCTAAACTCTAAATCCTAAACCCTAAACCTAAACCCTAAATCTTAAACTCTAAACCTTAAACATTAAACACTAAACCCTAAACCCTAAACCCTAAACCCTAAACCATAAACCCTAAACCATAAATCCTACACTCTAAACCCTAAACCCTAAACCATTAAACCTAAACCCTATACCCTAAACCCTAAACCCTAAACCCAAAACGTACAACCCATAATCGTAAACCCTAAACCCTAAACTATAAACCCTAAACCCTAAACCATAAACCATAAATCCTAAACCATATGCCAAAAACCCTTCACCGAAAGTGTACAACTCAAAACCCTAAACACTAACCCCTAAACCCTAAATCCTAAACTCTAAACCCTAAACATTAAACACTAAACCCTAAACCATAAACCGTAAATTTTAAACGCTAAGCATTAAACCCTAAACCTATAACCTAAATCTAAACCCTAAACCCTAAATCCAAAATTCTAAACCCTAAAGACTCAACCCTAAACCCTAAATCCTAAACTAAAAACCCTATATCCTAACCCTAAGCCATAAACTCTAAGCCCTAAACCCTAACCCCTAAACCCTAACACTAAACCCTAACCATAAAACCTAAATCCTAAACTCTAACCCCTAAACCTAAACCCTAACCCCTAAACCCTAAATCTTAAACATTAAACACTAAACCCTAAACCCTAAACCCTTAACCGTAAACCCTAAACCATAAATCCTACACTCTAAACCCTAAACCCTACACCCAAAACTCTAAACCCTAAACCATAAACCCTAAATCCTAAACCCTTTACCCTAAACCCTAAACCCAAAACCTACAACTAGAAACCCTAAACCCTAAATTCTAAACTCTAAACCACAAACCATAAACACTAAAGTCTAAACTATAATCCCTAAACCATAAACAATAAAACCTAAACTCTAAACCCTAATCCTTAGACCCTAAACCCTAAACCTTAAACCTACAACTCCAAACCATAAACCCTAAATTCTAAACCCGATACCCAAAACCCTTAACCCAAAGTGTACAACTCAAAACCCTAAACGCTCAACCCTAAACCCTATATTAAAACCTCTAAACCCTAAACATTAAACTCTAAACCCTAAACTTTGAACCCTAAACCCTAAACCCTAAACCCTAAATCCTAAACTCTAAACCCTAAACCATAAAACCTAAATCCTAAACCCTATACCCTAAACCCTAAACTCGAAACCCATAAGTCAAAACCCTAAACCAAAAACCTACAGCTCAAAACCATAAACCCTAAACCCTAAACTCTAAACCCAAAACCCTAAACCCTGAATCGGAAATCATAAACTCTAAACCATTAACCCTAAAACCCTAAATCATAAAAACCTAAACCATAAACCATAAACCCTAATCCCTAACCTTTAACCTACAGTGCCTAACCCTAAACCCTAATACATAACCCTAATCCTAAATCCTAAATAAAAACTCTAAACCCTAAACCTTAAACCCTAAACCCTAAATTTCCCAATTTTTCCCAATTCCTCATTTACCAATTTTTTTCTCTCTCTAAATTCCCTCACTAAAAGAAACGCTCTCACTCACAAGCCAAACGGCTAGTTCCCAACAGCTACAACAATCTACCGAAATGGCGCGTGAGCCACCGGTAGAAAGATTCAAGCCACCGGATCAAATCCATCATAGGCGCAGCAGGTTTACAAACAATCCTAACCAAGCAACGTCCTCTAATTCACTCTATAACTCGACGAATTTGAGAATCACTAAGGTGATGAACAGTGCAAACTCGACGAAGGAGTTAGCAGGAGTTCAAGAAATTATGTCCCCTGATCGTGATGATGTGTTTCGAGGAAAACTGGATATGGGGAACGATTCTAATAGTCAAGATCTACAACATATTACAAAATCAGGTGATTCCATCTCTCCAATTGCGAGAACTGATGAGACTATTAGGAGAATCGCCGACAACTCGCCTGAAAGATGCCTTCAATTTGGACCTGGTTCTTCACATTTGAATGACGAATTGAGCACTGGGGATTGTTCCCATAAAGAAGAGGCACAGTTCACTACAATCTCAGGCAAAACTGATGGTCGACTCACCGGCGGCAAGAATCCGAGGAGACACACGGTGGAAGGAATGGAAACTGACGGCGGCTATGGAAAGAAAGCCCAAATCACTGAAGAGAGAGCCAATTCCACCAACAACTCCAATGAAGTTGAGCACGAACAATTTCCCCAAAAATCTACAACAAAGTTGGCTCGGAATACAGATGACCAAAGTGGACAGCCTGAAAAACTAAGGCATAGACCGGGTGGCACAGAACAAAAACTCGTTCCACAGGTGTCTGAAGGGTCAAAAGGTCAAGCAAGAAGCAACTACAAGAACAAGTAACAGAATATAGAAAAGCAATCACAGAAGAAGATACAAGAATTACAACAAAGTTGCAATAGACAACATAAGCACACATAACAGAATATAGTAGATGTGGAAAGCTCATCACAATTTTCTTTTGGAGTTAGACCAACAGATACTATATCTAACAAATCAGAGCAGCAAATTGCAGGTACGGATGACATTAATAATGTTATTGAATATGATTGTATGCAGGTACAGACAGCAGAATCTTACAAGGCACAAAACATGAATGGTGAGGAGAATACTAAGCAAACAGAAAAGGATCTTGATGTGTATCAGCAGGACTAGCAAGACAGCAGGAAAAGAACAAAAACTCAAGTTCATCACCACCAAAGGGGGAATTACTAAACTCACAGCCTACCAGAAGGATTTTCCAAGAATTTCCAGTAACTATGAGAAACATATTCCCAGCAGCCAGAAAAACCAACAAGCCATCCAACCTCAACAGATCACTGAGGCTAACAAGACTAAGGAGAACCAAAACAACAAGCAGGAACATAGAAAAGAGCCTGCCCCTTACACTGTGGTCCAAACTTTAGCTGCGAGACTAAGGCAACTCCATGTTGTTCATGCTGATCCTATCAGATTAGTCCCTCCCAGCCATACAACCAAACAAGACCAACCAACTGTGATTTATGATATGGATGATTTCATGAACAAGTTGGCTGTGGATTGCATATATACCATAATAGGTAAATTTAGCTCTACCATGCCAAAAGTGGAGCTCATTAGGAAGAATTTCATTATGCAAACTCAGCTGAATGGAGGGGTTAATATTGCTCATTATAATGCTAAGCATGTGTTTATAGACTTGGAAAATGAATTGGATTACAATACAGTTTGGACACAGCAGAGAATAAGTATTGAAGGCAAACTGATGAGAATACAAGCTTGGACTCCTAATTTTAAACCTGAAGAAGAGACCCCTATTATTCCTATATGGGTTTTGTTGCCAGGACTACCATGGCACTGTTTCAAAAAAGAGTTTATCACTCCTCTCCTATCTTCTGTTGGCAAAGTGCTCTACCTGGACACAGCTTCCATCAACAGAACTAGGGCCAGCATGGCTAAGGTTAAAGTCCAAATAGATTTGACTAAGGCTAGACCTAGACATGTTTGGATAGGTTTGGATGATGTAGACCTCACCATTGGTAGATGGCTGCCCATTGAGTATGAGAATATACCTCCCTATTATGTATATTGCAAACATCAGGGGCATATGATAGAGGACTGCAATTTCAAACTTAGGGATGAAGAATTCAAGAAAAGAAAAGAGCAGGAAATAGAGAAGGCAAACAGAAACAAAGGAGAACAGCTGCACCAAGAAAAAGATAATACACAAATCAAGGCAACTGAACAGGAAGGTAAACAACAGCAAAGCAATAAGGAAGGGAACCATCAAGAACAAAACAGACAGCAATTAGAAGAAGGATGGCAAATACAAAAAAAGAGGAACAACAAACAGCAACTGGAAAATTCAAAAAAATCAGTATAGAGACCTACATCACCACAAAGCAGGCAGACAAAGGAGCACCAAATGAACACTAATCAGCAAAGAGGTATATCTAATAAACCTAATCAGAATACTTTTACTAACCTATACATGCAGGAGAAACAGTAGGGAGACAGAGAAAAACCCATCAGCAGTGAGGGGCCTCCAACACAAGATATACAAAACAGAAAAGACACAAAACAAACTCAGCCAGATCACTCCAAACACAAAGGAGACAGGTACAACAAGAAGAGTACTGGTACTGACTCAATGCTCCCCACCCCTATAACCCCTAATAAGGTTGCTATTAGTACCACTGGTAATGATGAAGTTGAAGGAGGGATGGATGGGGGATGTCAGGAGAACCACACTAACCTGCAGGAAGGGGTAACCAAAGGGGGGGAATCTGCCTCATGTTATGCATGAGGGTAATGAAATTGACCTCCACCCAGACCCTAGAGCCTTTGCTACCACTAAAGTTCTACAGCATAAGTCCAGGAATCAACAAACTCAGCAACAAAGTCCAGAAGCAGCTCAAGCACAGAATGATGATGTTAACAACAGGGAGAAACAACAAAATGAAAAAGAGGACAGGAGTAACCACAATAAGGGATCTATGGCCAAAGACTTGGGTTCCAAGGCACATACCAGTAAGCAGGAAAACACTCCAAAAAGCAAGAATAAACCCAGCAAGAAGAAAACAGAAGCAACCAAGAAGAAACAGAATATACAGCAGGGTGGTGAGCAACAAAGGGAACAGGAAAACAATGAGGAGGACTGTAAAAAACTCATTATGGTAGATGATCAACAGGGTATGGACATCACTCCTCTACAGGCCTAGTATATGACCCAGATTCCTAAGACTCCACCAGATAAAGAACAGAGCACTTGTCAGCTGAATTTTATCCCTATCATAGATGAGTATGCTGCGATTAATTCTGAAGATGAATTGGATGGGGATAATCAATCTCTTAAAGAACAGGATGATGAGGAAGAAACTAGTGAGCTGTTAATCAGAGCTTTCAGCTCTAAACATGACCAGGGCCTTGAAGAGGAAATACAGCAGGTTACAGACAAGCAGGGATTATCTCCAAGGGGATTTCACCAAGACATATTCCACTTCAAAAAATAGGACATCAACACTGTCATTGCAGGCAAACCAAACACTAGACTTTTTACCTCCAAATCATCTCAATGATTAATACAATTATTTGGAATGTGAGGGGGATTACTACTCAGGGAGCTTTGGAAAGGATCAAACATCTCAGGAAGCTTCATCATCTTTCTATTATGGCTATTTTAGAACCTTTTTGAGACAGTAATTTGATTCAATCTTTTAAGCATCAATTGAATATGGAACAGGCAGTGAGTACTTGTAATGGAAAAAATTGGCTGTTCTGGAGCAAAGATATTGACTGTATGGTCCTTGAGGAAGATGACCAGCAGATCACTTGTGAATTTTCTCACAATGAAATTCAGGACCAATTCACCATTTCCTTTGTGTTTGCTAAGTGCAAGGATCAGCTCAGAAGACCACTCTGGGATAGAATGCTATATCATGTTGCAGATACCAATAGAACCTGGTGCTCAGTGGGGGATTTCAATGTTATTACTTCTATGGAGGAAACACTAGGAGGTGTTCCCTACAATATGAGAAAAAGTTTTGATTTCATTGCTGTCATTGAAGCCTGTGGATTGATAGATCTTGGTTTCAGTGGACCTAAATATACTTGGTCTAACAAAAGGGGAATACATCATAGAATTTGGAAAAGGCTGGACAGAACCTTGGTCAATGATAACTGGCTGGAAAAGATGCCTCAGACTAACATCACTCACTTGCCTTCTGTAGGATCAGACCATTGCTCTTTGTTGATGGAAATGATTCCTAAAGAGGAGGAGCACATCAAGTACTTCAAATTTCTAAATTGTTGGACTGAACAACCCAACTTTATAGATACTGTGAAAGCCTGCTGGGAAAGGAAGGTAGAAGGCAATAGCATGTGGAGATTCCATCAAAAAATGAAAAGGCAATCCAACACCCTTAGTGCCTGGTCTAGAAGGGAACTAGGGGATATCTTTAGCAAGGTCAGGGACTATGAAGAAAATGTAAGAGCTGCTGAAGACAAATTTATTCAGGAACAGACAGAGGCCAACAGAACAATCCTCCATGGACTTAATCCAGAGTATATCAGGTTCCTAAAACTAGAGGATTCCATTTTAAAGCAAAAAAAAAAAAAGAAACAGTTACAATGGTTCAAGGAAGGAGATGCTAATACCAAATACTTCCATTCCATAATGAGGGGGAGAAGAAGAAGGTTATTCATTCACCAACTCTTGACAGAAGATGGAGAATGGATACAGGGAGAGGAAACTATTACCAAGGCTGCTTGTGATCACTTTCAGTAGGCTTTCACAGGGGATAATAATACCATCAATGAAGAAAGCTTGGACTGCATTCAAAGGAGGGTCACTCAGGAGCAAAATAACTGTCTAATCACTATGCCCACTTTGGAGGAGCTGAAAGAAGTAGTTTTCTCCATGAATCCTAATTCAGCAGCTGGACCAGATGGGATGAATGGACATTTTTTCCATAAGTGCTGGCATATTATTAAATAGGACCTGCTTGAAGTCATTCATGCTTTCTTCTGTGGACAAGTGATACCCAAATATTTTTCCCACTCCTGTATTGTTCTTCTTCCTAAGGTGAACAATCCCAACAAGTTGAAGGATTTCAGACCTATCAGTCTTAGCAACTTCACCAGAAAGATCATTTCCAAGCTGCTGAGTTCCAGACTTGGCCCTATACTTCCAGATTTGGTTTCTCTCAACCAATCTGGTTTTGTAAAGTGTAGGAATATTTCAGAAAACATTATGCTGGCACAGGAGATCATTCATCAAACCAAGAAACCTAATATTGGAAGTAATGTAATCATTAAACTTGACATGGCTAAGGCATATGATAGAGTTCATTGGCCTTACATATGTCTAGTGTTGAGAAAAATGGGTTTTGATGAAGTCTTTACTGACATGGTTTGGAGGATTATGGCTAATAATTGGTACTCTATTATAGTCAATGGCAAGAGACACGGCTTCTTCAAATCTACCAAAGGACTCAGACAAGGAGACCCTGACTACCATGGATTCTTTATGGATAAGAGAGGGCCTCAAGTTAATCATCTAAGTTTTGCAGATGACATTATCATTTTCACCTTAGGAAGACACAAAACACTGCAACTCATCATGCAGACTCTGAGTTCATATGAAAACATTTTAGGTCAATTAGTGAACAAGGAGAAAAGTCATTTCATGATTCATTCTAATACTTTCAATAGTACCAAGGAGAGAATCAAAAGAGTGACAGGTTTTAATCACAAGGAAGGAGTTATTACTTATCTAGGCTGCCCTTTATTTGTTGGCAGGCCTAGAATTATATACTTCTCAGATCTCATCAACAAGGTAATCAACAGAAGTACAGGGTGGCAAACTAAAATTCTCAGCTGTGGAGGCAGGGTTATTTTAATCAGACATGTTCTACAATCTTTGCCTATTCATCTGTTGTCTGCAATTACACCCCCTGTTACTGTCCTCAAACAAATCCAAGGAATGATAGCAGACTTCATTTGGGGCTGGAGGAATGACAGGAAGAAATATCATTGGTCCTTATGGAAAAACCTAAGCTATCCTCTAGATGAAGGAGGCATAGGTGTGAAGAAATTAAAAGATGTGTGCAGGGCATTTAAATACAAGCAGTGGTGGATCTTCAGAACAAGGAAAACACTCTGGGGAGACTTTCTCAGAGCTAAATATTGCCAGAGATCAAATCCCATAAGCAAGAAATGGGATACAGGAGAGTCTATTACCTGGAAGCAGCTGATGCATAACAAAAAGCAAGCTAAGGAACACATTCAATGGAAAATCAACTCTGGCAGCTGCAATTTCTGGTGGGATAATTGGCTTGGTGTTGGACCTCTTGCTAGACTTACCAATGATAGCAAGAGGTTCAATAATACTAAAGTTGCAGAGTTCTTGTTGAATGGTAAATGGAATTATGACAAGCTGATACAACAAGCTCCTCCTTGCCAATTACCCAACATCCTTGCTACAGAATTCCACTACCAGCAGGCCACACCTGACCATGCCATCTGGAATCTAAACATAGATGGGCAATTTACTTGTTCCTCTGCATGGAATGCTATAAGAGATAAGAGGAACAAATCTAAGTTTAATTCTTTTATTTGGCATAAGAACATTCCTTTTAAAGCTTCTTTCCTTTTGTGGAGGGCCTTAAGAGGTAAACTACCAACTAATGAAAAACTAACCAAGTTTGGCAATGAGCCGGCAAAGTGTTTTTGTTGTAACAGGTTTGGCATGGATAATATAGAGCATATCTTCAACAATGGACATTTTGCTACCTATGTATGGAAGAGTTACTCAAATCGCAGCATCACTCTGCATCACAACTCCTCGCTCAATTGCTCATGCAATGGTGGTCAACTAAACCAAACAATGAAGCTCATAGGTTGTTGATACTGGCCACACCAATCTTTATCTATTGGAATCTATGGAAAAACAGATGTGCTAGCAAGTATGGGGGTAAGCAGTCCAATATGAGCAAAGTTAAATATGTCATATACAAGGTTAACTACAAGCTAATGAACACAATATTCCCTCATATCAGATGGCCATCTAACTGGAAGGACCTGATAGCAATGGGGGAAAACTGTATTCATGACATTAAGGTAACTTTGGTTATGTGGAGAAGGCCACCAGAAGATTGGGTAAAGCTCAACACTGATGGCAGTGCACTCGGCAATCATTGGTCCTCAAACAAATCCAAGGAATGATAGCAGACTTCTTTTGGGGCTGGAGGAATGACAGGAAGAAATATCATTGGTCCTCATGGAAAAACCTAAGCTATCCTCTAGATGAAGGAGGCATAGGTGTGAAGAACTTAAAAGATGTGTGCAGGGCATTTAAATACAAGCAGTGGTGGATCTTCAGAACAAGGAAAACACTCTGGAGGGACTTTCTCAGAGCTAAATATTGCCAGAGATCAAATCCCATAAGCAAGAAATGGGATACAGGAGAGTCTATTACCTAGAAGCAGCTGATGCATAACAAAAAGCAAGCTAAGGAACACATTCAATGGAAAATCAACTCTGGCAGCTGCAATTTCCAGTGGGATAATTGGCTTGGTGTTGGACCTTTTGCTAGGCTTACCAATGATAGCAAGAGGTTCTATTACTAAAGTTCCAGAGTTCCTACTGAATGGTAAATGGAATTATGACAAGCTGATACTACAAGCTCCTCCTTGCCAATTAGCCAACATCCTTGCTACAGAATTCCACTACCAGCAGGCCACACCTGACCATGCCATCTAGAATCTAAACATAGATGGGCAATTTACTTGTTCCTCTGCATGGAATGCTATAAAAGATAAGAGGAACAAATCTAATTTTAATTCTTTTATTTGGCATAAGAACATTCTTTTTAAAGCTTCTTTCCTTTTGTGGAGGGCCTTAAGAGGTAAACTACCAACTAATGAAAAACTAACCAAGTTTGGCAATGAGCCGGCAAAGTGTTTTTGTTGTAACAGGTCTGGCATGGATAATATAGAGCATATCTTCAACAATGGACATTTTGCTACCTATGTATGGAAGAGTTACTCTGAAACTGCAGGCATCACTACAGACCACAACTCCCTGCCTCAATTGCTCATGCAATGGTGGTCAACTAAACCAAACAATGAAGCTCATAGGTTGTGGATACAGGCCACACCAATCTTTATCTATTGGAATCTGTGGAAAAACAGATGTGCTAGCAAGTATGGGGGTAAGCAGTCCAATATGAGCAGAGTTAAATATGCCATATACAAGGATAACTACAAGCTAATGAACACAATATTCCCTCATATCAGATGGCCATCTAACTGGAAGAACCTGATAGCAATGGGGGAAAACTGTATTCATGACATTAAGGTAACCTTGGTTATGTGGAGAAGGCCACCAGAAGATTGGGTAAAGCTCAACACTGATGGCAGTGCACTCGGCAATCCTGGAAAGCTAGGAGCTGGAGGTATCATCCGAGACAACAGGGGACAAATAATATTAGCCTTTTCCATTCCAATGGGAGAAGGAACTAATAACCAAGCTGAGATTGGAGCTGCTATTTTTGGCATGACTTGGCTCCTCGAATTAGGATACAAGAATGTACGGTTGGAGGTTGATTCACAGCTACTAGTTGACTGGATCACGGCCAAAACTAAACCATCTTGGAGTGTTATCACACAGGTACAACAAATGAAGGCACTTATTGGACAGACAAGCAGCTTTAGATGCAAACATACATACAGAGAAGCCAATTCAGTGGCTGATTCCTTAGCAAAACAGAGTCACAAAATTACAAGCCCTAACATATATAGCAACAGTCAACAACTGCCTAAGGAAGCAAGAGCTCACTATCAGCTAGACTGTCTGGAAATGGCATATTTCAGGAGAAGGAAGATCAAAAGAATCAAAGAACCACCTTGATGAAGACCATCCTCAACCTAGTTATCTCGGCTGTAGCATACCATCTTGTTTTCCATTTAATATTGTAAGGGGGAGAGTCTCCCTTATTTATGTTTCCTAGAATCTCTGTATCGAGGGGAGTCCGCTCATCTAGGTTCATAGATGCTAGGTTTCCCGTTAAAGTATGGGGATGAGTTGACTTTCCTTACTAGGAAGGTTGACTTATGAACCACCATAGGATCGGAGGTTAGGTTTATGCCCCCCTCCTTGTATCTTTTGTTTTTTATATTTATGCTAAGGCCTGGGGGTGTCGCTAAGCCCCTAACCCCCTCAAGGGTCGTTCAAAAAAAAAAAAAACCCTAAATTTTAAATCTTAAACATTAAACACTAAATGCTAAACCATAAACCCTAAACCATAAACCCAAAACCCTAAACCTGAAACCCTAAACCCTAAACCATAAACCCTAAACCCGAAACCCTAAACCCTAAACCATAAACCCTAAATCCTAAACCCTATACCCTAAACCCTAAACCAAAAACCCACAAATCGAAACTCGAAACCCTAGACTCTAAACTCTAAACCCTAAACCCTAAATCCTAACCTCTCATCCCTAAACCTACAACTCAAAACCCTAAACCCTAAACCCAAAACCCTAAACCCTAAACCTAAACCCTAAACTCTAAACACTAAACCCAAAACGCTAAACCCTATAACCTAATACCTAAATCCTAAACGCTTAATCATAAACCCTAAACTCTAAACCCTAAATCCTAAAACCTAAATCCTACATCCAAAACCCTAAACCCTAAACCCTAAATACTAAACTCTTAATGTTAAACCCAAATTACTAAACCCTAATTCCTAAATTCTAAATGTTAAACAATAAACCCTAAAACATAAACCCTAAGCCTAAACCCTAAATCCAAACTTTAAACCCTAAACCCTAAACACTAAACGCTAAATCCTATACTCCTAACCTTAAACACTAAACCTTAAACCCTAAACTCTGAAGCCTAAACCCTAAACCAGAAATATTAAACCGACAACTTAAAACCCTAAACCCTAAACAGTAAACCCTAAACCCTAAACAGTAAACCCTAAACCCTAACCTAAATCCTTAACCCTAAACTAAAATTCTAAATCCTAAACCATAAACCCTAAACCCTAAATCGTGAACACTAAACCCTAAACAATAGACACTAAACCCTAAATCCAAAACCCTAAACCATAAACACTAAACAATTACCCCTAAACTCTAAACCCTAAACCCTAAACCCTAAACCCTAAACCCAAAACCTTACCCTATATCCTAAACCCTATACCCAAAATCCTTAACCAAAAGTGTACAACTCAAAACCCTTAACGCTATGTCCTAAATCCTAAAATCTATACCCTAAACATTAAACACTAAGCACTAAACTCAAAACCATAAACCATAAACCCTAAATCATAAACCCTAAACCCTAAATAATAAAACCTAAATCCTAAACCCTATACTGTAAACTCGAAACCCAAAACCCATAAGTCGAAAACCTAAACCCTAAACCCAAAATCCTAAACCCTAAACCATAAACTCAAAACCCCAAACCCTAAAGCCTAACCCCTAAATCCTAAACCTACAACTCAAAACCCTAAACCCTAAACCCAAAACCTTAAACTCTAACCCTAAACCCTAAACCCTAAACCCTAAACACTAAACCCAAAACCCTAAACCCTATAACCTAATACCTAAACCCTAAGCCCTTAATAATAAACCCTAAACTATAAACCCTAAATCCTAAACCAGAAATGCTACACTCAAAACCCTAAACCCTAAATCCTAAACACTAAATCCTAAACACTAAATCCTAAACTCTAAACCTAATCCTAAACCCTAAATTAAAACTCTAAACCCTAAACCTTAAATCCTAAATCCTAAACCCATAACCTAATCCTAAACCCTAAATCAAAACTCTAAACCCTACATGTTAAACCCTAAACCATAAATCCGAAATTCTAAACCCTAAACATTAGACATTAAACCCTAAATACTAAAACCTAAACCATAAACCCTAAACCACAAACCCTAAACTCTAAACCCTAAACACTGAACCCTAAACCCTAAACTCTAAACCGTAAACCATAAACCATAAACCCTCTACCCTAAACCCTAAACAAAAAACCTACAACTCAAAACCATAAACCCTAATCCCTAAACCTTAAGCCCATAATACCTAACCCTAAACCCTAAACCTTAACCCCATAATGCCTAACCCTAAACCCTAAAACTTAACCCTAATCCTAAACCCTAAATCAAAACCTTAAACCCTAAACCATAAACTCTAAACCTTAAACATTAAACACTAAATGCTAAACCCTAAATCGTAAACCCTGAACCATAAACCCGAAACCCTAAACTATAAACCCTAAACCATAAACCCTAAATACTAAGCCTTATACCCAAAACCCTAAACCCAAAACCCACAACTCAAAACCCAAATCCCTACACCCTAAACTCTAAACCCTAAACCCTAAACCCTAAACCCTAAACCCTAAACTCTAAACCTTAAACATTAAATACCAAATGCTAAACCCTAAACTGTAAACCCTAAACCATAAACTCGAAACCCTAAACCCTAAACTATAAACCCTAAGCCATAAACCCTAAATCCTAAACCTTGTATGCTAAACCCTAAATCCAAAACCCAAAACTCCAAACCCAAAACCCTACACCCTAAACTCTAAACCCTAAACCCTAAATCCTAAACCCTAAGCCATAAACTCTAAACACTAAAGCATAAATCCAAACCACTAAACCTGAAACCTACAACTCAAAATACTAAACCCCAAACCCAAAACCCTAAACCCTAACGCTAAACCCTAAAGTCTAAGCACTAAACGCAAAACTCTAAACCCTATAAACTAATACCTAAACCCTAAACCATTAATCATAAACCCTAAACTCTAAACCCTAAATCCTAAACCCAATACCCTAAACCCTAAACCCTAAATCCAAAACTCCAAATGTTAAATCCTAAACCCTAAACCCTAAACCCTAATTTCTAAACTCTAAATGTTTAACCCTACACCCTAACCCTGAACCCTAAATTAAAACTTTAAACCCTAAACCCAAAAAACTAAACCCTAAATCCTAAACTCCTAACCTTAACCCTAAACTCTAAAACCTAAAGCCTAAACCCTAAACCTTAGACCTACAACATCAAACCCTAAATCCTAAACCTAATCCTAAACCCTAAATCACAACTCTAAACACTAAATCCTAAATCAAAATATCTTAACCCTAAATATTAAACAGTAAACTCTGAACCCTAAACACTAAACTCTAAGCAATAAACCTTAAACTCTAAACGCTAAACCCTAAACCTTAAAAGCTAAACTGTAAAACCTAAATCCTAAATACTAAACCCTATACTCAAAACTCTAAACCCTAAGCCCTAAACCATAAACTCTTATCCCTAAACTCTTAACCCTAAACCCTAAACTATAAACCCTATACCCTAAATGCTAAACCCAACACCCTTAACCCTAAACAGTAAATATTAAACCCTAAACCATAAACCATAAACCCTTAACCAAAAACCCTAAACCATAAACCCCAAACTTTAAACCCTAAACCCTCAACCATACACCCTAAACACTAAACTCTATATCCTAAACCCTAAACCTTAAACCAAAAACCCTAAATCCTAAACTCCAAACCCTAAAATTAAACACTAAACCCTAAACCCTAAACACTAAACCCTAAACCATAAACCCTATACCATAAACCCTAAACCTAAATCCCAAACCCTATACCATATATCATAAACTCTAAATGATAAACTCTAAACCCAAAACCTAAACCAAAACCCTAAACCCTAAATCCAAAACTCTAAACCCTAAAAACTAAACCCCAATCCCTAAACCCTCAACCTTAAACCCCAAATCCTAAACTCAAAACCCTATATCCTAACCCTAAACCCTAAACTCTAAACCCTAAACCCTAAACCCTAACCATATAACCTAAATCCTAAACCCTAAACCTAAATCCTAACCCCTCAACCCTAAAACCTATACTCGAAATCCTAAACATTCAAAACTAAACCCAAAACACAAAACCCTAAACCATTAACCATAAACCCAAACCATAAACCCTACACTCTAAACCCTAAGCACTAAATCCTAAACCCTAAACCCTAAACTCTAAACCCTAAACCAGAAACCCTAAATCCTAGACTTTAGACCTTAATCCCTAAACTTTAAAGCCTAACCCTAAACCCTAAACCCTAAACAATAAATCCTAAATTCTAAACCCTAAACCCCAAACCATAGTCCCTTAACCCTAAACCCTAAACAATAAACCTATAATTTCTAACCCTAAACACTAAACCCTAGACATTAAACACTAAACCCTAAATCCTAAATCCTAAATTTTTAACCCTATACCCTAACCCTAATCCTAAACCCTAAATGAAAACTCTAAACCCTAAACCTTAAACCCAAAAGACTAAATCCTAAACTTCAAACCCTAATATTAAACACTAAACCCTAAACCCTAAACACGAAACCCTAAACCATAAACCTTAAACCCTATGCCCCAAACCCTCAACTCTAAACCCTAAACCTTATACCCTAAACCCTAAACCCAAAACCCTAAATCCTAAACCATAAACTCTAAACTCTTAACCCTAAACCCTAAACCATAAACCATAAACCCTAAACCATAAACCATAAACCCTAACCCAAATCCTAAACCCTAAATCAAAATACAAAATCCTAAACCCTAAATCCTAAAATCTAAATCCTAAACAATAAATACAAAATCGTAAATCTTAAACCCTAAACCATAAACACTAAACCATAAAACCTAAAGTTTAAATCCTAAACCTTAAACCCTAAACTCTAAACCCTAAACCATAACCCTATATCCAAAACCCTATACCCTAAAACCTTAACCCAAAAGCTACAACCCTAAACCCTAAACCCCAAACCATAGTCCCTTAACCCTAAACCCTAAACAATAAACCTACAATTTCTAACCCTAAACACTAAACCCTAAACCTTAAATGCTAAACCCTCAACCCTAAATCCTAAATTTTTAACCCTAAACCCTAACCTTAATCCTAAACTCTAAATGAAAACTCTAAACCCTAAACCTTAAACACAAAAGCCTAAATCCTAAACTCCAAACCCTAATATTATACACTAAACCCTAAACCCTAAACACGAAACCCTAAACCATAAACCCTAAACCCTAAGCCCCAAACCCTAAACTCTAAACCCTAAACTTTATACCCTAAACCCTAAACCCAAAACCCTAAATCCTAAACCATAAACTCTAAACTCTTAACCCTAAACCCTAAACTGTAAACCATAAACCCTAACCCAAATCCTAAACACTAAATCAAAATTCAAAGCCCTAAACCCTAAATCCTAAAATCTAAATCCTAAACAGTAAACACAAAACCGTAAATCTTAAACCCTAAACCATAAACACTAAACCATAAACCCTAAACTTTAAATCCAAAAGCTTAAACCCTAAACTCTAAACCCTAAACCATAACCCTATATTGAAAACCCTATACCCTAAACCCTTAACCCAAAAGCGACAACCCTAAACCCTAAACCCTAAACCTCAAACCTACAACTCCAAAGCCTAAACCCTAAACTTTAAACGCTAAACACTAAACGCTAAACCCTAAATTTTAAACCCTGAACCATAAACCCGAAACCCTAAACTATAAACCCTAAACCATAAACCCTAAATACTAAACCTTATACCCAAAACCCTATACCCAAAACCCACAACTCGAAACTCGAAACTCTACACCCTAAACTCTAAGCCATAAACCCTAAATCCTAAACCCTAAACCCTAAACTCTAAACCTTAAACATTAAATACTAAATGCAAAACCCTAAACTGTAAACCCTGAACCATAAACTCGAAACCCTAAACCCTAAACTATAAACCCTAAGCCATAAACCCTAAATCCTAAACCTTGTACCCTAAACCCTAAACCCAAAACCCAAAACTCAAAACCCGAAACCCTACACCCTAAACTCTAAACCCTAAACCCTAAATCCTAAACCCTAAGCCATAAACTCTAAACCCTAAAGCATAAATCCAAACCACTAAACCTGAAACCTAAAACTCAAAATACTAAACCCCAAACCCAAAACCCTAAACCCAAACGCTAAACCCTAAAGTCTAAGCACTAAACGCAAAACTCTAAACCCTATAAACTAATACCTAAACCCTAAACCATTAATCATAAACCCTAAACTCTAAACCCTAAATCCTAAACCCAATACCCTAAACCCTAAACCCTAATTTCTAAACTCTAAATGTTTAACCCTACACCCTAACCTTGAACCCTAAATTAAAACTTTAAACCCTAAACCCAAAAAACTAAACCCTAAATCCTAAACTCCTAACCTTAACCCTAAACTCTAAAACCTAAAGCCTAAACCCTAAACCTTAGACCTACAACATCAAACCCTAAACTCTAAACCCTAAATCCTAAACCTAATCCTAAACCCTAAATCACAACTCTAAATGCTAAATCCAAAATCAAAATATCTTAACCCTAAATATTAAACAGTAAACTTTGAACCCTAAACACAAAACTCTAAACAATAAACCCTAAACTCTAAACCCTCAACCCTAAACCCTAAATTGTAAAACCTAAACCCTAAATACTAAACCCTATACCCAAAACTCTAAACCCTAAGCCCTAAACGATAAACTATAAACCCTAAACTCTTAACCCTAAACCCTAAACTATAAACCCTATACCCTAAACGCTAAACCCAAAACCCTTAACCCTAAACATTAAACATTAAACCCTAAACCATAAACAATAAACCATTAACCAAAAACCCTAAACCATAAACCCCAAACTTTAAGCCCTAAACCCTGAACCATACACCCTAAACACTAAACTCTAAATCCTCAACCCTAAACCTTAAACCAAAAACCCTAAATCCTAAACTCCAAACCCTAAACATTAAACACTAAACGCTAAACCCTAAACACTAAACGCTAAACCATAAATCCTATACCATAAACCCTAAACCTAAATCCCAAACCCTAAACCATATATCATAAACTCTAAATGATAAACTCTAAACCCAAAACCTAAACCAAAACCCTAAACCCTAAATCCAAAACCCTAAACCCTAAAAACTAAACCCCAAATCCTAAACCCTAAACCTTAAACCCCAAATCTTAAACTCAAAACCCTATATCCTAACCCTAAACCCTAAACTCTAAACCCTAAACCCTAAACCCTAAACATATAACCTAAATCCTAAACCCTAAACCTAAATCCTAACCCATCAACCCTAAAACCTATACTCGAAACCCTAAACATTAAAAACTAAACCCAAAACACAAAACCCTAAACCATTAACCATAACCCAAACCATAAACCCTACACTCTAAAACCTAAACACTAAATCCTAAACTCGAAACCCTAAACTACAAACCCTCAACCATAAACCCTAAATCCTAGACTTTAGACCTTAATCCCTAAACTTTATAGCCTAACCATAAACCCTAAACCATAAACAATAAATCCTAAATCCTAAACCCTAAACCCTAAACCATAGTCCCTTAACCCTAAACCCTAAACCATAAACCTACAATTTCTAACCATAAACACTAAACCCTAAACCTTAAATGCTAACCCTAAACCCTAAATCCTAAATTTTTAACCATAAACCCTAACCCTAATCTTAAACCCTAAATGAAAACTCTAAACCCTAAACCTTAAACCCAAAAGCCTAAATCCTAAACTCCAAACCCTAATTTAAACATTAAACCCTAAACCCTAAACACGAAACCCTAAACCATAAACCCTAAACCCTAAGCCCCAAACCCTAAACTCTAAACCGTAAACCATTAACCCTAAACCTTATACCCTAAACCCTAAACCCAAAACCCTAAATCCTAAACCATAATCTCTAAACTCTTAACCCTAAACCCTAAACCATAAACCATAAACCCTAACCCAAATCCTAAACCCTAATCAAAATTCAAAACCCTAAACCCTAAATCCTAAAATCTAAATCCTAAACAATAAACACAAAACCATAAATCTTAAACCCTAAACCATAAACACTAAACAATAAACCCTAAACTTTAAATCCTAAACCTTAAACCCTAGACTCTAAACCCTAAACCATAACCCTATATCCAAAACCCTATACCCTATACCCTTAACCCAAAAGCTACAACTCAAAACCCTTAACCCTAAATCCTAAACCCTAAACGATAAACAGTAAAACCTAAACCCTATATCCTAATCCGTAGACCCTATACCCTAAACGTTAAACCTATATCTCCAAATCCTAAACCCTAAACCTCAAACCTACAACTCCAAACCCTAAAACCTAAACCTTAAACGCTAAACACTAAACCCTAAATCCTAAATTTTAAACCCTGAACCATAATCCCAAAACCGTAAACTATAAACCCTAAACCATAAACCCTAAATCCTAAACATTATACCCATAATCACAACCAACCAGAACAACAGAAGGAACAAGAATGGCAAACCCAAAAGAGGAGAAATAATAAGCAGCAGGAGGAAAAAGTACTGAAAACAGTCTGGAGACCTACTTCACCACAAAATAGGATGACAAAGGAGAAACATCAACAAATACAGTAGCAAACAGGTATACCTAATATCTCTAACTACAACTCCTTTATTAACTTGACCATGCAGGAGAAGCAAAGGGCTGAAAGGGAGGAACCCACCTACAATGGGGGAACACCACCATAAGGAATACAACAAGGACAAAAAGCTGATCAAAACAAAACAAAGGATATACAAGAAGGAAATAAGGATAACAGCAAGGGTAAAGGTAGTGAATCAGTTTCTCCAACCCTTACTAATCTCAATATGTCTTCTAATAAGTATATTTTAGAAGTTGAAGGAGGGATGGATGGGGGAAGTCAGGAGAAACATACTAACCTGCAGGAAGGGGCAACCAAAGGGGGGAATTTGACTCATGTTTTGCATGAGGGGGTTGATATTGACCTTAGTCCAGACCTTAGAGCCTCTGCTACCACTAAAACTCAGCAACACAATCCAAGCCCCCAACAGGTACAGCAGCAAAAGCAAGTCAGGGCCCAAAAGAAAAGCAACACAGAAACTGACAAGGAAGAAGTACAAATAGAGGAAAGAGAGGGGGAGAATCAGATCAAGGGAGCAATGGCAAAAAATATGGGTAACAAAGCAAGCAGTAGCAATCAGGAGAAGACTCCTAAGAGCAAAAACAAACCTAGCAAGAAAAAGAGAGAAGCAACTAAGAAGAGACAGAGCAAACAACAAGAGAGGGAGCAACAAAATGATCAGAAGAGTGATGAGGAGTGTAAGAAGTTTATTATGCTGGATGATCAACAAGGGATGGACATTACACCTCTCCAAGCCCAGTATATGACCCCACCTCATTCTGTGCCTCCTGATAAAAAAAACAATACCTGTCAGACTAACACTGTTCCAGATATTGATGAATATACAGTTCAGAATTCAGAGGATGAAGTAGATGAGGATAATCAATCTCTTCAGGAACCAGATGAGGATGATGAAGCTTGTGAGGCATTGATCAAAGCATTTAGCCCTCACAAAGACCATATCACAGAAGATGAGATTCAACAGGTGGCCAACAGCCAAGGTCTATCTCCAAGAGGATTTCATCACAACAAATTCCATTTCAAAAACCAAGACATCAACACTGTCACTGCAAGCAGAACAAATACCAGGCTCTTCACTTCCAAATCCTCCCAATGATTAGTACACTTATATGGAATGTAAGGGGAATTAACACCCAGGGTGTTATGGAAAGGCTTAAAGCTCTCAAGAAGATTCATCAGATCTCTATTATGGCAATCTTGGAACCTTTCTCAGACAGTATCAATGTCCAGCATTTCAAGCACCAGCTTGCTATGGATCATGCTAGGAGTAACTGTAATGGCAAGATATGGCTATTTTGGAATATAGACACTGATTGCAAGGTGATAGAGGAAGATGAGCAGCAAATCACCTGTGAGATTGTACATAATGAGCTTCAAACCAAATTCACTAATACTTTTGTCTATGCTAAGTGTAAAGACCATCTTAGAAGACCTCTTTGGGAAAGACTTTTGCACCAGGCTACTTTCAGATCTAACTCTCCATGGTGTGCAGTAGGTGATTTTAATGTGATCACTTCCATTGATGAGAAACTAGGTGGAGTGCCTTACAACATGCGGAAAAGTCTGGAATTCATTGCTGGGACTGAGGCCTGTGGACTTATGGACATAGGTTTTAGTGGCCAGAAATTTACCTGGACCAATAACAGCGGTATTTATAATAGAGTGTGGAAAAGGCTTGACAGGGCAATGGTAAATGACTCTTGGCTGGAAAATATGCCACTAACCACCATCATTCATCTTCCTTCAGTAGGATCTGATCACTGTCCTTTATTGATGGAAATGAAAGCTACAAGTGAAAACCACATTAAATATTTCAAGTTTCTCAACTGCTGGGCTGATAATCCCAACATCCTTGCCATGGTACAGACTTGCTGGGAGAGGGAGATGGAGGGTAATAGTATGTGGAAATTCCATCAGAAGCTTAAAAGATTGGCATCCACCCTTAGTGCCTGGTCTAAGGAAGAGTATGGGGACATATTTTCTCAAGTCAAGGAGTATGAAAGCAGGGTTAAAGATGCAGAAGAAGCCTTTATTCAGAACAATACAGAGGAGAACAGATCTAATCTACATGAACTTAATGCTGAGTACATTAGATTTCTGAAGCTGGAGGAGTCCATTCTGAAACAGAAAACCCAACTTCATTGGTTTAAAGATGGTGATAGCAATTCTAAATATTTCCACTCCTTAATAAGAGGGAGAAGAAGGAAGCTATTCATTCACAGAATCTCAAGAAAAGATGGGGAGTGGATACAGGGGGATGATAAGGTTGCAGAGGAAGCCTGTGAACATTTCCAAAGCATCTTTACAGGGGAAGAAAATATAATTAATGAAGGACCTCTGGACTGTATTCCCAGAATGCTTCAGCAGGAGCAAAACATTATGCTTACCAACAGACCTACTATGGAGGAGTTAAAGAATGTGGTCTTTTCCATGAATCCCAACTTAGCAGCAGGTCCAGATGGTATGAATGGTTGCTTCTTCCAAAAGTGCTGGCATATTATCAAATATGACTTACTGGAGGTCATAATAGCTTTCTTCAGTGGGTATATGATTCCCAAGTATTTTTCTCACTCTTGTATTGTGTTACTACCTAAAATCAACAATCCTACTAAGTTATCTCAATTGCACTCCATCGCCTTAGTAATTTCACAAGCAAAGTCATCTCCAAACTGTTAAGTCAGAGATTGGGGCAGGTTTTACCTAGCCTTATTTCTGCTAACCAATCAGGTTTTGTCAAGGGCAGAAGCATATCAGAAAACATCATGCTTGCTCAAGAGATTATTCATCAGATCAAGAAGCCCAACATTGGGAGCAATGTGATCATTAAAGTTGATATGGCCAAAGCCTATTATAGGGTCTCTTGGTCCTTCACATGTTTGGTTTTAAGAAAAGTGGGTTTTGATGAGGTCTTCATTGACATGGTATGGAGGATCATGGCAAACAACTGGTACTCTATTATTGTTAATGGGAAAAGGTATGGTTTCTTCCAATCTACTAGAGGACTTAAGCAAGGTGACCCCCTGTCACCTGCCCTATTTATTTTAGGGGCTGAAGTACTTTCTAGAACCCTGAATAGGCTACATAACAAGCCTGATTACCATGGCTTCTACATGGAGAGGAGAGGGCCTCAGATTAATCATCTTAGCTTTGCAGATGATATCATTATATTTACCTCTGGCAGGAAGAAATCTCTGGAAAAAGTCATGAAAGTTTTGAATATCTATGAGGAAACTTCTGGCCAGATGGTGAACAAAGAGAAAAGTCATTTCATTGTCCACTCTAATGCTTTCAGCAGTACTAAGGAAAGGATCAAGGAAATAATAGGCTTCAAACAGAAGGAGGGTACTATTAAATACCTTGGATGCCCCCTTTATATTGGTCGACCTAGAATTATCTACTTCTCTAATCTTATTAGCAACATCATCAACAAAATCTCAGGATGGAAAACCAAGATGCTGAGCTATGGGGGCAGACACACGCTAGTCAAACATGTTCTTCAATCCATGCCCATCCATTTGTTGTCAAACATCCTTCCTCCTGCAGCTATTATCAAATAGATCCAGACCTTGATGGCTGATTTCTTCTGGGGATGGAAAGATGACAGGAAAAAGTATCACTGGGCCTCCTGGAAAAATCTGAGTTTTCCATGTGATGAAGGAGGGGTTGGTATGAGGAATCTAAAGGATGTGTGCACTACCTTTCAATATAAACAATGGTGGACCTTTAGAGCAAAGAATACCCTGTGGGGAGACTTTCTTAGAGCTAAATACTGCCAGAGATCTAATCCTATCGCAAGAAATGGGACACAGGGGATTTTTTAACTGAAGCATTTGATGCAAAACAAATTGAAGGTGGAGAAGCACATACACTGGAAGATCAACTCTGGAACTTGTTCTTTCTGGTGGGATAATTGGCTAGGAGTTGGACCCCTAGCAAATTTTTCCAATGATAGTCACAGGTTCAACAACACCACAGTCGCAGACTTTTTGAATGAGGGACAGTGGACTGTGGAGAAGGTGTTACAGCAGACAGCCCACATTATGGTGGCCAACATCTTAAGTACTCAATTTCAATACCAGCAGGGAGTATCTGATCAAGCAATGTGGAAACTCAACACTGATTGGAAGTTCACATGCTCATCAGCATGGAATGACCTCAGGGTTAAAAGGTCCAGGTCCAGCTTTTATGCCTTTATTTGGCATAAGAAGATTCCTTTCAAGTGCTCCTTTTTGTTGTGGAGGGCCCTAAAGGGAAAGCTTCCGACTAATGAAAGGATTATTACCTTTGGGAAAGAACCAGCAACATGTTATTGTTGTGACAGACCAGGCCAGGATACTATCGACCACATTTTCAACACTGGTCATTTTGCAGCTCACATATGGAGATTCTTTGCTATGCATGCAGGGATTAACCAGGACCACACCAATCTTACTAGCTTGATAATGAGATGGTGGTCGACCAAATATAATAATGAAGCCCATAAGGTGATTCTCCAAGCTACTCCTATTTTTATCTGCTGGAATATCTAGAAAAATAGGTGTGCTTGCAAACATGGAGGAAAACAATCCAATACGTCTAGAGTGAAGTATGCAGTGTACAAGGACAACTACAAACTCTTGGCTACTATATTCCCATATATCAAATGGTTTTCAAACTGGAGAGAACTGATTAAGCAGGTGGAAAAGTGTTTCCATGACATCAAAATTCACAAAGTACAGTGGCAAAGACCCCCTGAGCAGTGGGTGAAACTAAACACTGACGGCAGTGCTTTAAGCAATACGGGAAGAATAGGTGCTGGAGGTATAATCAGGGATCATAGGGGAGAAATGATCTTAGCCTTTGCTACTCCTTTGGGGGAGGGAACTAACAACCAAGCTGAGGTAAGAGCAGCTATATTTGGCATGACATGGCTGCTCCAGATAGGCTACAGGAATGTCATTTTGGAAGTGGATTCACAGCTACTAGTCGACTGGATCATGCAGAAAGCTACACCTCCATGGAGTATTCATGCACATGTACAGTAGCTAATGGATCTCATCAGGCAGGCCAGCAGGTTTAAATGCAAACATACTTATAGAGAAGCCAATACAGTGGCGGACTTACTATCTAAAGAAAGCCACAAAATGACAAGCCCCAGCATGTATAACAGCTCTCAACAACTACCTAAGGAAGCAAAAGGATACTACCAACTAGACATTATGGAGATGGCAAGTTTCAGGAGAAGGAAAATCAAGAGAATCAAAGAACCGCCATGATTGAAGGCCCCTCTCAAATAGAGCTACGAATTGCTTTTTTAGCTTACTCATAGTATCGTAGTTTTTCTGTTTGTTGAATGTAAGGGGAGAGTCTCCCTAGTTTATGTTTCCTAGATTCTTTGTATCGAGAGGAGTCCTCTCGGATAGGTACACAGTGTCTAGGTTTTCTTTTGTAGAATGGGGAAAAGTTGACGCTCCTTAGTAGGAAGTCAACTTATGAACCACCATAGGATCGGAGGTTAGGTTTATGTCCCCCTCCTTGTACTTGTTTTATTTTATCTATGCTAAGGCCTGGGGGTGTTGCTAAGCCCCTGACCGTTCAAATAAAAAAAAAAAAAAAAACATTATACCCAAAACCCTAAACCCAAAACCCACAACTCGAAACCCGAAACCCTACACCCTAAACTCTAAACCCTAAACCCTAAATCCTAAACCCCAAACCCTAAACTCTAAACCTTAAACATTAAATACTAAACGCTAAACCCTGAACCATAAACACGAAACCCTAAACCCTAAACTATAAACCCTAAGCCATAAACCCTAAATCCTAAACCTTATACCCTAAACCTTAAACCCAAAACCCACAACTCGAAACCCGAAACCCTACAACCTAAACTCTCAACCTTAAATCCTAAATCCTAAACCCTAAACCAGAAACTCTAAATCCTAAAGCGTAAATCCAAACCTCTAAACATGAAACCTAAAACTCAAAATACTAAACCCCAAACCCAAAACCCTAAACCCTAACCCTAAACCCTAAACTCTAAGCACTAAACGTAAAACTCTAAACCCTATAACCTAATACCGAAACCCTAAAACATTAATCATAAACCCTAAACTCTAAACCCTAAATCCTAAACCCTACACCTTACACCATAAACCCTAAATCCTAAACTCCAAATGTTAAACCCTAAACCCTAAACCCTAATTTCTAAACTCTAAATGTTTAACCCTACACCCTAACCCTGAACCCTAAATTAAAACTTTAAACCCTAAACCCAAAAAACTAAACCCTAAATCCTAAAGTACAAACCTTAAACCCTAAACTCTAAAATCTAAAGCCTAAACCCTAAACCTTAGACCTACAACATCAAACCCTAAACTCTAAACCCTAAATCCTAAACCTAATCCTAAACCCTAAATCACAACTCCAAACGCTAAATCCTAAATCAAAATATCTTAACCCTAAATATTAAACAGTAAACTTTGAACCCTAAACACAAAACTCTAAACAATAAACCCTAAACTCTAAAACCTAAACCCGAAATACTAAACCCTAGACCCAAAACTCTAAACCCTGAGCCCTAAACGATAAACTCTAAACCCTAAACTCTTAACCTTAAACCCTAAACTATAAACCCTATACCCAAATGCTAAACCCAAAACCCTTAACCCTAAACATTAAACATTAAACCCTAAACCATAAACCATAAACCCTTAACCAAAAACCCTAAACCATAAACCATAAACCCTTAACCAAAAACCCTAAACCATAAACCCCAAACTTTAAACCCTAAACCTTGAACCATACACACTAAACACTAAACTCTCAATCCTCAACCCTAAACCTTAAACCAAAAACCCTAAATCCTAAACTCCAAACCCTAAACATTAAACACTAAACCCTAAACCCTAAACACTAAACCCTAAACCATAAATCCTATACCATAAACCCTAAACCTAAATCCGAAACCCTAAACCATATATCATAAACTCTAAACCCAAAACCTAAACCAAAACCCTAAACCCTAAATCCAAAACTCTAAACCCTAAAAACTAAACCCCAAACCCTAAACCCTCAACCTTAAACACCAAATCCTAAACTCAAAACCCTATATCCTAACCCTAAACCCTAAACCCTAAACCCTAAATCCTAAACCCTAACCATATAACCTAAATCCTAAACCCTAAACATAAATCCTAACCCCTCAACCCTAAAACCTATACTCAAAACCCTAAACATTAAAAACTAAACCCAAAACACAAAACCCTAAACCATTAACCATAAACCCAAACCATAAATGCTACACTCTAAACCCTAAACACTAAATCCTAAACCCTAAACCCTAAACTCTAAACCCTAAACCAGAAACCCTAAATCCTAGACTTTAGACCTTAATCCCTAAACTTTAAAGCCTAACCCTAAACCCTAAACCATAAACAATAAATCCTAAATTCTAAATCCTAAACCCCAAACCATAGTCCCTTAACCCTAAACCCTAAACAATAAACCTACAATTTCTAACCCTAAACACTAAACCCTAAACCTTAAATGCTAAACCCTAAACCATAAATCCTAAATTTTTAACCCTAAACCCTAACCCTAATCCTAAACCCTAAATGAAAACTCTAAACCCTAAACCTTAAACCCAAAAGCCTAAATCCTAAACTCCAAACCATAATATTAAACACTAAACCCTAAACCCTAAACACGAAACCCTAAACCATAAACCCAAAACCCTCAGCCTCAAACCCTAAACTCTAAACCCTAAACCTTATACCCTAAACCCTAAACCCAAAACCCTAAATCCTAAACCATAAACTCTAAACTCTTAACCCTAAACCCTAAACCGTAAACCATAAACCCTAACCCAAATCCTAAACCCTAAATCAAAATTTAAAACCCTAAACCCTAAATCCTAAAATCTAAATCCTAAACAATAAACACAAAACCGTAAATCTTAAACCCTAAACCATAAGCACTAAACCATAAACCCTAAACTTTAAATCCTAAACCTTAAAACTTAAACTCTAAACCCTAAATCATAACCCTATATCCAAAACTCTATACCCTAAACCCTTCACCCAAAAGCTACAACCCTAAACCTTAAACCTTAAACCTCAAACCTACAACTCCAAACCCTAAACCCTAAAACTTAAATTCTAAACACTAAATGCTAAACCCTAAATTTTAAACCCTGAACCATAAACCCGAAACCCTAAACTATAAACCCTAAACCATAAACCCTAAATCCTAAACCTTATACCCAAAACCCTAAACCCAAAACCTACAACTCGAAACTCGAAACCCTACACCCTAAACTCTAAACCCTAAACCCTAAATCCTAAACCCTAAACCCTAAACTCTAAACCTTAAACACTAAATACTAAATGCTAAACCCTAAACTTTAAACCCTGAACCATCAACTCGAAACCCTAAACCCTAAACTATAAACCCTAAGCCATAAACCCTAAATCCTAAACCTTATACCCTAAACCCTAAACTCAAAACCCATAACTCGAAACCCAAAACCCTACACCCTAAACTCTAAACCCTAAACCCTAAATCCTAAACCCTAAACCATAAACTCTAAACCCTAAAGCGTAAATCCAAACCTCTAAACCAGAAACCTAAAACTCAAAATACTAAACCCCAAACCCAAAACCCTAAACCCTAAACTCTAAGCACTAAACCCAAAACTCTAAACCCTATAACCTAATACCTAAACCCTAAACCATTAATCATAAACCCTAAACACTAAACCCTAAATCCTAAACCCTACACCCTAAATCGTAAACCCTAAATCCTAAACTCCAAATGTTAAACCCTAAACCCTAATTCCTAAACCCTAATATCTAAACTCTAAATGTTTAACCCTACACCCTAACCTTGAACCTTAAATTAAAACTTTAAACCCTAATCCCAGAAAACTAAACCCTAAATCCTAAACTCCTAACCTTAAACCCTAAACTCTAAAACCTAAAGCCTAAACCCTAAACCTTAGACCTACAACATCAAACCCTAAACTCTAAACCCTAAATCCTAAACCTAATCCTAAACCCTAAATCACAACTCTAAACACTAAATCCTAAATCAAAATATCTTAACCCTAAATATTCAACAGTAAACTCTGAACCTAAACACCAAACTCTAAACAATAAAACCTAAACTCTAAACCCTAAACCCTAAACCCTAAACTGTAAAACCTAAACCCTAAATACTAAACCCTATACCCAAAACTCTAAACCCTAAGCCCTAAACGATAAACAATAAACCCTAAACTCTTAACCCTACACCCTAAACTATAAACCCTATACCCTAAACGCTAAACCCAAAACCCTTAACCCTAAACATTAAACATTAAACCCTAAACCATAAACAATAAACCATTAACCAAAAACCCTAAACCATAAACCCCAAACTTTAAACCGTAAACCCTGAACCATGCACCCTAAACACTAAACTCTAAATCCTCAACCCTAAACCTTAAACCAAAAACCCTAAATCCTAAACTCCAAACACTAAACATTAAACACTAAACCCTAAACCCTAAACACTAAACGCTAAACCATAAATCCTATACCATAAACCCTAAACCTAAATCCCAAACCCTAAACCATATATCATAAACTCTAAATGATAAACTCTAAACCCTAAACCTAAACCAAAACCCTAAACCCTAAATCCAAAACTCTAAACCCTAAACACTAAACCCCAAAACCTAAACCCTAAACCTTAAACCCCAAATCTTAAACTCAAAACCCTATATCCTAACCCTAAACCCTAAACTCTAAACCCTAAACCATAAACCCTAACCATATAACCTAAATCCTAAACCCTAAACCTAAATCCTAAACCCTAAACCTAAATCCTAACCCATCAACCCTAAAACCTATACTCGAAACCCTAAACATTAAAAACTAAACCCAAAACACAAAACCCTAAACCATTAACCATAACCCAAACCATAAACCCTACACTCTAAAACCTAAACACTAAATCCTAAACCCGAAACCCTAAACTACAAACCCTCAACCATAAACCCTAAATCCTAGACTTTAGACCTTAATCCCTAAACTTTATAGCCTAACCATAAACCCTAAACCATAAACAATAAATCCTAAATCCTAAACCCTAAACCCTAAACCATAGTCCCTTAACCCTAAACCCTAAACCATAAACCTATAATTTCTAACCATAAACACTAAACCCTAAACCTTAAATGCTAAAACTAAACCCTAAATCCTAAATTTTTAACCCTAAACCCTAACCCTAATCCTAAACCCTAAATGAAAACTCTAAACCCTAAACCTTAAACCCAAAAGCCTAAATCCTAAACTCCAAACCCTAATTTAAACACTAAACCCTAAACCCTAAACACGAAACCCTTAACCATAAACCCTAAACCCTAAACTCTAAATCGTAAACCGTAAACCCTAAACCTTATACCCTAAACCCTAAACCAAAAACCCTAAATCCTAAACCATAAACTCTAAACTCTTAACCCTAAACCCTAAACCATAAACCATAAACCCTAACCCAAATCCTAAACCCTAAATCAAATTCAAAACCCTAAACCCTAAATCCTAAAATCTAAATCCTAAACAATAAACACAAAACCATAAATCTTAAACACTAAACCATAAACACTAAACAATAAACCCTAAACTTTAAATCCTAAACCTTAAAACCTAAACTCTAAACCCTAAACCATAACCCTATATCCAAAACCCTATACCCTACACCCTTAACCCAAAAGCTACAACTCAAAACCCTTAACCCTAAATCCTAAACTTTAAACCTTAAACCTAAACACTAAAGGGTAAACCCTAAACCCTAAACCATAAACAATAAAACCTAAACCCTATACCCTAATCCGTAGACCATAAACCCTAAATGTTAAACCTACAACTCCAAATCCTAAACCCTAAACCTTAAACCTACAACTCCAAACCCTAAAACCTAAACCTTAAACGCTAAACACTAAACCCTAAATCCTAAATTTTAAACCTTGAACCATAAACTCGAAACCCTAAACTATAAACCCTAAACCATAAACCCTAAATCCTAAACATTATACCCAAAACCCTTAACCCAAAACCCACAACTCGAAACCTGAAACCCTACACCCTAAACTCTAAACCCTAAACCCTAAATCCTAAACCCTAAACCCTAATCTCTAAACCTTAAACATTAAATACTAAATGCTAAACCCTAAACTGTAAACCCTGAATTATAAACTTGAAACCCTTAACCCTAAACTATAAACCCTAAGCCATAAACCCTAAATCCTAAGCCTTATACCCTAAACCCTAAACCCAAAACCCACAACTCGAAACCCGAAACCCTACAACCTAAACTCTCAACCCTAAATCCTAAATCCTAAACCCTAAACCATAAACTCTAAATCCTAAAGCGTAAATCCAAACCTCTAAACCTGAGACCTAAAACTCAAAATACTAAACCCCAAACCCAAAACCCTAAACCCTAACCCTAAGCCCTAAACTCTAAGCACTAAATGCAAAACTCTAAACCCTATAACCTAATACCTAAACCCTAAACCATTAATCATAAACCCTAAACTCTAAACCCTAAATCCTTAACCCTACACCCTAAACCCTAAACCCTAAATACTAAACTCCAAATGTTAAACCCTAAACCCTAAACCCTAAACCCTAATTTCTAAACTCTAAATGTTTAACCCTACACCCTAACCCTAAACCCTAAATTAAAACTTCAAACCCTAAACCCAAAAAACTAAACCCTAAATCCTAAACTCCTAACCTTAAACCCTAAACTCTAAAATCTAAAGCCTAAACCCTAAACCTTAGACCTACAACATCAAACCCTAAACTCTAAACCCTAAATCCTAAACCTAATCCTAAACCCTAAATCACAACTCTAAACGCTAAATCCTAAATCAAAATATCTTAACCCTAAATATTAAACAGTAAACTTTGAACCCTAAACACAAAACTGTAAACAATAAACCCTAAACTCTAAACCCTAAACCCTAAACCCTAAACCCTAAACTGTAAAACCTAAACCCTAAATACTAAACCCTATACCCAAAACTCTAAACCCTAAGCCCTAAACGATAAACTCTAAACCCTAAACTCTTAACCTTAAACCCTAAACTATAAACCCCATACACAAAATGCTAAACCCAAAACCCTTAACCCTAAACATTAAACATTAAACCCTAAACCATAAACCATAAACCCTTAACCAAAAACCCTAAACCATAAACCCCAAAGTTTAAACCCTAAACCCTGAACCATACACACTAAACACTAAACTCTAAATCCTCAACCCTAAACCTTCAACCAAAAAGCCTAAATCCTAAACCTTATACCCAAAACCCTAAACCCAAAACCCACAACTCGAAACTCGAAACCCTACAACCTAAACTCTAAACCCTAAACCCTAAATCCTAAACCCTAAACCCTAAACTCTAAACCTTAAACATTAAATACTAAACGCTAAACCCTAAACTTTAAACCCTGAACCATAAACTCAAAACCCTAAACCCTAAACTATAAACCCTAAGATATGAACCCTAAATCCTAAACCTTATACCCTAAACCCTAAACCGAAAACCCACAACTCAAAACCTGAAACCCTACACCCTAAACTCTAAACCCTAAACCCTAAATCCTAAACTCTAAACCATAAACTCTAAACCCTAAAGCGTATATCCAAATCTCTAAACCTGAAACCTAAAACTCAAAATACTAAACCCCAAATCCAAAACCCTAAACCCTAATCCTAAACCCTAAACTCTAAGCACTAAACCCAAAACTCTAAACCCTATAACCTAATACCTAAACCCTAAACCATTAATCATAAACCCTAAACCATTAATCATAAACCCTAAACTCTAAACCCTAAATTGTAAACCCTAAATCCTAAACTCCAAATGTTAAACCCTAAACCCTAAATCCTAAACCCTAATTTCTAAACTCTAAATGTTTAAACCTACACCCTAACCCTGAACCTTAAATTAAAACTTTAAACCCTAAACCAAAAAAACTAAACCCTCAATCCTGAACTCCTAACATTAGACCCTAAAATCTAAAACCTAAAGCCTAAACCCTAAACCTTAGACCTAAAACATCTAACCCTAAACTCTAAACCCTAAATCCAAAACCTAATCCTAAACCTAATCCTAAAACCTAAATCACAACTCGAAACGCTAAATCCTAAATCAAAATATCTTAACCCTAAATATTAAACAGTAAACTCTAAACCTTAAACACAAAACTCTAAACGATAAACCCTAAACTCTAAACCCTAAACCCTAAACCCTAAACTGTAAAACCTAAACCCTAAATACTAAACCCTATACCCAAAACTCTAAACGCTAAGCCCTAAACGATAAACTATAAACCCTAAACTCTTAACCCTAAACCCTAAACTATAAACCCTATACCCTAAATGCTAAACCCAAAACCCTTAACCCTAAACATTAAACATTAAACCCTAAACCATAAACAATAAACCATTAACCAAAAACCCTAAACCATAAACCCCAAACTTTAAACCCTAAATCATGAACAATACACCCTAAACACTAAACTCTAAATCCTCAAAAACCAAAAACCCTAAATCCTAAACTCCAAACCCTAAACATTAAACACTAAACACTAAACCCTAAACACTAAATGCTAAACCCTAAATCCTATACCATAAACCCTAAACCTAAATCCCAAACCCTAAACCATATATCATAAACTCTAAATGATAAACTCTAAACCCAAAACCTAAACCAAAACCCTAAACCCTAAATCCAAAACTCTAAACCCTAAAAACTAAACCCCAAACCCTAAACCCTCAAACTTAAACCCCAAATCCTAAACTCAAAACCATATATCCTAACCCTAAACCCTAAACTCTAAACCCTAAACCATAAACCCTAACCATATAACCTAAATCCTAAACACTAAACTTAAATCCTAACCCTTCAACCCTAAAACCTATACTCGAAACCCTAAACATTAAAAACTAAACCCAAAACACAAAACCCTAAACCATTAACCATAACCCAAATCATAAACCCTACACTCTAAAACCTAAACACTAAATCCTAAACCCGAAATCCTAAACTACAAACCCTCAACCATAAACCCTAAATCCTAGACTTTAGACCTTAATCCCAAAACTTTATAGCCTAACCCTAAACCCTAAACCATAAACAATAAATCCTAAACCCTAAACCCTAAACCCTAAACCATAGTCCCTTAACCCTAAACCCTAAACCATAAACCTACAATTTCTAACCATAAACACTAAACCCTAAACCTTAAATGCTAACCCTAAACCCTAAATCCTAAATTTTTAACCCTAAACCCTAACCCTAATCCTAAACCCTAAATGAAAACTCTAAACCCTAAACCTTAAACCCAAAAGCCTAAATCCTAAACTCCAAACCCTAATTTAAACACTAAACCCTAAACCTTAAACACGAAACCCTAAACCATAAACCCTAAACCCTAAGCCCCAAACCCTAAACTCTAAACCATAAACCATAAACCCTAAACCTTATACCCTAAACCCTAAACCCAAAACCCTAAATCCTAAACCATAAACTCTAAACTCTTAACCCTAAACCCTAAACCATAAACCATAAACCCTAACTCAAATCCTAAACCCTAAATCAAAATTCAAAACCCTAAACCCTAAATCCTAAAATCTAAATCCTAAACAATAAACACAAAACCATAAATCTTAAACCCTAAACCATAAACACTAAACAATAAACCCTAAACTTTAAATCCTAAACCTTAAGCCCTAAACTCTAAACCCTAAACCATAACCCTATATCCAAAACCCTATACCCTACACCCTTAACCCAAAAGCAACAACTCAAAACCCTTAACCCTAAATCCTAAACTTTAAACCTTAAACCTAAACACTAAAGGGTAAACCCTAAACCCTAAACCATAAACAATAAAACCTAAACCCTATACCCTAATCCGTAGACCATAAACCCTAAATGTTAAACCTACAACTCCAAATCCTAAACCCTAAACCTTAAACCTACAACTCCAAACCCTAAAACCTAAACCTTAAACGCTAAACACTAAACCATAAATCCTAAATTTTAAACCCTGAACCATAAACTCGAAACCCTAAACTATAAACCCTAAACCATAAACCCTAAATCCTAAACATTATACCCAAAACCCTAAACCCAAAACCCACAACTCGAAACCTGAAACCCTACACCCTAAACTCTAAACCCTAAACCCTAAATCCTAAACCCTAAACCCTAATCTCTAAACCTTAAACATTAAATACTAAATGCTAAACCCTAAACTGTAAACCCTGAATCATAAACTTGAAACCCTAAACCCTAAACTATAAACCCTAAGCCATAAACCCTAAATCCTAAGCCTTATACCCTAAACCCTAAACCCAAAACCCACAACTTGAAACCCGAAACCCTACAACCTAAACTCTCAACCCTAAATCCTAAATCCTAAACCCTAAACCATAAACTCTAAATCCTAAAGCGTAAATCCAAACCTCTAATTCTGAGACCTAAAACTCAAAATACTAAACCCCAAACCCAAAACCCTAAACCCTAACCCTAAACCCTAAACTCTAAGCACTAAATGCAAAACTCTAAACCCTATAACCTAATACCTAAACCCTAAACCATTAATCATAAACCCTAAACTCTAAACCCTAAATCCTAAACCCTACACTGTAACCCTAAACCCTAAATCCTAAACTCCAAACCCTAAACCCTAAATCCTAATTTCTAAACTCTAAATGTTCAACCCTACACCCTAACCCTGAACCCTAAATTAAAACTTTAAACCCTAAACCCAAAAAACTAAACCCTAAATCCTAAACTCCTAACCTTAAACCCTAAACTCTAAAATCTAAAGCCTAAACCCTAAACCTTAGACCTACAACATCAAACCCTAAACTCTAAACCCTAAATCCTAAACCTAATCCTAAACCCTAAATCACAACTCTAAACGCTAAATCCTAAATCAAAATATCTTAACCCTAAATATTAAACAGTAAACTCTGAACCCTAAACACAAAACTCTAAACAATAAACCCTAAATCCTAAACCCTAAACCCTAAACCTTAAACCGTAAAACCTAAACCCTAAATACTAAACCCTATACCCAAAACTCTATACCCTAAGCCCTAAACGATAAACTCTAAACCCTAAACTCTTAACCTTAAACCCTAAACTATAAACCCTTTACCCAAAATGCTAAACCCAAAACCCTTAACCCTAAACATTAAACAATAAACCCTAAACCATAAACCAAAAACCCTTAACCAAAAACCCTAAACCATAAACCCCAAATTTTAAACCCTAAACCCTGAACCATAGACACTAAACACTAAACTCTAAATCCTCAACCCTAAACCTTCAACCAAAAAGCCTAAATCCTAAACTCCAAACCCTAAACACTAAACACTAAACCCTAAACCCTAAACCCTAAACCATAAACCCTATACCATAAACCCTAAACCTAAATCCCAAACCCTAAACCATATATCATAAACTCTAAATGATAAACTCTAAACCCAAAACCTAAACCAAAACCCTAAACCCTAAATCCAAAACTCTAAACCCTACAAACTAAACCCCAAACCCTAAACCCTTAAACTAAAACCCCGAATCCTAAACTCAAAACCCTATATCCTAACCCTAAACCCTAAACTCTAAACCCTAAACCTAAATCCTAACCCCTCAACCCTAAAACCTAACTCGAACCCTAAACATTAAAAACAAAACCCAAAACACAAAACCCTAAACCATTAACCATAAACCCAAACCATAAACCCTACAGTCTAAACCCTAAACACTAAATCCTAAACCCTAAGCCCTAAACTCTAAACCCTAAACCAGAAGCCCTAAATCCTAGACTTTAGACCTTAATCCCTAAACATTAAAGCCTAACCCTAAACCCTAAACCATAAACAATAAATCCTAAATCCTAAGCCCTAAACCCCAAACCATAGTCCCTTAACCCTAAACCCTAAACAATAGACCTACAATTTCTAACCCAAAACACTAAACCCTAAACCTTAAATGCCAAACCCTAAACCCTAAATCCTAAATTTTTAACCCTAAACCCTAACCCTAATCCTAAACCCTAAATGAAAACTCTAAACCCTAAACCTTAAACCCAAAAGCCTAAATCCTAAACTCCAAACCCTAATATTAAACACTAAATCCTAAACCCTAAACACGAAACCCTAAACCATAAACCCTAAACCCTAAGCCCCAAACCCTAAACTCTAAACCCTAAACTTTATACCATAAACCCTAAACCCAAAACCCTAAATCCTAAACCATAAACTCTAAACTCTTAACCCTAAACCCTAAACCATAAACCATAAACCCTAACCCAAATCCTAAACCCTAAATCAAAATTCAAAAACCTAAACCCTAAATCCTAAAATCTAAATCCTAAACAATAAACACAAAACCGTAAATCTTAAACCCTAAACCATCAACCCTAAACTTTAAATCCTAAACCTTAAACCCTAAACTCTACACCCTAAACCATAACCCTATATCCAAAACCCTATACCCTAAGCCCTTAACCCAAAAGCTACAACCCTAAACCCTAAACCCTAAACCTCAAACCTACAACTCCAAACCCTAAACCCTAAACCTTAAATGCTAAACACTAAATGCTAAACCCTAAATTTTAAACCGTGAACCATAAACCCGAAACCCTAAACTATAAACCCTAAACCATAAACCCTAAATCCTAAACCTTATATCCAAAACCCTAAACCCAAAACCCATAACTCGAAACTCGAAACCCTACACCCTAAACTCTAAACCCTAAACCCTAAATCCTAAACCCTAAACCCTAAACTCTAAACCTTAAACATTAAATACTAAACGCTAAACCCTAAACTGTAAACCCTGAACCATAAACTCAAAACCCTAAACCCTAAACTATAAACCCTAAGCCATAAACCCTAAATCCTAAACCTTATACCCTAAACCCTAAACCCAAAACCCACAACTCGAAACCTGAAACCCTATACCCTAAACTCTAAACCCTAAACCCTAAATCCTAAACCCTAAACCATAAACTCTAAACCCTAAAGTGTAAATCCAAATCTCTAAACCTGAAACCTAAAACTCAAAATACTAAACCCCAAATCCAAAGCCCTAAACCCTAACCCTAAACCCTAAACTCTAAGCACTAAACCCAAAACTCTAAACCCTATAACCTAATACCTAAACCTTAAACCATTAATCATAAACCCTAAACTCTAAACCCTAAATCCTAAACCCTAAACCCTAAACTCTAAACCTTAAACATTAAATACTAAATGCTAAACCCTAAACTGTAAACCCTGAACCATAAACTCAAAACCCTAAACCCTAAACTATAAACCCTAAGCCATAAACCCTAAATCCTAAATGTTATACCCTAAACTCTAAACCCAAAACCCACAACTCAAAACCTGAAACCCTATACCCTAAACTCTAAACCCTAAACCCTAAATCCTAAACCCTAAACCATAAACTCTAAACCCTAAAGTGTAAATCCAAATCTCTAAACCTGAAACCTAAAACTCAAAATACTAAACCCCAAATCCAAAACCCTAAACCCTAACCCTAAACCCTAAACTCTAAGCACTAAACCCAAAACTCTAATCCCAATAACCTAATACCTAAACCCTAAACCATTAATCATAAACCCTAAACTCTAAACCCTAAATCCTAAACCCTACACCCTAAACCATAAACCCTAAATCCTAAACTCCAAATGTTAAACCCTAAATCCTAAATCCTAAACCCTAATTTCTAAACTCTAAATGTTTAACCCTACACCCTAACCCTGAACCTTAAATTAAAACATTAAACCCTAAACCCAAAAAACTAAACCCTAAATCCTGAACTCCTAACCTTAAACCCTAAAATGTAAAACCTAAAGCCTAAACCCTAAACCTTAGACCTAAAACATCAAACCTAAACTCTAAACCCTAAATCCTAAACCTAATCCTAAACCCTAAATCACAACTCTAAACACTAAATCCTAAATCAAAATATGTTAACCCTAAATATTAAACAGTAAACTCTGAACCCTAAACACAAAACTCTAAACAATAAACCCTAAACTCTAAACCCTAAACCCTAAACCCTAAACTGTAAAACCTAAACCATAAATACTAAACCCTATACCCAAAACTCTAAACCCTAAGCCCTAAAAGATAAACTCTAAACCCTAAACTCTTAACCTTAAACCCTAAACTATGAACCCTATACATAAAATCCTGAACCCAAAACCCTTAACCCTAAACATTAAACATTAAACCCTAAATCGTAAACCATAAACCCTTAACCAAAAACCCTAAACCATAAACCCCAAACTTTAAACCCTAAACCCTGAAACATACACACTAAACACTAAACTCTAAATCATCAACCCTAAACCATGAACCAAAAACCCTAAATCCTAAACTCCAAACCCTAAACATTAAACACTAAACCCTAAACCCTAAACACTAAACCCTAAACCATAAACCCTAAACCTAAATCCCAAACCGTAAACCATATATCATAAAATCTAAATGATAAACTCTAAACCCAAATCCTAAACCAAAACCTAAACCCTAAATCCAAAACTCTAAACCGTAAAAACTAAACCCCAAACCCTAAACCCTAAACCTTAAACCCCAAATCCTAAACTCAAAACCCTATATCCTAACCCTAACCCTAAACTCTAAACCCTAAACCCTAAACCCTAACCATATAACCTAAATCCAAAACCCTAAACCTATATCCTAACCCCTCAACCCTAAAACCTATACTCGAAACCCTAAACATTAAAAACTAAACCCAAAACAGAAAACCCTAAACCATTAACCATAAACCCAAACCATAAACCCTACACTCTAAACCCTAAACACTAAATCCTAAACCCTGAACTCTAAACCCAAAACCATAAACCCTAAATACTAGACTTTAGAACTTAATCCCTAAACTTTAAAGCCTAACCCTAAACCCTAAACCATAAACAATAAATCCTAATTCCTAAACTCTAAACCCTAAACCATAGTCCCTTAACCCAAAAGCCTAAACCATAAACCTACAATTTCTAACCCTAAACACTAAACCCTAAACCTTAAATGCTAAACCCTAAACCTTAAATCCTAAATTTTTAACTCTAAACCCTAAGCCTAATCCTAAACCCTAAATGAAAACTCTAAACCCTAAACTTTAAACCCAAAAGCCTAAATCCTAAACTCCAAACCCTAATATTAAACACTAAACCCTAAACCCTAAACACAAAACCCTAAACCATAAACCATAAACCCTAAACCCTAAGCCCCAAACTCTAAACTATAAACCCTAAACCCTAAACCCTAGACCTTATACCCTAAACACTAAACCCAAAACCCTAAATCCTAAACCATAAACTCTAAACTCTTAACCCTAAACCCTAAACCATAAACCATAAACCATGACCCAAATCCTAAACCCTAAATCAAAATTCAAAACACTAAACCCTAAATCCTAAAATCTAAATCCTAAACAATAAACACAAAACCGTACACCTTAAACCCTAAACCCTAATCACTAAACCATAAACCCTAAACTTTAAATCCTAAACCTTAAACCCTAAACTTTAAACCTTAAACCATAACCCTATATCCAAAACCCTATACCCTAAACCCTTAACCCAAAAGCTACAACTCAAAACCCTGAACCCTAAATCCTAAACTTTAAACCTTAAACCTAAACACTAAAGGCTAAACCCTAAACCCTAAACCATAAACAATAAACCTAAACCCTATACCCTAATCCGTAGACCCTAAACCCTAAACGTTTAACCTACAATTCCAAACCCTAAACCCTAAACCTCAAACCTACAACTCCAAACCCTAAACCCTAAACCTTAAATGCTAAACACTAAACCCTAAATCCTAAATTTTAAACCCTGAACCATAAACCCGAAACCCTAAACCATAAACCCTAAACCATAAACCCTAAATCCTAAACATTAAAACCAAAACCCTAAACCCAAAACCCACAACTTGAAACCCGAAACCCAACACCCTAAACTCTAAACCCTAAACCCTAAATCCTAAACCCTAAACCCTAAACTCTAAAACTTAAGTATTAAATACTAAATGCTAAACCCTAGACTCTAAACCCTGAACCATAAACTCAAAACCCTAAACCCTAAACTATAAACCCTAAGCCATAAACCCTAAATCCTAAACCTTATACCCTAAACCCTAAACCCAAAACCCACAACTCAAAACCCGAAACCCTACACCCTAAACTCTCAACCCTAAACCTTAAGTCCTAATTCCTGAACCATAAACTCTAAATCCTAAAGCGTAAATCCAAACCTCTAAACCTGAAACCTAAAACTCAAAATACTAATCCCCAAACCCAAAACCATAAACCCTAAACTCTAAGCACTAAACATAAAACTCTAAACCCTATAACCTAATACCTAAACCCTAAACCATTAATCATAAACCCTAAACTCTAAACCCTAAATCCTAAACCCTACACACTATACCCTAAACCCTAAATCCTAAACTCCAAATGTTAAACCCTAAACCCTAAACCCTAATTTCTAAACTCTAAATGTTTAACCCTACACCCTAACCCTGAAACCCTAAATTAAAACTTTAAACCCTAAACCCAAAAAACTAAACCCTAAATCCTAAACTACTAACCTTAAACCCTAAACTCTAAAACCTAAAGCCTAAACCCTAAACCTTTGACCTACAACATCAAACCCTAAACTCTAAACCCTAAATCCTAAACCCTAAATCACAACTCGAAATGCTAAATCCTAAATAAACATATCTTAACCATAAATATTATATAGTAAACTCTGAACCCTAAACACAAAACTCTAAACAATAAACCCTAAACTCTAAACCCTAAACCATAAACCCTAAACTGTAAAACCTAAAACCTAAATACGAAACCCTATACCCAAAACTCTAAACCCTAAGCCCTCAATGATAAACTATAAACCCTAAACTTTTAACCCTAAACCCTAAATTATAAATCCTATACCCTAAAGCTAAACCCAAAACCCTTAACCCTAAACATTAAACATTAAACCCTAAACCATAAACAATAAACCATTAACCAAAAACCCTAAACCATAAACCCCAAACTTTAAAACCCTAAACCCTAAACCATACACCTAAACACTAAACTCTAAATCCTCAACCCTAAACCTTAAACCAAAAACACTAAATCCTAAACTCCAAACCCTAAACATTAAACGCTAAACGCTAAACCCTAAACACTAAACGCTAAACCATAAATCCTATGCCATAAACCCTAAACCTAAATCCCAAACCCTAAACCATATATCAAAACTCTAAATGATAAACTCTAAACCCAAAACCTAAACCAAAACCCTAAACCCTACATCCAAAACTCTAAACCCTAAAAACTAAACCCCACACCCTAAACCCTAAACCTTAAACCCCAAATCCTAAACTCAAAACCCTATATACTAACCCTAAACCTTAAACCCTAAACCCTAAACCATAAACCATATATCCTAACCCAAATCCTAAACCCTAAATCAAAACTCAAAATTCTAAACCCTAAATCCTAAAATCTAAATCCTAAACGTTAAACACAAAACCCTAAATCTTAAACCCTAAACCATAAACACTAAACCATAAACACTAAACTCAAAACCCTAAACTTTAAATCCTAAATCTTAAACACTAAACTCTAAACCCTAAACCATAACCCTATATCCAAAACCCTATACACTAAACCCTTAACACAAATGCTACAACTCAAAACCCTAAACCCTAAAACCTAAATTATAAATCTTAAACCCAAAACACTAAAGGCAAAACCCAAAACCCTAAACCATAAACAACAAAACCTAAACCCTAAACCTTAATTCGTAGACCCTAAACCCTAAACCTTAAACCTATAACTCCAAACCCTAAACCCTAAACCTCAAGCCGACAACTCCAAATCGTAAACCCTAAACCTTAAATGCTAAACACTAAACCCTAAATCCTAAATTTTAAACACTAAACCATAAACCCTAAACTTTAAATCCTAAACCTTAAATCCTAAACCCTAAACCTAAATCCTAAACCCTAATTCCTAAAATTTAAATGTTAAATCCTAAACCCTAACCCTAAAACCTAAATATAAAATTTTAAACCCTAAACCCTAAACCCTAAACCCTAAATCCTAAACTCCTAACCTTAATCCTAAATCCTAAATTCTAATCCCTAACCCCAATCCTAAACCGTAAATCAAAATTCTAAACCCTAAACCCTAAATCTTAAACTCTAAACCCTAAATATTAAACACTAAACCCTAAACCATAGACCATAAACCCTAAACCCGAAACTCTAAACCCTAAACCCTAAACCCAAAACCCTAAACCCTAAACCTTCAACCCTAAACTATAAATTGTAAACCATAAACCCTAACACCTAAACCCAAAACCAATAACTCAAAACTGTAAACCCTAAACCCTAAATTATAAACCCTAAACCCTAAACCCTAAAGCCTAAACCCTAACCATAAAACCTAATTCCTAAACACTAAATCCTAAACCCTAAACCCTAAACTCTAAACCTTAAACATTAAATACTAAACGCTAAACCCTAAACTGTAAACCCTGAACCATAAACTCAAAACCCTAAACCCTAAACTATAAACCCTAAGCCATAAACCCTAAATCCTAAACCTTATACCCTAAACCCTAAACCCAAAACCCACAACTCGAAACCTGAAACCCTATACCCTAAACTCTAAACCCTAAACCCTAAATCCTAAACCCTAAACCATAAACTCTAAACCCTAAAGTGTAAATCCAAATCTCTAAACCTGAAACCTAAAACTCAAAATACTAAACCCCAAATCCAAAGCCCTAAACCCTAACCCTAAACCCTAAACTCTAAGCACTAAACCCAAAACTCTAAACCCTATAACCTAATACCTAAACCCTAAACCATTAATCATAAACCCTAAACTCTAAACCCTAAATCCTAAACCCTAAACCCTAAACTCTAAACCTTAAACATTAAATACTAAATGCTAAACCCTAAACTGTAAACCCTGACCCATAAACTCAAAACACTAAACCCTAAACTATAAACCCTAAGCCATAAACCCTAAATCCTAAACGTTATACCCTAAACTCTAAACCCAAAACCCACAACTCAAAACCTGAAACCCTATACCCTAAACTCTAAACCCTAAACCCTAAATCCTAAACCCTAAACCATAAACTCTAAACCCTAAAGTGTAAATCCAAATCTCTAAACCTGAAACCTAAAACTCAAAATACTAAACCCCAAATCCAAAACCCTAAACCCTAACCCTAAACCCTAAACTCTAAGCACTAAACCCAAAACTCTAATCCCAATAACCTAATACCTAAACCCTAAACCATTAATCATAAACCCTAAACTCTAAACCCTAAATCCTAAACCCTACACCCTAAACCATAAACCCTAAATCCTAAACTCCAAATGTTAAACCCTAAATCCTAAATCCTAAACCCTAATTTCTAAACTCTAAATGTTTAACCCTACACCCTAACCCTGAACCTTAAATTAAAACATTAAACCCTAAACCCAAAAAACTAAACCCTAAATCCTGAACTCCTAACCTTAAACCCTAAAATGTAAAACCTAAAGCCTAAACCCTAAACCTTAGACCTAAAACATCAAACCTAAACTCTAAACCCTAAATCCTAAACCTAATCCTAAACCCTAAATCACAACTCTAAACACTAAATCCTAAATCAAAATATGTTAACCCTAAATATTAAACAGTAAACTCTGAACCCTAAACACAAAACTCTAAACAATAAACCCTAAACTCTAAACCCTAAACCCTAAACCCTAAACTGTAAAACCTAAACCATAAATACTAAACCCTATACCCAAAACTCTAAACCCTAAGCCCTAAACGATAAACTCTAAACCCTAACCTCTTAACCTTAAACCCTAAACTATGAACCCTATACATAAAATCCTGAACCCAAAACCCTTAACCCTAAACATTAAACATTAAACCCTAAATCGTAAACCATAAACCCTTAACCAAAAACCCTAAACCATAAACCCCAAACTTTAAACCCTAAACCCTGAAACATACACACTAAACACTAAACTCTAAATCATCAACCCTAAACCATGAACCAAAAACCCTAAATCCTAAACTCCAAACCCTAAACATTAAACACTAAACCCTAAACCCTAAACACTAAACCCTAAACCATAAACCCTAAACCTAAATCCCAAACCGTAAACCATATATCATAAAATCTAAATGATAAACTCTAAACCCAAATCCTAAACCAAAACCTAAACCCTAAATCCAAAACTCTAAACCCTAAAAACTAAACCCCAAACCCTAAACCCTAAACCTTAAACCCCAAATCCTAAACTCAAAACCCTATATCCTAACCCTAAACCCTAAACTCTAAACCCTAAACCCTAAACCCTAACCATATAACCTAAATCCAAAACCCTAAACCTATATCCTAACCCCTAAACCCTAAAACCTATACTCGAAACCCTAAACATTAAAAACTAAACCCAAAACAGAAAACCCTAAACCATTAACCATAAACCCAAACCATAAACCCTACACTCTAAACCCTAAACACTAAATCCTAAACCCTAAACTCTAAACCCAAAACCATAAACCCTAAATACTAGACTTTAGACCTTAATCCCTAAACTTTAAAGCCTAACCCTAAACCCTAAACCATAAACAATAAATCCTAATTCCTAAACTCTAAACCCTAAACCATAGTCCCTTAACCCAAAACCCTAAACCATAAACCTACAATTTCTAACCCTAAACACTAAACCCTAAACCTTAAATGCTAAACCCTAAACCTTAAATCCTAAATTTTTAACTCTAAACCCTAAGCCTAATCCTAAACCCTAAATGAAAACTCTAAACCCTAAACTTTAAACCCAAAAGCCTAAATCCTAAACTCCAAACCCTAATATTAAACACTAAACCCTAAACCCTAAACACAAAACCCTAAACCATAAACCATAAACCCTAAACCCTAAGCCCCAAACCCTAAACTATAAACCCTAAACCCTAAACCCTAGACCTTATACCCTAAACACTAAACCCAAAACCCTAAATCCTAAACCATAAACTCTAAACTCTTAACCCTAAACCCTAAACCATAAACCATAAACCATGACCCAAATCCTAAACCCTAAATCAAAATTCAAAACACTAAACCCTAAATCCTAAAATCTAAATCCTAAACAATAAACACAAAACCGTACACCTTAAACCCTAAACCCTAATCACTAAACCATAAACCCTAAACTTTAAATCCTAAACCTTAAACCCTAAACTTTAAACCTTAAACCATAACCCTATATCCAAAACCCTATACCCTAAACCCTTAACCCAAAAGCTACAACTCAAAACCCTGAACCCTAAATCCTAAACTTTAAACCTTAAACCTAAACACTAAAGGCTAAACCCTAAACCCTAAACCATAAACAATAAACCTAAACCCTATACCCTAATCCGTAGACCCTAAACCCTAAACGTTTAACCTACAATTCCAAACCCTAAACCCTAAACCTCAAACCTACAACTCCAAACCCTAAACCCTAAACCTTAAATGCTAAACACTAAACCCTAAATCGTAAATTTTAAACCCTGAACCATAAACCCGAAACCCTAAACCATAAACCCTAAACCATAAACCCTAAATCCTAACCATTAAAACCAAAACCCTAAACCCAAAACCCACAACTCGAAACCCGAAACCCAACACCCTAAACTCTAAACCCTAAACCCTAAATCCTAAACCCTAAACCCTAAACTCTAAAACTTAAGTATTAAATACTAAATGCTAAACCCTAGACTCTAAACCCTGAACCATAAACTCAAAACCCTAAACCCTAAACTCTAAATCCTAAAGCGTAAATCCAAACCTCTAAACCTGAAACCTAAAACTCAAAATACTAATCCCCAAACCCAAAACCCTAAACCCTAAACTCTAAGCACTAAACATAAAACTCTAAACCCTATAACCTAATACCTAAACCCTAAACCATTAATCATAAACCCTAAACTCTAAACCCTAAATCCTAAACCCTACACCCTATACCCTAAACCCTAAATCCTAAACTCCAAATGTTAAACCCTAAACCCTAAACCCTAATTTCTAAACTCTAAATGTTTAACCCTACACCCTAACCCTGAAACCCTAAATTAAAACTTTAAACCCTAAACCTAAAAAACTAAACCCTAAATCCTAAACTACTAACCTTAAACCCTAAACTCTAAAACCTAAAGCCTAAACCCTAAACCTTTGACCTACAACATCAAACCCTAAACTCTAAACCCTAAATCCTAAACCCTAAATCACAACTCGAAACGCTAAATCCTAAATAAACATATCTTAACCATAAATATTATATAGTAAACTCTGAACCCTAAACACAAAACTCTAAACAATAAACCCTAAACTCTAAACCCTAAACCATAAACCCTAAACTGTAAAACCTAAAACCTAAATACGAAACCCTATACCCAAAACTCTAAACCCTAAGCCCTCAATGATAAACTATAAACCCTAAACTTTTAACCCTAAACCCTAAATTATAAATCCTATACCCTAAAGCTAAACCCAAAACCCTTAACCCTAAACATTAAACATTAAACCCTAAACCATAAACAATAAACCATTAACCAAAAACCCTAAACCATAAACCCCAAACTTTAAACCCTAAACCCTAAACCATACACCCTAAACACTAAACTCTAAATCCTCAACCCTAAACCTTAAACCAAAAACACTAAATCCTAAACTCCAAACCCTAAACATTAAACGCTAAACGCTAAACCCTAAACACTAAACGCTAAACCATAAATCCTATGCCATAAACCCTAAACCTAAATCCCAAACCCTAAACCATATATCAAAAACTCTAAATGATAAACTCTAAACCCAAAACCTAAACCAAAACCCTAAACCCTACATCCAAAACTCTAAACCCTAAAAACTAAACCCCAAACCCTAAACCCTAAACCTTAAACCCCAAATCCTAAACTCAAAACCCTATATACTAACCCTAAACCTTAAACCCTAAACCCTAAACCATAAACCATATATCCTAACCCAAATCCTAAACCCTAAATCAAAACTCAAAATTCTAAACCCTAAATCCTAAAATCTAAATCCTAAACGTTAAACACAAAACCCTAAATCTTAAACCCTAAACCATAAACACTAAACCATAAACACTAAACTCAAAACCCTAAACTTTAAATCCTAAATCTTAAACACTAAACTCTAAACCCTAAACCATAACCCTATATCCAAAACCCTATACACTAAACCCTTAACACAAATGCTACAACTCAAAACCCTAAACCCTAAAACCTAAATTATAAATCTTAAACCCAAAACACTAAAGGCAAAACCCAAAACCCTAAACCATAAACAACAAAACCTAAACCCTAAACCTTAATTGAGACCCTAAACCCTAAACCTTAAACCTATAACTCCAAACCCTAAACCCTAAACCTCAAGCCGACAACTCCAAATCGTAAACCCTAAACCTTAAATGCTAAACACTAAACCCTAAATCCTAAATTTTAAACACTAAACCATAAACCCTAAACTTTAAATCCTAAACCTTAAATCCTAAACCCTAAACCTAAACCCTAAACCCTAATTCCTAAAATTTAAATGTTAAATCCTAAACCCTAACCCTAAAACCTAAATATAAAATTTTAAACCCTAAACCCTAAACCCTAAACCCTAAATCCTAAACTCCTAACCTTAATCCTAAATCCTAAATTCTAATCCCTAACCCCAATCCTAAACCGTAAATCAAAATTCTAAACCCTAAACCCTAAATCTTAAACTCTAAACCCTAAATATTAAACACTAAACCCTAAACCATAGACCATAAACCCTAAACCCGAAACTCTAAACCCTAAACCCTAAACCCAAAACCCTAAACCCTAAACCTTCAACCCTAAACTATAAATTGTAAACCATAAACCCTAAAACCTAAACCCAAAACCAATAACTCAAAACTGTAAACCCTAAACCCTAAATTATAAACCATAAACCCTAAACCCTAAAGCCTAAACCCTAACCATAAAACCTAATTCCTAAACACTAAATCCTAAACCCTAAACCCAAACCCTAACCCCTAAACCCTAAATCCTAAATTTTAAACCCTAAACATGAGAAAATGGTCTAAAACCCCCCAACCTATACCTGAAATCCCAACTACACACTCTAACTTCACGGGTGTCCTATCACCCCCCTAAACTATTTAAAAATAAATTATTTTAATAAAATTTCCACGCGTCAAACGCGTGCAGTTCCACATGTCAAATGCGTTCATTTCACTTATCAACATAAATGTGGTTGTGAATTTTTAGGTGTGTAATTATTTCAATTTTTAATAGTTTAGGGGGGTGATAATTTAGTTTTAAACAGTTTAGGGGGTGATAGGACACCCGTGAAGTTAGAGTGTGTAGTTGGGATTTCGGGTATAGATTGGGGGGGTTTTAGACCATTTTCTCCCCTAAACATTAAACACTAAATGTTAAACCCTAAACCCTAAACCATAAAATCTAAACTATAAACCCTAAACCTAAAGCCTAATTCCTAATCTCTAAATGTTAAATGCTAAACCCTAACCCTAAAACCTAAATATAAAATTTTAAACCCTAAATCCTAAACTGTTAACCTTAATCCTAAATCCTAAATTCTGATCCCTAACCCCAATCCTAAACCATAAATCAAAATTCTAAACCCTAAACCCTAAATCCTAAATTCTAAATCCTAAACATTAAACACTAAACCCAAAACCAGAGACCATAAACCCTAAACCCGAAACTGTAAACCCTAAACCCGAAACCCTAAACCCAAACCCTAACCCCTAAACCCTAAATCCTAAATTTTAAACCCTAAACATTAAACACTAAATGTTAAATGCTAAACCCTAAACCATAAACTCTAAACTATAAACCCTAAACTCTAAACCCTAAACCCTAAATTCTAAACCCAAAACCCTACACCCTAAATTATAAACCATAAACACTTAAATCCTAAATCCTAACTTAGAGTTTAGTGTTTCGGGTTTTGAGTTGTAGGTTTTGGGTTTAGGGTTTAGGGTTTAGGGTTTAGAGTGTAGGTTTTAGGATTTAGGTTTTATGGTTTAGAGTATAGAATTTCAGGTTTATGGTTTAGGGTTTAGAGTTTAGGGTTTATGGTTTAGGGCTTTTGGTGTAGGGTTTAAGGTTTAATGTTTAGGGTTTAGAGTTTAGGATTTAAGGTTTAGGGTTTAGGGTTTAGGGTTTTGAGTTATAGATTTTGGGTTTTGGGTTTAGGGTTTAGGGTATAGGGTGTAGGATTTAGGGTTTATGGATTAGGGTTTAGGGTTTAAGGTTTAGTGTTTAGGGTTTAGGGTTTAGAGTTTAGAGATTAGAGATTAGTTTTTATAGTTTAGGGTTTATGATTTAGGCTTTAATATTTAGGGTTTAAGGTTTTGAGTTTTGGATTTAGGGTTTGTGTTGAGGGTTTAAAGTTTAGATTTAGGGTTTTGGGTTAGGGTTTAACATTTAGACTTTAGGATTTATTGTTTAGGCTTTAGACTTTGGGTTTTATAGTTTTGATTTAGGGTTTAGGATTAGGTTTAGTGTTTAGGGTATAGGGTTTAGGATTTAGGGTTTAGATTTTAAGGTTTGTTGTTGTAGGTTTAAATTTTAGGGTTTTGGGTTTATGGTTTATGGTTTAGCGTGTAGGGTTAAGTGTTTAGAGTTTAGGGTTTAGCATTTAGGGTTTAGGGTTTAGGGTTTAGGCTTTAGAATTTAGGGTTTAAGGTTAGGAGTTTAAGATTTAGGGTTTAGGGTTTAGGATTTTTGGTTTTGGGTTTAGGGTTTAGTGTTTAATGTTTTGGGATTAGAGTTTAGGCTTTAGGGTTTAGAGTTTAAGGTTTAGGGTTTAGAGTTTTGATTTAGGGTTCAGGATTAGGTTTAGGGTTTAGGGTTTAAGTTTTTGATTTAGTGTTAGGGTTTAGGGTTTAGGGTTTGGGGTTTAGGGTTTATGGTTTGGGGTTTAGGGTTTATGGTTTAGGGTTTAGGGTTTAGGTTTTAGGGTTTAGGTTTTAATGTTTATGGTTTTGAGTTGTAGGTTTATAGTTTAGGGTATAGGGTTTAGAGTTTAGGGTTGATGATTTATTTTTTAGAGTTTAATGTTTAGTGTTTAGAGTTTAGTGTTTACGGCTTAGGGTTTGGAGTTGTAGGTTTAAAGTTTAGGGTTTAGAATTTAGCATTTATTGTTTATGGTTTAGTGTTTAGGATTTAGTTTTTAGTGTTTAGGGTTTAAGGTTTCGAGTTTATGATTTAGGGTTTTGGGTTTAGGGATTAAAGTTTAGGTTCTGGGTTTAGGGTTTAGGATTTAGGTTAGGGTTTAACATTTAGAGTTTAGGATTTATGGTTTAGGGTTTAGACTTGTGTATTTAGGGTTAGCGTTAGGGTTTAGGGTTTAGGATTTAGGGTTTAGGGTTTAGGGTTTACTATTTCGAGGTGTATGTTTAGGGTTTAGGGATTAAGGTTTAGTGTTTAGGATTTAGAGTTTAGGGTTTAGGGTTTAGGGTTTAGTGTTTTGGGTTTAGAGTTTAGGGTTTATGGTTTACAGTTTAGTGTATTGGGTTTAGCGTTCAGTGTTGAATGTTTAGGGTTTAGAGTTTAGGATTTAGGATTTAGGATTGAATGCTTATGGTTTATAGTTTTGATTTAGGGTTTAGGATTAGGGTTCGTGTATAGGGTATAGGGTTTAGGATTTAGGGTTTATTGTTGTTGTTTTAAAGTTTAGGGTTTAGGGTTTATGGTTTATGGTTTAGCAAGTGGGGTTAAGTGTTTAGAGTTTAGGGTTTAGCATTTAGGGTTTAGAGGCTTTAGGATTTAGAGTTTAGGGTTTAATGTTAGGAGTTTAGGATTTAGGATTTAGTGTTTGGGGTTTTTGGTTTAGGGTTTAGGGTTTAGTGTTTAATGTTTTGGAATTAGAGTTTAGGCTTTAGGGTTTAGAGTTTTGATTTAGGGTTTAGATTTTAGGGTTCAGGATAAAGGTTAAGGTTTAGGGTTTTGGGTTTAGGGTTTAGGGTTTAGGGTTAGGATTTAGGGTTTCGAGTTTAAGGTTTAGACTTTAGCATTTAGAGTTTAGGGTTTACGGTTTAGGTTTTAGGTTTTAGGGTTTAGGGTTTAATGTTTGTGGTTTTCAATTGTAGGTTTAAGGTTTAGGGTTTAGGGTTTAGAGTTTAGGATTTATGGTTTATTATTTAGAGTTTAATGTTTACTGTTTAGGGTTGAACGTTTAGGGCTTAGGGTTTGGAGTTGTAGGTTTAAGGTTTAGGGTTTGAATTTTGCATTTATTGTTTATGATTTAGGTTGTAGGATTTAGGCTTTAGTGTTTAGGGGTTAAGGTTTCGAGTTTAGGATTTAGGGTTTACGATTTAAAGTTTACATTTGGGATTTAGGGTTTAGGATTTTGGTTAGGTTTTAACATTTAGAGTTTAGGATTTATGAAACTCTGAACAGCAAACCTTAAACTCTAAACCCTAAAGCCTAAACTCTAATACCAAAACATTAAACACTAAACCCTAAACCCAAAACCAAAAACCCTAAACACTAAACCCAAAATCCTAAACACCTAACCTTAAACCCTAAACTCTAAAGCCTAAAGGCTAAACCCTAAACCCTAAATGCTAAACCCTAAACTCTAAACCCTTAACCCTACTTCCTAAACCATAAACCATAAACCCTAACACTAAACTTTAAACCTACAACAACAAACCCTAAAACCTTAACCCTAAATCCTAAACACTAACCCTAATCCTAAACCCTAAATCAAAACAATAAACACTAAGAATTAAACCCTAAACCCTAAATCTTAAAATCTAAATCCTAAACATTGAACACTAAACGCTAAACCCTAAACACTAAACGGTAAACCAGAAATCCTAAACTCTAAACCCAAAACACTAAACCCTAAACCCTAAACCCTAAACTCTAAAACCTAAACCCTAAACCCTAAAACATAAACTCTAATCCTTAACCCTAAACCCTAAACCCTAAACCTTAAACCATAAACCATAAACCATAAACCCTAAACCAACAAAACATAACCCAAAACCCTAAACCCTAAATCCTAAACCCTAACACTAGATCCTAAATCTGAAACTCTAAACCCTAAACATTAAAAACTAAACCCTCAACCATAAACCCTACACTCTAAACCCTAAACCATAAATCCTAAATCCTCAACCCTAAACCCTAAAACCTAAATCCTAAACCCTATACACTAAACCTTAAACCCAAAACCTACAACTTGAAACCCTAAACCCTAAACCCTAAGCCCTAAATCTTAAATCCTAACCATACACAATAAACCATAAACCATAAACCCTAAACCCTAAACCCTAAACATTAAACCCAAAACCCTAAACCCTAAAATATAAACCCTAAATCCTAAACTCTAAATGTTAAACCCTAAACACTAAACCCTAACCCTATTCCTAAACCCTAAACCCTACAACCAAACTTTAAACCCTAAACCCTTAACCTTGAACCCTAAACCTTAAACCCATAAAACTAAAGACTTAACCCTAAAACCTAAACCCTAAACCCAAAACCATAAACTCTAAACCCTAAACCCTAAACCCTAAACCATATTCCTTAAGCACTAATCCCTAACCCCTAACCCTAACCCTAATCCTAAACCCTAAATCAAAACTCTAAACCCTAAACCCTAAACCCTTAATCCTAAACTCTAAATGTTAAACACTAAACAGTAATTCCTAAACTCTAAAAGTTAAACCGTAACTGTAATAAACCCTAAACCCTAAATCCTAACCCTAAATTCTAACACATAAACCCTAAATCCTGCAACATAAATCCTAACCCTTAAATCTTTAACCATAAACCCTAATCTCTAAACCTTAAATCCTAAACCCTAAATTTTAAACCCTAAATTCTAAACTCTAAACCCTACACTCTAAACCCTAAGCACTAAATCCTAAACCCTAATCCCTAAACCTAACCCTAAATCCTATATCCTAAACCATAATCCCTAAACACTAATCCCTAAACCCTAAACCCTAACCCTAATCCTAAACCCTAAATCAAAATTCTAAACCCTAAACCCTAAACCCTAAATTCTAAACTCTAAATGTTAAACACTAAACACTAATTCCTAAACTCTAAAAGTTAAACCCTAACTGTAATAAACCCTAAACCCTAACCCTAAATCCTAACACATAAACCCTAAATCCTACAACATAAACCCTAAACCTTAAATCTTTAACAATAAACCCTAAACTCTAAACCTTAAATCCTAAACATTAAATTTTAAACCCTAAATCCTAAACTCTAAACCCTAAATCCTAAATCCTAAACCCTAAATCCTACAACATAAACCCTAAACCTTAAATCTTTAACAATAAACCCTAAACACTAAACCTTAAATCCCAAACCCTAATTTTGAAACCCTAAATCCTAAACCCTAAACCATAAACCTAACCCTAAATCCTAAATCTAAAACCCTACACTCTAAACCCAAAACACTAAATCCTAAATCCTAAACCATAACCCTAACCCTAAATACTAAAGTCTAGACCCTAAACCATAAATCCTAAATTCTAAATGTTAAACCCTAACCCAAATCCTGAACCCTAAACCTTAAACCTAAATTTTAAACCCTAAGCCCAAAACCCAAAATCCTAAACTCGAAACCTTAAACCCTAAACCCTACAACCTAAATCCTAAACCCAAAACCATAAACCCTAAAATATAAACCCTAAACCCTAAACCCTAAACCATAAACCCAAAACCCAAAACCTACACCTCAAAACGCTAAACCCTAAATACTAAACTTTAAACCAAAAACATTAAACCCAAAACCCTAAACCACAAACCCTAAACTCTAAACCCTAAACCCGAAATTCTATACTCTAAACCATAAAACCTCAATCCTAAATCCTAAAACCTATACTCTAAATCCTAAACTCAAAACATACAACTCGAAACCCTAAACCCTAAACTCTAAACCCTAAATGCTAAATCCTAAACCTACAATTCGAAACCCTAAACCAAAAATCCAAAACCCTAAACCCTACCTTAAACCCTAAACCCTAAACACTAAACCAAAAACCATAAACCCTAAAACATAATACCAAAAACCTAAACCCATAACCATAAACCCTAAACTCTAAACCCTAAATCCTAAACCCTAAACCCTAAACCCTAACTCTAAACCCTAAACCCTATACCCTAAACCCTAAACCCTAACCCTAACCCTAAATCCTAAAGCCTCAACCCTAAACCATAAATCCTAAACTCTAAGTGTTAAAGCCTAAACCGAATCGTAAGCCCTAAACCCTAAATGTAAACTTTAAACCATAAACCCTAAACCCTAAATCCTAAACTAGAAACCTTAAAACCAAGACACTAAACCCTAAGTCCTACACCCTAAACCATAAACAATAAATGCTAAACTCTAAACCCTAAACCTTAAACATACAACTCAAAACCCTAGGCCCTAAATGCTAAACCCGAAACACTAAACATTAAACCCTAAATAATAAACCATAAAACCTAAACTCTAAACCCCAAGCCCTAAACCTTAAACCTACAACTCAAAACCATAAAAAATAAACCCTAAACCCTAAAACCTAAAACCTAAAACCTAAACCCTAAATCCTCACCCTAAACCCTAACCCTAATCCTGAACCCTAAATCCTAAACCCTAAATAAAAACTCTAAACCCTAAACCTTAAACTCTAAACCCTAAAGCCTAAACTCTAATCCCAAAACATTAAACACAAAACCCTAAGCCCAAAACCAAAAACCCTAAACCCTAAACTTTAAACCCTAAACCCTAAACCCTAAACCATAAACCCTAAACCATAAACTAAAAACCCTAAACCACAAACCCTAAATCCAAAACCCTATACTCTAACTCTAAACCCAAAATATACAACTTGAAACCCTAAACCCTAGACCATAAGCCATAAACCCTAAACCACAAACCCTCAATTCTAAATCCTAAACATTAAACCTAAAACTCCAAACCCTAAATCCTAAACCCTAAATCGAAAACCTAAAACTCAAAATCCAAAACCATAAACCAAAAACCCTAAACCCTAAAATTTAAAACCTAAACTCTAAACCCAAAACACTAAACCCTAAACCCTAAATCCTAAACTCTAAAACCTAAACCCTAAACCCTGAAACATAAACTCTAATCCTTAACCCTAAACCCTAAACCCTAAACCTTAAACCATAAACCATAAACCCTAAACCTTAAACCAACAAAACATAACCCAAAACCCTAAACCCTAAATCCTAAACCCTAACACTAGATCCTAAATCTGAAACTCTAAACCCTAAACATTAAAAACTAAACCCTAAACCATAAACCCTACACTCTAAACCCTAAACCATAAATCCTAAATCCTAAACCCTAAATCCTAAAACCTAAATCCTAAACCCTATACACTAAACCTTAAACCCAAAACCTACAACTTGAAACCCTAAACCCTAAACCCTAAGCCCTAAATCTTAAATCCTAACCATACACAATAAACCATAAACCATAAACCCTAAACCCTAAACCCTAAACATTAAAACCAAAACCCTAAACCCTAAAATATAAACCCTAAATCCTAAACTCTAAATGTTAAACCCTAAACACTAAACCCTAACCCTATTCCTAAACCCTAAACCCTACAACCAAACTTTAAACCCTAAACCCTTAACCTTGAACCCTAAACCTTAAACCCATAAAACTAAAGACTTAACCCTAAAACCTAAACCCTAAACCCAAAACCATAAACTCTAAAACCTAAACCCTAAACCCTAAACCATATTCCTTAAGCACTAATCCCTAACCCCTAACCCTAACCCTAATCCTAAACCCTAAATCAAAACTCTAAACCCTAAACCCTAAACACTTAATCCTAAACTCTAAATGTTAAACACTAAACAGTAATTCCTAAACTCTAAAAGTTAAACCAGAATCAGAATAAACCCTAAACCCTAAATCCTAACCCTAAATTCTAACACATAAACCCTAAATCCTGCAACATAAATCCTAACCCTTAAATCTTTAACCATAAACCCTAATCTCTAAACCTTAAATCCTAAACCCTAAATTTTAAACCCTAAATTCTAAACTCTAAACCCTACACTCTAAACCCTAAGCACTAAATCCTAAACCCTAATCCCTAAACCTAACCCTAAATCCTATATCCTAAACCATAATCCCTAAACACTAATCCCTAAACCCTAAATTCTAAACTCTAAATGTTAAACACTAAACACTAATTCCTAAACTCTAAAAGTTAAACCCTAACTGTAATAAACCCTAAACCCTAACCCTAAATCCTAACACATAAACCCTAAATCCTACAACATAAATCCTAAACCTTAAATCTTTAACAATAAACCCTAAACTCTAAACCTTAAATCCTAAACATTAAATTTTAAACCCTAAATCCTAACTCTAAACCCTAAATCCTAAATCCTAAACCCTAAATCCTACAACATAAACCCTAAACCTTAAATCTTTAACAATAAACCCTAAACACTAAACCTTAAATCCCAAACCCTAATTTTGAAACCCTAAATCCTAAACCCTAAACCATAAACCTAACCCTAAATCCTAAATCTAAAACCCTACACTCTAAACCCAAAACACTAAATCCTAAACCCTAAACCCTAACCCTAACCCTAAATACTAAAGTCTAGACCCTAAACCATAAATCCTAAATTCTAAATGTTAAACCCTAACCCAAATCCTGAACCCTAAACCTTAAACCTAAATTTTAAACCCTAAGCCGAAAACCCAAAATCCTAAACTCGAAACCTTAAACCCTAAACCCTACAACCTAAATCCTAAACTCAAAACCATAAACCCTAAAATCTAAACCCTAAACCCTAACCCCAACCCTAAATACTAAAGTCTAGACCCTAAACCATAAATCCTAAATTCTAAATGTTAAACCCTAACCCAAATCCTGAACCCTAAACCTTAAACCTAAATTTTAAACACTAAGCCCAAAACCCAAAATCCTAAACTCGAAACCCTAAACCCTAAACCCTACAACCTAAATCCTAAACTCAAAACCATAAACCCTAAAATCTAAATCCTAAACCCTAAACCCTAAAATATAAACCCTAAACCCTAAACCCTAAACCATAAACCCAAAACCCAAAACCTACACCTCAAAACGCTAAACCCTAAATACTAAACTTTAAACCAAAAACATTAAACCCAAAACACTAAACCACAAACCCTAAACTCTAAACCCTAAACCCGAAATTCTATACTCTAAACCATAAAACCTCAATCCTAAATCCTAAAACCTATACTCTAAATCCTAAACTCAAAACATACAACTCGAAACCCTAAACCCTAAACTCTAAACCCTAAATGCTAAATCCTAAACCTACAATTCGAAACCCTAAACCAAAAATCCAAAACCCTAAACCCTACCTTAAACCCTAAACCCTACCTTAAACCCTAAACCCTAAACACTAAACCAAAAACCATAAACCCTAAAACATAATACCAAAAACCTAAACCCATAACCATAAACCCTAAACTCTAAACCCTAAATCCTAAACCCTAAACCCTAAACCCTAACTCTAAACCCTAAACCCTATACCCTAAACCCTAAACCCTAACCCTAACCCTAAATCCTAAAGCCTCAACCCTAAACCATAAATCCTAAACTCTAAGTGTTAAAGCCTAACCCGAATCGTAAGCCCTAAACCCTAAATGTAAACTTTAAACCATAAACCCTAAACCCTAAATCCTAAACTAGAAACCTTAAAACCAAGACACTAAACCCTAAGTCCTACACCCTAAACCATAAACAATAAATGCTAAACTCTAAACCCTAAACCTTAAACATACAACTCAAAACCCTAGGCCCTAAATGCTAAACCCGAAACACTAAACATTAAACCCTAAATAATAAACCATAAAACCTAAACTCTAAACCCCAAGCCCTAAACCTTAAACCTACAACTCAAAACCATAAAAATAAAACCCTAAACACTAAAACATAAAACCTAAAACCTAAACCCAAATCCTCACCCTAAACCCTAACCCTAATCCTGAACCCTAAATCCTAAACCCTAAATAAAAACTCTAAACCCTAAATCTTAAACTCTAAACCCTAAAGCCTAAACTCTAATCCCAAAACATTAAACACAAAACCCTAAGCCCAAAACCAAAAACCCTAAACCCTAAACTTAAACCCTAAACCCTAAACCCTAAACCTAAATCCTAAACCATAAACCCTAAACCATAAACTAAAAACCCTAAACCACAAACCCTAAATCCAAAACCCTATACTCTAACTCTAAACCCAAAATATACAACTTGAAACCCTAAACCCTAGACCATAAGCCATAAACCCTAAACCACAAACCCTCAATTCTAAATCCTAAACATTAAACCTAAAACTCCAAACCCTAAATCCTAAACCCTAAATCGAAAACCTAAAACTCAAAATCCAAAACCATAAACCAAAAACCCTAAACCCTAAAATTTAAAACCTAAACACTAAATTCAAATATTAAACCCTAAACCCTAAACCATAAACTCTAAACCCTAATCCCTAAATCCTAAACCCTAAACCCTAAACCTAGAACTAGAATAGCTAAACCCTAAACTCTAAACCAAAAACCCTAAGCCTTAAACCCTAAACCGTAAACACTAAACCAAAAAGCCTGAACCCTAAAACCTAATGCCTAAACACTTAAACCTTAACGTCAAACCCTAAACCCTAAATGCTAAATCCTAAACCCTAAACCCTAAATGCTAAATCCTAAACCCTAAACCCTAAATCCTAAACCTAAAACCCAACCTAAAATCCTAAACCCTAAACCCTAAATCCTAGACATTAAATGTTAAACCCTAACCCTAATCCTAAACCTTAAAACCTAAATCCAAACTTTAAACCCTAAATCCGAAACCCTAAACCCTAAACTCTAAATCGTGAACAATAAAATCCTAAACCCTAAATCCAAAACTCTAAACCTAAACCCTAAACACTAAAGCCTAAACCCTAAACCCTAAACCATAAATAATAAACCCTAAACACTAAACCATAAACCATAAACCATAAAAGCTAAACCCTAAACCTTAACCCTACAACTCCAAATCCTAAACCCAAAAGCTTAAACCCTAAACCCTAAACAATAAACCTCAAACCATAAATCCTAGACACTAAACATTAAAACCTAAACCCTAAACCCTAAAACCTATACCCAAAACCCTAACTCTCTAAAACCGTAAATCCTAAACCCTAAACCCTAAATCCTATATTCTAAATGTTAAACCCTAAACCCTAAGCCCTAACATTAATCCTAAACCCTAAACCCTACATCCAAACTTTAAACCCTAAACCATAAACCTCAAATCCTAAACTCTAAACCTTAAACCTCAAAACTAAAGCCTTAACCCTAAATCTTAAACTCTAAATCCTAAACCCTAAACCTTAAACCATAAACTCTAAACTTTTAACCCTAAACCCTAAATCCTAAATCATAATCCCTAAACCCTAAACCCTAAACCATAACAGTAATCCTAAACCCCAAATAAAAACTCTAAACCCTAAACTTTAAACCCTAAACAATAAATCCTAAATTCTAAACCCTAAACATTAAACACCAAACCCTAAACCCAAAACCAAAAACCATAAACCCAAAACTCTTAACCCTAAACCGTAAACTCTAATACCTAAATCATAAAACCTAAACCCTAAATACTAAACCCTCAACTCTAATCCCCAAATGATAAACCCTAAAAACTAAACCTTACACCCTAAACCCTAAATTCGAAACCTACAACTCGAAACTCTAAACCCAAAACCCTAAACTCTAAGCCCTAAAGACTAAACCCTCAATTCTAAACCCTAAACCCTAAAGCATATACTCTAAACCCAAAACCATAAATCGTAACCCTAAACCCTAAACATTAAACACCAAACCCTAAACCCAAAACCAAAAACCATAAACCCAAAACTCTTAACCCTAAACCGTAAACTCTAATACCTAAATCATAAATCCTAAACCCTAAATACTAAACCCTCAACTCTAATCCCCAAATGATAAACCCTAAAAACTAAACCTTACACCCTAAACCCTAAATTCGAAACCTACAACTCGAAACTCTAAACCCAAAACCCTAAACACTAAGCCCTAAAGACTAAACCCTCAATTCTAAACCCTAAACCCTAAAGCATATACTCTAAACCCAAAACCATAAATCGTAACCCTAAACCCTAAACATTAAACACTAAACCCTTAATCCTAAACCCCAAACCCTAAATCCTAAACTCTAAACGTTAAACCCTAAACACTAAAGCCTAAACCATAAACCCTAAACTATAAATCCTAAACCATAAACCCTAAACCGTAAACCTTACACCTACAATTCCCAACCCTAAACCCTAAACAATAAAACCTAAACCCTAAATATTAAACCCTAAACCCAATACCTAAACCCTAAACCCTAAACCCTAAACCCTATAACCTAAACCCTAAGCCCAAAAACCCTAACCCTAAACTCCTAAACCCTAAACTCTAAGTTTTAAACCCTAATCTCTAAACCCTAAATCCTAAATTCTAATGTTAAACCCTAAATCCAAACTTTAATCCCTAAACCCTACACCCTAAATCCTAAACTCTAAACCTTAAACCCTAAAAACTAAATACTAAACCCTAAATCCTAAACCCTAAACCACAAACTCTAAATCTTTAACCCTAAACCTAAAACCTACAACTCCAAATACTAAACCCAACACCCTAAACCCTTAAACCTAATCAAAACTCTAAACCCTAAAACCTTCAATACCTAAACCCCAAATCCTAAACTACAAACCCTAAACATTAAACACTAAACCCAAAACCGTAAACCCTAAACCCTAAACACTAAACACTAAACCCTCAACCCTAAACTCTAAATCCCTAAACTCTAAACCCTAAACCATAAACACTAAATCCTAAACCCTAAACCCAAAACCCACAACTCAAAACCCAAAATTGTAAAGCCTAAACCCTAAACCCTATATCTTAACCACTAAACCTTAAACATACATCTCAAAACCTTAAACCCTAAACCAAAAACCCTAAACCCTAACTCTAAACCCAAAACCCTAAACACTAAAACCAAAACCCTAAACCCAAGACCTAATACCTAAACCCTAAACCCTTAACCATAAACCCTAAATTCTACACCTTAAATCCAAACTTTAATTCCTAAACCTTAAACCCTAAACCCTACAACCTAAATCCTAAACCCAAAACCATAAACCCTAAAATCTAAACCCTAAACCCTAAACCCTAAACCATAAACCCAAAACCCAAAACCTACACCTCAAAACGCTAAACCCTAAATACTAAACTTTAAACCAAAAACATTAAACCCAAAACCCTAAACCACAAACCCTAAACTCTAAACCCTAAACCCGAAATTCTATACTCTAAACCATAAAACCTCAATCCTAAATCCTAAAACCTATACTCTAAATCCTAAACTCAAAACATACAACTCGAAACCCTAAACCCTAAACTCTAAACCCTAAATGCTAAATCCTAAACCTACAATTCGAAACCCTAAACCAAAAATCCAAAACCCTAAACCCTACCTTAAACCCTAAACCCTAAACACTAAACCAAAAACCATAAACCCTAAAACATAATACCAAAAACCTAAACCCATAACCATAAACCCTAAACTCTAAACCCTAAATCCTAAACCCTAAACCCTAAACCCTAACTCTAAACCCTAAACCCTATACCCTAAACCCTAAACCCTAACCCTAACCCTAAATCCTAAAGCCTCAACACTAAACCATAAATCCTAAACTCTAAGTGTTAAAGCCTAACCCGAATCGTAATCCCTAAACCCTAAATGTAAACTTTAAACCATAAACCCTAAACCCTAAATCCTAAACTAGAAACCTTAAAACCAAGACACTAAACCCTAAGTCCTACACCCTAAACCATAAACAATAAATGCTAAACTCTAAACCCTAAACCTTAAACATACAACTCAAAACCCTAGGCCCTAAATGCTAAACCCGAAACACTAAACATTAAACCCTAAATAATAAACCATAAAACCTAAACTCTAAACCCCAAGCCCTAAACCTTAAACCTACAACTCAAAACCATAAAAAATAAACCCTAAACCCTAAAACCTAAAACCTAAAACCTAAACCCTAAATCCTCACCCTAAACCCTAACCCTAATCCTGAACCCTAAATCCTAAACCCTAAATAAAAACTCTAAACCCTAAACCTTAAACTCTAAACCCTAAAGCCTAAACTCTAATCCCAAAACATTAAACACAAAACCCTAAGCCCAAAACCAAAAACCCTAAACCCTAAACCTATACCCTAAACCCTAAACCCTAAACCCTAAACCCTAAACCATAAACCCTAAACCATAAACTAAAAACCCTAAACCACAAACCCTAAATCCAAAACCCTATACTCTAACTCTAAACCCAAAATATACAACTTGAAACCCTAAACCCTAGACCATAAGCCATAAACCCTAAACCACAAACCCTCAATTCTAAATCCTAAACATTAAACCTAAAACTCCAAACCCTAAATCCTAAACCCTAAATCGAAAACCTAAAACTCAAAATCCAAAACCATAAACCAAAAACCCTAAACCCTAAAATTTAAAACCTAAACTCTAAACCCAAAACACTAAACCCTAAACCCTAAATCCTAAACTCTAAAACCTAAACCCTAAACCCTGAAACATAAACTCTAATCCTTAACCCTAAACCCTAAACCCTAAACCTTAAACCATAAACCATAAACCCTAAACCTTAAACCAACAAAACATAACCCAAAACCCTAAACCCTAAATCCTAAACCCTAACACTAGATCCTAAATCTGAAACTCTAAACCCTAAACATTAAAAACTAAACCCTAAACCATAAACCCTACACTCTAAACCCTAAACCATAAATCCTAAATCCTAAACCCTAAATCCTAAAACCTAAATCCTAAACCCTATACACTAAACCTTAAACCCAAAACCTACAACTTGAAACCCTAAACCCTAAACCCTAAGCCCTAAATCTTAAATCCTAACCATACACAATAAACCATAAACCATAAATCCTAAACCCTAAACCCTAAACATTAAACCCAAAACCCTAAACCCTAAAATATAAACCCTAAATCCTAAACTCTAAATGTTAAACCCTAAACACTAAACCCTAACCCTATTCCTAAACCCTAAACCCTACAACCAAACTTTAAACCCTAAACCCTTAACCTTGAACCCTAAACCTTAAACCCATAAAACTAAAGACTTAACTCCTAAAACCTAAACCCTAAACCCTAAACCATAAACTCTAAACCCTAAACCCTAAACCCTAAACCATATTCCTTAAGCACTAATCCCTAACCCCTAACCCTAACCCTAATCCTAAACCCTAAATCAAAACTCTAAACCCTAAACCCTAAACCCTTAATCCTAAACTCTAAATGTTAAACACTAAACAAGAATTCCTAAACTCTAAAAGTTAAACCGTGAATCAGAATAAACCCTAAACCCTAAATCCTAACCCTAAATTCTAACACATAAACCCTAAATCCTCGCAACATAAATCCTAACCCTTAAATCTTTAACCATAAACCCTAATCTCTAAACTCCAAATCCTAAACCCTAAATTTTAAACCCTAAATTCTAAACTCTAAACCCTACACTCTAAACCCTAAGCACTAAATCCTAAACCCTAATCCCTAAACCTAACCCTAAATCCTATATCCTAAACCATAATCCCTAAACACTAATCCCTAAACCCTAAACCCTAACCTTAATCCTAAACCCTAAATCAAAATTCTAAACCCTAAACCCTAAACCCTAAATTCTAAACTCTAAATGTTAAACACTAAACATTAATTCCTAAACTCGAAAAGTTAAACCCTAACTGTAATAAATCCTAAACCCTATACACTAAACCTTAAACCCAAAACCTACAACTTGAAACCCTAAACCCTAAACCCTAAGCCCTAAATCTTAAATCCTAACCATACACAATAAACCATAAACCATAAACCCTAAACCCTAAACCCTAAACATTAAACCCAAAACCCTAAACCCTAAAATATAAACCCTAAATCCTAAACTCTAAATGTTAAACCCTAAACACTAAACCCTAACCCTATTCCTAAACCCTAAACCCTACAACCAAACTTTAAACCCTAAACCCTTAACCTTGAACCCTAAACCTTAAACCCATAAAACTAAAGACTTAACCCTAAAACCTAAACCCTAAACCCAAAACCATAAACTCTAAAACCTAAACCCTAAACCCTAAACCATATTCCTTAAGCACTAATCCCTAACCCCTAACCCTAACCCTAATCCTAAACCCTAAATCAAAACCTAAACCCTAAACCCTAAACACTTAATCCTAAACTCTAAATGTTAAACACTAAACAGTAATTCCTAAACTCTAAAAGTTAAACCTAATCAGAATAAACCCTAAACCCTAAATCCTAACCCTAAATTCTAACACATAAACCCTAAATCCTGCAACATAAATCCTAACCCTTAAATCTTTAACCATAAACCCTAATCTCTAAACCTTAAATCCTAAACCCTAAATTTTAAACCCTAAATTCTAAACTCTAAACCCTACACTCTAAACCCCTAAGCACTAAATCCTAAACCCTAATCCCTAAACCTAACCCTAAATCCTATATCCTAAACCATAATCCCTAAACACTAATCCCTAAACCCTAAACCCTAACCCTAATCCTAAACCCTAAATCAAAATTCTAAACCCTAAACCCTAAACCCTAAATTCTAAACTCTAAATGTTAAACACTAAACACTAATTCCTAAACTCTCAAAGTTAAACCCTAATCAGAATAAACCCTAAACCCTAACCCTAAATCCTAACACATAAACCCTAAATCCTACAACATAAATCCTAAACCTTAAATCTTTAACAATAAACCCTAAACTCTAAACCTTAAATCCTAAACATTAAATTTTAAACCCTAAATCCTAAACTCTAAACCCTAAATCCTAAATCCTAAACCCTAAATCCTACAACATAAACCCTAAACCTTAAATCTTTAACAATAAACCCTAAACACTAAACCTTAAATCCCAAACCCTAATTTTGAAACCCTAAATCCTAAACCCTAAACCATAAACCTAACCCTAAATCCTAAATCTAAAACCCTACACTCTAAACCCAAAACACTAAATCCTAAACCCTAAACCCTAACCCTAACCCTAAATACTAAAGTCTAGACCCTAAACCATAAATCCTAAATTCTAAATGTTAAACCCTAACCCAAATCCTGAACCCTAAACCTTAAACCTAAATTTTAAACCCTAAGCCCAAAACCCAAAATCCTAAACTCGAAACCTTAAACCCTAAACACTAAAGTCTAAATCATAAACCCAAAACCATAAACCCTAAAATCTAAACCCTAAACCCTAAACCCTAAACCATAAACCCAAAACCCAAAACCTACACCTCAAAACGCTAAACCCTAAATACTAAACTTTAAACCAAAAACATTAAACCCAAAACCCTAAACCACAAACCCTAAACTCTAAACCCTAAACCCGAAATTCTATACTCTGAACCATAAAACCTAAATCCTAAATCCTAAAACCTATACTCTAAATCCTAAACTCAAAACATACAACTCGAAACCCTAAACCCTAAACTCTAAACCCTAAATGCTAAATCCTAAACCTACAATTCGAAACCCTAAACCAAAAATCCAAAACCCTAAACCCTACCTTAAACCCTAAACCCTAAACACTAAACCAAAAACCATAAACCCTAAAACATAATACCAAAAACCTAAACCCATAACCATAAACCCTAAACTCTAAACCCTAAATCCTAAACCCTAAACCCAAAACCCTAACTCTAAACCCTAAACCCTATACCCTAAACCCTAAACCCTAACCCTAACCCTAAATCCTAAAGCCTCAACCCTAAACCATAAATCCTAAACTCTAAGTGTTAAAGCCTAACCCAAATCGTAAGCCCTAAACCCTAAATGTAAACTTTAAACCATAAACCCTAAACCCTAAATCCTAAACTAGAAACCTTAAAACCAAGACACTAAACCCTAAGTCCTACACCCTAAACCATAAACAATAAATGCTAAACTCTAAACCCTAAACCTTAAACATACAACTCAAAACCCTAGGCCCTAAATGCTAAACCCGAAACACTAAACATTAAACCCTAAATAATAAACCATAAAACCTAAACTCTAAACCCCAAGCCCTAAACCTTAAACCTACAACTCAAAACCATAAAAAATAAACCCTAAACCCTAAAACCTAAAACCTAAAACCTAAACCCTAAATCCTCACCCTAAACCCTAACCCTAATCCTGAACCCTAAATCCTAAACCCTAAATAAAAACTCTAAACCCTAAACCTTAAACTCTAAACCCTAAAGCCTAAACTCTAATCCCAAAACATTAAACACAAAACCCTAAGCCCAAAACCAAAAACCCTAAACCCTAAACTTTAAACCCTAAACCCTAAACCCTAAACCATAAACCCTAAACCATAAACTAAAAACCCTAAACCACAAACCCTAAATCCAAAACCCTATACTCTAACTCTAAACCCAAAATATACAACTTGAAACCCTAAACCCTAGACCATAAGCCATAAACCCTAAACCACAAACCCTCAATTCTAAATCCTAAACATTAAACCTAAAACTCCAAACCCTAAATCCTAAACCCTAAATCGAAAACCTAAAACTCAAAATCCAAAACCATAAACCAAAAACCCTAAACCCTAAAATTTAAAACCTAAACACTAAATTCAAATATTAAACCCTAAACCCTAAACCCTAAACTCTAAACCCTAATCCCTAAATCCTAAACCCTAAACCCTAAACCTAGAACTAGAATAGCTAAACCCTAAACTCTAAACCAAAAACCCTAAGCCTTAAACCCTAAACCGTAAACACTAAACCAAAAAGCCTGAACCCTAAAACCTAATGCCTAAACACTTAAACCTTAACGTCAAACCCTAAACCCTAAATGCTAAATCCTAAACCCTAAACCCTAAATGCTAAATCCTAAACCCTAAACCCTAAATCCTAAACCTAAAACCCAACCTAAAATCCTAAACCCTAAACCCTAAATCCTAGACATTAAATGTTAAACCCTAACCCTAATCCTAAACCTTAAAACCTAAATCCAAACTTTAAACCCTAAATCCGAAACCCTAAACCCTAAACTCTAAATCGTGAACAATAAAATCCTAAACCCTAAATCCAAAACTCTAAACCTAAACCCTAAACACTAAATCCTAAACCCTAAACCCTAAACCATAAATAATAAACCCTAAACACTAAACCATAAACCATAAACCATAAAAGCTAAACCCTAAACCTTAACCCTACAACTCCAAATCCTAAACCCAAAAGCTTAAACCCTAAACCCTAAACAATAAACCTCAAACCATAAATCCTAGACACTAAACATTAAAACCTAAACCCTAAACCCTAAAACCTATACCCAAAACCCTAACCTCTAAACCGTAAATCCTAAACCCTAAACCCTAAATCCTATATTCTAAATGTTAAACCCTAAACCCTAAGCCCTAACATTAATCCTAAACCCTAAACCCTACATCCAAACTTTAAACCCTAAACCATAAACCTCAAACCCTAAACTCTAAACCTTAAACCCTCAAAACTAAAGCCTTAACCCTAAATCTTAAACTCTAAATCCTAAACCCTAAACCTTAAACCATAAACTCTAAACTTTTAACCCTAAACCCTAAATCCTAAATCATAATCCCTAAACCCTAAACCCTAAACCCTAACAGTAATCCTAAACCCCAAATAAAAACTCTAAACCCTAAACTTTAAACCCTAAACAATAAATCCTAAATTCTAAACCCTAAACATTAAACACCAAACCCGAAACCCAAAACCAAAAACCATAAACCCAAAACTCTTAACCCTAAACCGTAAACTCTAATACCTAAATCATAAAACCTAAACCCTAAATACTAAACCCTCAACTCTAATCCCCAAATGATAAACCCTAAAAACTAAACCTTACACCCTAAACCCTAAATTCGAAACCTACAACTCGAAACTCTAAATCCAAAACCCTAAACACTAAGCCCTAAAGACTAAACCCTCAATTCTAAACCCTAAACCCTAAAGCATATACTCTAAACCCAAAACCATAAATTGTAACCCTAAACCCTAAACATTAAACACCAAACCCTAAACCCAAAACCAAAAACCATAAACCCAAAACTCTTAACCCTAAACCGTAAACTCTAATACCTAAATCATAAATCCTAAACCCTAAATACTAAACCCTCAACTCTAATCCCCAAATGATAAACCCTAAAAACTAAACCTTACACCCTAAACCCTAAATTCGAAACCTACAACTCGAAACTCTAAACCCAAAACCCTAAACTCTAAGCCCTAAAGACTAAACCCTCAATTCTAAACCCTAAACCCTAAAGCATATACTCTAAACCCAAAACCATAAATCGTAACCCTAAACCCTAAACATTAAACACTAAACCCTTAATCCTAAACCCCAAACCCTAAATCCTAAACTCTAAACGTTAAACCCTAAACACTAAAGCCTAAACCATAAACCCTAAACTATAAATCCTAAACCATAAACCCTAAACCGTAAACCTTACACCTACAATTCCCAACCCTAAACCCTAAACAATAAAACCTAAACCCTAAATATTAAACCCTAAACCCAATACCTAAACCCTAAACCCTAAACCCTAAACCCTATAACCTAAACCCTAAGCCCAAAAACCCTAACCCTAAACCCTAAACCCTAAACTCTAAGTTTTAAACCCTAATCTCTAAACCCTAAATCCTAAATTCTTAATGTTAAACCCTAAATCCAAACTTTAATCCCTAAACCCTACACCCTAAATCCTAAACTCTAAACCTTAAACCCTAAAAACTAAATACTAAACCCTAAATCCTAAACCCTAAACCACAAACTCTAAATCTTTAACCCTAAACCTAAAACCTACAACTCCAAATACTAAACCCAACACCCTAAACCCTTAAACCTAATCAAAACTCTAAACCCTAAAACCTTCAATACCTAAACCCCAAATCCTAAACTACAAACCCTAAACATTAAACACTAAACCCAAAACCGTAAACCCTAAACCCTAAACACTAAACACTAAACCCTCAACCCTAAACTCTAAATCCCTAAACTCTAAACCCTAAACCATAAACACTAAATCCTAAACCCTAAACCCAAAACCCACAACTCAAAACCCAAAATTGTAAAGCCTAAACCCTAAACCCTATATCTTAACCACTAAACCTTAAACATACATCTCAAAACCTTAAACCCTAAACCAAAAACCCTAAACCCTAACTCTAAACCCAAAACCCTAAACACTAAAACCAAAACCCTAAACCCAAGACCTAATACCTAAACCCTAAACCCTTAACCATAAACCCTAAATTCTACACCTTAAATCCAAACTTTAATTCCTAAACCCTAAACCCTAAACCCTACAACCTAAATCCTAAACTCAAAACCATAAACCCTAAAATCTAAACCCTAAACCCAAAACCCAAAACCCAAAACCTACACCTCAAAACGCTAAACCCTAAATACTAAACTTTAAACCAAAAACATTAAACCCAAAACCCTAAACCACAAACCCTAAACTCTAAACCATAAACCCGAAATTCTATACTCTAAACCATAAAACCTCAATCCTAAATCCTAAAACCTATACTCTAAATCCTAAACTCAAAACATACAACTCGAAACCCTAAACCCTAAACTCTAAACCCTAAATGCTAAATCCTAAACCTACAATTCGAAACCCTAAACCAAAAATCCAAAACCCTAAACCCTACCTTAAACCCTAAACCCTAAACACTAAACCAAAAACCATAAACCCTAAAACATAATACCAAAAACCTAAACCCATAACCATAAACCCTAAACTCTAAACCCTAAATCCTAAACCCTAAACCCTAAACCCTAACTCTAAACCCTAAACCCTATACCCTAAACCCTAAACCCTAACCCTAACCCTAAATCCTAAAGCCTCAACCCTAAACCATAAATCCTAAACTCTAAGTGTTAAAGCCTAACCCAATGCGTAAGCCCTAAACCCTAAATGTAAACTTTAAACCATAAACCCTAAACCCTAAATCCTAAACTAGAAACCTTAAAACCAAGACACTAAACCCTAAGTCCTACACCCTAAACCATAAACAATAAATGCTAAACTCTAAACCCTAAACCTTAAACATACAACTCAAAACCCTAGGCCCTAAATGCTAAACCCGAAACACTAAACATTAAACCCTAAATAATAAACCATAAAACCTAAACTCTAAACCCCAAGCCCTAAACCTTAAACCTACAACTCAAAACCATAAAAAATAAACCCTAAACCCTAAAACCTAAAACCTAAAACCTAAACCCTAAATCCTCACCCTAAACCCTAACCCTAATCCTGAACCCTAAATCCTAAACCCTAAATAAAAACTCTAAACCCTAAACCTTAAACTCTAAACCCTAAAGCCTAAACTCTAATCCCAAAACATTAAACACAAAACCCTAAGCCCAAAACCAAAAACCCTAAACCCTAAACTTTAAACCCTAAACCCTAAACCCTAAACCCTAAACCCTAAACCATAAACCCTAAACCATAAACTAAAACCCTAAACCACAAACCCTAAATCCAAAACCCTATACTCTAACTCTAAACCCAAAATATACAACTTGAAACCCTAAACCCTAGACCATAAGCCATAAACCCTAAACCACAAACCCTCAATTCTAAATCCTAAACATTAAACCTAAAACTCCAAACCCTAAATCCTAAACCCTAAATCGAAAACCTAAAACTCAAAATCCAAAACCATAAACCAAAAACCCTAAACCCTAAATTTTAAAACCTAAACTCTAAACCCAAAACACTAAACCCTAAACCCTAAATCCTAAACTCTAAAACCTAAACCCTAAACCCTGAAACATAAACTCTAATCCTTAACCCTAAACCCTAAACCCTAAACCTTAAACCATAAACCATAAACCCTAAACCTTAAACCAACAAAACATAACCCAAAACCCTAAACCCTAAATCCTAAACCCTAACACTAGATCCTAAATCTGAAACTCTAAACCCTAAACATTAAAAACTAAACCCTAAACCATAAACCCTACACTCTAAACTCCTAAACCATAAATCCTAAATCCTAAACCCTAAATCCTAAAACCTAAATCCTAAACCCTATACACTAAACCTTAAACCCAAAACCTACAACTTGAAACCCTAAACCCTAAACCCTAAGCCCTAAATCTTAAATCCTAACCATACACAATAAACCATAAACCATAAATCCTAAACCCTAAACCCTAAACATTAAACCCAAAACCCTAAACCCTAAAATATAAACCCTAAATCCTAAACTCTAAATGTTAAACCCTAAACACTAAACCCTAACCCTATTCCTAAACCCTAAACCCTACAACCAAACTTTAAACCCTAAACCCTTAACCTTGAACCCTAAACCTTAAACCCATAAAACTAAAGACTTAACCCTAAAACCTAAACCCTAAACCCAAAACCATAAACTCTAAACCCTAAACCCTAAACCCTAAACCATATTCCTTAAGCACTAATCCCTAACCCCTAACCCTAACCCTAATCCTAAACCCTAAATCAAAACTCTAAACCCTAAACCCTAAACCCTTAATCCTAAACTCTAAATGTTAAACACTAAACAGTAATTCCTAAACTCTAAAAGTTAAACCAGAATCAGAATAAACCCTAAACCCTAAATCCTAACCCTAAATTCTAACACATAAACCCTAAATCCTGCAACATAAATCCTAACCCTTAAATCTTTAACCATAAACCCTAATCTCTAAACCTTAAATCCTAAACCCTAAATTTTAAACCCTAAATTCTAAACTCTAAACCCTACACTCTAAACCCTAAGCACTAAATCCTAAACCCTAATCCCTAAACCTAACCCTAAATCCTATATCCTAAACCATAATCCCTAAACACTAATCCCTAAACCCTAAACCCTAACCTTAATCCTAAACCCTAAATCAAAATTCTAAACCCTAAACCCTAAACCCTAAATTCTAAACTCTAAATGTTAAACACTAAACATTAATTCCTAAACTCGAAAAGTTAAACCCTAATCAGAATAAATCCTAAACCCTATACACTAAACCTTAAACCCAAAAACCTACAACTCAAACCCTAAACCCTAAACCCTAAGCTCCTAAATCTTAAATCCTAACCATACACAATAAACCATAAACAATAAACCCTAAACCCTAAACTCTAAACAATAAACCAAAACCCTAAACCCTAAAATATAAACCCTAAATCCTAAACTCTAAATGTTAAACCCTAAACACTAAACCCTAACCCTATTCCTAAACCCTAAACCCTACAACCAAACTTTAAACCCTAAACCCTTAACCTTGAACCCTAAACCTTAAACCCATAAAACTAAAGACTTAGCCCTAAAACCTAAACCCTAAACCCAAAACCATAAACTCTAAAACCTAAACCCTAAACCCTAAACCATATTCCTAAGCACTAATCCCTAACCCCTAACCCTAACCCTAATCCTAAACCCTAAATCAAAACTCTAAACCCTAAACCCTAAACACTTAATCCTAAACTATAAATGTTAAACACTAAACAAGAATTCCTAAACTCTAAAAGTTAAACCAGAATCAGAATAAACCCTAAACCCTAAATCCTAACCCTAAATTCTAACACATAAACCCTAAATCTCGCAACATAAATCCTAACCTTAAATCTTTAACCATAAACCCTAATCTCTAAACCTTAAATCCTAAACCCTAAATTTTAAACCCTAAATTCTAAACTCTAAACCCTACACTCTAAACCCTAAGCACTAAATCCTAAACCCTAATCCCTAAACCTAACCCTAAATCCTATATCCTAAACCATAATCCCTAAACACTAATCCCTAAACCCTAAACCCTAACCCTAATCCTAAACCCTAAATCAAAATTCTAAACCCTAAACCCTAAACCCTAAATTCTAAACTCTAAATGTTAAACACTAAACACTAATTCCTAAACTCTAAAAGTTAAACCCTAACTGTAATAAACCCTAAACCCTAACCCTAAATCCTAACACATAAACCCTAAATCCTACAACATAAATCCTAAACCTTAAATCTTTAACAATAAACCCTAAACTCTAAACCTTAAATCCTAAACATTAAATTTTAAACCCTAAATCCTAAACTCTAAACCCTAAATCCTAAATCCTAAACCCTAAATCCTACAACATAAACCCTAAACCTTAAATCTTTAACAATAAACCCTAAACACTAAACCTTAAATCCCAAACCCTAATTTTGAAACCCTAAATCCTAAACCCTAAACCATAAACCTAACCCTAAATCCTAAATCTAAAACCCTACACTCTAAACCCAAAACACTAAATCCTAAACCCTAAACCCTAACCCTAACCCTAAATACTAAAGTCTAGACCCTAAACCATAAATCCTAAATTCTAAATGTTAAACCCTAACCCAAATCCTGAACCCTAAACCTTAAACCTAAATTTTAAACCCTAAGCCGAAAACCCAAAATCCTAAACTCGAAACCTTAAACCCTAAACCCTACAACCTAAATCCTAAACTCAAAACCATAAACCCTAAAATCTAAACCCTAAACCCTAACCCCAACCCTAAATACTAAAGTCTAGACCCTAAACCATAAATCCTAAATTCTAAATGTTAAACCCTAACCCAAATCCTGAACCCTAAACCTTAAACCTAAATTTTAAACCCTAAGCCCAAAACCCAAAATCCTAAACTCGAAACCCTAAACCCTAAACCCTACAACCTAAATCCTAAACTCAAAACCATAAACCCTAAAATCTAAACCCTAAACCCTAAACCCTAAACCATAAACCCAAAACCCAAAACCTACACCTCAAAACGCTAAACCCTTAATACTAAACTTTAAACCAAAAACATTAAACCCAAAACCCTAAACCACAAACCCTAAACTCTAAACCCTAAACCCGAAATTCTATACTCTAAACCATAAAACCTCAATCCTAAATCCTAAAACCTATACTCTAAATCCTAAACTCAAAACATACAACTCGAAACCCTAAACCCTAAACTCTAAACCCTAAATGCTAAATCCTAAACCTACAATTCGAAACCCTAAACCAAAAATCCAAAACCCTAAACCCTACCTTAAACCCTAAACCCTACCTTAAACCCTAAACCCTAAACACTAAACCAAAAACCATAAACCCTAAAATATAATACCAAAAACCTAAACCCATAACCATAAACCCTAAACTCTAAACCCTAAATCCTAAACCCTAAACCCTAAACCCTAACTCTAAACCCTAAACCCTATACCCTAAACCCTAAACCCTAACCCTAACCCTAAATCCTAAAGCCTCAACCCTAAACCATAAATCCTAAACTCTAAGTGTTAAAGCCTAACCCAAATCGTAAGCCCTAAACCCTAAATGTAAACTTTAAACCATAAACCCTAAACCCTAAATCCTAAACTAGAAACCTTAAAACCAAGACACTAAACCCTAAGTCCTACACCCTAAACCATAAACAATAAATGCTAAACTCTAAACCCTAAACCTTAAACATACAACTCAAAACCCTAGGCCCTAAATGCTAAACCCGAAACACTAAACATTAAACCCTAAATAATAAACCATAAAACCTAAACTCTAAACCCCAAGCCCTAAACCTTAAACCTACAACTCAAAACCATAAAAAATAAACCCTAAACCCTAAAACCTAAAACCTAAAACCTAAACCCTAAATCCTCACCCTAAACCCTAACCCTAATCCTGAACCCTAAATCCTAAACCCTAAATAAAAACTCTAAACCCTAAACCTTAAACTCTAAACCCTAAAGCCTAAACTCTAATCCCAAAACATTAAACACAAAACCCTAAGCCCAAAACCAAAAACCCTAAACCCTAAACCCTAAACCCTAAACCCTAAACCCTAAACCATAAACCATAAACCCTAAACCATAAACTAAAAACCCTAAACCACAAACCCTAAATCCAAAACCCTATACTCTAACTCTAAACCCAAAATATACAACTTGAAACCCTAAACCCTAGACCATAAGCCATAAACCCTAAACCACAAACCCTCAATTCTAAATCCTAAACATTAAACCTAAAACTCCAAACCCTAAATCCTAAACCCTAAATCGAAAACCTAAAACTCAAAATCCAAAACCATAAACCAAAAACCCTAAACCCTAAAATTTAAAACCTAAACACTAAATTCAAATATTAAACCCTAAACCCTAAACCCTAAACTCTAAACCCTAATCCCTAAATCCTAAACCCTAAACCCTAAACCTAGAACTAGAATAGCTAAACCCTAAACTCTAAACCAAAAACCCTAAGCCTTAAACCCTAAACCGTAAACACTAAACCATAAAGCCTGAACCCTAAAACCTAATGCCTAAACACTTAAGCCTTAACGTCAAACCCTAAACCCTAAATGCTAAATCCTAAACCCTAAACCCTAAATGCTAAATCCTAAACCCTAAACCCTAAATCCTAAACCTAAAACCCAACCTAAAATCCTAAACCCTAAACCCTAAATCCTAGACATTAAATGTTAAACCCTAACCCTAATCCTAAACCTTAAAACCTAAATCCAAACTTTAAACCCTAAATCCGAAACCCTAAACCCTAAACTCTAAATCGTGAACAATAAAATCCTAAACCCTAAATCCAAAACTCTAAACCTAAACCCTAAACACTAAAGCCTAAACCCTAAACCCTAAACCATAAATAATAAACCCTAAACACTAAACCATAAACCATAAACCATAAAAGCTAAACCCTAAACCTTAACCCTACAACTCCAAATCCTAAACCCAAAAGCTTAAACCCTAAACCCTAAACAATAAACCTCAAACCATAAATCCTAGACACTAAACATTAAAACCTAAACCCTAAACCCTAAAACCTATACCCAAAACCCTAACCTCTAAACCGTAAATCCTAAACCCTAAACCCTAAATCCTATATTCTAAATGTTAAACCCTAAACCCTAAGCCCTAACATTAATCCTAAACCCTAAACCCTACATCCAAACTTTAAACCCTAAACCATAAACCTCAAACCCTAAACTCTAAACCTTAAACCCTCAAAACTAAAGCCTTAACCCTAAATCTTAAACTCTAAATCCTAAACCCTAAACCTTAAACCATAAACTCTAAACTTTTAACCCTAAACCCTAAATCCTAAATCATAATCCCTAAACCCTAAACCCTAAACCCTAACAGTAATCCTAAACCCCAAATAAAAACTCTAAACCCTAAACTTTAAACCCTAAACAATAAATCCTAAATTCTAAACCCTAAACATTAAACAAAGAAACCCAAACCCAAAACCAAAAACCATAAACCCAAAACTCTTAACCCTAAACCGTAAACTCTAATACCTAAATCATAAAACCTAAACCCTAAATACTAAACCCTCAACTCTAATCCCCAAATGATAAACCCTAAAAACTAAACCTTACACCCTAAACCCTAAATTCGAAACCTACAACTCGAAACTCTAAATCCAAAACCCTAAACACTAAGCCCTAAAGACTAAACCCTCAATTCTAAACCCTAAACCCTAAAGCATATACTCTAAACCCAAAACCATAAATTGTAACCCTAAACCCTAAACATTAAACACCAAACCCTAAACCCAAAACCAAAAACCATAAACCCAAAACTCTTAACCCTAAACCGTAAACTCTAATACCTAAATCATAAATCCTAAACCCTAAATACTAAACCCTCAACTCTAATCCCCAAATGATAAACCCTAAAAACTAAACCTTACACCCTAAACCCTAAATTCGAAACCTACAACTCGAAACTCTAAACCCAAAACCCTAAACTCTAAGCCCTAAAGACAAAACCCTCAATTCTAAACCCTAAACCCTAAAGCATATACTCTAAACCCAAAACCATAAATCGTAACCCTAAACCCTAAACATTAAACACTAAACCCTTAATCCTAAACCCCAAACCCTAAATCCTAAACTCTAAACGTTAAACCCTAAACACTAAAGCCTAAACCATAAACCCTAAACTATAAATCCTAAACCATAAACCCTAAACCGTAAACCTTACACCTACAATTCCCAACCCTAAACCCTAAACAATAAAACCTAAACCCTAAATATTAAACCCTAAACCCAATACCTAAACCCTAAACCCTAAACCCTAAACCCTATAACCTAAACCCTAAGCCCAAAAACCCTAACCCTAAACCCTAAACCCTAAACTCTAAGTTTTAAACCCTAATCTCTAAACCCTAAATCCTAAATTCTTAATGTTAAACCCTAAATCCAAACTTTAATCCCTAAACCCTACACCCTAAATCCTAAACTCTAAACCTTAAACCCTAAAAACTAAATACTAAACCCTAAATCCTAAACCCTAAACCACAAACTCTAAATCTTTAACCCTAAACCTAAAACCTACAACTCCAAATACTAAACCCAACACCCTAAACCCTTAAACCTAATCAAAACTCTAAACCCTAAAACCTTCAATACCTAAACCCCAAATCCTAAACTACAAACCCTAAACATTAAACACTAAACCCAAAACCGTAAACCCTAAACCCTAAACACTAAACACTAAACCCTCAACCCTAAACTCTAAATCCCTAAACTCTAAACCCTAAACCATAAACACTAAATCCTAAACCCTAAACCCAAAACCCACAACTCAAAACCCAAAATTGTAAAGCCTAAACCCTAAACCCTATATCTTAACCACTAAACCTTAAACATACATCTCAAAACCTTAAACCCTAAACCAAAAACCCTAAACCCTAACTCTAAACCCAAAACCCTAAACACTAAAACCAAAACCCTAAACCCAAGACCTAATACCTAAACCCTAAACCCTTAACCATAAACCCTAAATTCTACACCTTAAATCCAAACTTTAATTCCTAAACCCTAAACCCTAAACCCTACAACCTAAATCCTAAACTCAAAACCATAAACCCTAAAATCTAAACCCTAAACCCTAAACCCAAAACCCAAAACCTACACCTCAAAACGCTAAACCCTAAATACTAAACTTTAAACCAAAAACATTAAACCCAAAACCCTAAACCACAAACCCTAAACTCTAAACCATAAACCCGAAATTCTATACTCTAAACCATAAAACCTCAATCCTAAATCCTAAAACCTATACTCTAAATCCTAAACTCAAAACATACAACTCGAAACCCTAAACCCTAAACTCTAAACCCTAAATGCTAAATCCTAAACCTACAATTCGAAACCCTAAACCAAAAATCCAAAACCCTAAACCCTACCTTTAAACTCCTAAACCCTAAACACTAAAACCAAAAACCATAAACCCTAAAATATAATACCAAAAACCTAAACCCATAACCATAAACCCTAAACTCTAAACCCTAAATCCTAAACCCTAAACCCTAAACCCTAACTCTAAACCCTAAACCCTATACCCTAAACCTAAACCCTAACCCTAACTCCTAAATCCTAAAGCCTCAACCCTAAACCATAAATCCTAAACTCTAAGTGTCAAGCCTAACCCGAATCAGAAGCCCTAAACCCTAAATGTAAACTTTAAACCATAAACCCTAAACCCTAAATCCTAAACTAGAAACCTTAAAACCAAGACACTAAACCCTAAGTCCTACACCCTAAACCATAAACAATAAATGCTAAACTCTAAACCCTAAACCTTAAACATACAACTCAAAACCCTAGGCCCTAAATGCTAAACCCGAAACACTAAACATTAAACCCTAAATAATAAACCATAAAACCTAAACTCTAAACCCCAAGCCCTAAACCTTAAACCTACAACTCAAAACCATAAAAAATAAACCCTAAACCCTAAAACCTAAAACCTAAAACCTAAACCCTAAATCCTCACCCTAAACCCTAACCCTAATCCTGAACCCTAAATCCTAAACCCTAAATAAAAACTCTAAACCCTAAACCTTAAACTCTAAACCCTAAAGCCTAAACTCTAATCCCAAAACATTAAACACAAAACCCTAAGCCCAAAACCAAAAACCCTAAACCCTAAACTTTAAACCCTAAACCCTAAACCCTAAACCCTAAACCCTAAACCATAAACCCTAAACCATAAACTAAAAACCCTAAACCACAAACCCTAAATCCAAAACCCTATACTCTAACTCTAAACCCAAAATATACAACTTGAAACCCTAAACCCTAGACCATAAGCCATAAACCCTAAACCACAAACCCTCAATTCAAAATCCTAAACATTAAACCTAAAACTCCAAACCCTAAATCCTAAACCCTAAATCGAAAACCTAAAACTCAAAATCCAAAACCATAAACCAAAAACCCTAAACCCTAAAATTTAAAACCTAAACTCTAAACCCAAAACACTAAACCCTAAACCCTAAATCCTAAACTCTAAAACCTAAACCCTAAACCCTGAAACATAAACTCTAATCCTTAACCCTAAACCCTAAACCCTAAACCTTAAACCATAAACTATAAACCCTAAACCTTAAACCAACAAAACATAACCCAAAACCCTAAACCCTAAATCCTAAACCCTAACACTAGATCCTAAATCTGAAACTCTAAACCCTAAACATTAAAAACTAAACCCTAAACCATAAACCCTACACTCTAAACCCTAAACCATAAATCCTAAATCCTAAACCCTAAATCCTAAAACCTAAATCCTAAACCCTATACACTAAACCTTAAACCCAAAACCTACAACTTGAAACCCTAAACCCTAAACCCTAAGCCCTAAATCTTAAATCCTAACCATACACAATAAACCATAAACCATAAATCCTAAACCCTAAACCCTAAACATTAAACCCAAAACCCTAAACCCTAAAATATAAACCCTAAATCCTAAACTCTAAATGTTAAACCCTAAACACTAAACCCTAACCCTATTCCTAAACCCTAAACCCTACAACCAAACTTTAAACCCTAAACCCTTAACCTTGAACCCTAAACCTTAAACCCATAAAACTAAAGACTTAACCCTAAAACCTAAACCCTAAACCCAAAACCATAAACTCTAAAACCTAAACCCTAAACCCTAAACCATATTCCTTAAGCACTAATCCCTAACCCCTAACCCTAACCCTAATCCTAAACCCTAAATCAAAACTCTAAACCCTAAACCCTAAACCCTTAATCCTAAACTCTAAATGTTAAACACTAAACAGTAATTCCTAAACTCTAAAAGTTAAACCGTAACTGTAATAAACCCTAAACCCTAAATCCTAACCCTAAATTCTAACACATAAACCCTAAATCCTGCAACATAAATCCTAACCCTTAAATCTTTAACCATAAACCCTAATCTCTAAACCTTAAATCCTAAACCCTAAATTTTAAACCCTAAATTCTAAACTCTAAACCCTACACTCTAAACCCTAAGCACTAAATCCTAAACCCTAATCCCTAAACCTAACCCTAAATCCTATATCCTAAACCATAATCCCTAAACACTAATCCCTAAACCCTAAACCCTAACCTTAATCCTAAACCCTAAATCAAAATTCTAAACCCTAAACCCTAAACCCTAAATTCTAAACTCTAAATGTTAAACACTAAACATTAATTCCTAAACTCGAAAAGTTAAACCCTAACTGTAATAAATCCTAAACCCTATACACTAAACCTTAAACCCAAAACCTACAACTTGAAACCCTAAACCCTAAACCCTAAGCCCTAAATCTTAAATCCTAACCATACACAATAAACCATAAACCATAAACCCTAAACCCTAAACCCTAAACATTAAACCCAAAACCCTAAACCCTAAAATATAAACCCTAAATCCTAAACTCTAAATGTTAAACCCTAAACACTAAACCCTAACCCTATTCCTAAACCCTAAACCCTACAACCAAACTTTAAACCCTAAACCCTTAACCTTGAACCCTAAACCTTAAACCCATAAAACTAAAGACTTAACCCTAAAACCTAAACCCTAAACCCAAAACCATAAACTCTAAAACCTAAACCCTAAACCCTAAACCATATTCCTTAAGCACTAATCCCTAACCCCTAACCCTAACCCTAATCCTAAACCCTAAATCAAAACTCTAAACCCTAAAACCCTAAACACTTAATCCTAAACTCTAAATGTTAAACACTAAACAAGAATTCCTAAACTCTAAAAGTTAAACCAGAATCAGAATAAACCCTAAACCCTAAATCCTAACCCTAAATTCTAACACATAAACCCTAAATCCTGCAACATAAATCCTAACCCTTAAATCTTTAACCATAAACCCTAATCTCTAAACCTTAAATCCTAAACCCTAAATTTTAAACCCTAAATTCTAAACTCTAAACCCTACACTCTAAACCCTAAGCACTAAATCCTAAACCCTAATCCCTAAACCTAACCCTAAATCCTATATCCTAAACCAAAATCCCTAAACACTAATCCCTAAACCCTAAACCCTAACCCTAATCCTAAACCCTAAATCAAAATTCTAAACCCTAAACCCTAAACCCTAAATTCTAAACTCTAAATGTTAAACACTAAACACTAATTCCTAAACTCTAAAAGTTAAACCCTAATCAGAATAAACCCTAAACCCTAACCCTAAATCCTAACACATAAACCCTAAATCCTACAACATAAATCCTAAACCTTAAATCTTTAACAATAAACCCTAAACTCTAAACCTTAAATCCTAAACATTAAATTTTAAACCCTAAATCCTAAACTCTAAACCCTAAATCCTAAATCCTAAACCCTAAATCCTACAACATAAACCCTAAACCTTAAATCTTTAACAATAAACCCTAAACACTAAACCTTAAATCCCAAACCCTAATTTTGAAACCCTAAATCCTAAACCCTAAACCATAAACCTAACCCTAAATCCTAAATCTAAAACCCTACACTCTAAACCCAAAACACTAAATCCTAAACCCTAAACCCTAACCCTAACCCTAAATACTAAAGTCTAGACCCTAAACCATAAATCCTAAATTCTAAATGTTAAACCCTAACCCAAATCCTGAACCCTAAACCTTAAACCTAAATTTTAAACCCTAAGCCCAAAACCCAAAATCCTAAACTCGAAACCTTAAACCCTAAACCCTACAACCTAAATCCTAAACTCAAAACCATAAACCCTAAAATCTAACCCCTAAACCCTAACCCCAACACAAAATACAAAAGTCTAGACTCCTAAACCATAAATCCTAAATTCTAAATGTTAAACCCTAACCCAAATCCTGAACCCTAAACCTTAAACCTAAATTTTAAACCCTAAGCCCAAAACCCAAAATCCTAAACTCGAAACCCTAAACCCTAAACCCTACAACCTAAATCCTAAACTCAAAACCATAAACCCTAAAATCTAAACCCTAAACCCTAAACCCTAAACCATAAACCCAAAACCCAAAACCTACACCTCAAAACGCTAAACCCTAAATACTAAACTTTAAACCAAAAACATTAAACCCAAAACCCTAAACCACAAACCCTAAACTCTAAACCCTAAACCCGAAATTCTATACTCTAAACCATAAAACCTCAATCCTAAATCCTAAAACCTATACTCTAAATCCTAAACTCAAAACATACAACTCGAAACCCTAAACCCTAAACTCTAAACCCTAAATGCTAAATCCTAAACCTACAATTCGAAACCCTAAACCAAAAATCCAAAACCCTAAACCCTACCTTAAACCCTAAACCCTACCTTAAACCCTAAACCCTAAACACTAAACCAAAAACCATAAACCCTAAAATATAATACCAAAAACCTAAACCCATAACCCTAAACCCTAAACTCTAAACCCTAAATCCTAAACCCTAAACCCTAAACCCTAACTCTAAACCCTAAACCCTATACCCTAAACCCTAAACCCTAACCCTAACCCTAAATCCTAAAGCCTCAACCCTAAACCATAACTAAACTCTAAGTGTTAAAGCCTAACCCAAATCGTAAAGCCCTAAACCCTAAATGTAAACTTTAAACCATAAACCCTAAACCCTAAATCCTAAACTAGAAACCTTAAAACCAAGACACTAAACCCTAAGTCCTACACCCTAAACCATAAACAATAAATGCTAAACTCTAAACCCTAAACCTTAAACATACAACTCAAAACCCTAGGCCCTAAATGCTAAACCCGAAACACTAAACATTAAACCCTAAATAATAAACCATAAAACCTAAACTCTAAACCCCAAGCCCTAAACCTTAAACCTACAACTCAAAACCATAAAAAATAAACCCTAAACCCTAAAACCTAAAAACCTAAAACCTAAACCCCAAATCCTCACCCTAAACCCTAACCCTAATCCCAACCCTAAATCCTAAACCCTAAATAAAAATCCTAAACCCTAAATCTTAAACTCTAAACCCTAAAGCCTAAACTCTAATCCCAAAACATTAAACACAAAACCCTAAGCCCAAAACCAAAAACCCTAAACCCTAAACTTTAAACCCTAAACCCTAAACCCTAAACCCTAAACCCTAAACCATAAACCCTAAACCATAAACTAAAAACCCTAAACCACAAACCCTAAATCCAAAACCCTATACTCTAACTCTAAACCCAAAATATACAACTTGAAACCCTAAACCCTAGACCATAAGCCATAAACCCTAAACCACAAGGCCTCAATTCTCAATCCTAAACATTAAACCTAAAACTCCAAACCCTAAATCCTAAACCCTAAATCGAAAACCTAAAACTCAAAATCCAAAACCATAAACCAAAAACCCTAAACCCTAAAATTTAAAACCTAAACACTAAATTCAAATATTAAACCCTAAACCCTAAACCCTAAACTCTAAACCCTAATCCCTAAATCCTAAACCCTAAACCCTAAACCTAGAACTAGAATAGCTAAACCCTAAACTCTAAACCAAAAACCCTAAGCCTTAAACCCTAAACCGTAAACACTAAACCAAAAAGCCTGAACCCTAAAACCTAATGCCTAAACACTTAAACCTTAACGTCAAACCCTAAACCCTAAATGCTAAATCCTAAACCCTAAACCCTAAATGGTAAATCCTAAACCCTAAACCCTAAATCCTAAACCTAAACCCAACCTAAAATCCTAAACCCTAAACCCTAAATCCTAGACATTAAATGTTAAACCCTAACCCTAATCCTAAACCTTAAAACCTAAATCCAAACTTTAAACCCTAAATCCGAAACCCTAAACCCTAAACTCTAAATCGTGAACAATAAAATCCTAAACCCTAAATCCAAAACTCTAAACCTAAACCCTAAACACTAAAGCCTAAACCCTAAACCCTAAACCATAAATAATAAACCCTAAACACTAAACCATAAACCATAAACCATAAAAGCTAAACCCTAAACCTTAACCCTACAACTCCAAATCCTAAACCCAAAAGCTTAAACCCTAAACCCTAAACAATAAACCTCAAACCATAAATCCTAGACACTAAACATTAAAACCTAAACCCTAAACCCTAAAACCTATACCCAAAACCCTAACCTCTAAACCGTAAATCCTAAACCCTAAACCCTAAATCCTATATTCTAAATGTTAAACCCTAAACCCTAAGCCCTAACATTAATCCTAAACCCTAAACCCTACATCCAAACTTTAAACCCTAAACCATAAACCTCAAATCCTAAACTCTAAACCTTAAACCCTCAAAACTAAAGCCTTAACCCTAAATCTTAAACTCTAAATCCTAAACCCTAAACCTTAAACCATAAACTCTAAACTTTTAACCCTAAACCCTAAATCCTAAATCATAATCCCTAAACACTAAACCCTAAACCATAACAGTAATCCTAAACCCCAAATAAAAACTCTAAACCCTAAACTTTAAACCCTAAACAATAAATCCTAAATTCTAAACCCTAAACATTAAACACCAAACCCTAAACCCAAAACCAAAAACCATAAACCCAAAACTCTTAACCCTAAACCGTAAACTCTAATACCTAAATCATAAAACCTAAACCCTAAATACTAAACCCTCAACTCTAATCCCCAAATGATAAACCCTAAAAACTAAACCTTCCACCCTAAACCCTAAATTCGAAACCTACAACTCGAAACTCTAAACCCAAAACCCTAAACTCTAAGCCCTAAAGACTAAACCCTCAATTCTAAACCCTAAACCCTAAAGCATATACTCTAAACCCAAAACCATAAATCGTAACCCTAAACCCTAAACATTAAACACTAAACCCTTAATCCTAAACCCCAAACCCTAAATCCTAAACTCTAAACGTTAAACCCTAAACACTAAAGCCTAAACCATAAACCCTAAACTATAAATCCTAAACCATAAACCCTAAACCGTAAACCTTACACCTACAATTCCCAACCCTAAACCCTAAACAATAAAACCTAAACCCTAAATATTAAACCCTAAACCCAATACCTAAACCCTAAACCCTAAACCCTAAACCCTATAACCTAAACCCTAAGCCCAAAAACCCTAACCCTAAACCCTAAACCCTAAACTCTAAGTTTTAAACCCTAATTCTAAACCCTAAATCCTAAATTCTTAATGTTAAACCCAAATCCAAACTTTAATCCCTAAACCCTACACCCTAAATCCTAAACTCTAAACCTTAAACCCTAAAAACTAAATACTAAACCCTAAATCCTAAACCCTAAACCACAAACTCTAAATCTTTAACCCTAAACCTAAAACCTACAACTCCAAATACTAAACCCAACACCCTAAACCCTTAAACCTAATCAAAACTCTAAACCCTAAAACCTTCAATACCTAAACCCCAAATCCTAAACTACAAACCCTAAACATTAAACACTAAACCCAAAACCCTAAACCCTAAACCCTAAACACTAAACACTAAACCCTCAACCCTAAACTCTAAATCCCTAAACTCTAAACCCTAAACCATAAACACTAAATCCTAAACCCTAAACCCAAAACCCACAATTCAAAACCCAAAATTGTAAAGCCTAAACCCTAAACCCTATATCTTAACCACTAAACCTTAAACATACATCTCAAAACCTTAAACCCTAAACCAAAAACCCTAAACCCTAACTCTAAACCCAAAACCCTAAACACTAAAACCAAAACCCTAAACCCAAGACCTAATACCTAAACCCTAAACCCTTAACCATAAACCCTAAATTCTACACCTTAAATCCAAACTTTAATTCCTAAACCTTAAACCCTAAACCCTACAACCTAAATCCTAAACCCAAAACCATAAACCCTAAAATCTAAACCCTAAACCCTAAACCCTAAACCATAAACCCAAAACCCAAAACCTACACCTCAAAACGCTAAACCCTAAATACTAAACTTTAAACCAAAAACATTAAACGCAAAACCCTAAACCACAAACCCTAAACTCTAAACCCTAAACCCGAAATTCTATACTCTAAACCATAAAACCTCAATCCTAAATCCTAAAACCTATACTCTAAATCCTAAACTCAAAACATACATCTCGAAACCCTAAACCCTAAACTCTAAACCCTAAATGCTAAATCCTAAACCTACAATTCGAAACCCTAAACCAAAAATCCAAAACCCTAAACCCTACCTTAAACCCTAAACCCTAAACACTAAACCAAAAACCATACACCCTAAAACATACTACAAAAAACCTAAACCCATAACCATAAACCCTAAACTCTAAACCCTAAATCCTAAACCCTAAACCCTAAACCCTAACTCTAAACCCTAAACCCTATACCCTAAACCCTAAACCCTAACCCTAACCCTAAATCCTAAAGCCTCAACCCTAAACCATAAATCCTAAACTCTAAGTGTTAAAGCCTAACCCGAATCGTAAGCCCTAAACCCTAAATGTAAACTTTAAACCATAAACCCTAAACCCTAAATCCTAAACAAGAAACCTTAAAACCAAGACACTAAACCCTAAGTCCTACACCCTAAACCATAAACAATAAATGCTAAACTCTAAACCCTAAACCTTAAACATACAACTCAAAACCCTAGGCCCTAAATGCTAAACCCGAAACACTAAACATTAAACCCTAAATAATAAACTATAAAACCTAAACTCTAAACCCCAAGCCCTAAACCTTAAAACCTACAACTCAAAACCATAAAAATAAACCCTAAACCCTAAAACCTAAAACCTAAAACCTAAACCCCAAATCCTCACCCTAACCCCTAACCCGACTCCAGAACCCTAAATCCTAAACCCTAAATAAAAACTCTAAACCCTAAACCTTAAACTCTAAACCCTAAAGCCTAAACTCTAATCCCAAAACATTAAACACAAAACCCTAAGCCCTAAAAACTAAACCCTAAACCCTAAACTTTAAACCCTAAACCCTAAACCCTAAACCCTAAACCCTAAACCATAAACCCTAAACCATAAACTAAAAACCCTAAACCACAAACCCTAAATCCAAAACCCTATACTCTAACTCTAAACCCAAAATATACAACTTGAAACCCTAAACCCTAGACCATAAGCCATAAACCCTAAACCACAAACCCTCAATTCTAAATCCTAAACATTAAACCTAAAACTCCAAACCCTAAATCCTAAACCCTAAATCGAAAACCTAAAACTCAAAATCCAAAACCATAAACCAAAAACCCTAAACCCTAAAATTTAAAACCTAGACTCTAAACCCAAAACACTAAACCCTAAACCCTAAATCCTAAACTCTAAAACCTAAACCCTAAACCCTGAAACATAAACTCTAATCCTTAACCCTAAACCCTAAACCCTAAACCTTAAACCATAAACCATAAACCCTAAACCTTAAACCAACAAAACATAACCCAAAACCCTAAATCCTAAATCCTAAACCCTAACACTAGATCCTAAATCTGAAACTCTAAACCCTAAACATTAAAAACTAAACCCTAAACCATAAACCCTACACTCTAAACCCTAAACCATAAATCCTAAATCCTAAATCCTAAAACCTAAATCCTAAACCCTATACACTAAACCTTAAACCCAAAACCTACAACTTGAAACCCTAAACCCTAAACCCTAAGCCCTAAATCTTAAATCCTAACCATACACAATATACCATAAACCATAAACCCTAAACCCTAAACCCTAAACATTAAACCCAAAACCCTAAACCCTAAAATATAAACCCTAAATCCTAAACTCTAAATGTTAAACCCTAAACACTAAACCCTAACCCTATTCCTAAACCCTAAACCCTACAACCAAACTTTAAACCCTAAACCCTTAACCTTGAACCCTAAACCTTAAACCCATAAAACTAAAGACTTAACCCTAAAACCTAAACCCTAAACCCAAAACCATAAACTCTAAAACCTAAACCCTAAACCCTAAACCATATTCCTTAAGCACTAATCCCTAACCCCTAACCCTAACCCTAACCCTAATCCTAAACCCTAAATCAAAACTCTAAACCCTAAACCCTAAACCCTTAATCCTAAACTCTAAATGTTAAACACTAAACAAGAATTCCTAAACTCTAAAAGTTAAACCAGAATCAGAATAAACCCTAAACCCTAAATCCTAACCCTAAATTCTAACACATAAACCCTAAATCCTGCAACAAAATCCTAACCCTTAAATCTTTAACCATAAACCCTAATCTCTAAACCTTAAATCCTAAACCCTAAATTTTAAACCCTAAATTCTAAACTCTAAACCCTACACTCTAAACCCTAAGCACTAAATCCTAAACCCTAATCCCTAAACCTAACCCTAAATCCTATATCCTAAACCATAATCCCTAAACACTAATCCCAAACCCTAAACCCTAACCCTAATCCTAAACCCTAAATCAAAATTCTAAACCCTAAACCCTAAACCCTAAATTTAAACTCTAAATGTTAAACACTAAACACTAATTCCTAAACTCTAAAAGTTAAACCCTAACTGTAATAAACACTAAACCCTAACCCTAAATCCTAACACATAAACCCTAAATCCTACAACATAAACCCTAAACCTTAAATCTTTAACAATAAACCCTAAACTCTAAACCTTAAATCCTAAACATTAAATTTTAAACCCTAAATCCTAAACTCTAAACCCTAAATCCTAAATCCTAAACCCTAAATCCTACAACATAAACCCTAAACCTTAAATCTTTAACAATAAACCCTAAACACTAAACCTTAAATCCCAAACCCTAATTTTGAAACCCTAAATCCTAAACCCTAAACCATAAACCTAACCCTAAATCCTAAATCTAAAACCCTACACTCTAAACCCAAAACACTAAATCCTAAACCCTAAACCCTAACCCTAACCCTAAATACTAAAGTCTAGACCCTAAACCATAAATCCTAAATTCTAAATGTTAAACCCTAACCCAAATCCTGAACCCTAAACCTTAAACCTAAATTTTAAACCCTAAGCCCAAAACCCAAAATCCTAAACTCGAAACGTTAAACCCTAAACACTAAAGTCTAAATCCTAAACCCAAAACCATAAACCCTAAAATCTAAACCCTAAACCCTAAACCCTAAACCATAAACCCAAAACCCAAAACCTACACCTCAAAACGCTAAACCCTAAATACTAAACTTTAAACCAAAAACATTAAACCCAAAACCCTAAACCACAAATCCTAAACTCTAAACCCTAAACCCGAAATTCTATACTCTGAACCATAAAACCTAAATCCTAAATCCTAAAACCTATACTCTAAATCCTAAACTCAAAACATACAACTCGAAACCCTAAACCCTAAAATCTAAACCCTAAATGCTAAATCCTAAACCTACAATTCGAAACCCTAAACCAAAAATCCAAAACCCTAAACCCTACCTTAAACCCTAAACCCTAAACACTAAACCAAAAACCATAAACCCTAAAACATAATACCAAAAACCTAAACCCATAACCATAAACCCTAAACTCTAAACCCTAAATCCTAAACCCTAAACCCTAAACCCTAACTCTAAACCCTAAACCCTATACCCTAAACCCTAAACCCTAACCCTAACCCTAAATCCTAAAGCCTCAACCCTAAACCATAAATCCTAAACTCTAAGTGTTAAAGCCTAACCCGAATCGTAAGCCCTAAACCCTAAATGTAAACTTTAAACCATAAACCCTAAACCCTAAATCCTAAACTAGAAACCTTAAAACCAAGACACTAAACCCTAAGTCCTACACCCTAAACCATAAACAATAAATGCTAAACTCTAAACCCTAAACCTTAAACATACAACTCAAAACCCTAGGCCCTAAATGCTAAACCCGAAACACTAAACATTAAACCCTAAATAATAAACCATAAAACCTAAACTCTAAACCCCAAGCCCTAAACCTTAAACCTACAACTCAAAACCATAAAAAATAAACCCTAAACCCTAAAACCTAAAACCTAAAACCTAAACCCTAAATCCTCACCCTAAACCCTAACCTTAATCCTGAACCCTAAATCCTAAACCCTAAATAAAAACTCTAAACCCTAAACCTTAAACTCTAAACCCTAAAGCCTAAACTCTAATCCCAAAACATTAAACACAAAACCCTAAGCCCAAAACCAAAAACCCTAAACCCTAAACTTTAAACCCTAAACCCTAAACCCTAAACCCTAAACCCTAAACCATAAACCCTAAACCATAAACAAAAAACCCTAACCCAAAAACCCAAAAACAAGAACACGAAACTCGAACTCTAAACCCAAAATATACAACTTGAAACCCTAAACCCTAGACCATAAGCCATAAACCCTAAACCACAAACCTCAATTCTATATCCTTAACTTTTAACCTAAAACTCCAAACCCTAAATCCTAAACCCTAAATCAAAACCTAAAACTCAAAATCCAAAACCATAAACCAAAAACCCTAAACCCTAAAATTTAAAACCTAAACTCTAAACCCAAAACACTAAACCCTAAACCCTAAATCCTAAACTCTAAAACCTAAACCCTAAACCCTGAAACATAAACTCTAATCCTTAACCCTAAACCCTAAACCCTAAACCTTAAACCATAAACCATAAACCCTAAACCTTAAACCAACAAAACATAACCCAAAACCCTAAATCCTAAATCCTAAACCCTAACACTAGATCCTAAATCTGAAACTCTAAACCCTAAACATTAAAAACTAAACCCTAAACCATAAACCCTACACTCTAAACCCTAAACCATAAATCCTAAATCCTAAACCCTAAATCCTAAAACCTAAATCCTAAACCCTATACACTAAACCTTAAACCCAAAACCTACAACTTGAAACCCTAAACCCTAAACCCTAAGCCCTAAATCTTAAATCCTAACCATACACAATAAACCATAAACCATAAACCCTAAACCCTAAACATTAAACCCAAAACCCTAAACCCTAAAATATAAACCCTAAATCCTAAACTCTAAATGTTAAACCCTAAACACTAAACCCTAACCCTATTCCTAAACCCTAAACCCTACAACCAAACTTTAAACCCTAAACCCTTAACCTTGAACCCTAAACCTTAAACCCATAAAACTAAAGACTTAACCCTAAAACCTAAACCCTAAACCCAAAACCATAAACTCTAAAACCTAAACCCTAAACCCTAAACCATATTCCTTAAGCACTAATCCCTAACCCCTAACCCTAACCCTAATCCTAAACCCTAAATCAAAACTCTAAACCCTAAACCCTAAACCCTTAATCCTAAACTCTAAATGTTAAACACTAAACAGTAATTCCTAAACTCTAAAAGTTAAACCAGAATCAGAATAAACCCTAAACCCTAAATCCTAACCCTAAATTCTAACACATAAACCCTAAATCCTGCAACAAAAATCCTAACCCTTAAATCTTTAACCATAAACCCTAATCTCTAAACCTTAAATCCTAAACCCTAAATTTTAAACCCTAAATTCTAAACTCTAAACCCTACACTCTAAACCCTAAGCACTAAATCCTAAACCCTAATCCCTAAACCTAACCCTAAATCCTATATCCTAAACCATAATCCCTAAACACTAATCCCTAAACCCTAAACCCTAACCCTAATCCTAAACCCTAAATCAAAATTCTAAACCCTAAACCCTAAACCCTAAATTCTAAACTCTAAATGTTAAACACTAAACACTAATTCCTAAACTCTAAAAGTTAAACCCTAAATCAGAATAAACCCTAAACCTACCCTTAATCCTAACACATAAACCCTAAATCCTACAACATAAACCCTAAACCCAAATCTTTAACAATAAACTAACTCTAAACCTTAAATCCTAAACATTAAATTTTAAACCCTAAATCCTAAACTCTAAACCCTAAATCCCAAATCCTAAACCCTAAATCCTACAACATAAACACTAAACCTTAAATCTTTAACAATAAACCCTAAACACTAAACCTTAAATCCCAAACCCTAATTTTGAAACCCTAAATCCTAAACCCTAAACCATAAACCTAACCCTAAATCCTAAATCTAAAACCCTACACTCTAAACCCAAAACACTAAATCCTAAACCCTAAACCCTAACCCTAACCCTAAATACTAAAGTCTAGACCCTAAACCATAAATCCTAAATTCTAAATGTTAAACCCTAACCCAAATCCCAACCCTAAACCTTAAACCTAAATTTTAAACCCTAAGCCCAAAACCCAAAATCCTAAACTCGAAACCTTAAACCCTAAACACTAAAGTCTAAATCATAAACCCAAAACCATAAACCCTAAAATCTAAACCCTAAACCCTAAACCCTAAACCCTAAACCATAAACCCAAAACCCAAAACCTACACCTCAAAACGCTAAACCCTAAATACTAAACTTTAAACCAAAAACATTAAACCCAAAACCCTAAACCACAAATCCTAAACTCTAAACCCTAAACCCGAAATTCTATACTCTGAACCATAAAACCTAAATCCTAAATCCTAAAACCTATACTCTAAATCCTAAACTCAAAACATACAACTCGAAACCCTAAACCCTAAACTCTAAACCCTAAATGCTAAATCCTAAACCTACAATTCGAAACCCTAAACCAAAAATCCAAAACCCTAAACCCTACCTTAAACCCTAAACCCTAAACACTAAACCAAAAACCATAAACCCTAAAACATAATACCAAAAACCTAAACCCATAACCATAAACCCTAAACTCTAAACCCTAAATCCTAAACCCTAAACCCTAAACCCTAACTCTAAACCCTAAACCCTATACCCTAAACCCTAAACCCTAACCCTAACCCTAAATCCTAAAGCCTCAACCCTAAACCATAAATCCTAAACTCTAAGTGTTAAAGCCTAACCCGAATCGTAAGCCCTAAACCCTAAATGTAAACTTTAAACCATAAACCCTAAACCCTAAATCCTAAACTAGAAACCTTAAAACCAAGACACTAAACCCTAAGTCCTACACCCTAAACCATAAACAATAAATGCTAAACTCTAAACCCTAAACCTTAAACATACAACTCAAAACCCTAGGCCCTAAATGCTAAACCCGAAACACTAAACATTAAACCCTAAATAATAAACCATAAAACCTAAACTCTAAACCCCAAGCCCTAAACCTTAAACCTACAACTCAAAACCATAAAAAATAAACCCTAAACCCTAAAACCTAAAACCTAAAACCTAAACCCTAAATCCTCACCCTAAACCCTAACCTTAATCCTGAACCCTAAATCCTAAACCCTAAATAAAAACTCTAAACCCTAAACCTTAAACTCTAAACCCTAAAGCCTAAACTCTAATCCCAAAACATTAAACACAAAACCCTAAGCCCAAAACCAAAAACCCTAAACCCTAAACTTTAAACCCTAAACCCTAAACCCTAAACCCTAAACCATAAACCCTAAACCATAAACTAAAAACCCTAAACCACAAACCCTAAATCCAAAACCCTATACTCTAACTCTAAACCCAAAATATACAACTTGAAACCCTAAACCCTAGACCATAAGCCATAAACCCTAAACCACAAACCCTCAATTCTAAATCCTAAACATTAAACCTAAAACTCCAAACCCTAAATCCTAAACCCTAAATCGAAAACCTAAAACTCAAAATCCAAAACCATAAACCAAAAACCCTAAACCCTAAAATTTAAAACCTAAACTCTAAACCCAAAACACTAAACCCTAAACCCTAAATCCTAAACTCTAAAACCTAAACCCTAAACCCTGAAACATAAACTCTAATCCTTAACCCTAAACCCTAAACCCTAAACCTTAAACCATAAACCATAAACCCTAAACCTTAAACCAACAAAACATAACCCAAAACCCTAAATCCTAAATCCTAAACCCTAACACTAGATCCTAAATCTGAAACTCTAAACCCTAAACATTAAAAACTAAACCCTAAACCATAAACCCTACACTCTAAACCCTAAACCATAAATCCTAAATCCTAAACCCTAAATCCTAAACCCTATACACTAAACCTTAAACCCAAAACCTACAACTTGAAACCCTAAACCCTAAACCCTAAGCCCTAAATCTTAAATCCTAACCATACACAATAAACCATAAACCATAAACCCTAAACCCTAAACATTAAACCCAAAACCCTAAACCCTAAAATATAAACCCTAAATCCTAAACTCTAAATGTTAAACCCTAAACACTAAACCCTAACCCTATTCCTAAACCCTAAACCCTACAACCAAACTTTAAACCCTAAACCCTTAACCTTGAACCCTAAACCTTAAACCCATAAAACTAAAGACTTAACCCTAAAACCTAAACCCTAAACCCAAAACCATAAACTCTAAAACCTAAACCCTAAACCCTAAACCATATTCCTTAAGCACTAATCCCTAACCCCTAACCCTAACCCTAATCCTAAACCCTAAATCAAAACCCAAACCCTAAACCCTAAACCCTTAATCCTAAACTCTAAATGTTAAACACTAAACAAGAATTCTAAACTCTAAAAGTTAAACCGTGAATCAGTAATAAACCCTAAACCCTAATCCTAACCCTAAATTCTAACACATAAACCCTAAATCCCAACAAAAATCCTAACCCTAAATCATTAACCATAAACCCTAATCTCTAAACCTTAAATCCTAAACCCTAACTTTTAAACCCTAAATTCTAAACTCTAAACCCTACACTCTAAACCCTAAGCACTAAATCCTAAACCCTAATCCCTAAACCTAACCCTAAATCCTATATCCTAAACCATAATCCCTAAACACTAATCCCTAAACCCTAAACCCTAACCCTAATCCTAAACCCTAAATCAAAATTCTAAACCCTAAACCCTAAACCCTAAATTCTAAACTCTAAATGTTAAACACTAAACACTAATTCCTAAACTCTAAAAAGTTAAACCCTAAATCAGAATAAACCCTAAACCCTTACCCTAAATCCTTACACATAAACCCTTAATCCTAAAACATAAACCCTTAACCTTTAAAAATTAAAAATTAACCCTAAACTCTAAACCTTAAATCCTAAACATTAAATTTTAAACCCTAAATCCTAAACTCTAAACCCTAAATCCTAAATCCTAAACCCTAAATCCTACAACATAAACCCTAAACCTTAAATCTTTAACAATAAACCCTAAACACTAAACCTTAAATCCCAAACCCTAATTTTGAAACCCCAAATCCTAAACCCTAAACCATAAACCTAACTCCTAAATCCTAAATCTAAAACCCTACACTCTAAAACCCAAAACACTAAATCCTAAACCCTAAACCCTAACCCTAACTCCTAAATACTAAAGTCTAGACTCTAAACCATAAATCCTAAATTCTAAATGTTAAACCCTAACCCAAATCCCGAACCCTAAACCTTAAACCTAAATTTTAAACCCTAAGCCCAAAACCCAAAATCCTAAACTCAAACCTTAAACCCTAAACACTAAAGTCTAAATCCTAAACCCAAAACCATAAACCCTAAAATCTAAACCCTAAACCCTAAACCCTAAACCCTAAACCATAAACCCAAAACCCAAAACCTACACCTCAAAACGCTAAACCCTAAATACTAAACTTTAAACCAAAAACATTAAACCCAAAACCCTAAACCACAAATCCTAAACTCTAAACCCTAAACCCGAAATTCTATACTCTGAACCATAAAACCTAAATCCTAAATCCTAAAACCTATACTCTAAATCCTAAACTCAAAACATACAACTCGAAACCCTAAACCCTAAACTCTAAACCCTAAATGCTAAATCCTAAACCTACAATTCGAAACCCTAAACCAAAAATCCAAAACCCTAAACCCTACCTTAAACCCTAAACCCTAAACACTAAACCAAAAACCATAAACCCTAAAACATAATACCAAAAACCTAAACCCATAACCATAAACCCTAAACTCTAAACCCTAAATCCTAAACCCTAAACCCTAAACCCTAACTCTAAACCCTAAACCCTATACCCTAAACCCTAAACCCTAACCCTAACCCTAAATCCTAAAGCCTCAACCCTAAACCATAAATCCTAAACTCTAAGTGTTAAAGCCTAACCCGAATCGTAAGCCCTAAACCCTAAATGTAAACTTTAAACCATAAACCCTAAACCCTAAATCCTAAACTAGAAACCTTAAAACCAAGACACTAAACCCTAAGTCCTACACCCTAAACCATAAACAATAAATGCTAAACTCTAAACCCTAAACCTTAAACATACAACTCAAAACCCTAGGCCCTAAATGCTAAACCCGAAACACTAAACATTAAACCCTAAATAATAAACCATAAAACCTAAACTCTAAACCCCAAGCCCTAAACCTTAAACCTACAACTCAAAACCATAAAAAATAAACCCTAAACCCTAAAACCTAAAACCTAAAACCTAAACCCTAAATCCTCACCCTAAACCCTAACCCTAATCCTGAACCCTAAATCCTAAACCCTAAATAAAATCTCTAAACCCTAAACCTTAAACTCTAAACCCTAAAGCCTAAACTCTAATCCCAAAACATTAAACACAAAACCCTAAGCCCAAAACCAAAAACCCTAAACCCTAAACTTTAAACCCTAAACCCTAAACCCTAAACCCTAAACCCTAAACCATAAACCCTAAACCATAAACTAAAAACCCTAAACCACAAACCCTAAATCCAAAACCCTATACTCTAACTCTAAATCCAAAATATACAACTTGAAACCCTAAACCCTAGACCATAAGCTTTCATAAACCCTAAACCACAAACCTCAATTCTAAATCCTAAACATTAAACCTAAAACTCCAAACCCTAAATCCTAAACCCTAAATCGAAACCTAAAACTCAAAATCCAAAACCATAAACCAAAAACCCTAAACCCTAAAATTTTAAAAACCAACTCTAAACCCAAAACACTAAACCCTAAACCCTAAATCCTAAACTCTAAAACCTAAACCCTAAACCTCAAACATAAACTCTAATCCTTAACCCTAAACCCTAAACCCTAAACCTTAAAACCATAAACCATAAACCCTAAACCTTAAACCAACAAACATAACCCAAAACCCTAAATCCTAAATCCTAAACCCTAACACTAGATCCTAAATCTGAAACTCTAAACCCTAAACATTAAAAACTAAACCCTAAACCATAAACCCTACACTCTAAACCCTAAACCATAAATCCTAAATCCTAAACCCTAAATCCTAAAACCTAAATCCTAAACCCTATACACTAAACCTTAAACCCAAAACCTACAACTTGAAACCCTAAACCCTAAACCCTAAGCCCTAAATCTTAAATCCTAACCATACACAATAAACCATAAACCATAAACCCTAAACCCTAAACCCTAAACATTAAACCCAAAACCCTAAACCCTAAAATATAAACCCTAAATCCTAAACTCTAAATGTTAAACCCTAAACACTAAACCCTAACCCTATTCCTAAACCCTAAACCCTACAACCAAACTTTAAACCCTAAACCCTTAACCTTGAACCCTAAACCTTAAACCCATAAAACTAAAGACTTAACCCTAAAACCTAAACCCTAAACCCAAAACCATAAACTCTAAAACCTAAACCCTAAACCCTAAACCATATTCCTTAAGCACTAATCCCTAACCCCTAACCCTAACCCTAATCCTAAACCCTAAATCAAAACTCTAAACCCTAAACCCTAAACACTTAATCCTAAACTCTAAATGTTAAACACTAAACAGTAATTCCTAAACTCTAAAAGTTAAACCAGAATCAGAATAAACCCTAAACCCTAAATCCTAACCCTAAATTCTAACACATAAACCCTAAATCTCGCAACAAAAATCCTAACCCTTAAATCTTTAACCATAAACCCTAATTCTAAACCTTAAATCCTAAACCCTAACTCTTAAACCCTAAATTCTAAACTCTAAACCCTACACTCTAAACCCTAAGCACTAAATCCTAAACCCTAATCCCTAAACCTAACCCTAAATCCTATATCCTAAACCATAATCCCTAAACACTAATCCCTAAACCCTAAACCCTAACCCTAATCCTAAACCCTAAATCAAAATTCTAAACCCTAAACCCTAAACCCTAAATTCTAAACTCTAAATGTTAAACACTAAACACTAATTCCTAAACTCTAAAAGTTAAACCCTAAATCAGAATAAACACTAAACCCTAACCCTAAATCCTAACACATAAACCCTAAATCCTACAACATAAACCCTAAACCTTAAATCTTTAACAATAAACCCTAAACTCTAAACCTTAAATCCTAAACATTAAATTTTAAACCCTAAATCCTAAACTCTAAACCCTAAATCCTAAATCCTAAACCCTAAATCCTACAACATAAACCCTAAACCTTAAATCTTTAACAATAAACCCTAAACACTAAACCTTAAATCCCAAACCCCACTTTGAAACCCTATATCCTAAACCCTAAACCACAAACCTAACCCTAAATCCTAAATCTAAAACCCTACACTCTAAACCCAAAACACTAAATCCTAAACCCTAAACCCTAACCCTAACCCTAAATACTAAAGTCTAGACCCTAAACCATAAATCCTAAATTCTAAATGTTAAACCCTAACCCAAATCCTGAACCCTAAACCTTAAACCTAAATTTTAAACCCTAAGCCCAAAACCCAAAATCCTAAACTCGAACCTTAAACCCTAAACACTAAAGTCTAAATCATAAACCCAAAACCATAAACCCTAAAATCTAAACCCTAAACCCTAAACCCTAAACCCTAAACCATAAACCCAAAACCCAAAACCTACACCTCAAAACGCTAAACCCTAAATACTAAACTTTAAACCAAAAACATTAAACCCAAAACCCTAAACCACAAATCCTAAACTCTAAACCCTAAACCCGAAATTCTATACTCTGAACCATAAAACCTAAATCCTAAATCCTAAAACCTATACTCTAAATCCTAAACTCAAAACATACAACTCGAAACCCTAAACCCTAAACTCTAAACCCTAAATGCTAAATCCTAAACCTACAATTTGAAACCCTAAACCAAAAATCCAAAACCCTAAACCCTACCTTAAACTCCTAAACCCTAAACACTAAACCAAAAACTATAAACCCTAAAACATAATACCAAAAACCTAAACCCATAACCATAAACCCTAAACTCTAAACCCTAAATCCTAAACCCTAAACCTAAACCCTAACTCTAAACCCTAAACCCTATACCCTAAACCCTAAACCCTAACCCTAAACCTAAAACCTAAAGCCTCAACCCTAAACCATAAATCCTAAACTCTAAGTGTTAAAGCCTAACCCAATCGTAAGCCCTAAACCCTAAATGTAAACTTTAAACCATAAACCCTAAACCCTAAATCCTAAACTAGAAACCTTAAAACCAAGACACTAAACCCTAAGTCCTACACCCTAAACCATAAACAATAAATGCTAAACTCTAAACCCTAAACCTTAAACATACAACTCAAAACCCTAGGCCCTAAATGCTAAACCCGAAACACTAAACATTAAACCCTAAATAATAAACCATAAAACCTAAACTCTAAACCCCAAGCCCTAAACCTTAAACCTACAACTCAAAACCATAAAAAATAAACCCTAAACCCTAAAACCTAAAACCTAAAACCTAAACCCTAAATCCTCACCCTAAACCCTAACCCTAATCCTGAACCCTAAATCCTAAACCCTAAATAAAAACTCTAAACCCTAAACCTTAAACTCTAAACCCTAAAGCCTAAACTCTAATCCCAAAACATTAAACACAAAACCCTAAGCCCAAAACCAAAAACCCTAAACCCTAAACTTTAAACCCTAAACCCTAAACCCTAAACCCTAAACCCTAAACCATAAACCCTAAACCATAAACTAAAAACCCTAAACCACAAACCCTAAATCCAAAACCCTATACTCTAACTCTAAACCCAAAATATACAACTTGAAACCCTAAACCCTAGACCATAAGCCATAAACCCTAAACCACAAACCCTCAATTCTAAATCCTAAACATTAAACCTAAAACTCCAAACCCTAAATCCTAAACCCTAAATCGAAAACCTAAAACTCAAAATCCAAAACCATAAACCAAAAACCCTAAACCCTAAAATTTAAAACCTAAACTCTAAACCCAAAACACTAAACCCTAAACCCTAAATCCTAAACTCTAAAACCTAAACCCTAAACCCTGAAACATAAACTCTAATCCTTAACCCTAAACCCTAAACCCTAAACCTTAAACCATAAACCATAAACCCTAAACCTTAAACCAACAAAACATAACCCAAAACCCTAAATCCTAAACCCTAACACTAGATCCTAAATCTGAAACTCTAAACCCTAAACATTAAAAACTAAACCCTAAACCATAAACCCTACACTCTAAACCCTAAACCATAAATCCTAAATCCTAAACCCTAAATCCTAAAACCTAAATCCTAAACCCTATACACTAAACCTTAAACCCAAAACCTACAACTTGAAACCCTAAACCCTAAACCCTAAGCCCTAAATCTTAAATCCTAACCATACACAATAAACCATAAACCATAAACCCTAAACCCTAAACCCTAAACATTAAACCCAAAACCCTAAACCCTAAAATATAAACCCTAAATCCTAAACTCTAAATGTTAAACCCTAAACACTAAACCCTAACCCTATTCCTAAACCCTAAACCCTACAACCAAACTTTAAACCCTAAACCCTTAACCTTGAACCCTAAACCTTAAACCCATAAAACTAAAGACTTAAACCTAAAACCTAAACCCTAAACCCAAAACCATAAACTCTAAAACCTAAACCCTAAACCCTAAACCATATTCCTTAAGCACTAATCCCTAACCCCTAACCCTAACCCTAATCCTAAACCCTAAATCAAAACTCTAAACCCTAAACCCTAAACCCTTAATCCTAAACTCTAAATGTTAAACACTAAACAGTAATTCCTAAACTCTAAAAGTTAAACCAGAATCAGAATAAACCCTAAACCCTAAATCCTAACCCTAAATTCTAACACATAAACCCTAAATCTCGCAACAAAAATCCTAACCCTTAAATCTTTAACCATAAACCCTAATCTCTAAACCTTAAATCCTAAACCCTAAATTTTAAACCCTAAATTCTAAACCCTACAATATAAACCCTAACCACTAAATCCTAAACCCTAATCCCTAAAACTAACCCTAACTCCTATATCCTAAACCATAATCCCTAAACACTAATCCCTAAACCCTAAACCCTAACCCTAATCCTAAACCCTAAATCAAAATTCTAAACCCTAAACCCTAAACCCTAAATTCTAAACTCTAAATGTTAAACACTAAACACTAATTCCTAAACTCTAAAAGTTAAACCCTAATCAGAATAAACCCTAAACCCTAACCCTAAATCCTAACACATAAACCCTAAATCCTACAACATAAACCCTAAACCTTAAATCTTTAACAATAAACCCTAAACTCTAAACCTTAAATCCTAAACATTAAATTTTAAACCCTAAATCCTAAACTCTAAACCCTAAATCCTAAATCCTAAACCCTAAATCCTACAACATAAACCCTAAACCTTAAATCTTTAACAATAAACCCTAAACACTAAACCTTAAATCCCAAACCCTAATTTTGAAACCCTAAATCCTAAACCCTAAACCACAAACCTAACCCTAAATCCTAAATCTAAAACCCTACACTCTAAACCCAAAACACTAAATCCTAAACCCTAAACCCTAACCCTAACCCTAAATACTAAAGTTCAGACCCTAAACCATAAATCCTAAATTCTAAATGTTAAACCCTAACCCAAATCCCTAACCCTAAACCTTAAACCTAAATTTTAAACCCTAAGCCCAAAACCCAAAATCCTAAACTCAAACCTTAAACCCTAAACATTTAAGTATAAATCCTAAACACAAAACCCTAAACCCTAAACCCTAAACCCTAAACCCTAAACCCTAAACCCTAAACCATAAACCCAAAACCCAAAACCTACACCTCAAAACGCTAAACCCTAAATACTAAACTTTAAACCAAAAACATTAAACCCAAAACCCTAAACCACAAATCCTAAACTCTAAACCCTAAACCCAAATTTATACTCAACCATAAAACCTAAATCCTAAATCCTAAAACCTATACTCTAAATCCTAAACTCAAAACATACAACTCGAAACCCTAAACCCTAAACTCTAAACCCTAAAAGCTAAATCCTAAACCTACAAATTGAAACCCAAAACCAAAAATCCAAAACCCTAAACCCTACCTTAAACTCCTAAACCCTAAACACTAAAACCAAAAACTATAAACCCTAAAACATAATACCAAAACCTTAAGCCTTAACCATATACCCTAAACCCTAAACCCTAAACCCTAAACCCTAAACCCTAAACCCTAAACACTAAACACTAAACCCTATACCCTAAACCCTAAACCCTAACCCTAACTCCTAAATCCTAAAGCCTCAACACTAAACCATAAATCCTAAACTCTAAGTGTTAAAGCCTAACCCGAATCGTAAGCCCTAAACCCTAAATGTAAACTTTAAACCATAAACCCTAAACCCTAAATCCTAAACTAGAAACCTTAAAACCAAGACACTAAACCCTAAGTCCTACACCCTAAACCATAAACAATAAATGCTAAACTCTAAACCCTAAACCTTAAACATACAACTCAAAACCCTAGGCCCTAAATGCTAAACCCGAAACACTAAACATTAAACCCTAAATAATAAACCATAAAACCTAAACTCTAAACCCCAAGCCCTAAACCTTAAACCTACAACTCAAAACCATAAAAAATAAACCCTAAACCCTAAAACCTAAAACCTAAAACCTAAACCCTAAATCCTCACCCTAAACCCTAACCCTAATCCTGAACCCTAAATCCTAAACCCTAAATAAAAACTCTAAACCCTAAACCTTAAACTCTAAACCCTAAAGCCTAAACTCTAATCCCAAAACATTAAACACAAAACCCTAAGCCCAAAACCAAAAACCCTAAACCCTAAACTTTAAACCCTAAACCCTAAACCCTAAACCCTAAACCCTAAACCATAAACCCTAAACCATAAACTAAAAACCCTAAACCACAAACCCTAAATCCAAAACCCTATACTCTAACTCTAAACCCAAAATATACAACTTGAAACCCTAAACCCTAGACCATAAGCCATAAACCCTAAACCACAAACCCTCAATTCTAAATCCTAAACATTAAACCTAAAACTCCAAACCCTAAATCCTAAACCCTAAATCAAAACCTAAAACTCAAAATCCAAAACCATAAACCAAAAACCCTAAACCCTAAAATTTAAAACCTAAACTCTAAACCCAAAACACTAAACCCTAAACCCTAAATCCTAAACTCTAAAACCTAAACCCTAAACCCTGAAACATAAACTCTAATCCTTAACCCTAAACCCTAAACCCTAAACCTTAAACCATAAACCATAAACCCTAAACCTTAAACCAACAAAACATAACCCAAAACCCTAAATCCTAAATCCTAAACCCTAACACTAGATCCTAAATCTGAAACTCTAAACCCTAAACATTAAAAACTAAACCCTAAACCATAAACCCTACACTCTAAACCCTAAACCATAAATCCTAAATCCTAAACCCTAAATCCTAAACCCTAAATCCTAAACCCTATACACTAAACCTTAAACCCAAAACCTACAACTTGAAACCCTAAACCCTAAACCCTAAGCCCTAAATCTTAAATCCTAACCATACACAATAAACCATAAACCATAAACCCTAAACCCTAAACCCTAAACATTAAACCCAAAACCCTAAACCCTAAAATATAAACCCTAAATCCTAAACTCTAAATGTTAAACCCTAAACACTAAACCCTAACCCTATTCCTAAACCCTAAACCCTACAACCAAACTTTAAACCCTAAACCCTTAACCTTGAACCCTAAACCTTAAACCCATAAAACTAAAGACTTAACCCTAAAACCTAAACCCTAAACCCAAAACCATAAACTCTAAAACCTAAACCCTAAACCCTAAACCATATTCCTTAAGCACTAATCCCTAACCCCTAACCCTAACCCTAATCCTAAACCCTAAATCAAAACTCTAAACCCTAAACCCTAAACCCTTAATCCTAAACTCTAAATGTTAAACACTAAACAGTAATTCCTAAACTCTAAAAGTTAAACCGTAACTGTAATAAACCCTAAACCCTAAATCCTAACCCTAAATTCTAACACATAAACCCTAAATCCTGCAACAAAAATCCTAACCCTTAAATCTTTAACCATAAACCCTAATCTCTAAACCTTAAATCCTAAACCCTAAATTTTAAACCCTAAATTCTAAACTCTAAACCCTACACTCTAAACCCTAAGCACTAAATCCTAAACCCTAATCCCTAAACCTAACCCTAAATCCTATATCCTAAACCATAATCCTTAAACACTAATCCCTAAACCCTAAACCCTAACCTTAATCCTAAACCCTAAATCAAAATTCTAAACCCTAAACCCTAAACCCTAAATTCTAAACTCTAAATGTTAAACACTAAACACTAATTCCTAAACTCTAAAAGTTAAACCCTAACTGTAATAAACCCTAAACCCTAACCCTAAATCCTAACACATAAACCCTAAATCCTACAACATAAACCCTAAACCTTAAATCTTTAACAATAAACCCTAAACTCTAAACCTTAAATCCTAAACATTAAATTTTAAACCCTAAATCCTAAACTCTAAACCCTAAATCCTAAATCCTAAACCCTAAATCCTACAACATAAACCCTAAACCTTAAATCTTTAACAATAAACCCTAAACACTAAACCTTAAATCCCAAACCCTAATTTTGAAACCCTAAATCCTAAACCCTAAACCACAAACCTAACCCTAAATCCTAAATCTAAAACCCTACACTCTAAACCCAAAACACTAAATCCTAAACCCTAAACCCTAACCCTAACCCTAAATACTAAAGTCTAGACCCTAAACCATAAATCCTAAATTCTAAATGTTAAACCCTAACCCAAATCCTGAACCCTAAACCTTAAACCTAAATTTTAAACCCTAAGCCCAAAACCCAAAATCCTAAACTCGAAACCTTAAACCCTAAACACTAAAGTCTAAATCATAAACCCAAAACCATAAACCCTAAAATCTAAACCCTAAACCCTAAACCCTAAACCCTAAACCATAAACCCAAAACCCAAAACCTACACCTCAAAACGCTAAACCCTAAATACTAAACTTTAAACCAAAAACATTAAACCCAAAACCCTAAACCACAAATCCTAAACTCTAAACCCTAAACCCGAAATTCTATACTCTGAACCATAAAACCTAAATCCTAAATCCTAAAACCTATACTCTAAATCCTAAACTCAAAACATACAACTCGAAACCCTAAACCCTAAACTCTAAACCCTAAATGCTAAATCCTAAACCTACAATTCGAAACCCTAAACCAAAAATCCAAAACCCTAAACCCTACCTTAAACCCTAAACCCTAAACACTAAACCAAAAACCATAAACCCTAAAACATAATACCAAAAACCTAAACCCATAACCATAAACCCTAAACTCTAAACCCTAAATCCTAAACCCTAAACCCTAAACCCTAACTCTAAACCCTAAACCCTATACCCTAAACCCTAAACCCTAACCCTAACCCTAAATCCTAAAGCCTCAACCCTAAACCATAAATCCTAAACTCTAAGTGTTAAAGCCTAACCCAAATCGTAAGCCCTAAACCCTAAATGTAAACTTTAAACCATAAACCCTAAACCCTAAATCCTAAACTAGAAACCTTAAAACCAAGACACTAAACCCTAAGTCCTACACCCTAAACCATAAACAATAAATGCTAAACACTAAACCCTAAACCTTAAACATACAACTCAAAACCCTAGGCCCTAAATGCTAAACCCGAAACACTAAACATTAAACCCTAAATAATAAACCATAAAACCTAAACTCTAAATCCCAAGCCCTAAACCTTAAACCTGCAACTCAAAACCATAAAAAATAAACCCTAAACCCTAAAACCTAAAACCTAAAACCTAAACCCTAAATCCTCACCCTAAACCCTAACCCTAATCCTGAACCCTAAATCCTAAACCCTAAATAAAAACTCTAAACCCTAAACCTTAAACTCTAAACCCTAAAGCCTAAACTCTAATCCCAAACATTAAACACAAAACCCTAAGCCCAAAACCAAAAACCCTAAACCCTAAACTTTAAACCCTAAACCCTAAACCCTAAACCCTAAACCCTAAACCATAAACCCTAAACCATAAACTAAAAACCCTAAACCACAAACCTTAAATCCAAAACCCTATACTCGAACTCTAAACCCAAAATATACAACTTGAAACCCTAAACCCTAGACCATAAGCCATAAACCCTAAAACCACAAACCTCAATTCTAAATCCTAAACATTAAACCTAAAACTCCAAACCCTAAATCCTAAACCCTAAATCAAAACCAAAAACTAAAAAACCAAAACAAGAAACCAAAACCCTAAACCCTAAAATTTAACACCTAACCTCTAAACCCAAAACACTAAACCCTAAACCCTAAATCCTAAACTCTAAAACCTAAACCCTAAACCCTGAAACATATACTATAAACCTTAACCCTAAACCCTAAACCCTAAACCTTAAACCATAAACTATAAACCCTAAACCTTAAACCAACAAAACATAACCCAAAACCCTAAATCCTAAATCCTAAACCCTAACACTAGATCCTAAATCTGAAACTCTAAACCCTAAACATTAAAAACTAAACCCTAAACCATAAACCCTACACTCTAAACCCTAAACCATAAATCCTAAATCCTAAACCCTAAATCCTAAAACCTAAAACCTAAACCCTATACCATAAACCTTAAACCAAAACTCACAACTGAAAACCCTAAACCCTAAACCCTAAGCCCTAAATCTTAAATCCTAACCATACACAATAAACTATAAACTAAACCCTAAACCCTAAACCCTAAAACATTAAACCCAAAACCCTAAACCCTAAAATATAAACCCTAAATCCTAAACTCTAAATGTTAAACCCTAAACACTAAACCCTAACCCTATTCCTAAACCCTAAACCCTACAACCAAACTTTAAACCCTAAACCCTTAACCTTGAACCCTAAACCTTAAACCCATAAAACTAAAGACTTAAACCTAAAACCTAAACCCTAAACCCAAAACCATAAACTCTAAAACCTAAACCCTAAACCCTAAACCATATTCCTTAAGCACTAATCCCTAACCCCTAACCCTAACCCTAATCCTAAACCCTAAATCAAAACTCTAAACCCTAAACCCTAAACCCTTAATCCTAAACTCTAAATGTTAAACACTAAACAGTAATTCCTAAACTCTAAAAGTTAAACCAGAATCAGAATAAACCCTAAACCCTAAATCCTAACCCTAAATTCTAACACATAAACCCTAAATCTTGCAACATAAATCCTAACCCTTAAATCTTTAACCATAAACCCTAATCTCTAAACCTTAAATCCTAAACCCTAAATTTTAAACCCTAAATTCTAAACTCTAAACCCTACACTCTAAACCCTAAGCACTAAATCCTAAACCCTAATCCCTAAACCTAACCCTAAATCCTATATCCTAAACCATAATCCTTAAACACTAATCCCTAAACCCTAAACCCTAACCTTAATCCTAAACCCTAAATCAAAATTCTAAACCCTAAACCCTAAACCCTAAATTCTAAACTCTAAATGTTAAACACTAAACACTAATTCCTAAACTCTAAAAGTTAAACCCTAACTGTAATAAACCCTAAACCCTAACCCTAAATCCTAACACATAAACCCTAAATCCTACAACATAAACCCTAAACCTTAAATCTTTAACAATAAACCCTAAACTCTAAACCTTAAATCCTAAACATTAAATTTTAAACCCTAAATCCTAAACTCTAAACCCTAAATCCTAAATCCTAAACCCTAAATCCTACAACATAAACCCTAAACCTTAAATCTTTAACAATAAACCCTAAACACTAAACCTTAAATCCCAAACCCTAATTTTGAAACCCTAAATCCTAAACCCTAAACCATAAACCTAACCCTAAATCCTAAATCTAAAACCCTACACTCTAAACCCAAAACACTAAATCCTAAATCCTAAACCATAACCCTAACCCAAAATACTAAAGTCTAGACCCTAAACCATAAATCCTAAATTCTAAATGTTAAACCCTAACCCAAATCCTGAACCCTAAACCTTAAACCTAAATTTAAAACCCTAAGCCCAAAACCCAAAATCCTAAACTCGAAACCTTAAACCCTAACCACTAAAGTCTAAATCATAAACCCAAAACCATAAACCCTAAAATCTAAACCCTAAACCCTAAACCATAAACCATAAACCCAAAACCCAAAACCTACACCTCAAAACGCTAAACCCTAAATACTAAACTTTAAACCAAAAACATTAAACCCAAAACCCTAAACCACAAACCCTAAACTCTAAACCCTAAACCCGAAATTCTTTACTCTGAACCATAAAACCTAAATCCTAAATCCTAAAACCTATACTCTAAATCCTAAACTCAAAACATACAACTCGAAACCCTAAACCCTAAACTCTAAACCCTAAATGCTAAATCCTAAACCTATAATTCGAAATCCTAAACCAAAAATCCAAAACCCTAAACCCTACCTTAAACCCTAAACCCTAAACACTAAACCAAAAACCATAAACCCTAAAACATAATACCAAAAACCTAAACCCATAACCATAAACCCTAAACTCTAAACCCTAAATCCTAAACCCTAAACCCTAAACCCTAAACCCTAAACCCTAAACCCTAAACCCTAAACCCTAACCCTAACCCTAAATCCTAAAGCCTCAACCCTAAACCATAAATCCTAAACTCTAAGTGTTAAAGCCTAACCCAAATCGTAAGCCCTAAACCCTAAATGTAAACTTTAAACCATAAACCCTAAACCCTAAATCCTAAACTAGAAACCTTAAAACCAAGACACTAAACCCTAAGTCCTACACCCTAAACCATAAACAATAAATGCTAAACACTAAACCCTAAACCTTAAACATACAACTCAAAACCCTAGGCCCTAAATGCTAAACCCGAAACACTAAACATTAAACCCTAAATAATAAACCATAAAACCTAAACTCTAAATCCCAAGCCCTAAACCTTAAACCTGCAACTCAAAACCATAAAAAATAAACCCTAAACCCTAAAACCTAAAACCTAAAACCTAAACCCTAAATCCTCACCCTAAACCCTAACCCTAATCCTGAACCCTAAATCCTAAACCCTAAATAAAAACTCTAAACCCTAAACCTTAAACTCTAAACCCTAAAGCCTAAACTCTAATCCCAAAACATTAAACACAAAACCCTAAGCCCAAAACCAAAAACCCTAAACCCTAAACTTTAAACCCTAAACCCTAAACCCTAAATCCTAAACCCTAAACCATAAACCCTAAACCATAAACTAAAAACCCTAAACCACAAACCTTAAATCCAAAACCCTATACTCTAACTCTAAACCCAAAATATACAACTTGAAACCCTAAACCCTAGACCATAAGCCATAAACCCTAAACCACAAACCCTCAATTCTAAATCCTAAACATTAAACCTAAAACTCCAAACCCTAAATCCTAAACCCTAAATCGAAAACCTAAAACTCAAAATCCAAAACCATAAACCAAAAACCCTAAACCCTAAAATTTAAAACCTAAACACTAAATTCAAATATTAAACCCTAAACCCTAAACCATAAACTCTAAACCCTAATCCCTAAATCCTAAACCCTAAACCCTAAACCTAGAACTAGAATAGTTAAACCCTAAACTCTAAACCAAAAACCCTAAGCCTTAAACCCTAAACCGTAAACACTAAACCAAAAAGCCTGAACCCTAAAACCTAATGCCTAAACACTTAAACCTTAACGTCAAACCCTAAACCCTAAATGCTAAATCCTAAACCCTAAACCCTAAATGCTAAATCCTAAACCCTAAACCCTAAATCCTAAACCTAAAACCCAACCTAAAATCCTAAACCCTAAACCCTAAATCCTAGACATTAAATGTTAAACCCTAACCCTAATCCTAAACCTTAAAACCTAAATCCAAACTTTAAACCCTAAATCCGAAACCCTAAACCCTAAACTCTAAATCGTGAACAATAAAATCCTAAACCCTAAATCCAAAACTCTAAACCTAAACCCTAAACACTAAAGCCTAAACCCTAAACCCTAAACCATAAATAATAAACCCTAAACACTAAACCATAAACCATAAACCATAAAAGCTAAACCCTAAACCTTAACCCTACAACTCCAAATCCTAAACCCAAAAGCTTAAACCCTAAACCCTAAACAATAAACCTCAAACCATAAATCCTAGACACTAAACATTAAAACCTAAACCCTAAACCCTAAAACCTATACCCAAAACCCTAACCTCTAAACCGTAAATCCTAAACCCTAAACCCTAAATCCTATATTCTAAATGTTAAACCCTAAACCCTAAGCCCTAACATTAATCCTAAACCCTAAACCCTACATCCAAACTTTAAACCCTAAACCATAAACCTCAAATCCTAAACTCTAAACCTTAAACCCTCAAAACTAAAGCCTTAACCCTAAATCTTAAACTCTAAATCCTAAACCCTAAACCTTAAACCATAAACTCTAAACTTTTAACCCTAAACCCTAAATCCTAAATCATAATCCCTAAACCCTAAACCCTAAACCCTAACAGTAATCCTAAACCCCAAATAAAAACTCTAAACCCTAAACTTTAAACCCTAAACAATAAATCCTAAATTCTAAACCCTAAACATTAAACACCAAACCCTAAACCCAAAACCAAAAACCATAAACCCAAAACTCTTAACCCTAAACCGTAAACTCTAATACCTAAATCATAAAACCTAAACCCTAAATACTAAACCCTCAACTCTAATCCCCAAATGATAAACCCTAAAAACTAAACCTTACACCCTAAACCCTAAATTCGAAACCTACAACTCGAAACTCTAAACCCAAAACCCTAAACACTAAGCCCTAAAGACTAAACCCTCAATTCTAAACCCTAAACGCTAAAGCATATACTCTAAACCCAAAACCATAAATCGCAACCCTAAACTCTAAACATTAAACACCAAACCCTAAACCCAAAACCAAAAACCATAAACCCAAAACTCTTAACCCTAAACCGTAAACTCTAATACCTAAATCATATATCCTAAACCCTAAATACTAAACCCTCAACTCTAATCCCCAAATGATAAACCCTAAAAACTAAACCTTACACCCTAAACCCTAAATTCGAAACCTACAACTCGAAACTCTAAACCCAAAACCCTAAACTCTAAGCCCTCAAGACTAAACCCTCAATTCTAAACCCTAAACCCTAAAGCATATACTCTAAACCCAAAACCATAAATCGTAACCCTAAACCCTAAACATTAAACACTAAACCCTTAATCCTAAACCCCAAACCCTAAATCCTAAACTCTAAACGTTAAACCCTAAACACTAAAGCCTAAACCATAAACCCTAAACTATAAATCCTAAACCATAAACCCTAAACCGTAAACCTTACACCTACAATTCCCAACCCTAAACCCTAAACAATAAAACCTAAACCCTAAATATTAAACCCTAAACCCAATACCTAAACCCTAAACCCTAAACCCTAAACCCTATAACCTAAACCCTAAGCCCAAAACCCTAACCCTAAACCCTAAACCCTAAACTCTAAGTTTTAAACCCTAATCTCTAAACCCTAAATCCTAAATTCTTAATGTTAAACCCTAAATCCAAACTTTAATCCCTAAACGCTACACCCTAAATCCTAAACTCTAAACCTTAAACCCTAAAAACTAAATACTAAACCCTAAATCCTAAACCCTAAACCACAAACTCTAAATCTTTAACCCTAAACCTAAAACCTACAACTCCAAATACTAAACCCAACACCCTAAACCCTTAAACCTAATCAAAACTCTAAACCCTAAAACCTTCAATACCTAAACCCCAAATCCTAAACTACAAACCCTAAACATTAAACACTAAACCCAAAACCGTAAACCCTAAACCCTAAACACTAAACACTAAACCCTCAACCCTAAACTCTAAATCCCTAAACTCTAAACCCTAAACCATAAACACTAAATCCTAAACCCTAAACCCAAAACCCACAACTCAAAACCCAAAATTGTAAAGCCTAAACCCTAAACCCTATATCTTAACCACTAAACATTAAACATACATCTCAAAACCTTAAACCCTAAACCAAAAACCCTAAACCCTAACTCTAAACCCAAAACCCTAAACACTAAAACCAAAACCCTAAACCCAAGACCTAATACCTAAACCCTAAACCCTTAACCATAAACCCTAAATTCTACACCTTAAATCCAAACTTTAATTCCTAAACCCTAAACCCTAAACCCTACAACCTAAATCCTAAACTCTAAACCTTAAACCCTAAAAACCAAACCCTAAACACTAAACCAAAAACTCAAAACCTTTAACCCTAAACCCTTAACCCTAAACCTTAAACCTACAACCCAAAACACTATACCCAAAATCCTAAACCCTTCACCCTAAATCAAAACTCTAAACCCTAAAACCTTAAACCCGAAACCCCAAATCCTAAACTCTAAACCCAAAACATTACACACTAAACCCTAAACCCTAAACTCTAAACCCTAAACCCTAAACTCTAAATCCATAAACTCTAAACCCTAAACCATAAACACTAAATCCAAAACCCTATACGCTAAACCCTAAACCCAAAATCGACAACTCAAAACCCAAAACTATAAAGCCTAAACCCTAAACCCTAAATCTTAACCACTAAACCCTAAACCTACATCTCGAAACCTTAAACCCTAAACCAAAAATCAAAAACCCTAACCCTAAACCAAAAACCCTAAACACTAAACCCAAATCCCTAAACCCAAGATCTCATACCTAAACCCTAAACCCTTAACCATAAACCCTAAATTCTAAACCCTAAATTATAAACCCTAAACCCTACATCCTAAACCCTAAACCCTAAATCCTAAACCCTAAACACTAAATCCTAAACACTAAATGTTAAACCCTAAACCCTAATTCCTAAACTATAAATGATAAAACCAAAACCATTAACCTAAACCCTCAATCCAAACTTTAAACCCTCAACCCTAAGCCATAAACACTAAACACAACATCCTAAACTCCTAACCTTAAACCCTAAACTCTAAATCCTAAACCCTAAACCCTAAACTCTAAAAATTAAACCCTAAACCCTAATTCCTAAACTCTAAATGATAAACCCAAAACCCTAAACCTAAACCCTAAATCCGAACTTTAAATCTTCAACCCTAAACCCTAAACACTTAACCCAAAATCCTAAACTCCTAACCATCAACCCTAAACTCTATATCTAAACCTAAACCTAAACCTAAATGCTAAGCCTAAACTCTAAACCCTTAACCTACACGCTAAACCCTAAATCCTAAACTTTAAACTCTGATGACAAACCCTAAATCCTAAACCCTATACCCTAAACACTAACCCTAATCCTAAACCTAAATCAAAACTCTAAACCCTAACCCTTAAAACCTAAACCCTAAATCCTAAACTCTAAACCCTAAACCATAAACCTAAACTCTAAACACAAAACCCTAAACCCTAAACCCTAAACCCTAAAATCTAAAACCTAAATCATAAACCCTAAACCCTATACGTAAACCTAAACCCAAAACCTACAACTCCACAATGTAAACCCTACACTCTAAACCCTAACCGATAAACCCTAAATCATAAACCATAAACACTAAACCCTTAACCCTAAACCCTAAAACTAAAACCTACAATACCTAACCCTAAACCCTAAATCCTAACCCTAATCCTAAACCCTAAATTAAAACTCTAAGCCTTAAATCCTAAAACCTAAACCCTAAATCTAAAACTCTAAACCCTAAACATTAAACACTAAAATCTAAACCATAAACACTTAACCATGGCAGTAAACTCCAAACGCTAAACCCAAAATCCTCAACCCTAAACATTAAACCCTAAACCTAAACCCAAAATCCTCAACCTAAACCCTAAACCACAAACCTAAACCTACAACTCCAAACCCTAAATCCTAAAGCTTAAACCCTAAACCCTACACAATAAACCATAAACCCTAAACCCTAAACCCTAAATATTAAACCCTAAAAGCTGAAACCTAAACCCTAAAACCTTAAACCTAATCTGTAAACCCTAAACCCTAAACCCTAAACCTAAACATTAAACCTAAACCCCTAAAACCTAATCAGAAACCCTAAACCCTACACCAAATCCTAAACTATAAAAGTTAAACCCTAAACCCTAAAAACCTAATCCTAAACCCTAAACGTTAAACCCTCAAAACTAAAGCCTTAGCTAAAAAACCTAAACCTTAAACCTTAAACCATAAGCTCTAAACCCTTAACCCTAAACCCTAAACCCTAGACCATAATCATTAAACACTAATCCCTATACCCTAAACCCTAACACTAATCCTAAACCCTAAATCAAAACTCTAAACCCTAAACCTTAAATCCTAAACTCTAAATGCTAAACATTAAATACTAAACCCTAAACCATAAACCATAAACCCTTAACTCTAAACCCTAAACCCTAAACCCTAAACCCTTAACCCTAAATCCTAAACCCTAAACAATAAACCCTAAACTATAAACCCTAAATACTAAATCCTATACACTAAGCCCGAAACTTGAAACCTACAACTCAAAACTCAAAACTCTAAACCCTAAACCCTAAACTCTAAGCCCTAAAGACTAACCCTAAACCCTAAACCATAAAATCTAAACCCTAAACAATAAATCCTAACCCTAAAAATTATACACTAATCCCTAAACCTTAGAGTTTAGGATTTATGGTTTAGGGTTTAGGCTTTAGGATTTAGAGTTTAAGGTTAGGCGTTTAGAGTTTATGGTTTAGGGTTTAGAGTTTGATTAGGTTTAGGGTTTCTGATCGAGATTAGGGTTAAGGTTTAGGGTTTTGAGTTTAAGGTTTAGGGTTTAGACTTTAGCATTTAAAGATTAGGATTTACGATTTAGGTTTTAGGATTTAGGGTTAAGGGTTTAATGTTTATGGTTTTGAGTTGTAGGTTTAAGGCTTAGGGTTTAGGGTTTAGGGTTTATTATTTAGAGTTTAATGTTTAGTGTTTAGTGTTTAACGTTTAGGGCTTAGGGTTTGGAGTTGTAGGTCTAATGTTTAGTATTTCGAATTTAGTGTTTATTGTTTATGGTTTAGGGTTTAGAATTTAGACTTTAGTGTTCAGGGTTTAAGGGTTCGAGTTTAGAATTTAGGGCTTAGGGTTTAGGATTTAAAGTTTACATTTAGGGTTTAGGGTAGTAGGATTTGGGTTAGGTTTTAACATTTAGAGTTTAGGATTTATGGTTTAGGGTTTAGGCTTTAGGATTTGGGGTTAGGGTTAGGGGTTTGGGGTTTAGGATTTTGGGTTTAGGGTTTAGAGTTAGGGTTTACGATTTAGGGTTTGGGTTTAGTGTTTATGGTTATTGGTGTAGGGTTTAGGTATTAGGTTTTAGTGTTTAGGGTTTAGGGTTTTAGCTTTAGTGTTTAGGGTTTAGGGTTTTGGATTTTTGGTTTAGGGTTTCAAATTGTAGGTTTAGTATTTAGGGGTTAGGATTTAGCATTTAAGGTTTAGAGTTTATGGTTTATAGTTTAGAGTGTAGGGTTTAGCACTTCGAGTTGTAGGTTTTGGGTTTAGGGATTAGAGTGTTGGTTTTAGGATTTAGGGTTTATGGTTTAGGGTATAGAGTTTTAGGTTTAGGGTTTAGGGTTTAGAGTTTATGGTTTATGGTTTAGGGTTTATGGTTTAGGGTTTAGGGTTTAGGGTTTAGGGTTTAATGTTTAGGGTTTAGAGTTTAGGATTTAGGGTTTAGGGTTTTGAGTTATAGGATTTGGGTTTTGGGTTTAGGGTTTAGGGTATAGGGTTTTGGATTTAGGGTTTATGGTTTAGGGTTTATGGTTTAGGGTTTAGCATTTAAGGTATAGGGTTTAGGGTTTAAGGTTTTGAGTTTAGGATTTAGGGTTTATGGTTTAGGGTTTAGAGTTTAGGGTTTAGGGTTTATCGATTTGGGTTTAGGGTTTAGAGTTTAGGGTTTTGGGTTTAGGGTTTAGAGTTTAGGCTTTAGGGTTTTGTGTTTAGGGTTTGAAGTTTAGACTTAGCGTTTTGGGTTAAGGTTTAACATTTAGAGTTTACGATTTATTGTTTAGGCTTTAGGCATATGGTTTAGAGTTTTGATTGAAGGTTTAGGTTTAGGGATAGTGTTTAGGGTATGGGGTTTAGGATTTACGGTTTAGGTTTTAGGTTTTGTTGTTATAGGTTTAAAGTTTAGGGTTTAGGGTTTATGGTTTATGGTTTATGGTTTAGCGTATAGGTTTAAGGGTTTAGAGTTTAGGGTTTAGCATTTAGGGTTTAGGGTTTAGGGTTTAGGCTTTTGAGTTTAGGGTTTAAGGTTAAAAGTTTAGGATTTAGAGTTTAGTTTTTAGGGTTTAGGGTTTAGGGTTTTTGGTTTTGGGTTTTGGGTTTAGGGTTTAATGTTTTGGGATTGGTGTTTAGGCTTGAGGGTTTAGAGTTTAAGGCTTAGGGTTTAGAGTTTTGATTCATGGTTTAGCATTAAGGGTTCAGGATTAGGTTTAGGGTTTTGATTTAGGGTTAGGGTTTAGGGTTTAGGGTTTAATGTTTATGGTTTTGAGTTGTTGGTTTAAGGTTTAGGGTTTAGGGTTTAGAGTTTAAGGTTTATGGTTTATTATTTAGAGTTTAATGTTTAGAGTTTAGGGTTTAATGTTTAGGCCTTAGGGTTTGGAGTTGTAGGCTTAAGGTTCAAGGTTTAGAATTTAGCGTTTATTGTTTATGGTTCAGGGTTTAGGATCTAGGCTTTAGTGTTCAGGGTTTAAGGTTTCGAGTTTAGGATTTAGGGTTTAGGGTTTAAGGTTTAAAGTTTACATTTAGGGTTTAGGGTTTAGGATTTTGGTTAGGTGTTAACATTTAGACTTAGGGTTAAGGTTAGGATTTATGGTTTAGGGTTTAGGCTTTAGGACTTAGGGTTAAGGTTAGGGTTTAGGGTTTAGTATTATTGGTTTAGGCTTTAGAGTTAGGGTTTAGGATTTAGGGTTTAGAGTTTAGGGTTTATGGTTATGGGTTTAGGGTTTAGGTATTAGGTTTTAGGGTTTAAGGTTTAGGGTTTAGGGTTAAGGGTTTAGAGTTTATGATTTAGGATTTAGGGCTTAGGTGTTAGGGTGTAGAGTTTAGGGTTTACGGTTTTGAGTTGTAGGGTTTGGGTTAGGGTTTAGGGTTTAGGGTTTAGGGTTTAGGTTTTAGAGTTTAGGGTTTAGTGCTTTGGGTTTAGAGTTTAGGGTTTATGGTTTAGGGATTAGGGTTTAGGGTTTAGCATTTAGTGTTTAATGTTTAGGGTTTGGAGTTTAGGATTTAGGGTTTAGGGTTTAATGCTTAGGGTTTTTAGTTTTGATTTAGAATTTAGGATTAGGGTTAGTGTTTAGGGTATAGGGTTTAGGATTTAGGGTTTAGGTTTTAAGGTTATTGTTGTAGTTTTAAAGTTTAGGGTTTATGGTTTATGGTTTATGGTTTAGCAAGTAGGGTTAAGGGTTTAGAGTTTAGGGTTTAGCATTTAGGATTTAGGGTTTAGGCTTTTGGCTTTTGAGTTTAGGGTTTAAGGTTAGGAGTTTAGGATTTAGGGTTTAGTGTTTAGGGTCTAGGGTATAGGGTTTTTGGTTTTGGGTTTAGGGTTTAGGGTTTAGTGTTTAATGTTTTGGGATTAGAGTTTAGTCTTTAGGGTTTAAAGTTTAAGGTTTAGGGTTTAGAGTTTTTATTTAGTGTTTAGGATTTAGGTTTCAGGATTAGGGTTAAGGTTTAGGGTTTTGAGTTTAAGGTTTAGGGTTTAGGCTTTAGCATTTAGAGATTACGGCTTACGGTTTAGGTTTTAGGTTTTTGGGTTTAGGGTTTAATGTTTATGGTTTTGAGTTGTAGGTTTAAACTTTAGGGTTTAGGGTTTATGGTTTATTATTTAGAGTTTAATGTTTAGTGCTTAGGGTTTAACGTGTAGGGGTTAGGGTTTGGAGTTGTAGGTTTATGGTTTAGGATTTCAAATTTAGCGTTTATTGTTTATGGTTTAGGGTTTAGGATTTAGGCTTTAGTGTTCAGGGTTTAAGGTTTTGAGTTTAGGATTTAGGGTTTTGGGTTTTTGGTGTAAAGTTTAGATTTAGGGTTTTGGGTTAGGGTTTAACATTTAGAGTTTAGGATTTATTGTTTAGGGTTTAGACTTTAGGGTTTAGAGTTTTGATTTAGGGTTTAGGCTTAGGGTTAGTGTTTAGGGTATAGGGTTTAGGATTTACTGTTTAGGTTTTAGGTTTTGTTGTTGTAGGTTTAAAGTTTAGGGTTTAGGGTTTAGGGTTTATGGTTTAGCATATAGGGTTAAGGGTTTATAGTTTAGGCTTTAGCATTTAGGATTTAGGGTTTTGGGTTTTGGGTTTAAAGTTTAGATTTAGGGTTTTGGGTTAGGGTTTAACATTTAGAGTTTAGGATTTATTGTTTAGGGTTTAGACTTTAGGGTTTAGAGTTTTGATTTAGGGTTTAGGCTTAGGGTTAGTGTTTAGGGTATAGAGTTTAGGATTTACTGTTTAGGTTTTAGGTTTTGTTGTTGTAGGTTTAAAGTTTAGGGTTTAGGGTTTATGGTTTATGGTTTAGCATATAGGGTTAAGGGTTTATAGTTTAGGCTTTAGCATTTAGGGTTTAGGGTTTAGGATTTAGGCTTTTGAATTTAGGGTTTAAGGTTAGGTGTTTAGGATTTAGGGTTTAGTTTTTAGGGTTTAAGGTTTAGGATTTTTTGTTTTGGGTTTAGGGTTTAGTGTTTAATCTTTTGGGATTATAGTTTAGGCTTTAGGGTTTAGAGTTTAAGGTATAGGGTTTAGAGATTTTATTGAGGGTTTAGTATTTAGGGTTCAGGATTAGGTTTAGGGTTTAGGGTTTAGGGTTTTGATATAAGGTTAAGGTTTAGGGTTTACTGTTTAGTCTTTATAGTTTCGCGTTTAGGGTTTTGAGTTTAGGGTTTATGGTTATGGGTTTAGGGTTTAGGTATTAGGTTTTAGGGTTTAAGGTTTAGGGTTTAGGGTTTAGGGTTAAGGGTTTAGAGTTTATGATTTAGGATTTAGGGCTTAGGTGTTAGGGTGTAGAGTTTAGGGTTTACGGTTTTGAGTTGTAGGGTTTGGGTTAGGGTTAAGGGTTTAGGGTTTAGGGTTTAGGTTTTAGAGTTTAGGGTTTAGTGCTTTGGGTTTAGAGTTTAGGGTTTATGGTTTAGGGATTAGGGTTTAGGGTTTAGCATTTAGTGTTTAATGTTTAGGGTTTAGAGTTTAGGATTTAGGGTTTAGGGTTTAATGCTTAGGGTTTTTAGTTCTGATTTAGAATTTAGGATTAGGGTTAGTGTTTAGGGTATAGGGTTTAGGATTTAGGGTTTAGGTTTTAAGGATATTGTTGTAGTTTTAAAGTTTAGGGTTTATGGTTTATGGTTTGTGGTTTAGCAAGTAGGGTTAAGGATTAGAGTTTAGGGTTTAGCATTTAGGATTTAGGGTTTAGGCTTTTGGCTTTTGAGTTTAGGGTTTAAGGTTAGGAGTTTAGGATTTAGGGTTTAGTGTTTAGGGTCTAGGGTTTAGGGTTTTTGGTTTTGGGTTTAGGGTTTAGTGTTTAATGTTTTGGGATTAGAGTTTAGTCTTTAGGGTTTAAAGTTTAAGGTTTAGGGTTTAGAGTTTTGATTTAGTGTTTAGGATTTAGGTTTCAGGATTAGGGTTAAGGTTTAGGGTTTCGAGTTTAAGGTTTAGGGTTTAGGCTATAGCATTTAGAGATTACGGCTTACGGTTTAGGTTTTAGGTTTTTGGGTTTAGGGTTTAATGTTTATGGTTTTGAGTTGTAGGTTTAAACTTTAGGGTTTAGGGTTTATGGTTTATTATTTAGAGTTTAATGTTTAGTGCTTAGGGTTTTAGCGATGTGCGGGTTAGGGTTTGGAGTTGTAGGTTTATGGTTTAGGATTTCAAATTTAGCGTTTATTGTTTATGGTTTAGGGTTTAGGATTTAGGCTTTAGTGTTCAGGGTTTAAGGTTTTGAGTTTAGGATTTAGGGTTTTGGGTTTTTGGTGTAAAGTTTAGATTTAGGGTTTTGGGTTAGGGTTTAACATTTAGAGTTTAGGATTTATTGTTTAGGGTTTAGACTTTAGGGTTTAGAGTTTTGATTTAGGGTTTAGGCTTAGGGTTAGTGTTTAGGGTATAGGGTTTAGGATTTACTGTTTAGGTTTTAGGTTTTGTTGTTGTAGGTTTAAAGTTTAGGGTTTAGGGTTTAGGGTTTATGGTTTAGCATATAGGGTTAAGGGTTTATAGTTTAGGCTTTAGCATTTAGGGTTTAGGGTTTAGGGCTTAGGCTTTTGAATTTAGGGTTTAAGGTTAGGTGTTTAGGATTTAGGGTTTAGTTTTTAGGGTTTAAGGTTTAGGATTTTTTGTTTTGGGTTTAGGGTTTAGTGTTTAATGTTTTGGGATTATAGTTTAGGCTTTAGGGTTTAGAGTTTAAGGTATAGGGTTTAGAGATTTTATTGAGGGTTTAGTATTTAGGGTTCAGGATTAGGTTTAGGGTTTAGGGTTTAGGGTTTTGATATAGGGTTAAGGTTTAGGGTTTACTGTTTAGTATTTATAGTTCCGCGTTTAGGGTTTTGAGTTTAGGGTTTATGGTTATGGGTTTAGGTATTAGGTTTTAGGGTTTAATGTTTAGGGTTTAGGGTTAAGGGTTTAGAGTTTATGATTTAGGATTTAGGGCTTAGGTGTTAGGGTGTAGAGTTTAGGGTTTACGGTTTTGAGTTGTAGGGTTTGGGTTAGGGTTAAGGGTTTAGGGTTTAGGGTTTAGGTTTCAGAGTTTAGGGTTTAGTGCTTTTGGTTTAGAGTTTAGGGTTTATGGTTTAGGGATTAGGGTTTAGGGTTTAGCATTTAGTGTTTAATGTTTAGGGTTTAGAGTTTAGGATTTAGGGTTTAGGGTTTAATGCTTAGGGTTTTTAGTTTCGATTTTGAATTTAGAATTAGGGTTAGTGTTTAGGGTATAGGGTTTAGGATTTAGGGTTTAGGTTTTAAGGTTATTGTTGTAGTTTTAAAGTTTAGGGTTTATGGTTTATGGTTTATGGTTTAGCAAGTAGGGTTAAGGGTTTAGAGTTTAGGGTTTAGCATTTAGGATTTAGGGTTTAGGCTTTTGGCTTTTGAGTTTAGGGTTTAAGGTTAGGAGTTTAGGATTTAGGGTTTAGTGTTTAGGGTCTAGGGTTTAGGGTTTTTGGTTTTGGGTTTAGGGTTTAGTGTTTAATGTTTTGGGATTAGAGTTTAGTCTTTAGGGTTTAAAGTTTAAGGTTTAGGGTTTAGAGTTTTGATTTAGTGTTTAGGATTTAGGTTTCAGGATTAGGGTTAAGGTTTAGGGTTTCGAGTTTAAGGTTTAGGGTTTAGGCTATAGCATTTAGAGATTACGGCTTATGGTTTAGGTTTTAGGTTTTTGGGTTTAGGGTTTAATGTTTATGGTTTTGAGTTGTAGGTTTAAACTTTAGGGTTTAGGGTTTATGGTTTATTATTTAGAGTTTAATGTTTAGTGCTTAGGGTTTAACGTGTAGGGGTTAGGGTTTGGAGTTGTAGGTTTATGGTTTAGGATTTCAAATTTAGCATTTATTGTTTATGGTTTAGGGTTTAGGATTTAGGCTTTAGTGTTCAGGGTTTAAGGTTTTGAGTTTAGGATTTAGGGTTTTGGGTTTTGGGTTTAAAGTTTAGATTTAGGGTTTAACATTTAGAGTTTAGGATTTTTTGTTTAGGGTTTAGACTTTAGGGTTTAGAGTTTTGATTTAGGGTTTAGGCTTAGGGTTAGTGTTTAGGTATAGGGTTTAGAATTCTTTGTTTAGGTTTTAGGTTTTGTTGTTGTAGGTTTAAAGTTTAGGGTTTAAGGTTTATGGTTTATGGTTTAGCATATAGGGTTAAGGGTTTATAGTTTAGGCTTTAGCATTTAGGGTTTAGGGTTTAGGGTTTAGGCTTTTGAATTTAGGGTTTAAGGTTAGGTGTTTAGGATTTAGGGTTTAGTTTTTAGGGTTTAAGGTTTAGGATTTTTTGTTTTGGGTTTAGGGTTTAGTGTTTAATGTTTTGGGATTATAGTTTAGGCTTTAGGGTTTAGAGTTTAAGGTATAGGGTTTAGAGATTTTATTGAGGGTTTAGTATTTAGGGTTCAGGATTAGGTTTAGGGTTTAGGGTTTAGGGTTTTGATATAGGGTTAAGGTTTAGGGTTTACTGTTTAGTATTTATAGTTTCGCGTTTAGGGTTTTGGTTTTAGGGCTTAGTGTTTAGGGCTTAGGGTTTGGAGTTATAGGTTTAAGGTTTACGGTTTGGAATTTAGCCTTTATTGTTTATGGTTTAGGGTTTAGGATTTAGGCTTTAGTGTTCAGGGTTTAAGGTTTCGAGTTTATGATTGAGGGTTTAAGGTTTAAGGTTTAAAGTTTACATTTAGGGTTTAGGGTTTAGGATTTTGGTTAGGTTTTAACATTTAGAGATTAGGATTTATGGTTTAGGCTTTAGGCTTTAGGATTTAGGGTTAAGGGTTGGGTTTTGGGTTTAGGATTTTGGTTAGGTTTTAACATTTAGAGTTTAGGATTTATGGTTTAGGGTTTAGGCTTTAGGATTCAGGCTTAAGGTTAGGATTTAGGGTTTAGGATTTTGGGTTTAGAGTTTAGGGTTTATGGTTATGCATTTAGGGTTTAGGTATTAGGTTTTAGGGTTTACGTTTAGGGTTTATGGTTAAGGGTTTAGAGTTTATGATTTAGGATTTAGGGTTTAGGGTTTAGGTTTTAGAGTTTAGGGTTTAGTGTTTTGGGTTTAGGGTTTCGATTTCGAGTTGTAGGGTTTGGATTTAGGGTTTAGGGTTTAGGGTTTAGGTTTTAGAGTTTAGGGTTTAGTGTTTTGGGTTTAGAGTTTAGGTTTTATGGCTTAGGGATTAGGGTTTAGGGTTTAGCATTTTGTGTTTAATGTTTAGGGTTTAGAGTTTAGGATTTAGGGTTTAGGGTTTAATGCTTAGGGATTTTAGTTTTGATTTAGAGTTTAGGATTAGGGTTAGCGTTTAGGGTATAGGGTTTAGGTTTTAGGGTTTATTGTTCTAGGTTTAAAGTTTAGGGTTTAGGGTTTATGGTTTAGCAAGTAAGGTTAAGGGTTTAGAGTTTAGGGTTTAGCATTTAGGGTTTAGGGTTTAAGCTTTGGGCATTAGAGTTTAAGGTTTAAGGTTAGGAGTTTAGGATTTAGGGTTTAGTTTTTAGGGTTTAGGGTTTAAGCTTTGGGCTTTAGAGTTTAAGGTTTAAGGTTAGGAGTTTAGGATTGTGGGTTTAGGGTTTAGGGTTTTTGGTTTTGTGTTTAGGATTTAGTGTTTAATGTTTCGGGATTAGAGTTTAGGCTTTAGTGTTTAGAGTTTAAGGTTTAGGGTTTAGAGTTTTGATTTAGGGTTCAGGATTAGGGTTAAGGTTTAGGGTTCTGAGTTTAAGGTTTAGGGTTTAGTATTTTTGGTTTAGGCTTTAGGGTTAGGTTTTAGGATTTAGGGTTTAGAGTTTAGATTTTATGGTTATGGGTTTAGGGTTTAGGTATTAGGTTTTAGGGTTTATGGTTTAGGGTGTAGGGTTAAGGGTTTAGAGTTTATGGTTTAGGATTTAGGGTTTAGGGGTTAGGGTTTAGAGTTTAGTGTTTACGATTTTGAGTTGTAGGGATTGGTTAGGGTTTAGGGTTTAGGGTTTAGGGTTTAGGTTTTAGAGTTTAGGGTTTAGCGTTTTGGGTTTAGAGTTTAGGCTTTATGGTTTAGGGATTAGGGTTTAGGGTTTAGCATTTAGTGTTTAATATTTAGGGTTTAGAGTTTAGGATTTAGGGTTTAGGGTTTAATGCTTAGGGTTTTTAGTTTTGATTTAGAATTTAGGATTAGGGTTAGTGTTTAGGGTATACGGTTTAGGATTTAGGGTTTAGGTTTTAGCGTTTATTGTTGTAGTTTTAAAGTTTAGGGTTTATGGTTTATGGTTTATGGTTTAGCAAGTAGGGTTAAGGGTTTAGAGTTTAGGGTTTAGCATCTAGGGTTTAGGGTTTAAGCTTTAGGCTTTTGAGTTTAGGGTTTAAGGTTAGGAGTTTAGGATTTATGGTTTAGTGTTTATGGTCTAGGGTTTAGGGTTTTTGGTTTTGGGTTTAGGGTTTAGTGTTTTAGAGTTTAGGGTTTAGTGTTTTGGGTTTAGAGTTTAGGCTTTATGGTTTATGGATTAGGGTTTAGGGTTTAGCGTTTAGTGTTTAATGTTTAAGGTTTAGAGTTTAGGATTTAGGGTTTAGGGTTTAATGCTTAGGGTTTTTAGTTTTGATTTAGAATTTAGGATTAGGGTTGGTGTTTGGGGTATAGGGTTTAGGATTTAAGGTTTAGATTTTTGGGTTTATTGCTGTAGTTTTAAAGTTTAGGGTTTATGGTTTATGGTTAATGGTTTTGCAAGTAGGGTTAAGGGTTTAGAGTTTAGGGTTTAGCATCTAGGGTTTAGGGTTTAAGCTTTAGGATTTTGAGTTTAGGGTTTAAGGTTAGGAGTTTAGGATTTAGTCTTTAGTGTTTATGGTCTAGGGTTTAGGGTTTTTGGTTTTGGGTTTAGGGTTTAGTGTTTAATGTTTTGGGATTGGAGTTTAGGCTTTAGGGTTTAGAGTTTTCATTGAGGGTTTAGTATTTTGGGTTCAGGATTAGTTTTAGGGTTTTGATTTAGGGTTAGGGTTTAGGGTTTACAGTTTAGTATTTATAGTTTCGGGTTTAGTGTTTTGGTTTTAGGGCTTAGTGTTTAGGGCTTAGGGTTTGGAGTTATAGGTTTAAGGTTTAGGGTTTAGAATTTAGCCTTTTTTGTTTATGGTTTAGGGTTTAGGATTTAGGCTTTAGTGTTCAGGGTTTAAGGTTTCGAGTTTATGATTGAGGGTTTAAGGTTTAAGGTTTACAACTTGAAACCCTAAACCCTAGACCATAAGCCATAAACCCTAAACCACAAACCCTCAATTCTAAATCCTAAACATTAAACCTAAAACTCCAAACCCTAAATCCTAAACCCTAAATCGAAAACCTAAAACTCAAAATCCAAAACCATAAACCAAAAACCCTAAACCCTAAAATTTAAAACCTAAACACTAAATTCAAATATTAAACCTAAACTAAACAATAAACTCTAAAACATAATCCATAAATCCTAAACCCTAACCACTAAAACTAGAACTAGAAAAGCTAAACCCTATACTCTAAACCAAACACCGTAATCCTTAAACCCTAAACCGTATACACTAAACCAAAAGCACGAACCCTAAAACCTAATGCCTAAACACTTAAACCTTAACGTCAAACCCTAAACCCTAAATGCTAAATCCTAAACCCTAAACCCTAAATGCTAAATCCTAAACCTAAACCTAAATCTAAACCTAAAACCCAACCTAAAATCCTAAACCCTAAACCTAAATCCTAGACATTAAATGTTAAACCCTAACCTAATCCTAAACCTTAAAACCTAAATCCAAACTTTAAACCCTAAATCAAACCCTAAACCTAAACTCTAAATCGTGAACAATAAAATCCTAAACCTAAATCCAAAACTCTAAACCTAAACCCTAAACACTAAAGCCTAATCCTAAACCCTAAACCATAAATAATAAACCTAAACACTAAACCATAAACCATAAACCATAAAAGCTAAACCCTAAACCTTAACCCTACAACTCCAAATCCTAAACCCAAAAGCTTAAACCCTAAACCCTAAACAATAAACCTCAAACCATAAATCCTAGACACTAAACATTAAAACCTAAACCCTAAACCCTAAAACCTATACCCAAAACCCTAACCTCTAAACCGTAAATCCTAAACCCTAAACCCTAAATCCTATATTCTAAATGTTAAACCCTAAACCCTAAGCCCTAACATTAATCCTAAACCCTAAACCCTACATCCAAACTTTAAACCCTAAACCATAAACCTCAAACCCTAAACTCTAAACCTTAAACCCTCAAAACTAAAGCCTTAACCCTAAATCTTAAACTCTAAATCCTAAACCCTAAACCTTAAACCATAAACTCTAAACTTTTAACCCTAAACCCTAAATCCTAAATCATAATCCCTAAACCCTAAACCCTAAACCCTAACAGTAATCCTAAACCCCAAATAAAAACTCTAAACCCTAAACTTTAAACCCTAAACAATAAATCCTAAATTCTAAACCCTAAACATTAAACACCAAACCCTAAACCCAAAACCAAAAACCATAAACCCAAAACTCTTAACCCTAAACCGTAAACTCTAATACCTAAATCATAAAACCTAAACCCTAAATACTAAACCCTCAACTCTAATCCCCAAATGATAAACCCTAAAAACTAAACCTTACACCCTAAACCCTAAATTCGAAACCTACAACTCGAAACTCTAAACCCAAAACCCTAAACACTAAGCCCTAAAGACTAAACCCTCAATTCTAAACCCTAAACCCTAAAGCATATACTCTAAACCCAAAACCATAAATCGTAACCCTAAACCCTAAACATTAAACACCAAACCCTAAACCCAAAACCAAAAACCATAAACCCAAAACTCTTAACCCTAAACCGTAAACTCTAATACCTAAATCATATATCCTAAACCCTAAATACTAAACCCTCAACTCTAATCCCCAAATGATAAACCCTAAAAACTAAACCTTACACCCTAAACCTAAATTGAAACCTACAACTCAAACTCTAAACCCAAAACCCTAAACTCTAAGCCCTCAAGACTAAACCCTCAATTCTAAACCCTAAACCCTAAAGCATATACTCTAAACCCAAAACCATAAATCGTAACCCTAAACCCTAAACATTAAACACTAAACCCTTAATCCTAAACCCCAAACCCTAAATCCTAAACTCTAAACGTTAAACCCTAAACACTAAAGCCTAAACCATAAACCCTAAACTATAAATCCTAAACCATAAACCCTAAACCGTAAACCTTACACCTACAATTCCCAACCCTAAACCTAAACAATAAAACCTAAACCCTAAATATTAAACCCTAAACCCAATACCTAAACCCTAAACCCTAAACCTAAACCCTATAACCTAAACCCTAAGCCCAAAACCTAACCTAAACCCTAAACCTAAACTCTAAGTTTTAAACCCTAATCTCTAAACCCTAAATCCTAAATTCTTAATGTTAAACCCTAAATCCAAACTTTAATCCCTAAACCCTACACCCTAAATCCTAAACTCTAAACCTTAAACCCTAAAAACTAAATACTAAACCCTAAATCCTAAACCCTAAACCACAAACTCTAAATCTTTAACCCTAAACCTAAAACCTACAACTCCAAATACTAAACCCAACACCCTAAACCCTTAAACCTAATCAAAACTCTAAACCCTAAAACCTTCAATACCTAAACCCCAAATCCTAAACTACAAACCCTAAACATTAAACACTAAACCCAAAACCGTAAACCCTAAACCCTAAACACTAAACACTAAACCCTCAACCCTAAACTCTAAATCCCTAAACTCTAAACCCTAAACCATAAACACTAAATCCTAAACCCTAAACCCAAAACCCACAACTCAAAACCCAAAATTGTAAAGCCTAAACCCTAAACCCTATATCTTAACCACTAAACATTAAACATACATCTCAAAACCTTAAACCCTAAACCAAAAACCCTAAACCCTAACTCTACCCCCAAAACCCTAAACACAAAAACAAAACCCCTAAAAACAAGACCTAATACCTAAACCCTAAACCCTTACCCATAAACCCTAAATTCTACACCTTAAATCCAAACTTTAATTCCTAAACCCTAAACCCTAAACCTACAACCTAAATCCTAAACTCTAAACCTTAAACCCTAAAACCAAACCCTAAACACTAAACCAAAAACTCAAAACCTTTAACCCTAAACCCTTAACCTAAACCTTAAACCTACAACCCAAAACACTATACCCAAAATCCTAAACCCTTCACCTAAATCAAAACTCTAAACCTAAAACCTTAAACCCAAAACCCCAAATCCTAAACTCTAAACCCAAAACATTACACACTAAACCTAAAACCCTAAACTCTAAACCCTAAACCTAAACTCTAAATCCATAAACTCTAAACCCTAAACCATAAACACTAAATCCAAAACCCTATACGCTAAACCCTAAACCCAAAATCGACAACTCAAAACCCAAAACTATAAAGCCTAAACCCTAAACCCTAAATCTTAACCACTAAACCCTAAACCTACATCTCGAAACCTTAAACCCTAAACCAAAAATCAAAAACCCTAACCCTAAACCAAAAACCCTAAACACTAAACCCAAATCCCTAAACCCAAGATCTCATACCTAAACCCTAAACCCTTAACCATAAACCCTAAATTCTAAACCCTAAATTATAAACCCTAAACCCTACATCCTAAACCCTAAACCCTAAATCCTAAACCCTAAACACTAAATCCTAAACACTAAATGTTAAACCCTAAACCCTAATTCCTAAACTATAAATGATAAAACCAAAACCATTAACCTAAACCCTCAATCCAAACTTTAAACCCTCAACCCTAAGCCATAAACACTAAACACAACATCCTAAACTCCTAACCTTAAACCCTAAACTCTAAATCCTAAACCCTAAACCCTAAACTCTAAAAATTAAACCCTAAACCCTAATTCCTAAACTCTAAATGATAAACCCAAAACCCTAAACCTAAACCCTAAATCCGAACTTTAAATCTTCAACCCTAAACCCTAAACACTTAACCCAAAATCCTAAACTCCTAACCTTCAACCCTCAACTCTATATCCTAAACCCTAAACCCTAAACCCTAAATGCTAAGCCCTAAACTCTAAACCCTTAACCCTACACGCTAAACCCTAAATCCTAAACTTTAAACCTACAATGACAAACCCTAAATCCTAAACCCTATACCCTAAACACTAACCCTAATCCTAAACCCTAAATCAAAACTCTAAACCCTAACCCTTAAAACCTAAACCCTAAATCCTAAACTCTAAACCCTAAACCATAAACCTAAACTCTAAACACAAAACCCTAAACCCTAAACCCTAAACCCTAAAATCTAAAACCTAAATCATAAACCCTAAACCCTATACGTAAACCTAAACCCAAAACCTACAACTCCACAATGTAAACCCTACACTCTAAACCCTAACCGCTAAACCCTAAATCATAAACCATAAACACTAAACCCTTAACCCTAAACCCTAAAACTAAAACCTACAATACCTAACCCTAAACCCTAAATCCTAACCCTAATCCTAAACCCTAAATTAAAACTCTAAGCCTTAAATCCTAAAACCTAAACCCTAAATCTAAAACTCTAAACCCTAAACATTAAACACTAAAATCTAAACCATAAACACTTAACCATGAACCGTAAACTCCAAACGCTAAACCCAAAATCCTCAACCCTAAACATTAAACCCTAAACCCTAAACCCAAAATCCTCAACCCTAAACCCTAAACCCTAAACCCTAAACCTACAACTCCAAACCCTAAATCCTAAAGCTTAAACCCTAAACCCTACACAATAAACCATAAACCCTAAACCCTAAACCCTAAATATTAAACCCTAAAAGCTGAAACCTAAACCCTAAAACCTTAAACCTAATCTGTAAACCCTAAACCCTAAACCCTAAACCCTAAACATTAAACCCTAAACCCTAAACCCTAAAACCTAATCCGTAAACCCTAAACCCTACACCCTAAATCCTAAACTATAAAAGTTAAACCCTAAACCCTAAACCCTAACCCTAATCCTAAACCCTAAACGTTAAACCCTCAAAACTAAAGCCTTAGCTAAAAAACCTAAACCTTAAACCTTAAACCATAAGCTCTAAACCCTTAACCCTAAACCCTAAACCCTAGACCATAATCATTAAACACTAATCCCTATACCCTAAACCCTAACACTAATCCTAAACCCTAAATCAAAACTCTAAACCCTAAACCTTAAATCCTAAACTCTAAATGCTAAACATTAAATACTAAACCCTAAACCATAAACCATAAACCCTTAACTCTAAACCCTAAACCCTAAACCCTAAACCCTTAACCCTAAATCCTAAACCCTAAACAATAAACCCTAAACTATAAACCCTAAATACTAAATCCTATACACTAAGCCCGAAACTTGAAACCTACAACTCAAAACTCAAAACTCTAAACCCTAAACCCTAAACTCTAAGCCCTAAAGACTAACCCTAAACCCTAAACCATAAAATCTAAACCCTAAACAATAAATCCTAACCCTAAAAATTATACACTAATCCCTAAACCTTAGAGTTTAGGATTTATGGTTTAGGGTTTAGGCTTTAGGATTTAGAGTTTAAGGTTAGGCGTTTAGAGTTTATGGTTTAGGGTTTAGAGTTTTGATTTAGGGTTTAGGGTTTACGGTCCAGGATTAGGGTTAAGGTTTAGGGTTTTGAGTTTAAGGTTTAGGGTTTAGACTTTAGCATTTAAAGATTAGGATTTACGATTTAGGTTTTAGGATTTAGGGTTAAGGGTTTAATGTTTATGGTTTTGAGTTGTAGGTTTAAGGCTTAGGGTTTAGGGTTTAGGGTTTATTATTTAGAGTTTAATGTTTAGTGTTTAGGGTTTAACGTTTAGGGCTTAGGGTTTGGAGTTGTAGGTCTAAGGTTTAGGATTTCGAATTTAGTGTTTATTGTTTATGGTTTAGGGTTTAGAATTTAGACTTTAGTGTTCAGGGTTTAAGGGTTCGAGTTTAGAATTTAGGGCTTAGGGTTTAGGATTTAAAGTTTACATTTAGGGTTTAGGGTAGTAGGATTTGGGTTAGGTTTTAACATTTAGAGTTTAGGATTTATGGTTTAGGGTTTAGGCTTTAGGATTTAGGGTTAGGGTTAGGGTTTAGGGTTTAGGATTTTGGGTTTAGGGTTTAGAGTTAGGGTTTACGATTTAGGGTTTAGAGTTTAGTGTTTATGGTTATTGGTGTAGGGTTTAGGTATTAGGTTTTAGTGTTTAGGGTTTAGGGTTTTAGCTTTAGTGTTTAGGGTTTAGGGTTTTGGATTTTTGGTTTAGGGTTTCAAATTGTAGGTTTAGTATTTAGGGGTTAGGATTTAGCATTTAAGGTTTAGAGTTTATGGTTTATAGTTTAGAGTTTAGGGTTTAGCACTTCGAGTTGTAGGTTTTGGGTTTAGGGATTAGACTGTTGGTTTTAGGATTTAGGGTTTATGGTTTAGGGTATAGAGTTTTAGGTTTAGGGTTTAGGGTTTAGAGTTTATGGTTTATGGTTTAGGGTTTAGGGTTTAGGGTTTAGGGTTTAGGGTTTAGGGTTTAATGTTTAGGGTTTAGAGTTTAGGATTTAGGGTTTAGGGTTTTGAGTTATAGGATTTGGGTTTTGGGTTTAGGGTTTAGGGTATAGGGTTTTGGATTTAGGGTTTATGGTTTAGGGTTTATGGTTTAGGGTTTAGCATTTAAGGTATAGGGTTTAGGGTTTAAGGTTTTGAGTTTAGGATTTAGGGTTTATGGTTTAGGGTTTAGAGTTTAGGGTTTAGGGTTTATCGATTTGGGTTTAGGGTTTAGAGTTTAGGGTTTTGGGTTTAGGGTTTAGAGTTTAGGCTTTAGGGTTTTGTGTTTAGGGTTTGAAGTTTAGACTTAGCGTTTTGGGTTAAGGTTTAACATTTAGAGTTTACGATTTATTGTTTAGGCTTTAGGCATATGGTTTAGAGTTTTGATTGAAGGTTTAGGTTTAGGGATAGTGTTTAGGGTATGGGGTTTAGGATTTACGGTTTAGGTTTTAGGTTTTGTTGTTATAGGTTTAAAGTTTAGGGTTTAGGGTTTATGGTTTATGGTTTATGGTTTAGCATATAGGTTTAAGGGTTTAGAGTTTAGGGTTTAGCATTTAGGGTTTAGGGTTTAGGGTTTAGGCTTTTGAGTTTAGGGTTTAAGGTTAAAAGTTTAGGATTTAGAGTTTAGTTTTTAGGGTTTAGGGTTTAGGGTTTTTGGTTTTGGGTTTTGGGTTTAGGGTTTAATGTTTTGGGATTAGTGTTTAGGCTTGAGGGTTTAGAGTTTAAGGCTTAGGGTTTAGAGTTTTGATTCATGGTTTAGCATTAAGGGTTCAGGATTAGGTTTAGGGTTTTGATTTAGGGTTAGGGTTTAGGGTTTAGGGTTTAATGTTTATGGTTTTGAGTTGTTGGTTTAAGGTTTAGGGTTTAGGGTTTAGAGTTTAAGGTTTATGGTTTATTATTTAGAGTTTAATGTTTAGAGTTTAGGGTTTAATGTTTAGGCCTTAGGGTTTGGAGTTGTAGGTTTAAGGTTTAAGGTTTAGAATTTAGCGTTTATTGTTTATGGTTCAGGGTTTAGGATCTAGGCTTTAGTGTTCAGGGTTTAAGGTTTCGAGTTTAGGATTTAGGGTTTAGGGTTTAAGGTTTAAAGTTTACATTTAGGGTTTAGGGTTTAGGATTTTGGTTAGGTGTTAACATTTAGACTTAGGGTTAAGGTTAGGATTTATGGTTTAGGGTTTAGGCTTTAGGACTTAGGGTTAAGGTTAGGGTTTAGGGTTTAGTATTATTGGTTTAGGCTTTAGAGTTAGGGTTTAGGATTTAGGGTTTAGAGTTTAGGGTTTATGGTTATGGGTTTAGGGTTTAGGTATTAGGTTTTAGGGTTTAAGGTTTAGGGTTTAGGGTTAAGGGTTTAGAGTTTATGATTTAGGATTTAGGGCTTAGGTGTTAGGGTGTAGAGTTTAGGGTTTACGGTTTTGAGTTGTAGGGTTTGGGTTAGGGTTTAGGGTTTAGGGTTTAGGGTTTAGGGTTTAGAGTTTAGGGTTTAGTGCTTTGGGTTTAGAGTTTAGGGTTTATGGTTTAGGGATTAGGGTTTAGGGTTTAGCATTTAGTGTTTAATGTTTAGGGTTTGGAGTTTAGGATTTAGGGTTTAGGGTTTAATGCTTAGGGTTTTTAGTTTTGATTTAGAATTTAGGATTAGGGTTAGTGTTTAGGGTATAGGGTTTAGGATTTAGGGTTTAGGTTTTAAGGTTATTGTTGTAGTTTTAAAGTTTAGGGTTTATGGTTTATGGTTTATGGTTTAGCAAGTAGGGTTAAGGGTTTAGAGTTTAGGGTTTGGCATTTAGGATTTAGGGTTTAGGCTTTTGGCTTTTGAGTTTAGGGTTTAAGGTTAGGAGTTTAGGATTTAGGGTTTAGTGTTTAGGGTCTAGGGTATAGGGTTTTTGGTTTTGGGTTTAGGGTTTAGGGTTTAGTGTTTAATGTTTTGGGATTAGAGTTTAGTCTTTAGGGTTTAAAGTTTAAGGTTTAGGGTTTAGAGTTTTTATTTAGTGTTTAGGATTTAGGTTTCAGGATTAGGGTTAAGGTTTAGGGTTTTGAGTTTAAGGTTTAGGGTTTAGGCTTTAGCATTTAGAGATTACGGCTTACGGTTTAGGTTTTAGGTTTTTGGGTTTAGGGTTTAATGTTTATGGTTTTGAGTTGTAGGTTTAAACTTTAGGGTTTAGGGTTTATGGTTTATTATTTAGAGTTTAATGTTTAGTGCTTAGGGTTTAACGTGTAGGGGTTAGGGTTTGGAGTTGTAGGTTTATGGTTTAGGATTTCAAATTTAGCATTTATTGTTTATGGTTTAGGGTTTAGGATTTAGGCTTTAGTGTTCAGGGTTTAAGGTTTTGAGTTTAGGATTTAGGGTTTTGGGTTTTGGGTTTAAAGTTTAGATTTAGGGTTTTGGGTTAGGGTTTAACATTTAGAGTTTAGGATTTATTGTTTAGGGTTTAGACTTTAGGGTTTAGAGTTTTGATTTAGGGTTTAGGCTTAGGGTTAGTGTTTAGGGTATAGAGTTTAGGATTTACTGTTTAGGTTTTAGGTTTTGTTGTTGTAGGTTTAAAGTTTAGGGTTTAGGGTTTATGGTTTATGGTTTAGCATATAGGGTTAAGGGTTTATAGTTTAGGCTTTAGCATTTAGGGTTTAGGGTTTAGGGTTTAGGCTTTTGAATTTAGGGTTTAAGGTTAGGTGTTTAGGATTTAGGGTTTAGTTTTTAGGGTTTAAGGTTTAGGATTTTTTGTTTTGGGTTTAGGGTTTAGTGTTTAATCTTTTGGGATTATAGTTTAGGCTTTAGGGTTTAGAGTTTAAGGTATAGGGTTTAGAGATTTTATTGAGGGTTTAGTATTTAGGGTTCAGGATTAGGTTTAGGGTTTAGGGTTTAGGGTTTTGATATAAGGTTAAGGTTTAGGGTTTACTGTTTAGTCTTTATAGTTTCGCGTTTAGGGTTTTGAGTTTAGGGTTTATGGTTATGGGTTTAGGGTTTAGGTATTAGGTTTTAGGGTTTAAGGTTTAGGGTTTAGGGTTTAGGGTTAAGGGTTTAGAGTTTATGATTTAGGATTTAGGGCTTAGGTGTTAGGGTGTAGAGTTTAGGGTTTACGGTTTTGAGTTGTAGGGTTTGGGTTAGGGTTAAGGGTTTAGGGTTTAGGGTTTAGGTTTTAGAGTTTAGGGTTTAGTGCTTTGGGTTTAGAGTTTAGGGTTTATGGTTTAGGGATTAGGGTTTAGGGTTTAGCATTTAGTGTTTAATGTTTAGGGTTTAGAGTTTAGGATTTAGGGTTTAGGGTTTAATGCTTAGGGTTTTTAGTTCTGATTTAGAATTTAGGATTAGGGTTAGTGTTTAGGGTATAGGGTTTAGGATTTAGGGTTTAGGTTTTAAGGATATTGTTGTAGTTTTAAAGTTTAGGGTTTATGGTTTATGGTTTGTGGTTTAGCAAGTAGGGTTAAGGATTAGAGTTTAGGGTTTAGCATTTAGGATTTAGGGTTTAGGCTTTTGGCTTTTGAGTTTAGGGTTTAAGGTTAGGAGTTTAGGATTTAGGGTTTAGTGTTTAGGGTCTAGGGTTTAGGGTTTTTGGTTTTGGGTTTAGGGTTTAGTGTTTAATGTTTTGGGATTAGAGTTTAGTCTTTAGGGTTTAAAGTTTAAGGTTTAGGGTTTAGAGTTTTGATTTAGTGTTTAGGATTTAGGTTTGGGATTAGGGTTAAGGTTTAGGGTTTCGAGTTTAAGGTTTAGGGTTTAGGCTATAGCATTTAGAGATTACGGCTTACGGTTTAGGTTTTAGGTTTTTGGGTTTAGGGTTTAATGTTTATGGTTTTGAGTTGTAGGTTTAAACTTTAGGGTTTAGGGTTTATGGTTTATTATTTAGAGTTTAATGTTTAGTGCTTAGGGTTTAACGTGTAGGGGTTAGGGTTTGGAGTTGTAGGTTTATGGTTTAGGATTTCAAATTTAGCGTTTATTGTTTATGGTTTAGGGTTTAGGATTTAGGCTTTAGTGTTCAGGGTTTAAGGTTTTGAGTTTAGGATTTAGGGTTTTGGGTTTTTGGTGTAAAGTTTAGATTTAGGGTTTTGGGTTAGGGTTTAACATTTAGAGTTTAGGATTTATTGTTTAGGGTTTAGACTTTAGGGTTTAGAGTTTTGATTTAGGGTTTAGGCTTAGGGTTAGTGTTTAGGGTATAGGGTTTAGGATTTACTGTTTAGGTTTTAGGTTTTGTTGTTGTAGGTTTAAAGTTTAGGGTTTAGGGTTTAGGGTTTATGGTTTAGCATATAGGGTTAAGGGTTTATAGTTTAGGCTTTAGCATTTAGGGTTTAGGGTTTAGGGTTTAGGCTTTTGAATTTAGGGTTTAAGGTTAGGTGTTTAGGATTTAGGGTTTAGTTTTTAGGGTTTAAGGTTTAGGATTTTTTGTTTTGGGTTTAGGGTTTAGTGTTTAATGTTTTGGGATTATAGTTTAGGCTTTAGGGTTTAGAGTTTAAGGTATAGGGTTTAGAGATTTTATTGAGGGTTTAGTATTTAGGGTTCAGGATTAGGTTTAGGGTTTAGGGTTTAGGGTTTTGATATAGGGTTAAGGTTTAGGGTTTACTGTTTAGTATTTATAGTTCCGCGTTTAGGGTTTTGGTTTTAGGGCTTAGTGTTTAGGGCTTAGGTATTAGGTTTTAGGGTTTAATGTTTAGGGTTTAGGGTTAAGGGTTTAGAGTTTATGATTTAGGATTTAGGGCTTAGGTGTTAGGGTGTAGAGTTTAGGGTTTACGGTTTTGAGTTGTAGGGTTTGGGTTAGGGTTAAGGGTTTAGGGTTTAGGGTTTAGGTTTCAGAGTTTAGGGTTTAGTGCTTTTGGTTTAGAGTTTAGGGTTTATGGTTTAGGGATTAGGGTTTAGGGTTTAGCATTTAGTGTTTAATGTTTAGGGTTTAGAGTTTAGGATTTAGGGTTTAGGGTTTAATGCTTAGGGTTTTTAGTTTCGATTTAGAATTTAGAATTAGGGTTAGTGTTTAGGGTATAGGGTTTAGGATTTAGGGTTTAGGTTTTAAGGTTATTGTTGTAGTTTTAAAGTTTAGGGTTTATGGTTTATGGTTTATGGTTTAGCAAGTAGGGTTAAGGGTTTAGAGTTTAGGGTTTAGCATTTAGGATTTAGGGTTTAGGCTTTTGGCTTTTGAGTTTAGGGTTTAAGGTTAGGAGTTTAGGATTTAGGGTTTAGTGTTTAGGGTCTAGGGTTTAGGGTTTTTGGTTTTGGGTTTAGGGTTTAGTGTTTAATGTTTTGGGATTAGAGTTTAGTCTTTAGGGTTTAAAGTTTAAGGTTTAGGGTTTAGAGTTTTGATTTAGTGTTTAGGATTTAGGTTTCAGGATTAGGGTTAAGGTTTAGGGTTTCGAGTTTAAGGTTTAGGGTTTAGGCTTTAGCATTTAGAGATTACGGCTTATGGTTTAGGTTTTAGGTTTTTGGGTTTAGGGTTTAATGTTTATGGTTTTGAGTTGTAGGTTTAAACTTTAGGGTTTAGGGTTTATGGTTTATTATTTAGAGTTTAATGTTTAGTGCTTAGGGTTTAACGTGTAGGGGTTAGGGTTTGGAGTTGTAGGTTTATGGTTTAGGATTTCAAATTTAGCATTTATTGTTTATGGTTTAGGGTTTAGGATTTAGGCTTTAGTGTTCAGGGTTTAAGGTTTTGAGTTTAGGATTTAGGGTTTTGGGTTTTGGGTTTAAAGTTTAGATTTAGGGTTTAACATTTAGAGTTTAGGATTTTTTGTTTAGGGTTTAGACTTTAGGGTTTAGAGTTTTGATTTAGGGTTTAGGCTTAGGGTTAGTGTTTAGGGTATAGGGTTTAGAATTTACTGTTTAGGTTTTAGGTTTTGTTGTTGTAGGTTTAAAGTTTAGGGTTTAAGGTTTATGGTTTATGGTTTAGCATATAGGGTTAAGGGTTTATAGTTTAGGCTTTAGCATTTAGGGTTTAGGGTTTAGGGTTTAGGCTTTTGAATTTAGGGTTTAAGGTTAGGTGTTTAGGATTTAGGGTTTAGTTTTTAGGGTTTAAGGTTTAGGATTTTTTGTTTTGGGTTTAGGGTTTAGTGTTTAATGTTTTGGGATTATAGTTTAGGCTTTAGGGTTTAGAGTTTAAGGTATAGGGTTTAGAGATTTTATTGAGGGTTTAGTATTTAGGGTTCAGGATTAGGTTTAGGGTTTAGGGTTTAGGGTTTTGATATAGGGTTAAGGTTTAGGGTTTACTGTTTAGTATTTATAGTTTCGCGTTTAGGGTTTTGGTTTTAGGGCTTAGTGTTTAGGGCTTAGGGTTTGGAGTTATAGGTTTAAGGTTTACGGTTTGGAATTTAGCCTTTATTGTTTATGGTTTAGGGTTTAGGATTTAGGCTTTAGTGTTCAGGGTTTAAGGTTTCGAGTTTATGATTGAGGGTTTAAGGTTTAAGGTTTAAAGTTTACATTTAGGGTTTAGGGTTTAGGATTTTGGTTAGGTTTTAACATTTAGAGATTAGGATTTATGGTTTAGGCTTTAGGCTTTAGGATTTAGGGTTAAGGGTTGGGTTTTGGGTTTAGGATTTTGGTTAGGTTTTAACATTTAGAGTTTAGGATTTATGGTTTAGGGTTTAGGCTTTAGGATTGGGCTTAAGGTTAGGATTTAGGGTTTAGGATTTTGGGTTTAGAGTTTAGGGTTTATGGTTATGCATTTAGGGTTTAGGTATTAGGTTTTAGGGTTCGTTTAGGGTTTATGGTTAAGGGTTTAGAGTTTATGATTTAGGATTTGGGTTTAGGGTTTAGGTTTTAGAGTTTAGGGTTTAGTGTTTTGGGTTTAGGGTTTCGATTTCGAGTTGTAGGGTTTGGATTTAGGGTTTAGGGTTTAGGGTTTAGGTTTTAGAGTTTAGGGTTTAGTGTTTTGGGTTTAGAGTTTAGGTTTTATGGCTTAGGGATTAGGGTTTAGGGTTTAGCATTTTGTGTTTAATGTTTAGGGTTTAGAGTTTAGGATTTAGGGTTTAGGGTTTAATGCTTAGGGATTTTAGTTTTGATTTAGAGTTTAGGATTAGGGTTAGCGTTTAGGGTATAGGGTTTAGGTTTTAGGGTTTATTGTTCTAGGTTTAAAGTTTAGGGTTTAGGGTTTATGGTTTAGCAAGTAAGGTTAAGGGTTTAGAGTTTAGGGTTTAGCATTTAGGGTTTAGGGTTTAAGCTTTGGGCATTAGAGTTTAAGGTTTAAGGTTAGGAGTTTAGGATTTAGGGTTTAGTTTTTAGGGTTTAGGGTTTAAGCTTTGGGCTTTAGAGTTTAAGGTTTAAGGTTAGGAGTTTAGGATTGTGGGTTTAGGGTTTAGGGTTTTTGGTTTTGTGTTTAGGATTTAGTGTTTAATGTTTGGGATTAGAGTTTAGGCTTTAGTGTTTAGAGTTTAAGGTTTAGGGTTTAGAGTTTTGATTTAGGGTTCAGGATTAGGGTTAAGGTTTAGGGTTCTGAGTTTAAGGTTTAGGGTTTAGTATTTTTGGTTTAGGCTTTAGGGTTAGGTTTTAGGATTTAGGGTTTAGAGTTTAGATTTTATGGTTATGGGTTTAGGGTTTAGGTATTAGGTTTTAGGGTTTATGGTTTAGGGTGTAGGGTTAAGGGTTTAGAGTTTATGGTTTAGGATTTAGGGTTTAGGGGTTAGGGTTTAGAGTTTAGTGTTTACGATTTTGAGTTGTAGGGATTGGTTAGGGTTTAGGGTTTAGGGTTTAGGGTTTAGGTTTTAGAGTTTAGGGTTTAGCGTTTTGGGTTTAGAGTTTAGGCTTTATGGTTTAGGGATTAGGGTTTAGGGTTTAGCATTTAGTGTTTAATATTTAGGGTTTAGAGTTTAGGATTTAGGGTTTAGGGTTTAATGCTTAGGGTTTTTAGTTTTGATTTAGAATTTAGGATTAGGGTTAGTGTTTAGGGTATACGGTTTAGGATTTAGGGTTTAGGTTTTAGCGTTTATTGTTGTAGTTTTAAAGTTTAGGGTTTATGGTTTATGGTTTATGGTTTAGCAAGTAGGGTTAAGGGTTTAGAGTTTAGGGTTTAGCATCTAGGGTTTAGGGTTTAAGCTTTAGGCTTTTGAGTTTAGGGTTTAAGGTTAGGAGTTTAGGATTTATGGTTTAGTGTTTATGGTCTAGGGTTTAGGGTTTTTGGTTTTGGGTTTAGGGTTTAGTGTTTTAGAGTTTAGGGTTTAGTGTTTTGGGTTTAGAGTTTAGGCTTTATGGTTTATGGATTAGGGTTTAGGGTTTAGCGTTTAGTGTTTAATGTTTAAGGTTTAGAGTTTAGGATTTAGGGTTTAGGGTTTAATGCTTAGGGTTTTTAGTTTTGATTTAGAATTTAGGATTAGGGTTGGTGTTTGGGGTATAGGGTTTAGGATTTAAGGTTTAGATTTTTGGGTTTATTGCTGTAGTTTTAAAGTTTAGGGTTTATGGTTTATGGTTAATGGTTTTGCAAGTAGGGTTAAGGGTTTAGAGTTTAGGGTTTAGCATCTAGGGTTTAGGGTTTAAGCTTTAGGATTTTGAGTTTAGGGTTTAAGGTTAGGAGTTTAGGATTTAGTCTTTAGTGTTTATGGTCTAGGGTTTAGGGTTTTTGGTTTTGGGTTTAGGGTTTAGTGTTTAATGTTTTGGGATTGGAGTTTAGGCTTTAGGGTTTAGAGTTTTCATTGAGGGTTTAGTATTTTGGGTTCAGGATTAGTTTTAGGGTTTTGATTTAGGGTTAGGGTTTAGGGTTTACAGTTTAGTATTTATAGTTTCGGGTTTAGTGTTTTGGTTTTAGGGCTTAGTGTTTAGGGCTTAGGGTTTGGAGTTATAGGTTTAAGGTTTAGGGTTTAGAATTTAGCCTTTTTTGTTTATGGTTTAGGGTTTAGGATTTAGGCTTTAGTGTTCAGGGTTTAAGGTTTCGAGTTTAGGATTTAGGGTTTAGGGTTTAAGGTTTAAAGTTTACATTTAGGGTTTAGGGTTTAGGATTTTGGTTAGGTTTTAACATTTAGAGTTTAGGATTTATGGTTTAGGGTTTAGGCTTTAGGATTTAGGGTTAAGGTTAGGGTTTAGGGATTAGGATTTTTGGTTTAGGCTTTAGAGTTAGGGTTTAGGATTTAGGGTTTAGAGTTTAGGGTTTATGGTTATGGATTTAGGGTTTAGGTATTAGGTTTTAGGGTTTAAGGTTTAGGGTTTAGGGTTAAGGGTTTAGAGTTTATGGTTTAGGATTTAGGGTTTAGGGTTTAGGATTTAGAGTTTACGGTTTTCGGTTTCGAGTTGTAGGGTTTGGATTTAGGGTTTAGGGTTTAGGTTTTAGAGTTTAGGGTTTAGTGTTTTGGGTTTAGAGTTTAGGGTTTATGGCTTAGGGATTAGGATTTATGGTTTAGCATGTTGTGTTTAATGTTTGGGGTTTAGAGTTTAGGATTTAGGGTTTAGGGTTTAATGCTTAGGGATTTTAGTTTTGATTTAGAGTTTAGGATTAGGGTTAGTGTTTAGGGTATAGGGTTTAGGTTTTTTGGTTTATTATTATATGTTTAAAGTTTAGGGTTTAGGGTTTAGGGTTTATGGTTTTGCAAGCAAGGTTAAGTGTTTAGAGTTTAGGGTTTAGCTTTTAGGGTTTAGTGTTTAAGCTTTGGGCTTTAGAGTTTAAGGTTTAAGGTTAGGAGTTTAGGATTTAGGGTTTAGTTTTTAGGGTTTAGGGTTTAGGGTTTTTGGTTTTGTGTTTAGGATTTAGTGTTTAATGTTTCGGGATTAGAGTTTAGGCTTTAGTGTTTAGAGTTTAAGGTTTAGGGTTTAGAGTTTTGATTTAGGGTTTAGGATTTATGGTTCAGGATTAGGGTTAAGGTTTAGGGTTCTGAGTTTAAGGTTTAGGGTTTAGTATTTTTGGTTTAGGCTTTAGAGTTAGGTTTTAGGATTTAGGGTTTAGAGTTTAGGGTTTATGGTTATGGGTTTAGGGTTTAGGTATTAGGTTTTAGGGTTTATGGTTTAGGGTTTAGGGTAAAGGGTTTAGAGTTTATGGTTTAAGATTTAGGGTTTAGGGTTTAGGGTTTAGAGTTTAGTGTTTACGGTTTTGAGTTGTACGGATTGGGTTAGGGTTTAGGGTTTAGGATTTAGGTTTTAGAGTTTAGGGTTTAGTGTTTTGGGTTTAGAATTTAGGCTTTATGGTTTAGGGATTAGGGTTTAGGGTTTAGTATTTAGTGTTTAATATTTAGGGTTTAGAGTTTAGGATTTAGTGTTTAGGGTTTAATGCTTAGGGTTTTTAGTTTTGATTTAGAATTTAGGATTAGGGTTAGTGTTTAGGGTATAGGGTTTAGGATTTAGGGTTTAGGTTTTTGGGTTTATTGTTGTAGTTTTAAAGTTTAGGGTTTATGGCTTATGGTTTATGGTTTTGCAAGTAGGGTTAGGGGTTTAGAGTTTAGGGTTTAGCATCTAGGGTTTGGGGTTTAAGCTTTAGGCTTTCGAGTTTAGGGTTTAAGGTTAGGAGTTTAGGATTTAGGGTTTGGTGTTTATGTTTTAGGGTTTAGGGTTTTTGGTTTTGGGTTTAGGGTTTAGTGTTTAATGTTTTAGGATTAGAGTTTAGGCTTTAGGGTTTAGAGTTTTTATTGAGGGTTTAGTATTTAGGGTTCAGGATTAGGTTTAGGGTTTAGGGTTTAGGGTTTTGATTTAGGGTTAGGGTTTAGGGTTTATAGTTTAGTATTTATAGTTTCGAGTTTAGGGTTTTGGTTTTAGGGCTTAGTGTTTAGGACTTAGGGTTTGGCGTTATAGGTTTAAGGTTTAGGGTTTAGAATTTAGCCTTTATTGTTTATTGTTTAGGGTTTAGGATTTAGGCTTTAGTGTTCAGGGTTTAAGGTTTCGAGTTTAGGATTTAGGGCTTAGGGTTTAAGGTTTAAAGTTAACATTTAGGGTTTTGGGTTTAGGATTTTGGTTAGGTTTTAACATTTAGAGTTTAGGATTTATGGTTTAGGGTTTAGGCTTTAGGATTTAGGGTTAAGGTTAGGGTTTAGGGTTTAGGATTTTGGTTAGGTTTTAACATTTAGAGTTTAGGATTTATGGTTTAGGGTTTAGGCTTTAGGATTTAGGGTTAAGGTTAGGGTTTAGGGTTTAGGATTTTTGGTTTAGGCTTTAGAGTTAGGGATTAGGATTTAGGGTTTAGAGTTAAGGGTTTATGGTTTAAGGATTAGGGTTTAGGGTTAAGGGTTTAGAGTTTATGGTTTAGGATTTAGGGTTTAGGGGTTAGGATTTAGAGTTTAGGATTTACGGTTTCGAGTTGTAGGGTTTGGGTTTAGGGTTTAGGGTTTAGGTTTTAGAGTTTAGGGTTTAGTGTTTTGGGTTTAGAGTTTAGGGTTTACGACTTACGGATTAGGGTTTAGGGTTTAGCATTTAGTGTTTAATGTTTAGGGTTTAGAGTTTAGGATTTAGGGTTTAGGGTTTAATGCTTAGGGATTTTAGTTTTGATTTAGAGTTTAGGATTAGGGTTAGTGTTTAGGGTATAGGGTTTAGGTTTTAGGGTTTATTGTTGTAGGTTTAAAGTTTAGGGTTTAGGGTTTATGGTTTAGCAAGTAAGGTTAAGGGTTTAGAGTTTAGGGTTTAGCATTTAGGGTTTAGGGTTTAAGCTTTGGGCTTTAGAGTTTAAGGTTTAATGTTAGGTGTTTAGGATTTAGGGTTTAGTTTTTAATGTTTTGGGATTAGAGTTTAGGCTTTAGGGTATAGAGTTTAAGGTTTAGGGTTTAGAGTTTTGATTTAGGGTTTAGGATTTAGGGTTCAGGATTAGGGTTAAGGCTTAGGGTTCCGAGTTGAAGGTTTAGGGTTTAGTATTTTTGGTTTAGGCTTTAGAGTTAGGTTTTAGGATTTAGGGTTTATGGTTATGGGTTTAGGGTTTAGGTATTAGGTTTTAGGGTTTAAGGTTTAGGGTTTAGGGTTAAGGGTTTAGAGTTTATGGTTTAGGATTTAGGGTTTAGGGTTTAGGGTTTAGAGTTTAGGGTTTACGGTTTTGAGTTGTAGGGTTTGGCTTAGTGTTTAGGGTTTAGGGCTTAGGATTTAGGTTTTATAGTTTAGGGTTTAGTGTTTTGGGTTTAGAGTTTAGGCTTTATGGTTTAGGGATTAGGGTTTTGGGTTGAGCATTTAGTGTTTAATGTTTAGGGTTTAGAGTTTAGGATTTAGGGTTTAGGATTTAATGCTTAGGGTTTTTAGTTTTGATTTAGAATTTAGGATTAGGGTTAGTGTTTAGGGTATAGGGTTTAGGATTTAGGGTTTAGGTTTTAGGGTTTATTGTTGTAGTTTTAAAGTTTAGGGTTTATGGTTTATGGTTTATGGTTTTGTAAGTAGGGTTAAGGGTTTAGTGTTTAGGGTTTAGCATTTAGGGTTTAGGGTTTAGGCTTTAGGCTTTTGAGTTTAGGGTTTAAGGATAGGAGTTTAGGATTTAGGGTTTAGTGTTTATGGTATAGGGTTTAGGGTTTTTGGTTTTGGGTTTAGGGTTTAGTGTTTAATGTTTTGGGATTAGAGTTTAGGCTTTAGGGTTTAGAGTTTAAGGTTTAGGGTTTAGAGTTTTGATTTAGGGTTTAGGATTTAGTGTTCCGGATTAGTGTTAAGGTTTAGGGTTTTGAGTTTAAAGTTTAGGGTTTAGACTTTAGCATTTAGAGATTAGGGTTTACGATTTAGGTTTTAGGGTTTAGGGTTTAGGGTTTAATGTTTATGGTTTTAAGTTGTAGGTGTAAGGTTTAGGGTTTAGGGTTTAGAGTTTAGGGTTTATGGTTTATTATTTAGTTTTTAATGTTTTGTGTTTAGGGTTTAACGTTTAGGGCTTAGGGTTTGGAGTTGTAGGTTTAAGGTTTAGGATTTGAATTTAGCGTTTATTGTTTATGGTTTAGGGTTTAGGATTTAGGCTTTTGTGTTCAGGGTTAAATGTTTTGAGTTTAGGATTTAGGGTTTTGGTTTTAGGATTTAAAGTTTAGATTTAGGGTTTTGGGTTAGGGTTTAACATTTAAAGTTTAGAATTTATTGTTTAGGCTTTAGACTTTAGGGTTTAGAGTTTTGATTTAGGGTTTAGGCTTTGGGTTAGTTTTTAGGGTATAGGGTTTAGGATTTACAATTTAGGTTTTAGGGTTTGTGGTTATAGGTTTAAAGTTTAGGGATTAGGGTTTATGCTTTATGGTTTAGCAAGTAAGGTTAAGGGTTTAGAGTTAAGGGTTTAGCATTTAGCATTTAGGGTTTGGGGCTTAGGCTTTAAAGTTTAGGGTTTAAGGTTAGGAGTTTAGGATTTAGGGTTTAGTGTTTAGGGTTTAGGGTTTAGGATTTTGGTTTTTGGGTTTAGGGTTTAGTGTTTAATGTTTTGGGATTAGAGTTTAGGCTTTAGGGTTTAGAGTTTAAGGTTTAGGGTTTATAGTTTTGATTTAGGGTTTAGGAATTAGGGTTCAGGATTAGGTTTAGGGTTTTGATTTAGGATTAGGATTTAGGATTTAGGGTTTAGGGTTAAGGGTTTAGAGTTTAGCATTTATAATTTAGGGTTTAGGGTTTAGGGTTTAGGTTTTAGTGTTTAGGGTTTAGGGTTTAATGTTTATGGTTTTGAGTTGTAGGTTTAAGGTTTTGGGTTTAGGGTTTAGAGTTTAGGGTTTATGGTTTATTATTTAGAGTTTAATGTTTAGTGTTTAGGGTTTAGTGTTAACGGCTTAAGTGTTGGAGTTATAGTTTTATGGTTTAGGGTTTGGAGTGTAGCATTCACTGTTTATGGTTTAGGGTTTAGAATTTAGACTTTAGTGTTTAGGGTTTAAGGTTTCGAGTTTAGGATTTAGGGTTTTGGGTTTAGGGTTTAAAGTTGAGGTTTCGGGTTTAGGGTTTAGGATTTGGGTTAGGGTTTAAAATTTAGAGTTAGGATTTATGGTTTAGGGTTCAGACTTTAGTATTTAGGGTTTGGGTTAGGGTTTAGGGTTTAGGGTTTAGGGTTTACGATTTTGATTTGTAGGTTTTGGATTTAGGGTTTAGGGTTTAGGGTTTAGGGTTTAGAGTTTAGGGTTTAGTGTTTTGGGTCTAGAGTTTAGGGTTTATGGTTTACAAATTAGTGTTTAGGGTTTAGCGTTTAGTGTTTCATATTTAGGGTTTAGAGTTTAGGATTTAGGGTTTAGGGTTTAATGCTTAGGGTTTATAGTTTTGATTTAGGGTTTAGGGTTAGGGTTAGTGTTTAAGGTATAGGGTTTAGATTTAGGGTTTAGGTTTTAGGGTTTGTTGTTGTAGGTTTAAAGTTTAGGGTTTAGGGTTTATGGTTTATGGTTTAGCAAGTAGGGTTAAGGGATTAGAGTTTAGGGTTTAGCATTTAGGTTTTAGGGTTTAGGCTTTAGGCCTTAGAGTTTAGTGTTTAAGGTTAGGAGTTTAGGATTTTGGGTTTAGTGTTTAGGGTTTTTGGTTTTGGGCTTATGGTTTAGTGTTTAATGTTTAGGGATTAGAGTTTAGGCTTTAGCGTTTAGAGTTTTGATTTAGGGTTTTGGATTTAGGGTTCAGGATTAGGGTTAAGGTTTAGGGTTTTGGGTTTAGGCTTTAGGATTTAGGTTTTAGGGTTAGGATTTAGGGTTTCGAGTTTAAGGTTTAGGGTTTAGGGTTTAGACTTTAGCATTTAGAGTTTAGGGTTTACAGTTTAGGTTTTAGGTTTTAGTGTTTAGGGTTTAGTGTTTATGGTTTTGAATTGTAGGTTTAAGGTGTAGGGTTTAGGGTTTAGAGTTTAGGGTTTATTATTTATTATTTAGAGTTTAATGTTTAGTGTTTAGAAACGTTTAGGGCTTAGGGTTTGGAGTTGTAGGTTTAAGGTTTAGGGTTTAGAATTTAGAGTTTATTGTTTATGGTTTAGGGTTTAGGATTTAGGCTTTAGTATTCAGGGTTTTAGGTTTCTAGTTTAGGATTTAGGGTTTTGGGTTTACATTTAGGTTTAGGGTTTAGCATTTTGGTTAGGTTTTAACATTTAGAGCTTAGGATTTATGGTTTAGGGTTTAGGCTTTAGAATTTTGGGTTAGAGTTAGGGTTTAGGGTTTAGGATTTTGGGTTTAGTGTTTAGGATTTTGGGTTTAGGATTTAGTGTTTATAGTTTAGGGTTTATGGTTATGGGTTTAGGGTTTTGGGATTTTTTGTTTATGGTTTTGTATTGTAGGATTAGGATTTAGGGGTTAGGATTTAGCCTTTTGGGTTTAGAGTTTATTGTTTATGGTTTAGTGTTTAGGGTTTAGGGTTTCGAGTTGTAGGTTTTGTGTTTAGGGTTTAGAGTTTAGCGTTTAGGATTTAGGGTTTATGGTTTTGGGTATAGAATTTCAGGTTTAGGGTTTAGGGTTTAGTGTTTAGGGTTTATGGTTTAGGGGTTTTAGTTTAGGGTTTAGGGTTTAGGGTTTAATGTTTGGGGTTTAGAGTTTAGGATTTAAGGTTTAGGGTTTAGGGTTTTTAGTTATAGGTTTTGGGTTTTGGGTTTTGGGTTTAGGGTTTAAGGTATTGGGTTTAGGATTTAGGGTTTTTGGTTTAGGGATTAGAGTTTAGGGTATAGGGTTTAACATTTAGGGTTTAGGGTTTAGTGTTTAGGGTTTAGGGTTTAGAGTTTAGGTTTTAGGGTTTAGGGTTTATTATTTAGGCTTTAGGGTTTTGGGTTTAGGGTTTAAAGTTTAGATTTAGCGTTTTGGGTTAAGGTTTAACATTTAGAGTTTAGGATTTATTGTTTAGGCCTTAGACATTAGGGTTTAGAGTTTTGATTTAGGGTTTGTTATTAGGGTATAGGGTTTAGGATTTACGGTTTAGGTTTTAGGTTTTGTTATTGTAGGTTTAAAGTTTAGGGTTTAGGGTTTATGGTTTATGGTTTAGCGTATAGGATTAATGGTTTAGAGTTTAGGCTTTAGCATTTAGGGTTTAGGGTTTATGCTTTAGGCTTTTGAGTTTAGGGTTTAAGGTTAGGAGTTTAGGATTTAGGGTTTAGGGTTTATGGTTTATGGTTTAGCGTATAGGGTTAATGGTTTAGAGTTTAGGCTTTAGCATTTAGGGTTTATGGTTTAGGCTTTAGGCTTTTGAGTTTAGGGTTGAAGGTTAGGAGTTTAGGATTTAGGATTTAGTTTTTAGGGTTTAGGGTTTAGGATTTCAGGTTTTGGGTTTAGGGTTTAGTTTTTAATGTTTTGGGATTACAGTTTAGGCTTTAGGGTATAAAGTTTAAGGTTTAGGGTTTAGCATTTAGGGTTTAGGATTAGGTTTAGGGTTGAGGGTTTAGGGTTTTGGTTTAGGGTTAGGGTTTAGGGTTTAGGGTTTAGGGTTTACAGTTTAGTATTTATAGTTTTAGGTTTAGGGTTTAGGTTTTACGATTTAGGGTTTAGGGTTTAATGTTTATGGTTTTGAGTTGTAGGTTTAAGGTTTAGGGTTTAGGGTTTAGATTTTAAGGTTTACAGTTTATTATTTAGAGTTTAATGTTTAGTGTTTACGGTTTAATGTTTAGGGCTTAGGGTTTGGAGTTGTAGGTTTAAAGTTTAGGGTTTAGAATTTAACTTTTATTGTTTATGGTTGAGGGTTTTTCCGAGTTTAGGATTTAGGGTTTTGGGTTTAAGGATTAAATTTTACATTTAGGGTTTAGGGTTTAGGATTTTGGTTAGGTTTTTAACATTTAGAGTTTAGGATTTATTGCTTAGGGTTTAGGCTTTAGCATTTAGGGTTAAGGTTAGGGATTAGGGTTTAGGATTGTGGGTTCAGGCTTCAGAGTTAGGGTTTATGATTTTGGGTTTAGGCTTCAGAGTTAGGGTTTAGGATTTAGGGTTTAAAGTTTAGGGTTTATGGTTATGGGTTTAGTGTTTAGGTATTAGGTTTTAGGGTTTAAGGTTTAGGGTTTAGGGTTAAGGGTTTAGAGTTTATGGTTTAGGGGTTAGGGTTTAGAGTTTAGGGTTTATCGTTATGGGTTGTAGGGTTTGGGTTTAGGGTTTAGGGTTTAGGTTTTAGAGCTTAGGGTTTAGTGTTTTGGGTTTAGAGTCTAGGTTTTATGGTTTAGGGATTAGGATTTAGGGTTTAGCATGTTTAGGGTTTATAGTTTAGGATTTAGGGTTTAGGGTTTAATTCTTAGGGTTTTTAGTTTTGATTTAGAGTTTAGGATTAGGGTTAGTGTTTAGAGTATAGGGTTTAGGATTTAGGGTTTAGGTTGTAGGGTTTATTGTTGTAGGTTTAAAGTTTAGGGTTTAGGTTTTATGGTTTATGATTTAGCAAGTAGGGTTAAGGGTTTATAGTTTAGGGTTTAGCATTTAGGGTTTAGGGTTTACGCTTTAGGCTTTAGAGTTTAGGATTTAAGGTTAGGAATTTAGGATTTAGGGTTTATTGTTTAGGGTCTAGGGTTTAGAGTTTTAATTTAGGGTTTAGGATTTAGGGTTCCGGATTAGGGTTATGGTTTAGGGTTTCAAGTTTAAGGTTTAGGGTTTAGACTTTAGCATTTAGAGATTAGGGTTTACGGTTTAGGTTTTAGGTTTTAGGGTTTAGGGTTTAATGTTTATGGTTTTCAGTTGTAGGTTTAGGGTTTAGGGTTTAGGGTTTAGAGTTTAGTGTTTATGGTTTATTATTTAGAGTTTAATGTTTAGTGTTTAGGGTTTAACGTTTAGGGCTTAGGGTTTGGAGTTGTAGGTTTAAGGTTTAGGATTTTGAATTTAGTGTTTATTGTTTATGGTTTAGGGTTTAGGATCTAGGCTTTAGTGTTCAGGCTTTAAGGTTTTGAGTTTAGAATTTAGGGTTTAGGGTGTAGAATTTGAAGTTTACATTTAGGGTTTGGGTGTAGGATTTGGGTTAGGTTTTAACATTTAGAGTTTTGGATTTATGGTTTAGGGTTTAGGCTTTAGGATTTAGGGTTAGGGTTAAGGTTTAGGGTTTAGGATTTACAGTTAGGGTTTAGGGTTTACGGTTTAGGATTTAGGGTTTAAAGTTTATGGTTTATGGTTTAGAGTTTAGGGTTTAGGGTTACGAGTTGTAGGTTTTGGGTTTAGGGTTTAGAGTATAGGTTTTAGGATTTAGGGTTTATGGTTTAGGGTATAGACTTTCGAGTTTAGGGTTTAGGGTTTAGAGTTTATGGTTTATGGTTTATGGTTTAGGGTTTAGAGTTTAGGATTTAGGGTTTAGGGTTTAATGCTTAGGGTTTATAGTTTTGATTTAGGGTTTAGGATTAGGGTTAGTGTTTAAGGTATAGGGTTTAGATTTAGGGTTTAGGTTTTAGGGTTTGTTGTTGTAGGTTTAAAGTTTAGGGTTTAGGGTTTATGGTTTATGGTTTAGCAAGTAGGGTTAAGGGATTAGAGTTTAGGGTTTAGCATTTAGGTTTTAGGGTTTAGGCTTTAGGCCTTAGAGTTTAGTGTTTAAGGTTAGGAGTTTAGGATTTTGGGTTTAGTGTTTAGGGTTTTTGGTTTTGGGCTTATGGTTTAGTGTTTAATGTTTAGGGATTAGAGTTTAGGCTTTAGCGTTTAGAGTTTTGATTTAGGGTTTTGGATTTAGGGTTCAGGATTAGGGTTAAGGTTTAGGGTTTTGGGTTTAGGCTTTAGGATGTAGGTTTTAGGGTTAGGATTTAGGGTTTCGAGTTTAAGGTTTAGGGTTTAGGGTTTAGACTTTAGCATTTAGAGTTTAGGGTTTACAGTTTAGGTTTTAGGTTTTAGTGTTTAGGGTTTAGTGTTTATGGTTTTGAATTGTAGGTTTAAGGTGTAGGGTTTAGGGTTTAGAGTTTAGGGTTTATTATTTATTATTTAGAGTTTAATGTTTAGTGTTTAGAAACGTTTAGGGCTTAGGGTTTGGAGTTGTAGGTTTAAGGTTTAGGGTTTAGAATTTAGAGTTTATTGTTTATGGTTTAGGGTTTAGGATTTAGGCTTTAGTATTCAGGGTTTTAGGTTTCTAGTTTAGGATTTAGGGTTTTGGGTTTACATTTAGGTTTAGGGTTTAGCATTTTGGTTAGGTTTTAACATTTAGAGCTTAGGATTTATGGTTTAGGGTTTAGGCTTTAGAATTTTGGGTTAGAGTTAGGGTTTAGGGTTTAGGATTTTGGGTTTAGGATTTAGTGTTTATAGTTTAGGGTTTATGGTTATGGGTTTAGGGTTTTGGGATTTTTTGTTTATGGTTTTGTATTGTAGGATTAGGATTTAGGGGTTAGGATTTAGCCTTTTGGGTTTAGAGTTTATTGTTTATGGTTTAGTGTTTAGGGTTTAGGGTTTCGAGTTGTAGGTTTTGTGTTTAGGGTTTAGAGTTTAGCGTTTAGGATTTAGGGTTTATGGGTTTGGGTATAGAATTTCAGGTTTAGGGTTTAGGGTTTAGTGTTTAGGGTTTGTGGTTTAGGGGTTTTAGTTTAGGGTTTAGGGTTTAGGGTTTAATGTTTGGGGTTTAGAGTTTTGGATTTAAGGTTTAGGGTTTAGGGTTTTGAGTTATAGGTTTTGGGTTTTGGGTTTTGGGTTTAGGGTTTAAGGTATTGGGTTTAGGATTTAGGGTTTTTGGTTTAGGGATTAGAGTTTAGGGTATAGGGTTTAACATTTAGGGTTTAGGGTTTAGTGTTTAGGGTTTAGGGTTTAGGGTTTAGAGTTTAGGTTTTAGGGTTTAGGGTTTATTATTTAGGCTTTAGGGTTTTGGGTTTAGGGTTTAAAGTTTAGATTTAGCGTTTTGGGTTAAGGTTTAACATTTAGAGTTTAGGATTTATTGTTTAGGCCTTAGACATTAGGGTTTAGAGTTTTGATTTAGGGTTTGTTATTAGGGTATAGGGTTTAGGATTTACGGTTTAGGTTTTAGGTTTTGTTATTGTAGGTTTAAAGTTTAGGGTTTAGGGTTTATGGTTTATGGTTTAGCGTATAGGATTAATGGTTTAGAGTTTAGGCTTTAGCATTTAGGGTTTAGGGTTTATGCTTTAGGCTTTTGAGTTTAGGGTTTAAGGTTAGGAGTTTAGGATTTAGGGTTTAGGGTTTATGGTTTATGGTTTAGCGTATAGGGTTACTGGTTTAGAGTTTAGGCTTTAGCATTTAGGGTTTAGGGTTTAGGCTTTAGGCTTTTGAGTTTAGGGTTGAAGGTTAGGAGTTTAGGATTTAGGATTTAGTTTTTAGGGTTTAGGGTTTAGGATTTCGGGTTTTGGGTTTAGGGTTTAGTTTTTAATGTTTTGGGATTACAGTTTAGGCTTTAGGGTATAAAGTTTAAGGTTTAGGGTTTAGCATTTAGGGTTTAGGATTAGGTTTAGGGTTTAGGGTTTAGGGTTTAGGGTTTTGGTTTAGGGTTAGGGTTTAGGGTTTAGGGTTTAGGGTTTACAGTTTAGTATTTATAGTTTTAGGTTTAGGGTTTAGGTTTTACGATTTAGGGTTTAGGGTTTAATGTTTATGGTTTTGAGTTGTAGGTTTAAGGTTTAGGGTTTAGGGTTTAGATTTTAAGGTTTACGGTTTATTATTTAGAGTTTAATGTTTAGTGTTTACGGTTTAATGTTTAGGGCTTAGGGTTTGGAGTTGTAGGTTTAACGTTTAGGGTTTAGAATTTAACCTTTATTGTTTATGGTTTAGGGTTTTTCCAAGTTTAGGATTTAGGGTTTTGGGTTTAAGGTTTAAAGTTTACATTTAGGGTTTAGGGTTTAGGATTTTGGTTAGGTTTTTAACATTTAGAGTTTAGGATTTATTGCTTAGGGTTTAGGCTTTAGCATTTAGGGTTAAGGTTAGGGATTAGGGTTTAGGATTGTGGGTTCAGGCTTCAGAGTTAGGGTTTATGATTTTGGGTTTAGGCTTCAGAGTTAGGGTTTAGGATTTAGGGTTTAAAGTTTAGGGTTTATGGTTATGGGTTTAGTGTTTAGGTATTAGGTTTTAGGGTTTAAGGTTTAGGGTTTAGGGTTAAGGGTTTAGAGTTTATGGTTTAGGGGTTAGGGTTTAGAGTTTAGGGTTTATCGTTATGGGTTGTAGGGTTTGGGTTTAGGGTTTAGGGTTTAGGTTTTAGAGCTTAGGGTTTAGTGTTTTGGGTTTAGAGTCTAGGTTTTATGGTTTAGGGATTAGGATTTAGGGTTTAGCATTTAGTGTTTAATGTTTAGGGTTTATAGTTTAGGATTTAGGGTTTAGGGTTTAATTCTTAGGGTTTTTAGTTTTGATTTAGAATTTAGGATTAGGTTAGTGTTTAGAGTATAGGGTTTAGGATTTAGGGTTTAGGTTGTAGGGTTTATTGTTGTAGGTTTAAAGTTTAGGGTTTAGGTTTTATGGTTTATGATTTAGCAAGTAGGGTTAAGGGTTTATAGTTTAGGGTTTAGCATTTAGGGTTTAGGGTTTACGCTTTAGGCTTTAGAGTTTAGGATTTAAGGTTAGGAATTTAGGATTTAGGGTTTAGTGTTTAGGGTCTAGGGTTTAGAGTTTTAATTTAGGGTTTAGGATTTAGGGTTTCGGATTAGGGTTATGGTTTAGGGTTTCGAGTTTAAGGTTTAGGGTTTAGACTTTAGCATTTAGAGATTAGGGTTTACGGTTTAGGTTTTAGGTTTTAGGGTTTAGGGTTTAATGTTTATGGTTTTCAGTTGTAGGTTTAGGGTTTAGGGTTTAGGGTTTAGGGTTTAGGGTTTATGGTTTATTATTTAGAGTTTAATGTTTAGTGTTTAGGGTTTAACGTTTAGGGCTTAGGGTTTGGAGTTGTAGGTTTAAGGTTTAGGATTTTGAATTTAGTGTTTATTGTTTATGGTTTAGGGTTTAGGATCTAGGCTTTAGTGTTCCGGCTTTAAGGTTTTGAGTTTAGAATTTAGGGTTTAGGGTGTTGGATTTGAAGTTTACATTTAGGGTTTGGGTGTAGGATTTGGGTTAGGTTTTAACATTTAGAGTTTTGTATTTATGGTTTAGGGTTTAGGCTTTAGGATTTAGGGTTAGGGTTAAGGTTTAGGGTTTAGGATTTACAGTTAGGGTTTAGGGTTTACGGTTTAGGATTTAGGGTTTAAAGTTTATGGTTTATGGTTTAGAGTTTAGGGTTTAGGGTTACGAGTTGTAGGTTTTGGGTTTAGGGTTTAGAGTATAGGTTTTAGGATTTAGGGTTTATGGTTTTGGGTATAGACTTTCGAGTTTAGGGTTTAGGGTTTAGAGTTTATGGTTTATGGTTTAGGGTTTAGGGTTTAATGTTTAGGGTTTAGAGTTTAGTACTTATGGTTTAGGGTTTAGGATTTAGGGTTTTGAGTTGTAGGTTTTGGGTTTTAGGTTTAGTGTTTAGGGTATAGGGTTTAGGATTTAGGATTTGTCGTGTAGGGTTTAGAGTTTAGGGTTTATGATTTAAGGTTTAGGGTTTAGAGTTAAAGGTTTAGGGTTTTGGGTTTAGGGTTTAGCATTTATGGTTTATGGTTTAGCATTATTGTTTATGGTTTAGGGTTTAGGATTTAGTCTTTAGTGTTTAGAGTTTAAGGTTTCGACTTTAGGATTTAGGGTTTAAAGTTTACATTTAGGGTTTAAGGTTGAGGATTTTTGGTTTTGGGTTTAGGGTTTAGTGTTTGATGTTTTGGGATTAGAGTTTAGGCTTTAGGGTTTAGAGTTTAAGGTTTAGGGTTTAGAGTTTTGATTTAGGGTTTAGCATTTAGGGTTCAGGATTAGGTTTAGGGTTTAGGGTTTAGGGTTTTGATTTAGGGTTAGGGTTTAGAGTTTAGTATTTATAGTTTTGGGTGTAGGGTTTAAGTTTTAGGGTTTAGGGTTTAGGGTTTAATGTTTATGGTTTTGAGTTGTAGGTTTAAGGTTTATGGTTTAGGGTTTAGAATTTAAGGTTTATGGTTTAGTATTTAGAGTTTAATGTTTAGTGTTTAGGGTTTAATGTTTAGGGCTTAGGGTTTGGAGTTGTAGGTTTAAGGTTTAGTGTTTATAATTTAGCGTTTATTGTTTATTGTATAGGGTTTGGGATTTAGGCTTTAGTGTTCAGGGTTTAAGGTTTCGAGTTTATGATTTAGGGTTTAGGGTTGAAGGTTTAAAGTTTACATTCAGGGTTTCGGGTTTAGGATTTTGGTTAGGTTTTAACATTTAGAGTTTAGGATTTATGGTTTAGGGTTTAGGCTTTAGGATTTAGGGTTAAGGTTAGGATTTAGGGTTTAAGAATTTGGGTTTAGAGTTTAGGGTTTATGGTTATGCATTTAGGGTTTAGGTATTAGGTTTTAGGGTTTACGCTTAGGGTTTAGGGTTAAGGGTTTAGAGTTTATGATTTAGGATTTAGGGTTTAGGGTTTAGGGTTTAGAGTTTAGGGTTTTCGATTTCGAGTTGCAGGGTTTCAGTTTAGGATTTAGGATTTAGGGTTTAGGTTTTAGAGTTTAGGGTTTACTATATTGGGTTTAGTGTTTAGGGTTTATGGTTTAGGGATTAGGGTTTAGGGTTCAGCATTTAGTGTTTAATGTTTAGGATTTAGAGTTTAGGATTTAGGGTTTAGGGTTTAATGCTTAGGGTTTTTAGTTTTGATTTTAAGATTAGGGTTAGTGTTTAGGGTATAGGGTTTAGGATTTAGGGTTTAGGTTTTAGGGTTTATTGTTGTAGGTTTAAAGTGTAGGGTTTAGGGTTTATGGTTTATGGTTTAGCAAGTAGGGTTAAGGGTTTAGAGTTTAGGGTTTAGCATTTAGGGTTTAGGCTTTAGTCTTTTGAGTTTAGGGTTTAAGGTTAGGAGTTTAGGATTTAGGGTTTAGTGTTTAGGATCTAGGGTTTTGGGTTTTTGGTTTTGGGTTTAGGGTTTAGTGTTTAATGTTTTGGGATTGGAGTTTAGGCTTTAGGGTTTAGATTTTAAGGTTTAGGGTTTAGAGTTTTGATTTATGGTTTAGGATTTAGGGTTCAGGATTAGGTTAAGGTTTCGAGTTTGAAGATAGTTGTATAAGCCAGCCTGACCATAGAAAGCTTCATGGTGTAGATTTCTCCCAGACTGTTCCTAAGGTTTACTATGAAGAGACTTTTGGAAGTACCACTACCAGTGACATGAATCATGTGCATAAAAGAAAAGATTATATTGGAGTTCTCACTTCCGATGAGGGATTTGTCCCCAACAAAAGGAAATTACACGCTTGGTGGAAATCTCCAGAACTTAAGCAAAAGGTAGATTGGTATAAAGCTACCTTTACTTTGGAACAAAGAACCTCTTTCACAGATAAGTGCTTCGAAGATATGAAAAGATTCAAAACTGAAATTGAGTTTTTTAAATGGCATGAATATTCTAGACAAATCGATAATAAACAGTGGTTGAAAGTGTTACTCCCACTCTTGAAGGACTTAGTATTCCTTATCGAAAGGAAGTCCTGAAAGGTGCACCTTTCGAAAAACCCATAGAAAAAGAATCAGCCTTGATAACCGCTGGAGACCTTAATAAAGTTTTAGAATAGAACAATTATACCAACCAAGTTCTTCATGTGATATCCCAACAAATTGAGGAACATTAAGGAGATAACTTCAAAGGAATTAGTCAGGTAGCTAATAAACCTAGTTCTTCCAAAGTTAGCCCTCAGATTGAGACTAAGCCTATCTTTAAAATCCCTGAATTCTCCAAAGAAAACTTTCCTAAGCTATCCCAAGAGTTTAGCCATTCCAATGAACTGCTTGATAGGATAAATGATCAGTTATCTAGACTCAACATTACTCAAGGTAATAAGCTTAGAAATTTGTTAGAAAGACACCCCAACAAAAGAAATTATTATTCTAGACCTTCTTTCCCTGATGTTTAGTTTAAGGAAAACGTTCTCCATCCAGCGTCTGCTGCAAATGGTTCTAGCTTGACTGAATGGAATATAGATGGAATGGCCGAAGGTCAAATTTATTCTAAGCTCCAAGAAATGGGGATGAACATCACCGCATATAAAATAAAAGGTGCTGGGGATAAGGAAGCTGCCAATATTATTATTGCAGGTTTTACGGGTACCCTGAGAAATTGGTGGGATAATTATCTCACTGATCAAAATAGGGCAGAGATTCTTGGTGCTGTAACAACGAAAGTAGTTGTTAAAACTGAAGAAGGAACAAGTATCTCTTCAGAAGTAGTTTATGAAGATGCTACTGCCACTCTGCTTTATAGCATAGCAAAACATTTCGTGGGAGAACCACATCTTTTCCAAGATAGATTTCTTGAAATCCTTAATAATCTATACTGCAAGAAATTGACAGATTACAGATGGTACAAAGACATGTTTCTAAATAAGGCCATGATAAGATCTGACTGTAATAATGATTATTGGAAAGAACGCTTTATCAGCGGATTACCTACTCATTTCGCTGGAAAAGTCAGATAAAAAATAAGAGATAGATGTGAAGGAAAAATCCCATATTCCCAATTAGCATACGGAGATCTTATCGGCATCATTAATGTTGTTGCAATGGAACTTTGCACTGATCTTAAGCTAAAGGAACAACTTAAGAAAGATCAAAAGTCCACTTATGCATAACTAGGAAGCTTCTGCCAAGATTTTGGATTTCCTTTGTTAAAACCTCCTTCTGCAAGAAAAGCAGGGAAAAAGGAAAGAACTACTGGACAGTATAAGAAAAGATCTTCAAAGAAAAGAAGAGATTTCAAAGAGAAATCTAAAAAGAAAAGGAAGCATACTTCCAAAGAATCTTCTTCAGAAGACACATGCTAGACATGTGGCAAAAAGGGTCACAGATCTAACAAGTGTCCCAGACATAAGAAAACGAAGAAGAAGGTCAACCTTCTTGAAGTCGATGAAGAGATTAAACAAAAACTTTTTTCTATCATCGAAGAAGACGAAGCTTCTGATACTGAATATTCTTCCTCAGAAGAAGAAAGCGACGAAGAATTTCTCAATGTCGCCCATGATTCAGAAACTGAAGAAGAAGAGTCAGAATGTAATTGCAACAGTGCATTTTGCCTCTGTGATAGTAAAACTATTAGTGTTATCTCCGAAAGGACTGCAGAGACACTTTTTTCTACTATTGAGCATATTCAAGATGAAGAAGATAGGACAAAATACCTCCTTGAATTACAAAAGTTGGCTACTAGGCAAAAGAAAGAAAAGCCTAAAGCGATTCCTTTTAGCATGAAACAAATCATGAACGAATTTGACTCCAAAAAGGAAGAACCTTCTGTCGAAGAACTTAGAAGAGAAGTCAATTCTCTTAAAGAAGAGATGGAAGGAATTAAGTCTAGGCTTCATAAAATAGAGATCGAGGCCATTACAGAACAACTTCTTAAAGAAGTCAGGAATGAAGAAGGAACCTCTAAGGCGGTCGCCTCCAATAATGAAGAACATGAGGAAGATGAGGATAGCGAAGCAGGTATCCATGCTATTACTAAAATTAGACCTCAGAGTTCTCATATTATGATTAAGCTTGTAGTTAATGAAAATTTAACCCTTAACAAGATTGCTTTGTTAGATTGTGGTGCAGAAAGAAACTGCATTGTTGAAGGATTAATTCCTACTAAGTACCTTACCTAGGGAACTACCAAATTATACAACGCCACAGATGAGCGTATAATTATTGATTACAAGTTATTTGATGCTCATATCTGCAATAATGGTATTTGTCTCAAAAATAATTTTGTAATTAGTAAAAACATTAATGAAGAAATTATTTTGGGAATACCATTTATTACTCAAATAAAACCGTATATTTCTGATTTTAATTCTATCAAAACAAAGATTTTAGGAAAATAAATTTCATTTCCTTTTATTAAAACTATTTCTAACGAAGAAAGTAAAATTTTACATAAGCAAACTGCTTTTAGAATTAAAATAATCTCTAATCAAATTTGTTTTCTCAAAGAAGACATAAAAATTAAGAAAATTGAGCAAATTTTAAAAACCCCGGGAATGATAACTAAGATTGTCACTTTACAAAAGACTTTTGAAAAGGAAATTTGCTGTAATTTCCTAAATGCTTTTTGGGCCAGAAGAGCCCACACTGTTGATCTCCCTTATATTGATGGATTCAATGAAAAGGCCATTTCTATGAAAGCTAGGCCCATTCAAATGAATCATGATTTAATGGAAGTTTGTAAAAAGGAGATTAATACTCTTTTAGAAAATAACATTATCCGGCCCTCTAAATCTCCGTGGAGTTGTTCATCCTTTTATGTCAACAACGCGGCAGAAAAGGAGAGAGGCTCTCCCCGACTTGTTATTAATTATAAACCATTAAACTCTGTTTTGAAATGGATTAGATATCCTATTCCTAACAAACGAGATCTTTTAAAAAGAACTTTTAAAGCAAATATTTATAGTAAATTTGATATGAAATCAGGATTTTGGTAAATACAGATTTCTGAAAAGGATAAATATAAACATTCAATGTCCCTTTTGGACAATATGAATGGAATGTTATGCCTTTTGGACTTAAAAATGCTCCTTCTGAGTTTCAAAACATCATGAACTCTATTTTTAATCATATTAGCCATATTTCAATTGTTTATATTGATGATGTATTAATCTTTTCCGAGGACATAGATTCTCATTTCAAACACTTAAATATATTCTTCAAAATTATTAAACATAACGGTCTTGTGGTTAGCGCCAAAAAGATCAAACTCTTTCAAAAAAAAATCAGATTTCTTGGTCATGATTTATATCAAGGCACTTATAAACCTATTTGCAGAGCCATTGAGTTTTCAGATAAATTCCCAAATATCATTATGGATAAAACCCAACTGCAAAGGTTTTTAGGTAGCCTCAATTATGTTGCAGACTTTATCCCCAAAGTTAGACAGGTTTGCAAGCCCTTGTATGACAGGCTTAAGAAAACACCTGTTCTTTGGACGAATGAACAGACCACAGCGGTAGTTAAGATTAAAGAAATAGTTAAAAGTTTGCCTTGCTTAGGCATTCCTAACCCAGATTCTTTTATGATAGTTGAGACTGATGCCTCAGATATCGGTTATGGAGGAATTCTCAAGCAAAAGAGAACGCCAGAAAGCCACGAACAATTAGTTCGGTTTACTTCAGGAGTTTGGAATTCCGCCTAAATGAACTATAGTACTGTTAAAAAGGAAGTTCTCGCAATAGTCCTTTGCATTACTAAGTTTCAAGATGATTTGATTAATAAAGAATTCTTACTTAAAGTTGATTGCAAATCTGCTAAAGAAATTCTTCAAAAGGATGTTAAAAATCTTGTTTCTAAACAGATATTTGCTAGATGGCAAGCTTTATTGTCTAGCTTTGATTTTCAGGTGGAATATATCAAAGGAGAAGAAAACTCTCTCCCGGATTTTCTAACAAGAGAGTTTTTGCAGGGAAAATCATGAGGCCAGGATTTGGAACAAAAGACCCTTTCCAAGAAAAGGGAAAAGAAACTGACAAGAAGCAATCAGCTTCTCCATTTGCAATTAGGCCATCTTTGAATAGCCCGAACAAGTTTTCAGCTCTTGCAAGCTTACCTCCCATAAATCCTCCTTATGCTATAAGCCTCTTTCCATCGCTACCACCTAGCGCATCCTCATCAAACCCTTTGATTCTAAAGAAACCTTTCTCTAAAGAATCTGAACCATGTTCCTTTTCCCCTTCAAGAAAACCCAGATTTTCCTCTCCACAAACCAAAGATTCATACACCATGAAAGCTCCAGAAAGCTTTTTAGAGGCAGTCTCTCCCTCTCATAATAAATCTAGAGAAAGAGAAGTCTTTGATATGATAACTTTACAGGTTAACCCAATCCTTGCCCTTGACAAGGAATATGAAAATTTTGAGGTTAAGCATTTGCTTAAACCATGTTATACCAACAGGAATTATGTGGACACAGAAAATCCTCTTAAAACAAGAAAATATTATGAGTTTATTCTTGTTGACACAGGTTCCATTGAAGTGGAGCACAAGTTAAGCCATGATTCAGATCCGGATAGCATTGCATATTCGAAGTTCACTATTAAAAGAGTTTTATCTCCATTTGATTGGCAAGTTGACCATCTTCATACTCCAATTAACCTTTCCAGGGAACACAGATCCCAGACATATAACTGGTTTGATTACAAAAATGCTTGGTTTAACATTTTGTATTTAAGGCCAACCACTCATACATGGTTTGTCAAATATAGTCCAGAATTTTCCAAATCGATCATCCCCAGATGGTTTTATGAATGGTGGAACTGTTTCGGAGGAAATCAGAAGGATTTACCAAAAACATTTTTGGATAAATTTAATCAGTTTCAGACTGAGCAAGATATTTCTACTTTGCCAGAGCACATTAAATTGTGTAAATATTTTGTACAAAAAAGAATTTCCTTCATTATTAGTTGGACTTTTTCTATTCATGTATTTGACAGGATCAAATATTTGTCCAAAGAGATACTCATTAAAGGATGGTCGCCGGCTCCTAAAGCAGCTCTACGCCAATCTCCAAAATCCTCAACACCAATAGTTGGTAAGAAATCATCCTCTAAAGATGATTTAAAGAAAAGGCTCCAACAAGATCTGTCAGATCTAGAAGATGACAAACAAAATGATGAGATAGCCTTACAATTGCTAGATGAGGCCTCTTCACAAAGTAATGATAATGGAGACATGTTGATGCCAAGAGTTTTGGCATAGTCTTACTTGGATCCATTTTATGATTAAGTCTAATTAAATAAATAATCCAGTAGAGGATATTAAAATTCGAAATTACTGACCTTCTGAATAGAGACTCTAAGAGTCAGAATTATTTAAGAAGGTAAGAGATGAAACTCAAAGAGTTGGAATATCTCTTGATTAATTATTCAATTTGACAAAGAATCCCACATCAGCAAAAGACACTTTGGCATGATGCGGAAATAGCCATCACTTAGAAGGTGGCCGATAACTTTTAAAAAACAGCAATCACTTTTCCAAAAGTAGATGCCTGACAAACTTTAGTAGCAGCCACTACTTTCCAAAAGAAAAATCAGATGGCCGACAGCTTTATCAAAATAAAGGGACCTACCTACAAAGCAGATTCCCTCAGAAGCCTATCAGAAGAAGGCTCTCAACTTTTCTTTGTCTATATAAGGCACTTCGATTTTCATTGTTAGGCATTAGAAAAATTTCAGTCTAAATTTTCTCTTAGCCTTTTGTACTCTATTGTAATGTGGATTTCTTTCACTTTCATGTTTGCTTCGTTTTGAATAAAATTGTAAGTTTGTTTATCTCTCTCTCTCCTTCTTATCTAGTTATACTGTATTAGTATTACTCTAAATGGTACGATTGTTTTGAATGGTATCAGAGCCATGTTAGGCATGTTTAGCATGTTAATAGTAATACTAGAATCAATTGTAGCCATGGAAGGCTAATCCCTTATGCCTGGACTGTACTGATGAAACCTTAATTAGTTACTTGGCAATTTAGCAAAGTTATCACCTTGTTATACAATATGAATTTTCAATACTTTAACTATAAAGATGGAGTTTATGTATGGTGATTAAGGAAAGGTGTTGAGAATATTTCAAGTAGTTGCGATGCCGACAGTTGGTCGTTTAGCCGAAAGGACAGGCGTGTAGACTGCAAGGTACTTTACTTGAAAATCTCTTGTAAAATCCATAATACTTAATGTAAAATCTGAGCATGAATCCATAGTTACATTATAAGAAATTGAAATCTCATGTTGTATGACTAGTTGATATCTTTACTATAATGCTTAGTTACTTTTTATCGTATCATTAGTATAGACAAAGGCATTCTCTCTTCATGGATAATAGACAGCATATTGTTAATTCTATTAATATATCTATTTCTAAAATGGAAAATTATTTACAAAATTGGTCCATTCCTAAAGAACCTTTTGAAAAGATTTACCAGTTAGGTAATTTTTCTATGTTTAAAAAATATAATATTAAAACTTGTGAATCCACTATAGCTGTTAATAATTTCTTGAAACTATCAAGTTGTTATTATTTGGTGATATAAATAGATATAGGAAGGAATTTAAATTTCTTCATATTGGACTTGTGCAAGTTGCTGTTAAACCTCTTTTTCGTAAAGGTTTGAATATTCCTATTTGTCTGCTTCTTAGAGATGATAGACTTTTAAATTTTGATGATTCACTGTTAGGAGTGTTAGAAAGTAATCTTGCTTATGGACCAGTTTACTTTAACTGTTATCCTAGTTTTACTGTTGATATTCATGATCCACATATTATTGATACTTTGACACTTAATGTCAAGACCAAGAACATGAATAGTAAAATAGATACTAAAGAAATAGCTATAACATATCGGGCATATTACAAGCTAATGACGACCACTATAGCCCCTAAACCCTAAATCCTAAACCCTATACCCCAAACACTAACCTTAATCCTAAACCCTAAATCAAAACTCAAAACCCTAAGCATTAAACCCTAAACCCTAAATCCTAAACTCTACACCCTAAACATTAAACACTAAACCCTAAACCCTAAACACTAAACCCAAAACCATAAACCATAAACTCTAAACCCAAAACCCTAAACCCTAAACCTTAAACCCTAAACTCCAAACTCTAAAACCTAAACCATAAACCCTATAACTAAACCCTATGCCCAAAACTTAAAACTCAAAATCGTCAATCCTAAACTCTACACACTAACCCCTAAACCCTACGTCCTAAACCATAAACCCTAAACCCTTAACCGTAAACCCTAATAATTAAACCAAATACCCTAAACCTTAAACCAACAACACCAAACCCCTAAACCCTAAACACTAAACCCTAACCCTAATCCTAAACCCTAAATCAAAACTCTAAACCCTAAACCCTAAATTCGAAACACTAAACCCTAAACATTAAACACTAAATCTTAAGCCCTAAACCCTAAACCCTTAGCCATAAAGCCTAAACCATAAACCCTACACTCTAAACCCTAAACCCTAAATCCTAAACCCTAAACCCTAACCTAACCCTAAATCCTAGAGTCTAAACCCTAAACCATAAATCCTAAACTCTAAATGCTAAACTCTAACCCAAATCCTAAACCCTAAACCCTAAATCTAAACTTTAAACCCTAAATACTATACTAGAAACCTTAAACCCTAAACAATAAAGCCTAAATCATAAACCCTAAACCATAAACCCTAAACTATAAACCCTAAACCTTAAGCCTTAAATCCTAAACCCTAAACTCTAAACCCTAAACCATAAACCCTAAACTCTAAACCCTTAACCCTAAACCCTAAACCTTAAATTCTAAACCCTAAACTCGAAACCCTAAAACCATAAACTCTAAATCCTAAACCTTATACCCTAAAGCCTAAACCCAAACCCAAAAACCTACAACTCAAAACCCTAAACCTTAAATACTAATCTCTAAACCCTAAACATTAAACCCTAAACCCTAAACCCTAAACCCTAAACCCTAAACCCTAAACCCTTATCTCTAAACCCTAAACCCAAAACTCAAAATTCTATACCCAAAAGCATAAACCCTAAATCCTAAAACCTATAATCTAAACCCTGAACCCAAAACCTATAACACGTAAACCTAAACCCTAAACTCTAAACCATAAACCATGTACTCTAAATCCTAAATTCTAAATCCTAACCCCTAAATCCTAAACCTATAATTTGAAACCCTAAACTAAAAATCCAAAATCCTAAACCCTAACCCTACACCCTAAACACTAAACCCAAAATCCTAAACCGTAAAACCTAATACCTAAACCCAAAACCCATAACCATAAATCCTAAACTCTAAACCCTAAATCCTAATCCCTAAACCCTAAACCCTAACTATAAATCCTAAACCCTAAACCCTAACCCTAACCCAAAATCCTAAAGCCTAAACCCTAAATGAAAACTTTAAACTCTAAGCACTAAACCCTAAATCCTAAAATTGAAACCTTAAACCCTAAACACTAAAGACTAAATCCTAAACCTTAAACCATAAACAATAAATGCTAAACTCTAAACAATAAATCCGAAACCCTAAACCCAAAACCCTAAACCCTAAACCTTAAATCCAAAACCCTAAACTCTAAACCCTAAACCATAAATACTAAATCCTAAACCCTATACCCTAAACACTAAACCCAAAACCCAAAACCTACAACTCAAAATCCTAAACCCTAAACCCTAAACCTTAAATACTAAACTCTAAACCCTAAACATTAAACCCTAAACCCTAAACAATAAACCCTAAACCCTAAATACTAAACTCTAAACCCTAAACATTAAACCCTAAACCCTAAACCATAAACCCTAAATTCTAAACCCTCAACCCTAAACTCAAAATTCTATACCCTAAACCACAAACCATAAATACTAAAACCTATACACTAAACCCTAAACCCAAAACCTTCAACTTATAACCCTAAACCCTAAACTCTAAACCATAAACCATAAACTTTAAACCCTAAATGCTAAATCCTAACCCATAAATCCTAAACCTACTATTCAAAACCCTAAGCGAAAAATCCAAAATCCTAAACCCTAACCCTAAACCCTAAACACTAAACACTAAACCCAAAATCCTAAACCCTAAACCCATAACCATAAATCCTATACTGTAAACCCTAACCCTAACCCAAAATCCTAAAGCCTAAACCCTAAACCATAAATCCTAAACTCTAAATGTTAAACCCTAATCCAAATCCTAAACCCTAAACTCTAAATGTAAACTTTAAACTCTAAACACTAAACCCTGAATCCTAAAGTTGAAACCTTAAACCCTAAACACTAAATAGGAAATCCTAAACCCTAAACCATAAACAATAAATGCTAAACTCTAAACACTAAATTCGAAACCCTAAACCCAAAACCCTAAACCCTAAACTCTAAACCTTTAACCCTAAACCTTAAACCTTAAATCCAAAACCCTAAAATCTAAACCCTAAACCATAAATCCTAAATCCTAAACCCTATACCCTAAACACTAAACCCAAAACCCAAAACCCAAAACCTACAACTCAAAACCCTAAACCCTAAACCCTAAACCCTAAATACTAAAATCTAAACCCTAAACATTAAACCCTAAACCCCAAACCATAAACCCTAAACTCTAAACCCTCAACCCTAAACTCGAAATTCTATACCCTAAACCATAAACCCTAAATACTAAAACCTATACTCTAAACCCTAAACCCAAAACCTTCAACTCGTAACCCTAAACCCTAAACTCTAAACCATAAACCATAAACTTTAAACCCTAAATGCTAAATGCTAACCCATAAATCCTAAACCTACAATTCAAAACCCTAAACCAAAAATCCAAAATCCTAAACCCTAACACCAAACCCTAAACACTAAACACTAAACCCAAAATCCTAAACCCTAAACCCATAACCATATATCCTATACTCTAAACCCTAAATCCTAAACCCTAAACCCTAAACCCTAACTCTAAATCCTAAACCCTAAACCTTAACCCTAACCCTAAAAACTAAAGCCCAAACCCTAAACCATAAATCCTAAATTCTAAATGTTAAACCCTAACCCAAATCCTAAACTCTAAACCCTAAATCTAAACTTTAAACCCTAAACCCTAAACCCTAAATCCTAAACTCGAAATCTTAAACCCTAAACACTAAAGACTAAATCCTAAACCCTAAACCATAAACGATAAATGCTAAACTCTAAACGCTAAACCTTAAACCTACAACTCCAAACCCTAAGCCATAAACGCTAAACCATAAACACTAAACATTAAACTCTAAAAAATAAACCACAAACCCTAAACTCTAAACCCCTAAACCCTAAGCCTTAAACCTATAACTCAAAACCATAAACATTAAACCCTAAACCCTCAAACCTAAAACATAAACCCTAAACCCTAAACCATAAATCCTAAACTCAAAACCTTAAACCCTAAACCTTAAAACAAAAACCTAAACTCTAAACCCTAAACCCTAAACCCTAAACCTTAAATGCTAAACCCTAAACTCCAAACCCTAAACCATAAACCCTAAATCCTAAACCCTATACCCTTAACCTTAAACCCAAAACCCAAATCCTACAACTTAAAATCCTAAACCCTAAACCCTAAACCTTAAATCCTACTCTAAACCCTAAACATTAAACCCTAAACCCTAAACCATAAACTCTAAACCTTAAACCCTAAACCAAAAACCCTAAACCTTAAACCATAATCTCTAAACCCTAAACCCTAAACCAGAAATTCTATACCCTAAACCAAAAACCCTAAATCCTAAAAGCTACACTCTAATCCCTAATCCCAAAACCTATAACTCGAAACCCTAAACCCTAAACTCTAAACCATAAACCATAAACTCAAAACCCTAAACCCTAAACACTATACCCTAAACCCTAAACCCTAAACTCTAAACCCTAAACTCTTAACCCTAAACCTTAAATGCTAAACCCTAAACTCCAAACCCTATACCATAAACCCTAAATCCTAAACCCTATACCCTAAACCGTAAACCCAAAACCCAAATCCTACAACTTAAAACCCTAAGCCCTAAACCTTAAACCTTAAGTCCTAAACTCTAAACCCTAAACATAAACCCTAAACAATAAACCATAAATTCTAAACCCCAAACCCTAAACCATAATCTCTAAACCCTAAACCCTAAACCTGAAATTCTATACCCTAAACCATAAAGCCTAAATCCTAAATCCTACACTCTATTCCCTAAACCCAAAACCTACAACTCAAAACCCTAAACCCTAAACTCTAAACCATAAACCATAAACTCTAAACCTTAAATCCTAAATCCTAATCCCTAAATAATAAACCTACAATTTGAAACCCCAAACCAAAAATCCAAAACCAGAAACCCTAACCCTAAACCCTAAACAATAAACCTAAAACCCTAAACCCTGAAACCTAATACCTAAACCCTAAACCTATAACCATAAACCCTAAACTCTAAACCCTAAATCGTAAACCCTAACTCTAAACCCTAAACCCAAAATCCTAAACCCTAAACCCTAACCCTAACCCTAACCCTAAATCCTCAAGCCTAAACCCTAAACCATAAATCCTAAACTCTAAATGTAAACCCAAATACTACACCCTAAACCGTAAATGTAAACTTTAAATTCTAAACCCTAGACCCTAAATTCTAAAATCAAAACCTTAAACCCTGAACACTAAAGCCTAAATCTTAAACCCTAAATCATAAACAATAAATGCTAAATTCGAAACCCTAAACCTTAAACCTGTAACTCCAAACCCTAAGCCCTAAACTTTAAACCCTAAGCACTAAACATTAAACTCTAAATAATAAACCATAAACCCTAAACTCTAAATCCTAAACCCTGAACCTTAAACCTACAACTCAAAACCATAAACATTAAACCCTAAACCCTAAAACCTAAAACCTAAACCGTAAAAACTTTTGGAAAAGAAATTTGCTCTGATACTATTCAAAACGATCGTAGCATTTACAGTAATACATACAGTATAACTAGGTAAGAAAGAGAGAGAGAGAGAAAAAAAACTTACAATTTTATTCAAAACGAAGCAAACATGAAAGTGAAAGTAATCCACATTACAATAGAGTACAAAAGGCTAAGAGAAAATTTAGACTAAAATTTTTTTTGATGCCTAACAATGAAAATCGAAGTGCCTTATATAGACATAGAAAAGTTGAGAGCCTTCTTCTGATAGGCTCCTGAGGGAATCTGCTTTGTAGGTAGGTCCCTTTCTTTTGCTAAAGCTGTCAGCCATCTACTTTTTCTTTTGGAAAGTAGTGGCTGCTACTAAAGTCTGTCAGGCATCTACTTTTGGAAAAGTGATTGCTGCTTTTTAAAAGTTGTCGGCCACCTTCTAAGTGATGGCTATTTCCGCATCATGCCAAAGTGTCTTTTGCTGATGTGGGATTCTTTGTCAAATTGAATTGTTAATCAAGAGATATTCCAACTCTTTGAGTTTCATCTCTTACCTTCTGAAATAATTCTAACTCTTTGAGTCTCTATTCAAAAGGTCAGTAATTTCGAATTTTAATATCCTCTACTGGATTATTTATTTAATTAGACTTAATCATAAAATGGATCCAAGTAAGACTATGCCAAAGCTCTTGGCTTCGACATGTCTCCATTATCATCACTTTGTGAAGAGGCCTCATATAGCAATTGCAAGGCTGTCTCATCATTTTGTTTGTCATCTTCTAGATCTGACAGAGCTTGTTGGAGCATTTTCTTTAAATCATCTTTAGAGGATGATTTCTTACCAACTGTTGGTGTTGAGGATATTGGAGATTGGCATAGAGCTTCTTTAGGAGCCGGCAACCATCATTTAATGAGTATCTCTTTGGACAAATATTTGATCCTGTCAAATACATGAATAGAAAAAGTCCAACTAATAATGAAGGAAATTCTTTTTTGTACAAAATATTTACACAATTTAATGTGCTCTTGCAAAGTAGAAATGTCTTGCTTAGTCTGAAACTGATTAAATTTATCCAAAAATGTTTTTGGTAAAACTTTCTGATTTCCTCCGAAACAGTTCCACCATTCATAGAACCATCTTGGGGTGATCGATTTAGAAAATTCCAGACTATATTTGACAAACCATGCATGAGTGGTTTGCCTTAAATACAAAAAGTTAAACCAAGCATTTTTGTAATCAAACCAGTTATATGTCTGGGGTCTGTGTTCCCTAGAAAGGTTAATTGGGGTATGAAGATGGCCAACTTGCCAATCGAATAGAGATAAAACTCTTTTAATAGTGAACTTCGAATATGCAATGCTATCCGGATCTGAATCATCTTAACTTGTGCTCCACTTTAATGGAACCTGTGTCAACAAGAATAAACTCATAATATTTTCTTGTTTAAGAGGATTTTCTGTGTCCACATAATTCCTGTTGGTATAACATGGTTTAAGCAAATGCTTAACCTCAAAATTTTCATATTCCTTGTCAAGGGCAAGGATTGGGTTAACCTGTAAAGTTACCATATCAAAGACTTCTCTTTCTCTAGATTTATTATGAGAGGGAGAGACTGCCTCTAAAAAGCTTTCTGGAGCTTTCATGGTGTATGAATCTTTGGTTTGTGGAGAGGAAAATCTGGGTTTTCCTGAAGGGGAAAAGGAACATGGTTCAGATTCTTTAGAAAGAGGTTTCTTTAGAATCAAAGGGTTTGATAAGGATGTGCTAGGTGGTAGCGATGGAAAGGGGCTTATAGCGTAAGGAGAATTTATGGGAGGTAAGCTTGCAAGAGCTAAAAACTTGTTTGGGCTATTCAAAGATGGCCTAATTGCAAACGGAGAAGCTGATTGCTTCTTGTCAGTTTCTTTTCCCTTTTTTTGGGAAAGGGCCTTTTGTTCCAAATCCTGGACTCATGATTTTCCCTGCAAAACTTCTCTTGTTAGAAAATCCGGGAGAGAGTTTTCTTCTCCTTTGATATATTCCACCTGAAAATCAAAGCTAGACAATAAAGCTTGCCATCTAGCAAATATCTGTTTAGAAACAAGATTTTTAACATCCATTTGAAGAATTTCTTTAGCAGATTTGCAATCAACTTTAAGTAAGAATTCTTTATTAATCAAATCATCTTGAAACTTAGTAATGCAAAGGACTATTGCGAGAACTTCCTTTTTAACAGTACTATAGTTCTTTTGGGCCGAATTCCAAACTCCTGAAGTAAATCGAACTAATTGTTCGTGGCTTTTTGGCATTCTCTTTTTCTTGAGAATTCCTCCATAACCGATATCTGAGGCATCAGTCTCAACTATCACAAAAGAATCTAGGTTAGGAATACCTAAGCAAGGCAAACTCTTAACCATTTCTTTAATCCTAACTACCGCTGTGGTCTGTTCATTCGTCCAAGGAACATGTGTTTTCTTAAGCCTGTCATACAAGGGCTTGCAAACCTGTCTAACTTTGGGGATAAAGTCTGCAACATAATTGAGGCTACCCAAAAACCTTTGCAATTGGGTTTTATCCATAATGATATTTAGGAATTTATCTGAAAACTCAATGGGTCTGCAAATAGGTTTATAAGTGCCTTGATATAAATTATGACCAAGAAATCTGATTTTTGTTTGAAAGAGTTTGATCTTTTTGGCGCTAACCACAAGACCATTATGTTTAATAATTTTGAAGAATATATTTAAGTGTTTGAAATGAGAATCTATGTCCTCGTAAAAGATTAATGCATCATCAATATACACAATTGAAATATGGCTAATATGATTAAAAATAGAGTTCATAATTTTTTGAAACTCAAAAGGAGCATTTTTAAGTCCAAAAAGCATAACATTCCATTCATATTGTCCAAAAGGGACATTGAAAGCAGTTTTATATTTATCCTTTTCAGAAATCTGTATTTGCCAAAATCCTGATTTCATATCAAATTTACTATAAACATTTGCTTTAAAAGTTCTTTTTAAAAGATATCTTTTATTAGGAATAGGATATCTAATCCATTTCAAAATAGCGTTTAATGGTTTATAATTAATAACAAGTTGGGGAGAGCATCTCTCCTTTTCTGCCGCGTTGTTGACATAAAAGGCTGAACAACTCCACAAAGATTTAGAGGGCCGGATAATGTTATTTTCTAAAAGAGTATTAATCTCCTTTTTACAAATTTCCATTAAATCATGATTCATTTGAATGGGCCTACCTTTCGTAGAAATGGCCTTTTCATTGAATCCATCAATATAAGGGAGATCAACAGTGTGGGCTTTTTTGGCCCAAAAAGCATTTGGGAAATCAGAGCAAATTTCTTTTTCAAAAGTTTTTTGTAAATTGACAATCTTACTTATCATTCCCGAGGTTTTTAAAATTTGCTCAATTTTCTTAATTTTTATGTCTTCTTTGAGAAAACAAATCTGATTAGAGATTAAATTAATTCTAAAAGCAGTTTGCTTATGTAAAGTTTTACTTTCTTCTTTAGAAAGAGTTTTAATGAAAGGAAATGAAATTTCTTTTCCTAAAATCTTTGTTTTGATAGAATTAAAATCAGAAATATATGGTTTTATTTGAGTAATAAATGGTATTCCCAAAATAATTTCTTCATTAATGTTTTTAGTAATTACAAAATCATTTTTGAGACAAATACCATTATTGCAGATATGAGCATCGAATAACTTGTAATCAATAGTTATACGCTCACCTGTGGCGCTGTATAATTTGGTAGTTCCCTTGGTAAGGTACTTAGTAGGAATTAATCCTTCAACAATGCAATTTCTGTCTGCACCACTATCTAACAAAGCAATCTTGTTAAGGGTTAAATTTTCATTAACTACAAGCTTAGTCATAATATGAGAACTCTGAGGTCTAATTTTAGTAATAGCATGGATACCTGCTTCGCTATCCTCATCTCCCTCATGTTCTTCATTATCGGAGGCGACCGCCTTAGAGGTTCCTTCTTCAGTCCTGACTTCTTTAAGAAGTTGTTCTGTAATGGCCTCGATCTCTATTTTTTGAAGCCTAGACTTAATTCCTTTCATCTCTTCTTTAAGAGTATTTACTTCTCTTCTAAGTTCTTCGACAGAAGGTTCTTCCTTTTTGGAGTCAAATTTGTTCATGATTTATTTAATGCTAAAAGGAATCACTTTAGTCTTTTCTTCCTTTTGCCTAGTAACCAACTTTTGTAATTGAAGGAGGTATTTTCTCCTGGCTTCTTCATCTTGAATGTGCTCAATAGTAGAAAAAAGTGTCTTTGCAGTCCTTTCAGAGATAACATTAATAGTTTTACTATCACAGAGGCAAAATGCACCGTTGCAATTACATTCTGGCTCTTTTTCTTCAGTTTCTGAATCATGGGCGACATTGAGAAATTCTTCGTCGCTTTCTTCTTCTGAGGAAGAATATTCAGTATCAGAAGCTTTTTCTTCTTCGATGATAGAAAAAAGTTTTTGTTTAATCTCTTCATCGACTTCAAGAAGGTTGACCTTCTTCTTCGTTTTCTTATTTCTGGGACACTTGTTAGATCTGTGACCCTTTTTGCCACATGTCCAGCATGTGTCTTCTGAAGAAGATTCTTTGGAAGTATGCTTCCCTTTCTTTTTAGATTTCTCTTTGAAATCTCTTCTTTTCTTTGAAGATCTTTTATTATACTGCCCAGTAGTTCTTTCTTTTTTCCATGCTTTCCTAGCAGAAGGAGGTTTTAACAAAGGAAATCCAAAATCTTGGCAGAAGGTTCCTAGTTCTGCATAAGTGGACTTTTGATCTTTCTTAAGTTGTTCCTTTAGCTTAAGATCAGTGCAAAGTTCCATTGCAACAACATTAATGATGCTGATAAGATCTCTGTATGCTAATTGGGAATACGGGATTTTTCCTTCACATCCATCTCTTATTTTTTATCTGACTTTTTCAGTGAAATGAGTAGGTAATCCGCTGATAAAGCATTCTTTCCAATAATCATTAGTACAGTCAGATCTTATCATGACCTTATATAGAAACATGTCTTTGTACCATCTGAAATCTATCAATTTCTTGCAGTATAGATTATTAAGGATTTCAAGACTCCTATCTTAGAAAAGACGTGGTTCTCCCACGAAATGTTTTGCTATGCTATAAAGCAGAGTGGCAGTAGCATCTTCATAAACTATTTCTAAAGAGATACTTGTTCCTTCTTCAGTTTTAACAACTACTTTCGTTGTTACAGCACCAATAATCTCTGCCCTATTTTGATCAGTGAGATAATTATCCCACCTATTTCTCAGGGTACCCGTAAAACCTGTAATAATCATATTGACAGCTTCCTTATCTCCAGCACCTTTCATTTTATATTCGGTGATGTTCATCCCCATTTCTTGGAGCTTAGAATAAATTTGACCTTCAGCCATTCCATCTATATTCCATTCAGTCAAGCTAGATCCATTTGCAGCAGACGCTGGATGGAGAATGTTTTCCTCAAACTAAACATCAGGGAAAGAAGGTCTAGAATAATAATTTCTTTTGTTGGGGTGTCTTTCTAACAAAGTTCTAAGCTTATTACCTTGAGTAATGTTGAGTCTAGATAACTGATCATTTATCCTATCAAGCAGTTCATTGGAATGGCTAAACTCTTTGGATAGCTTAGGAAAGTTTTCTTTGGAGAATTCAGGGATTTTAAAGACAGGCTTAGTCTCAATCTGAGGGCTAACTTTGGAAGAACTAGGTTTATCAGCTATCTGACTAATTCCTTTGAAGTTATCTCCTTTATGTTCCTCAATTTATTGGGATATCACATGGAGAACTTGGTTGGTATAATTGTTCTATTCTAAAACCTTATTAAGGTCTCCAGCGGTTATCAAGGCTGATTCTTTTTCTTTGGGTTTTTTGAAAGGTGCAGCTTTCTGGACTTCCTTTCGATAAGGAATACTAAGTCCTTCAAGAGGGGGAGTAACACTTTCAACCACTTGTTCTTTGGTGTACCACTTATTAATAAGGACCTAAAAAGATGACTGTTTATCATCGATTTGTCCAGAATATTCAAGCCATTTAAAAAACTCAATTTCAATTTTGAATCTTTTCATATCTTCGAACCACTTATCTGTGAAAGAGGTTCTTTGTTCCAAAGTATAGGTAGCTTTATACCAATCTACCTTTTGCTTATGTTCTGGAGATTTCCACCAAGCGTGTAATTTCCTTTTGTTGGGGACTAATTCCTCATCAGAAGTGAGAAGTCCAATAGAATCTTTTCTTTTATGCACAGGTTTCATGTCGCTGGCAGTGGGACTTCCCAAAGTCTCTTCACAATAAACCTTAGGAACAGTCTGGGAGAAATCTACACCATGAAGCTTTCTATGGTCAGGCTATCTTATACTATCTTCATCCTCCTCCCGGGTTTGAAAAGAAGAAGGTCTTGCTGAAGACATTCTTCTACTTGAAGAAGCTTGGCTAAAAGAGCTGGATCTTAAAAACTTAAGGTTAATAGATCCATTAGGGAATTGGATAACACAGTCTATCTGCGAAGTCTCCGATTGAATGGGTGAAGGATTTGTAATGGAATCGAATTTCCATTCTTCATCAGCTAAAATATTAGTCCATTTAAGGAGCCTAGGGACAAAAGTAGTACTATGCTCTTGGTTTGCTTCCATAAACATAGTAACTCCTTTAACACTAGAAGCTATAGCTTATGGGGCTATAGTGGTCTTCAATAGCTTGTAATATACCCGATATATTACAACTATTTCTCTACTATCTATTTTACTATTCATGTTCTTGGTCTTGACATTAAGTGTCAAAGTATCAATAATATTTGGATCATGAATATCAACAGTAAAATTAGGATAACAGTTAAAGTAAACTGGTCCATAAGCAAGATTACTGTCTAACACTCCTAACAGAGAATCATCAAAATTTAAAAGTCTATCATCTCTAAGAAGCAAACAAATAGGAATATTCAAACCTTTACGGAAAAAAGGTTTAACAGCAACTTGCACAAGTCCAATATGAAGAAATTTAAATTCCTTCCTATATCTATTTATATTAGCTGATAATAACAACTTGATAGTTTCAAGAAAATTATTAATAGCTGTAGTGGATTCACAAGTTTTAATATTATATTTTTTAAACATAGAAAAATTACCTAACTGGTAAATCTTTTCAAAAGGTTCTTTAGGAATAGACCAATTTTGTAAATCATTTTCCATTTTAGAGATAGATATATTAACAAAATTAACAATATGCTGTCTATTATCCATGAAGAGAGAATGCCTTTGACTATACTAATGAAACGATAAAAAGTAACTAAGCATTCTAGTAAAGATATCAACTAGTCATACAACATGAGATTTCAAATTCTTATAATGTAACTATGGATTCATGCTTGGATTTTACATTAAGTATTATGGATTTTACAAGAGATTTTCAAGTAAAGTACCTTACAGTCTACACGCCTGTCCTTTCGGCTAAACGACCACCTGTCGGCATCGCAACGACTTGAAATATTCTCAACACCTTTCCTTAATCATCAGACATAAATTCCATCTTTAAAGTTAAAGAATTGAAAATTCATATTGTATAACAAGGTGATAACTTTGCTATTGCCAAGTAACTAATTAAGGTTTCAATAGTACAGTCCAGGCATAAGGGATTAGCCTTCCATGGCTACAATTGATTCTAGTATTACTATTAACATGATAAACATGCCTAACATGGCTATGATACCATTCAAAATGATCGTAGCATTTATAGTAATACTAATACAGTATAACTAGATAAGAAAGAGATAAAGAGATAAACAAACTTACAATTTTATTCAAACGAAGCAAACATGAAAGTCAAAGAAATCCACATTACAATAGAGTACAAAAGGCTAAGAGAAAATTTAGACTGAAATTTTTTTGATGCCTAACAATGAAAATCGAAGTGCCTTATATAGACATAGAAAAGTTGTAGGTTTAAGGTTTAGGGTTTAGGGTTAAAGGTTTAGAGTTTATGGTTTACGATTTAGGGTTTAGGGTTTAGGCATATATTTTATAGTTTAAGGTTTAGAGTTTAGGATTTAGGCTGTAGGGTTTAGGGTTAAGGGTTTAGGGATTAAAGTTTGGATTAGGGTTTAGGGTTTAACATTTAGAGTTTATGATTTATGGTTTATCGTTTAGGGTTTAAAATTTAGAGTTTAGGGTTTAGGGTTTAGGCTTTAGAGTTTGGATTTATGGTTTAGGGTTTAACATTTAGAGTTAAGGAATTAGGGTTTAAGGTTTAGGGTTTTGGTTTTAACATTTAGAGTTTAGGAATTAGGGTTTAAGGTTTAGGGTTTAGGGTTTAGGATTTAGGGTTTAGGGTGTAGGGTTTAGGGTTTACGATTTAGGGTTTATGGTTAAGGGTTTAGGGTTTAGGTGTTAGGATTTAGGGTTTAGGGTTTTTGGTTTAGTATTTAGGGTTTAAGGTTTGGGGATTTGGGCTTAGGGTTTAGGGTTTGATGTTTTAGGTTTAGGGTTTAGGGGTTAGGATTTAGGGTTTAGTATTTAGTATTTAGGGTTTAAAGTTTGGATTTAGGGTTTAGGGTTTAGGGTTTAGGGTTTGTAGTTGTAGGTTGAAGGTTTAGGGTTTAGGGTTTATGGTTTAGGATTTAGAGTTTAGGGTTTAGTGTTTAATGTTTATGGTTTAGAGTTTAGAAATTTGGGTTTAGGGTTTAGGATTTAGTGTTTCGAGCTGTAGGTTTTGTGTTTATGGTTTAGGATTTAGGGTTTAGGGTTAAGAGTTTCGGGTTCATGGCTTAGTGTTTATGTTTTAGGGTTTAGGGTTTAGTGTTTAGGGTTTAGGATTAAGGGTTTAGTGTTAAGAATTTAGGGTTCATGGCTTAGTGTTTACGGTTTAGGATTTAGGGTTTAGTGTTTAATGTTTAGGGTTTAGAGTTTAGGATTTAGGATTTAGGGTTTAAGGTTTAGGTTTTAGAGTTTTGATTTAGGGTTTAGGATTAGTGTTAGGGTTTAGGGTTTAGGGTTAGGTGATGTAGGTTTAAAATTTAGGGTTTAGGTTTTATGGTTTATGGTTTAGGGTTTAGGGTTTATAGTTTATGGTTTAGGAATTAGTGTTTTGGGTTTAGGGTTGAGGGTTTAGAGTTTAGGGTTTACGATTTTGAGTTGTAGGTTTTGGGTTTAGGGTTTAGGTATAGGTTGAGGGTTTATGGTTTAGGGTTTAGAGTTTAGGGTTTAGGGTTTTTGGTTTAGAGTTTATGGTTTATGGTTTAAGGTTTATGGTTTAGGGTTTAGTGTTTAGGGTTTGGGGTTTAGTTTTGATTGTTTAGGTTTTAGAGTTTAGGATTGACGGTTTAGGGTTTAATGCTTAGGGTTTAGAGTTTTGGTTTAGGATTTAGGATTAGGGTTAGTGTTTAAGGTATAAGGTTTAGGATTTAGGGTTTGTAGTTATAGGTTTAAGGTTTAGGGTTTAGGGTTTATGGTTTAGGGTTTAGCGTGTAGGATTAAGGATTTAGAATTTAGGTTTTAGGCTTTAGAGTTTATGGTTTAAGGTCAGGAGTTTAGGATTTAAGGTTTAATGTTTAGGGTTTAGGGTTGAGGGTTTAAAGTTTGGACTTAGGGTTTAGGGTTAGGGTTTAGGGTTTAAGGTTTAACATTTAGAGTTTAGGAATTAGGGTTTAGGGTTTAACATTTAGAGTTTAGGATTTAGTGTTTAAGGTTTAGGATTACGTGTTTAGGGTTTAGGATGTAGGTTTTAGGGTTTAGGATTTAGGTTTTAGAGTTTAGGGTTTATGGTTAAGAGTTTAGGGTTTAGGTCTTGGGTTTTGGGTTTTGGGTTTAGGGTTAGGGTTTAGGGTTTTTTGATTAGGGTTTAGGGTTTTGAGATGTAGGTTTAGGGTTTAGGGGTTAGGATTTAGGGTTTAGGATATAAGCTTCAGAGTTTAGGGTTTATTGTTTGGGGTTTATCTCTTCGATTTATGGTTTTGGGTTTAGTGCTTAGGGTTTTGGGGTTTAGGGTTAGGGTTTTGGGTTTTTGGTTTAGGGTTTAGGGTTTCAAGATGTTGGTTTAGGGTTTATGGTTTACAGTTTTAGGTTTTGAGTTGTCGGTTTTGGGTTTAGGATTAGGGTATAGGGTTTAGGACTTAGTGTTTTTGGTTTAGGGTTTATAGTTTAGGGATTAATAATTTAGGGCTTAGGGTTTAGGGTTGAGAGTTTAAGGTTTATGGTTTATGGTTTAGGGTTTAGGGTTTATTGTTTATGGTTCGGAGTTTATGGTTTAGGGATTAACGTTTTAGGGTTTAAAGTTTTAATTTAGGGTTTATTGTTTAGGGTTTTGGGTTTAGTGTTTGGAGTTGTAGGTTTAAGGTTTAGGGTTAAAGGTTTAGAGTTTATGGTTTAGGATTAAGGGTTTAGGGTTTAGGCTTTAGTTTTTAGTGTTTAAGGTTTAGAGTTTAGCATTTAGGCTGTAGGGTTTAGGGTTTAGGGATTAAAGTTTGGATGTAGGGTTTAGGGTTTAGCATTTACAGTTTACGATTTAGGGTTTAGAGTTTAGGGTTTAGGGTTTAGGGTTAGGGTTTACAATTTAGGATTCAGGGTTTAGGTTACAGGGTTTAGTATTTACGATTTAGAGTTTGAGGTTTAGAGTTCACGATTTAGGATTTAGGGTTTAGGGATTAAGGTTTAGGGTTTACAGTTTGGATTTAGGGTTGAGGATTACGATTTTAGGGTTGAAGGTTTAGGTTTTTGGGTTTAGGGTTTATTGTTTAGGGTTAAGGGTTTAGAGTTTATGATTTAGGGTTTTAGGGTTAAGGCTTTATTTATGAGGGTTTAAGATTTAGAGTTTAGGATTTAAGGTTTAGGGTTTAGGGTTTAGGGTTTAGGATTTAGGGTTTAGGGTTTAAGGTTTAAAGTTTGGATGTAGGGTTTAGGGTTTAGGATTAGCGTTAGGATTTACTGTTTGTAGTTGTAGGTTTAAGGTTTAGGGTTTAGGGTTAAAGGTTTAGAGTTTAGGGTTTAGGATTTAGTTTTTAGGATTTAAGGTTTAGAGTTTAGGATTTAGAGTTTAGGGATTAAAGTTTGGATTTAGGGTTTAGGGTTTAACATTTAGAGTTTACGATTTACGGTTTAGATTTTAGGGTTTAAAATTTAGAGTTTAGGGTTTAGGGTTTAGGCTTTAGAATTTGGATTTATGGTTTAGGGTTTAACATTTAGAGTTAAGTAATTAGGGGTTAAGGTTTAGGGTTTGGGTTTAACATTTATAGTTTAGGAATTAGGGTTTAAGGTTTAGGATTTAGTGTTTAGGGTGTAGGGTTTAGGGTTTACGATTTAGGGTTTAGAGTTTAGGGCTTATGGTTAAAGGCTTAGGATTTGGGTATTAGGATTTAGGGTTTAGGGTTTTTGGTTTAGTAGTTTGGGTTTAACGTTTGTGGTTTTGGGTTTAGGGTTAAGGGTTTGGAGTTTGAGGTTTAGGGTTCTGGGGTTAGGATTTAGGGTTTAGTATTTAGGATTTAGGGTTTGTAGTTGTAGGTTTAAGGTTTAGGGTTTAGGGTTTATGGTTTAAGATTTAGAGTTTAGGGTTTAGTTTTTAATGTTTAGGGTTTAGAGTTTAGAAATTAGGGTTTAGGGTTGAGGATTTAGTGTTTCAAGTTGTAGGTTTTGTGTTTAGGGTTTAGGGTATAGGGTTTAGGATTTAGGGTTTAGGGTTTAGGGTTTAGAGTTTAGGGTTTAGGGTTTAGGGTTTAGGATTAAGGGTTTGGGGTTATGGGTTTAGGGTTAAGAGTTTAGGGTTCATGGTTTAGTGTTTATGGTTTAGGATTTAAGGTTTAGTGTTTAATGTTTAGGGCTTAGAGTTTAGGATTTAGGGTTTAGGGTTTAATGTTTAGCTTTTAGAGTTTTGATTTAGGGTTTAGGATTAGTGTTCGGGTTTAGGGTTTAGGATTAGGTGTTGTAGGTTTAAAGTTTTGCGTTTATGGTTGATGGTTTATGGTTTATGGTTTATGGTTTGTGGTTTAGGGTTTAGAGTTTATGGTTTAGGAATTAGTGTTTTGGGTTTAGGTTTGAGGGTTTAGAGTTTAGGGTTTATGATTTCGAGTTGTAGGTTTTGGGTTTTGGATTTAGGTATAGGGTTGAGGGTTTATGATATAGGGTTTAGAGTTTAGGGTTTAGGGTTTTTGGTTTAGAGTTTAGGGTTTATGGTTTAAGGTTTATGGTTTAAGGTTTAGTGTTTAGGGTTTAGGGTTCAGTTTTTATTGTTTAAGGTTTAGTGTTTAGGATTGAGGGTTTAGGGTTTAATGCTTAGGGTTTAGAGTTTTGATTTAGGATTTAGGATTAGGGTTATGGTTTAAGGTATAAGGTTTAGGATTTAGGGTTTAGGTTTTAGGGTTTGTAGTTGTAGGTTTAGGGTTTAGGGTTTAGGGTTTATGGTTTAGGGTTTAGCATGTAGGATTAAGTATTTAGAATTTAGATTTTAGGCTTTAGAGTTTACGGTTTAAGGTTAGGAGTTTAGGATTTAGGGTTTAATGTTTAAGGTTTAGTGTTGAGGGTTTAAAGTTTGGACTTAGGGTTTAGAGTTAGGGTGTAGGGTTTAATATTTAGAGTTTTGGTATTAGGGTTTAGGGTTTAGTATTTAGAGTTGAGGATTTAGTGTTTAAGGTTTAGGATTTAGTGTTTAGGGTTTTTTTTTTTTTTTTGAACGACCCTTGGAGGGGTCAGGGGCTTAGCAACACCCCCAGGCCTTATCATATATAGAAAAAAAAGGAACATACATAGAGGGGGACATAAACCTTACCTCTACTTCATGGTGGTATAAGAGTTGATAGCCTACTATTAATAGCAGGTTCTCCTACTCATCCCCAAACAAAGAAGAACCTATCATCTATGCACCTATGTGAGAGGACTCCTCTCGATACATAGATTCTAGGAAAGCATAAATGAGGGAGACTCTCCCCTTACAAATCAAAAACTAAAAGTTCTATCCTAGCCAAGGGAGGTCCAATCGAGGAAGGGATGATTGGAGATCATCAAAGAAAACATGAAGAAGGTCAGGCTCCTTTCTATGTCTTCTTGAGTCGTGAATAAATCATGGTGGTTCCTTTATTCTTTTCATTTTCCTTCTTCTGAAGCTTGCCATACACAGTCTGTTGGAGATAAGCCATTAACTCAGGAAGGCTTTGGTTGATAAAGTATATCTGTGGGCTGGTAAGTTTGTGACTGTGTTTAGTAAGTGAGTCTGCTACAAAGTTTGCCTCCCTGAGAGTATGAATACATCTGAACTGGTTAAAGCGAGTGATCATGTGTTGAAGTTTTTGCAACTGGGAACTGATCTGCCAAGGAGCTGCAGTGTTGTTCTTCAGCCATTCTACGAGTAGTTGTGAATCAACTTCTAGGATCACATTGTTGTAATTTAGTTGAGCACACCAAGTTAGGGCAAATATAGTTGCTTCCACCTCGGCTTGATTGTTAATTCCTTGTCCCAAAGGGGCAGCAAAGGCAAAGATAATGTTCCCATTATGGTCCCTGAGAATACCTCCAGCTCCAATGCTGCCTGGGTTGTCCCGAGCACTGCCGTCAGTGTTAAGTTTAACCCACATGTCCGGGGGTCTAATCCACTTCACAATAGTGACCTTGGTATCATGGTTGCAATTCTCCATGAAGGTGCATTGCTTTTTCCACTCCAAAGGCCAAGTAATGTAGGGGAAAACAGTGTGTAGCAGCTTGAAGGTGTCGAAGATCACAAGGTATTTGACCCTTGCAATGTTGGATGGTTTGCCTCCATACAGGTATTTGACCCTTGCAATGTTGGATGGTTTGCCTCCATACTTCTTGTTGCACCTATTCTTCCATAAATTCCAACATATAAATATGGGAATGGATTGAAGAACAAGCTTGTGTGTTTCATTGTTATAATTAGTAGTCCACCACCTCATGACCATGCTTTTGAGAGGCAAATAATCTGTTTGGATCCTCAGTGCAACTGCAAACTATCTCCAAACATTCCTGGTAAAGGTCCCCAAATTGAAGATATGCTCAATAGAATCAACTCCTAGGGAATGACAACAATAATAGCTTTCAGGTTCTATCCCAAAGCTTGCCAGTCTCTTATTAGTAGGCAGTTTGTTTCTGATTGCCCTCCATGGCAAGAAAGAGCATTTAAAGGGGATATTCTTATGCCAAGTGTGAGTGTTGAATTTGTTCTTGTCCCTGGTTTCTCGAATGCTATTCCTAGTAGAGGATACAGAGAAGGCACCACTGGTATTAAGTGTCAGTTGCGATCACCCGCCAGTGCAGATTGAATGCAGGTAGAAAGAATGTTTTGTACCTGACTTTGAGGTGCTATCTGCATCACTTTTCTCCTGTTCCACTGGCCCTCTTCCATAAAATCAGCAACCTTGTCATTATTAAACCTGTTCCTATTACTTGTGTAGCGAGCCAAGGGGCCTACACCGAACCAGTTATCCCACCAGAATGAGCTATAACCATTTCTGATTTTCCACTGGATTTGGTTTTCCACAGTGAGTTTGTTCTTCATCATCAACCTCCATGCTTGGGATTCACCTGTATCCCATTTTTTGCTAACCGGATTAGATCTCTAGCAATATTTGGCTTTAAGAAAATCACCCCATAAGGTTTGTTTGGATCTAAATGTCCACCGTTGCTTGAACTGGAATGCCTGACAGACATTTTTCATGAGTTTAACCCCAATTCCCCCTTCCTCATATGGAAAGCTTAAGTTTCTCCATGACGACCAATGATATTTTTTTCTTGTCCTGTCTCCATCCCCAGAAGAAATCAGCCATGATATGTTGTATTTGCTTAATAATAGTAAAGGGAGGGGAGATTGAAGATAGAAGGTGAATAGGGATTGATTGCAACACATGTTTGATCAAAGTAACCTTGCCTCCATAACTCAGCATCTTGGATTGCCATCATGTGATTTTGTTAACTATCTTGTTGATAAGTTCAGAGAAATAGATGGGGCATCCCAGGTAAATTAGAGGGGTCTCTTTCTAGTGGAAGCCAGTGCATTTTTTACCTCTTTCACAAGTATTTCTGAAGGCATTAGAATGAAGCAAGAAGTGACTCTTAGCTTTGTTGATCAGCTGACCTGAAGTTCCTTCATAGATACTCAGTGTATCCATAATAAGTTTGAGAGACTGCCTTCTTCCAGAGGTGAATATAATAATATCATCTGCGAAGCTAAGATGGTTAATTTTTGGACCTCTACTTTCCATATGGAAATTATGATATAGAGGATTCTGCTGCAATCTGTTCAATGATTTGGATAACATCTCAGCGCCTAAAATAAATAGGGCTGGGGATAAAGGATCACCTTGCTTTAGTCCTCTAGTGGAATGAAAGAAACCATGTGTCTTTCCATTAATAATAATGGAATACCAATTGTTGGCCATAATAATCCACACCATATCAATAAAAAACTCATCAAAGCCCATCCTCCTGAGAACCAGACAAGTGTAGGACCAAGAAACCTTATCATATGCTTTTGTCATGTCAAGTTTAATCACAACATTACTTCCTATGACAGGCTGTTTTATCTGATGGATGATTTCCTGGGACAACATAATGTTTTCAGTTATACTCCTCCCCTTTACAAACCCTGATTGATTAGGAGAGATCAGGTTTGGTAGGATAGGAGCCAAACTGAGACATAGATGCTTAGAAATAATCTTGTTAGTGAAGTTACTAAGGCTGATTGGTCTAAATTAAGAAAGCTTATTTAGGTACTTCACTTTAGGAAGAAGAACAAGGCATGCATGAGAGATATATTTTGGAATCATATGACCATTGAAAAAGGAGTGAATAACTGCCAGCAGGTCATTCTTGATAACACCCCAGCACTTCTAGAAAAAGCAACCATTCATTCCATCTGGCCTTGCAGCTGAATTAGGACCCATAGAGAAAACCACCTCTTTAAGTTCCTCCAAAGTGGGGAAGGCTCTCACTCTATTATTATGTTCTTTCATGACCATCCTAGGAATGCAATCCAGCGGAGTCTCATCAATATACTTATCCTCTCCAGTGAAGATGTTTTGGTAATACTCACAGGCAGCTTGTGCAACTTGTTCATCCCCTTGAATCCACTCATCATTGTCATTGAGGATTTTGTGAATAAACAGTCTCGTTCTTCATCCTCTAACTAAAGCATGAAAGTATTTCGAATTTCCATCCCCTTCCTTAAACCGCTACAGTTGAGTCTTTTGTTTAAGGATAGAGTCTTCTACCTTCATGAATTTAATGTAATCAGCATTGGCACAGTGGAGCTCTGCTCTTTGCTCCTCTGTATTATTGTGAATAAGGTTCTCTTTTGCCACCCTGACTCTTTCCTCAAACTCTTTAACCTTTGTATAAATATCCCCAAATTGTAGTCTTGAGCATGTACTGAGAGTAGAGGCCAGTCTCTTCATCTTCTGGTGGAAAATCCACATAGGATTTCCTTCTACTGGTCTGTCCCAGCACTTAGCAACTGTGTCTGCAAATGAAGGCTGATCAACCCAACAGTTTAAGAATCTGAAGTATTTAATGTGATCTTGAGGTCTGGCTTAGATTTCCATGAGGAGTGGGCAGTGATCAGATCCTACAGAAGGAAGATGGGTGATGCTAGTGTGAGGCATGTCTTGCAACCATCTATCATTAACCATAGCTCTATCCAGCCTTTTCCAGATTTTGAAGTTTATCCCCCTTTGGTTACACCAGGTGAACCTAGGGCCATTAAATCCCAAGTCCAAGAGTCCACAAGCTTCAATGACACCAATAAACTCTAGACTTTTCTTCATGTTATAAGGAATACCACCTAGCTTTTCCTCTGTATCTGTTATCACATTGTAATCTCCCACAGTGCACCAGGGAATAGCATCTCTAGTGTCTGCAAAATGAAGAAGCCTGTCCCACAGAGGCTTCCTGAGATATTCTTTGCACTTGGCATATACAAAGGTCTTGATGTAGTTGCCAGGGGCTTCAATGTGGTTGATTTCACAAGTCATCTATTGTTCATCAGTTTCCAACACCTTACAGATAATATCATTGTTCCAGAATAGCCAAATTTTTCCATTGATGTTGCTAGCAGCATGATCCATGGCAAGCATACTTTTAAACCTGTCAATCTGAAATGCATCTGAGAAGGGTTCCAGGATAGCTATCATGGACAGATGATGAATAAGTTTGAGATTTTTGAGTCTTTCCACAACACCTTGGGTGTTGATTCCTCTAACATTCCATATGATTGTAGTAATCATTGGGATGATTTAGAGGTGAATAACCTAGTGTTTGCTCTTCCTGCTATCACAGGAATGGTTGTTGAGTTTTTCTTGAGAGGTAGTCTTTCTAGATGCATCCCTCTAGGAGAGAGTCCTTGTTTGTTGGTAATCTATTGCAACTCTTTATCCAGTTCTGTGTCATTGTTGGGGCTGAAGGCTCTGATCAAAAGTTCACTCTTCTCATCATCTTCATCTTGAGCCTGTTCTATAGGATTATCTTCCTCTATTTTATCTTCTGAATTTTGTACCTCATACTCATCCATTAAACCAATATTGGTGTGATCTAGGGGTTTTCCAGGTGTCTGGCTGTTGTACTGAGTTTTGAGAGGGATCACATCCATGATTTGTTCCACCATAATGAATTTTTTACAAGAGTTTAGTCCTACCGTAGATGCGCACAGTTGGTATCACTCTGGTCCTGGTCCTGTTGATGTTGTTCAGCTTGTTTCCTCTTTGCAGCTTCTCTCTTTTTTTTGCTAGGTTTGTTCTTACTTTTAGGAGTCTTTTCCTATGTACTAGTGCTAGCTTTATTCCCCATATCCTTTGCCATAGATCCTTTGGTTTGCTTTTCCTCCACATCCTTTCTGTGAGCATGTTGCCCTCCTTCCTTAGTGCTTTGATGAACTTTCTTTTGATGATGTTGCATATCCTCAATAGTGGTAGCAGGGGCTTGAGAGTCACACCTAAGGTCAGCCATCTGGTTCTCATGTAGAACATGAGACATATCCCTCCCCCTAGGTCCCCCTTCCAGCAAATTAGTGGTTTTCTCCTTCCCATCCATCCTCCCTCCAACAGCTTCATCAGCAGCAATAAAAGGGGACACAGGGGCTGGGGTAGGATGAGCATCATCCTCAACAATAACAGGGGATGGGGGTGTGAGAGCCTGATCACCAGACTCTTCACTAATAATTACAGGAGTTTCAGCATTTATACCTATTCTCTATCTTGTTTGTTGCTCCTGAACCGTCGTGTTCTGCTGTTCTTGTTCTTGCTGCAGTTGAAAATTTTGGTTCTTACCCTGATTTTGATTGTATTGGTTGTTTTTATTTTTTCTCCTGGTTTGAGTTTGCCATTGCTCCTCCTTGTGTGTTGTATCATCAGCTGCTGGTTCTTTTGCTTTTATTTGCCTGTTTGCTTGAACTTCTTCTTTACCTTCCTCCTTCTGTTGCTTGTTATTCAAAGTTTGATCCATCTGTTTCTCCTGTCCTTTCTTGTTGGCTTCCATTTCCTTCTTGTTTCTTATTTCTTCATCCCTTGCCTTCCCAGGACATTCCCCAAGAACATGCCCTTGGTGTTTGCAGTATAAACAGTAGGAAGGAACATCCTCAAATTCAATATGTTACCATTTTCCTAAAGTAGGGTCCTTCTCAGAGAAACCCATCCATACATGTTGAGGTTTATCCTTAGTGATATCAATTTGGACCCTCACTTTTGCCACACTTCCCCTAGTCTTTTGCATGGTTGAAGAATCCAAGTATAATGCTTTACCAATAGGGGAGAACAAAGGGGTAAGAATATCCATATAGTAGCAATGCCAGAGGAGTTCAGGCAATGTAACCCTGAACTATAGGGGTTTCCTCAGCAGGTTTAAAGGTAGGAGTCCATACCTGCAGCATCATTGAATGGCCAGCAATGAACATTTTTTGCTTAGTCCAAACTGAAATGTGATCAGCTTCATTATCCAAGTCAATATAAATGTGTCTTGAGTTGAAATGAGCAATTTTGACTCCTCCAGTAAGCTGTGTTTGAGCAACAAAACTTTTCCTGATGACATCCATTTTAGGCATTGCATTGATGAACTTGCCAATCAAGGTGTACTTACATCTCCCAGGCATCTTATGCATGAAATCCTCTTCACGGAAGGCTATGGAGGGGTATCCTTGTCTAGTGGTGATAATCGGGGTGATAATGTCCAAGGGGGTAGCATTTTTTATTTGATTAGCTCTAAGTCTTGTAGCTAGGGATTGAGTAACAGTGGGGGGAACAGGATCAGGAATTTGATGGTTGACATTTCTTATAGGGAAAGTGCTACCTGGAAGTTTATTCTGATTATGTTTTGGGCTGGTTTGGGTAGTTCCTTGCTGGTTAGGTCTATAAGTATGAAAGTTAGTAGAAACTTTGATAGGGGGAGGGATTTTTGAGTCCACAATGATGCCTTTATGAGTGGTCTTCCTGCTTTGATCTTCTATCATAGTAACACCAGCCTGCACTACAGATTGACCTTTCTCATGCTCATTTTGGATTTTATGAGAGTTATTACCCATAAAATTGTTAGGATCGTGTTTGTTAGGAGTAAGGTTAATCTGACCTGTTTTCTCTTTGCTGTTGATGTTTGTTTGGTGATCTCCTTCCTCCTTGTTTTGATCCTTCGTGTTCTCCTTGAACTTAGTTTTGTCCTTCACTTTCCAGATTTCCTTTTCACCTTTACCATAGTGTCTCTCATTTGATGTATCCATAGGTGCCTTCTCAGTTGTGTTCTGTGCTGCTTTAGATTGCTGTAAGGTTCTGCCTTGATCCTCCTGCATTTTCTTTCATTTTCTGCCTCATTGATCATATTTGTGTTCTCATTGGTAATCAGTTCCTCCCGTTCATAATGCACTAATTCTTCCCTTTGAGTTGGTGTATGTTCCTTATCATGTTTATGTGCCTGAGTCTCCATACTAATCTTCCTGCTCGATTCCCTTTCCTCTCCTTTGTTCTGATCATCAATTGTGACCTGATCCTCCAAGTCGAAAATCAAACAGATATTAGTTATTTGCTGAGTTGGGGGTTCTGTTACCTTAGGGAGTTCCTGCTCATTGCAAGGAGCCGTTTGGAGTAGCATTTTTTTCCATTGTTGACCGGAGCTTCGATGACGTTGCCGAATTTTATGTCGCCGAAAATTCCTCCGTCAGAATGACTTGAAATTCTAGTATGATGTGCTCCTTAACCTGGGGAACATTCCCCAGTAGTTGAAACATTGTTTCTCTCCTCCGAAGATGGTCGAAATTGAAGGCGGCCTCCGGGCGATTCGGCGGTGATTCCTCCAAATTTCTCCATCTTAGATCTTTCAATTCTTAAGATGGAATCACTTGATTTTTGGACAGTAGATAGATCTTTAGACGTAGATTCTTGATTTCCAGTCGAATTAACACGAATCAAACCAGATTGCTCTAGGGAAATAATTTTTTGAGCCCAGTCCAGTTCCTCTTTCGAAATCGCGACATGGATCGCTTCAATTCTTCGCGATTTCGAGGAGTTGGCTGATGAATCTGATGAAGCACAGTGCTGGGGTTTGTAGCTATTGGAATTCAGCACCGATTGGGATTGGTCCGGCGGTCAGAGCTGCATCGACGGCTTTGTGGCCATTCCGGTAGACTACTATTCTTCTGCAATTTTGAGAGCAAATTTCAGTTAGAGAGCGTCTAGAGAGAGAAAAAATTTTTGAAAATGGGAAGCGATGGGTTTAGTGTTTGGGGTTTAGGATGCAGGGTTTAGGGTTTAGGATTTAGGTTTTAGAGTTTAGGGTATGGTTAAGAGTTTAGGGTTTAGGTCTTGGGTTTTGGGTTTAGGGTTTAGGGTTAGGGTTTAGGGTTTTTAGATTAGGGTTTAGGGTTTTGAGATGTTGGTTTAGGGTTTAGGGGTTAGGATTTAGGGTTTAGGGTTTAGGGTTTAGGATATAGGCTTTAGATTTTATGGTTTATGGTTTAGGGTTTAGGGTTTAGGTATTAGCTCTTCGATTTATGGTTTTGGGTTTAGTGTTTAGGGTTTTGGGGTTTAGGGTTAGGGTTTTGGGTTTTTTGTTTGGGGTTTAGGGTTTCGAGATGTAGGTTTAGGGTTTAGGGTTTTAGGTATTGAGTTGTCGGTTTTGGGTTTAGGGATTAGGGTATAGGGTTGAGGACTTAATGTTTATGGTTTAGGGTTTATAGTTTAGGGATTAACAGTTTAGAGTTTAGGGTTTAGGGTTGAGAGTTTAGGGTTTAGGGTTTAGGGCTTAATGTTTATGATTTAGAGTTTATGGTTTAGGGATTAAGGTTTTAGGGTTTAGAGTTTTAATTTAGGGTTTATTGTTTAGGATTTTGGGTTTAGTGTTTGGAGTTGTAGGTTTAAGGTTTAGGGTTAAAGGTTTAGAGTTTATGGTTTAGGATTTAGGGTTTAGGGTTTAGGCTTTAGTTTTTAGTGTTTAAGGTTTAGAGTTTAGTATTTAGGGTGTAGGGTTTAGGGTTTAGGGATTAAAGTTTGGATTTAGGGTTTAGGGTTTAACATTTAGAGTTTACGATTTAGGGTTTAGAGTTTAGGGTTTAAAATTTAGAGTTTAGGGTTTAGGGTTTAAGGTTAGGGTTTACGGTTTAGATTTAGGGTTTAGGTTTTAGGTTTTAGGGTGTAGGGTTTAATGTTCAGGGTTTAGGGTTTAGGGTTTAGGGTTTAGGTTTTAGGGTTTGTAGTTGTAGGTTTAAGGTTTAGGGTTTAGGGTTTATTGTTTAGGGTTTAGCGTGTAGGATTAAGGATTTTGAATTTAGGTTTTAGGCTTTAGAGTTTACGGTTGAAGGCTAGGAGTTTAGGATTGACGGTTTAATATTTGGGGTTTAGGGTTGAGGGTTTAGAGTTTATTGTTTATGGTTTAGGTTGTAGGGTTTAAAGTTTGGATTTAGGGTTTAGGATTTGGAGTTGTAGTTTTAAAGTTTAGGGTTTATGATTTAGGGCTTAGAGTTTAGGGTTTAGTGTTTAATATCTAGGGTTGAGAGTTTAGGATTTAATGTTTAGTGTTTAGGGTTTAGTGTTTTGAGTTGTAGGTTTCTGGTTTAGGGTTTAGGGTGTTGGGTTTAGGATTTAGGGCTTAGGGTTTAGGGTTTTGAGTTTAGGGTTTAGGGATTAGGGTTAAGACTTTAAGATTCACGGGTTAGCGTTTATTGTTCAGGGTTTAAGGTTTAGTTTTTAGTGTTGAAAATTTATAGTTTAGGCTTTAGGGTTAAGGGTTAGGGTTTACAATTTAAGATTTAGGGTTGAGGCTTTAGGGTTTAGATTTTATTGTTTAGGAATTAGTGTTTTGGATTTAGGGTTTAGGGTTTAGATTTAATGTTTAGGGCTGAGGGTTTATGGTTTAGATTTTATGGTTTAGGAAATAGTGTTTTGGGTTTAGGGTTTAGGGTTTAGGATTTAGAGTTTATTGTTTATGGTTTTGAGTTGTAGGTTTTGGGTTTAGGGTTTAGGTAATCTGTTTAGGGTTTATGGTTTATGGTTTAGAGTTAAGGGTTTTGGGCTTAGGGTTTAGGGTTTTTGGTTTAGATTTTAGGGTTTATGGTTCAGAGTTTAGTTTTTAGGGTTTAGGGTTTAGTTTTTAATGTTTAGGGTTTAGAGTTTAGGATTGAGGGTTTAGGGTTTAAGGCTTATTGTTTAGAGTTTTGATTTAGTGTTTAGGATTAGGGTTAGGGTTTAGGGTATAAGGTTTAGGATTTAGGGTTTAGGTTTTAGGGTTTGTTGTTGTAGGTGTAAGGTTTAGGGTTTATGGTTTAAGGATTCGGATGTAGGGTTAATGATTTAGAGTATAGCGTTTAGTGTTTCGGGTTTAGGGATGAGGGTTTAAATTTTGAATTTTGGGTTTAGGGTTAGTGTTTAGAGTTTAGCATTTAGAGTTTAGGAATTAGTGTTTAGGGTTTAGGGTTTACAATTTCGGATTTAGGGTTTATTGTTTAAGGATTAGGGTTCAGAGTTTACGGTTTAGGATTTAGGGTTTATTGTTTAAGGATTAAGGTTTAGAGTTTTGATTTAGGTTATAGGATTACGGTTAGGGTTTAAGGTTTAGGGTTTTGGGTTTAGGGTATAGCGTTTAGGGTTATGGGTTTAGAGTTTATGGTTTTGTGTTTAGTGTTTAGGTTTTAGTGTTAAGGCATTAGTTTTTAGGGATTAAGGTTTAGAGTTTAGGATTTAAGGTTTTGGGTTTAGGTATTAGGGTTTAGGGTTTAAATGTTGATGTAGAGTTTAGGGTTTAAGATTAGGGTTAGGGTTTAGTGTTTAAGGTCTAATATTTAGAGTTTAGGATTTATGGTTTAGGGTTTAGGATTTAGGGTTTAGGGCTTAGGGTTTAGCATTTAGGGTATAGGGTTTCGGGTTTCGGGTTTAGAATTTAGAGTTTAAAATTTAGATTTTAGGGTATAAAATTTAGAGTTTAGGGTTTAGGGTTTAGGGTTAGGGTTTATGGTTTTGGGTTTTGGGTTTTGGGTTTAGGGTTTACGATTTAGGGTTTAGGGTTTTTTATTTAGGGTTTAGGGTTTAATGTTTAGGGTTTAGGGTTTAGGGTTTGTAGTTGTAGGTTTAAGGATAAAGGTTTATGGTTTAGGGTTTATGTTTTATAGTTTAGGGTTTATTGTTTATGATTTAGGGTTTAGGGTTTGGGCTTTAGTGTTTAGGGTTTAACGATTAGAGTTTAGGAATGAGGATTTAAGGTTTGGGGTTTGAAGTTAAAAGTTTAGGGATTATGATTTAGGGTTTACGATTTAGGGTTTAGTGTTTAGTGTTTAGGGTTTAGAGCTTAGGATTCAGGGTTTAGGGTTTAGAGTTTTGATATAGGGTTTAGGATTAGGGTTAGGGTTTTGGGTTTAGGGTTTAGGGATTATGGTTTAGTGTTTAGTGTTTAGGTTTAGGGTATTGGGTTTAGAGTTTATTATTTAGGGTTTAGGGTTAAGGATTTAGGGTTTTGGTTTTAGAGTTAAGGCTTTACATTTGAGCGTTTAAGGTTTAGAGTTTAGGATTTAAGGTCGAGATGTAGGGTTTAGGGTTTAGGATTTGGGTTAGGGTTTAGGGTTTAGGGTTTAACGTTTATAGTTTAGGATTAGGGTTAGGGTTTAGGGTTTAACATTCAGAGTTTAGGGTTTAGGGTTTTGGGTTTAGGATTTAGGGTTTAGGGTTTAGGGTTTGGGTTTAGATTTAGGGTTTATGGTTTATTGTTTAAGCTTTAGGGTTTAGGGTTTAGGGTTTGGAGTTGTTGGTTTAATGTTTAGGTTTGGTGGTTTAGGGTATAGGTCTAGGGTTTAGGGTTTAGGGTTTAGGGTTTAGGGTTTGGGTTTTAGTGTTTAGGGTTTAGGGATTGGAGTTTAGGAATGATGATTTAGTGTTTAGGGTTTAAGTATTAGAGTTTAGGGATGAGGATTTAGTGTTTAAAGTTTGGATTTTGGGTTTAGGGTTTGGAGTTATAGGTTTAAAGTTTAGGGTTTATGGTTTAGGGTTTATGGTTTAGGGTATAGAATTTCAGGTTTAGGGTTTAGGGTTTAGAGTTTATGGTTTATGGTTTAGGATTTATGGTTTAGGGTTTAGGGTTTAGGGTTTAGGGTTTAATGTTTAGGGTTTAGATTTTAGGATTTAAGGTTTAGGGTTTAGGGTTTAGGGTTTTGAGTTATAGGATTTGGGTTTTGGGTTTAGGGTTTAGGGTATAGGGTTTATGGTTTAGGGTTTAGAGTTTAGGGTTTAGCATTTAAGGTTTAGGGTTTAGGGTTTAAGGTTTTGAGTTTAGGAGTTAGGGTTTGTGGTTTAGGGTTTAGAGTTTAGGGTTTAACATTTAGGGTTTAGGGTTTAGGGTTTAGAGTTTAGGGTTTAGGGTTTAGGGTTTAGAGTTTAGGCTTTAGGGTTTTGTGTTTAGGGTTTGAAATTTAGACTTAGCGTTTTGGGTTAAGGATTAACATTAAGAGTTTACGATTTATTGTGTAGGCTTTAGACATTAGGGTTTAGAGTTTTGATTTAGGGTTTAAGTTTAGGGATAGTGTTTAGGGTATAGGGTTTAGGATTTATGGTTTAGGTTTTAGGTTTTGTTGTTGTAGGTTTAAAGTTTAGGGTTTAGGGTTTATGGTTTATGGTTTAGTGTATAGGTTTAAGGGTTTAGTATTTAGGGTTTAGCATTTAGGGTTTAGGGTTTAGGCTTTAGGCTTTTGAGTTTAGGGTTTCAGGTTAAAAGTTTAGGATTTAGGGTTTAGTTTTTAGGGTTTAGGGTTTAGGATTTTTGGTTTTGGGTTTAGGGTTTAGTGTTTAATGTTTTGGGATTAGAGTTTAGGCTTTAGGGTTTAGAGTTTAAGGTTTAGGGTTTAGAGTTTTGATTTAGGGTTTAGTATTAAGGGTTCAGGATTAGGATTAGGGTTTAGGGTTAGGGTTTAGGGTTTAGGGTTTAGAGTTTAGTATTTATAGTTTCGGGTTTAGGGTTTAGGGTTTAATTATTATGGTTTTGAGTTGTCGATTTAAGGTTTAGGGTTTAGGCTTTAATGTTTATGGTTTTGAGTTGTCGGTTTAAGGTTTAGGGTTTAGGTTTTGAGTTTAAGGTTTATGGTTTATTATTTAGAGTTTAATGTTTAGTGTTTAGGGTTTAATGTTTAGGCCTTTGGGTTTGGAGTTGTAGGTTTAAGGTTCATGGTTTAGAATTTAGCGTTTATTTTTTATGGTTTAGGGATTAGGATTTAGGCTTTAGTGTTCATGGTTTAAGGTTTCGAGTGTAGGATTTACGGTTTAAGGTTTAAAGTTTACATGTAGGGTTTAGGGTTTAGGATTTTGGTTAGGTTTTATCATTTAGAGTTTAGGATTTATGGTTTAGGGTTTAGGCTTTAGGATTTAGGGTTAAGGTTAGGGTTTAGGGTAATGTATTTTTGGTTTAGGCTTTAGAGTTAGTGTTTAGGATTTAGGGTTTAGAGTTTAAGGTTTATGGTTATGGGTTTAGGGTTTAGGTATTAGGTTTTAGGGTTTAAGGTTTAGGGTTTAGGGTTAAGGGTTTAGAGTTTATGGTTTAGGATTTAGGGTTTAGGGGTTAGGGTTTAGAGTTTAGGGTTTATGGTTTTGAGTTGTAGGGTTTTGGTTAGGGTTTAGGGTTTAGGGTTTAAGGTTTAGGTTTTTGAGTTTAGGGTTTAGTGTTTTGGGTTTAGAGTTTAGGGTTTATTGTTTAGGGATTAGGGTTTAGGGTTTAGTATTTAGTGTTTAATGTTTAGGGTTTAGAGTTTAGGATTTAGGGTTTAGGGTTTAATGCTTAGGGTTATTAGTTTAGATTTAGGTTTTAGGATTAGGGTTAGTGTTTAGGGTATAGGGTTTAAGATTTAGGGTTTAGGTTTTAGGGTTTATTGTTGTAGTTTTAAAGTTTAGGGTTTATGATTTATGGTTTATGGTTTTGCAAGTAGGGTTAAGGGTTTAGAGTTTAGGGTTTAGTATTTAGGTTTTAGTGTTTAGGCTTTAGGGTTTTGAGTTTAGGGTTTAAGGTTAGGAGTTTAGGATTTAGGGTTTAGTGTTTATGGTCTAGGGTTTAGGGTTTTTGGTTTTGGGTTTAGGGTTTAGTGTTTAATGTTTTTGGATTAGAGTTTAGGCTTTAGGGTTTAGAGTTTAAGGTTTAGGGTTTAGAGTTTTGATTTAGGATTTAGGATTCAGGGTTCAGGATTAGGGTTAAGGTTTAGGGTTTTGAGTTTAAGGTTTAAGGTTTAGACTTTAGCATTTAGAGATTAGGGTTTACGGTTTAGGTTTTAGGGTTTAGGGTTTAATGTTTATGGTTTTGAGTTGTAGGTTTAAGTTTTAAGGTTTAGGGTTTAGGGTTTAGGGTTTAGGGTTTAGGGTTTATTATTTAGAGTTTAATGTTTAGTGTTTAGGGTTTAACGTTTAGGGCTTAGGGTTTAGAGTTATAGGTTTAAGGTTTAGGATTTCGAATTTAGCGTTTATGGTTTATGGTTTAGGGTTTAGGATTTAGGCTTTAGTGTCCAGGGTTTAAGGTTTCGAGTTTAGAATTTAGGGTTTAGGGTTTAGGATTTAAAGTTTACATTTAGGGTTTAGAGTGTAGGATTTGGGTTAGGTTTTATCATTTAGAGTTTAGGATTTATGGTTTAGGGTTTAGGCTTTAGGATTTAGGGATAGGGTTAGGGTTTAGGGTTTAGGATTTTGGGTTTAGGGTTTAGAGTTAGTGTTTACCATTTAGGGTTTAGAATTTAGGGTTTATGGTTATGGGTGTAGGGTTAAGGTATTAGGTTTTAGGGTTTAGGGTTTTAGGTTTAGTGTTTAGGGTTAGGGTTTAGGGTTTTGGATTTTTGGTTTAGGGTTTCAAATTGTAGGTTTAGAATTTAGGGGTTAGGATTTAGCATTTAAGGTTTAGAGTTTATGGTTTATGGTTTAGAGTTTAGGGTTTAGGGTTTCGAGTTGTAGGTTTTGGGTTTAGGGATTAGAGTGTAGGTTTTAGGATTTAGGGTTTATGGTTTAGGGTATATAATTTCAGATTTAGGGTTTAGGGTTTAGAGTTTATGGTTTATGGTTTAGGATTTATGGTTTAGGGTTTAGGGTTTAGGGTTTAATGTTTAGGGTTTAGAGTTTAGGATTTAAGGTTTAGGGTTTAGGGTTTAGGGTTTTGAGTTGTAGGATTTGGGTTTAGGGTTTAGGGTTTAGGGTATAGGGTTTAGGATTTAGGGTTTAGCATTTAAGGTTTAGGGTTTAGGGTTTAAGGTTTTGAGCTTAGGATTTAGGGTTTATGGTTTAGGGTTTAGGGTTTAGGTTTAGTATTTATAATTTTGGGTTTAGGGTTTAGGTTTTAGGGTTTAATGTTTATGGTTTTGAGTTGTCGGTTTAAGGTTTAGGGTTTAGGGTTTAGGCTTTAATGTTTGTGGTTTTGAGTTGTCGTTTTAAGGTTTAGGATTTAGGGTTTAGAGTTTAGGGTTTATGGTTTATTATTTAGAGTTTAATGTTTAGTGAAAGGGTTTAAGGGTTTAGTGTTTAATGTTTTTGGATTAGAGTTTAGGCTTTAGTGTTTAGAGTTTAAGGTTTAGGGTTTAGAGTTTTGATTTAGGGTTTAGGATTTAGGGTTCAGGATTTGGGTTAAGGTTTAGGGTTTCGAGTTTAAGGTTTAGGGTTTAGACTTTAGCATTTAGAGATTACGGTTTACGGTTTAGGTTTTAGGTGTTTGGGTTGAGGGTTTAATGTTTATGGTTTTGAGTTGTAGGTTTAAGCTTTAGGGTTTAGGGTTTAGAGTTTAGGGTTTATGGTTTATTATTTAGAGTTTAATGTTTAGTGCTTAAGGTTTAACGTTTAGGGCTTAGGGTTAGGAGTTGTAGGTTTAAGGTTTAGGATTTCGAATTTAGCGTTTATTGTTTATGGTTTAGGGTTTAGGATTTAGGCTTTAGTGTTCAGGGTTTAAGGTTTTGAGTTTAGGATTTAGGGTTTTGGGTTTTGTGTTTGAAGTTTAAATTTAGGGTTTTGGGTTAGGGTTTAACATTCAGAGTTTAGGATTTATTGTTTAGGCTTTAGACTTTAGGGTTTAGAGTTTTGATTTAGGGTTTAGGCTTAGGGTTAGTGTTTAGGGTATAGGGTTTAGGATTTACCATTTAGGTTTTAGGTTTTGTTGTTGAAGGTTTAAAGTTTAGGGTTTAGGGTTTAGGGTTTATGGTTTAGCGTATAAGGTTAAGGGTTTGTAGTTTAGGGTTTAGCATTTAGGGTTTAGGGTTTAGGCTTTAGGCTTTTGAATTTAGGGTTTAAGGTTAAAAGTTTAGGATTTAGGGTTTAGTTTTTAGGGTCCATATAAGCCAAAGCCAATCATTTGGGATTACACATATCTCCATTATCTTCACTGCTACTTTCTGTCGAAGTTGCGTCGTCAATCATTTTCATGATTTGATCTTCATCATATTTATCTAATTTTTCCAAGGCTTCTTTCAGTTTTTTCCCGAGAGCTGCTTTGGAAGAGCTCTTTGAAGAACTTGATGAACTGGCCTTGTCGCGAGACTGAACTTTAGGTTGTTTGGGAACCCAACCTTTAACCTGAATTTGCTTACACAAATATTGGATTCGATCAATATTATCTTTGGAAAAACTCCAAGTAATAATATATGATATTCTTTTTTGAATATAATATTTGCATAATTTAATATGCTCAGGTAAAGTGGAGATTTCTTCCTTGATCTGAAACTCTTCAAACCTGCTGAGAAATTGCTAAGGGAGGACTTCTTTGGTTCCTCCGAATAAATTCCACCATTCGTAAAACCATCTTGGAACAATGGCTTTAACAATGCTGGGGCTATACTTTATAAACCAAGTATGTCTTGGTCGTAGATAAATAAAATTCATCCATGCTGCTTTATAATCATACCAATTATAAGTCTGTGGACGATGAGTAACTGATAATGCAATTGGTGTATGTAAATGGTCTGCATACCATTCAAATGGATCCAAGATTCTTTTAATAGTAAACCTTGAATATTTAATAATAGAGGGATTGTTCTCATCCCTGGAGTGTTCTATCTCGATGGAGTCGGTATCAACAAGAATAGCTTCATAAAACCTTCTTGTTTTAAGGGAATTATCTGTATCCACAAAATTTGAATCTGTATAGCAAGGTTTGATCAGCTGCTGCACGTCAAAGTTGCCATACTCCTTGTTTAATGCCATTATTGGCAATACCTGCGAAGTCACAAATTCAAAAGATTCTTCTTTTGGGTTAGGGATTTTGGGAATAGTTTTCGTTAACTCTGGGTTAACGACTTGGGCAAAGGATTCCGGAGTTTTCATTTCATAACTCTTTTTTTATTGGATTGAGCTAGAAGATGCTTCTTGGTTTAGAGGCTTTGCTGGTCTAAGGTTGATCAGCTTTGGTTGGGGTGGACCAAGTAGCTTTGGATGCTGAGTTGGTGCTGTAGAAGGGAGTTTTGGAAACTCGGCTAGAACTGAAAATTTGTTTAAAGGAGCTATAGGCCTTTGTGGACCTTCTTGTTTTGGAAGTAATTGAGGAAGGGTAAATGGTCTAGCCATTTTTGCTTTAGGAAGTTCTTCTCCTTTAGAAGGAGTGACCGGTTTAAACGACCTCATTTTTTCCCTGCAAAAATTCACGAGTTAGAAAATCAGGAAGAGAATTTTCTTCTCCTTTAATAAAATCAATTTTAAAATCAAAACTAGATAGTAGAGCTTGCCATCTAGCAAAGTTTTGCTTTGAAACAAGATTTTTAACATCTTTTTGTAAAATTTCTTTAGCAGATTTACAATCTACTCTTAATAAAAATTCTTTGTTAATAAGATCATCTTGAAACTTAGTGATACATAGCATTATAGCCAAAATCTCTTTTTTCACAGTAGAATAATTTTTTGGCGGAATTCAGTTAGGATGTAAATAGAACAAGTTGTTCTGTAGATTCAAGATCTACTTTTTGTTTAAGGATGCCTCCATAACCTGCATCAGATGCGCAAGTCTCAACAATCATAAAAGCATTAGGATTGGGGATTCCTAAACATGGTATGTTTTTAACTACGTCTTTAACTTGAATTACCACCTGCGTTTGTTCAGAACCCCAAGAGACCGGATTCTTTCTAAGTCTTTTGTACAAAGGCTCACAAACATGCCTAACCTTAGGAATAAAATCAGCAACATAATTTAAACTTCCTAGAAATCTCTAAAGTTGAGTTTTATCAGGAATTTCGTTAGGAAACTTAGAAGAGAACTCGATGGCCCTGCAAATAGGTTTATATGTTCCTTGATAAAGATCATGACCTAGGAATCTGATGGTTGTTTGAAAAAGCACCATTTTCTTAGCACTAACAACCAAACCATTTTTCTTAACAATATTAAAAAAATGTATTTAGATGTTTAAAGTGAGAATCTATGTTCTCGGAAAATATTAAGACATCATCAATATAAACTATTGACATATAAGAATAATCATTAAAAATAGAATTCATAATATTTTGAAATTCAGATGGGGCGTTCTTAAGCCCAAAAGGCATAGCATTCCATTCATATTGTCCAAACGGGACGTTGAAAGCTGTTTTATATTTATAATTCTCAGAAATTTGAATTTGCCAAAATCCTGATTTCATATCAAATTTGCTATATAAATTAGCTTTGAAAGTTCTCTTCAAAAGATCTCTTTTGTTAGGTATGGGATACCTAATCCATTTTAAAACAGAGTTAAGAGGTTTATAATTAATCACCAGTCTTGGTGCTCCTCTTTCTTTCTCAGCGTTATTATTAACGTAGAAACCAGAACAGCTCCAAGGAGATTTAGAAACTCTGATTATTCTATTTTGTAAAAGAGTGTCAATCTCTTTCTTGAAAAATTCCATCATTTCATGATTCATTTGAATAGGCCTAGCTTTAGTAGAAATAGCCTATTCATTGAATCCATCAATGTATGGTAACGAAACGATATGTTTCTTACGTTCCCAAAAAGCATTAGGAAAATCTGAACATATTTCTTTTTCAAAGTTCTCACGAAGTTTGGCTATCTTATTAACCATCTCCGGGGTTTTTTAAATCTGTTCTATTTTCTTAACACGAATTTCATCTTTTAAAAAGGTGAGATGTTGTGATAGATTATTAATACAAAAAACTATTTTTTCTCTTATAAAATTGCTTTCATCTTGTGAAAGAGTTTTAACAAAAGGAAAATGTAAATCTTTTCCAATTATAGTAGTATTAATACCATTTAAATCAGTAAAATAAGGTTTTATCTGAGTGACAAAAGGTATTCCAAGAATGATATCTTCATTGATATCTTCTGTAATTACAAAATCATTTGTTAAACAAATACCATTGTTGCAAATATGAGCTTTAGAAAGCTTGTAATTTATTTTTAAAAGTTCTCCTGTAGCGGAGTATAATTTGAAAGTACTTTTTTGTAAATACTTGGTGGGGACTATTCCTTTTACAATGTAGTTTCGATCTGCACCACTGTCAAGCAAAGCAATTTTGTTAATAACAATATGTTTATTAACTACAATTTTAATAGGAATATGATGACTCTGAGGTCTTATTGAAGAGATTACCGTTACTCCTGGTGCTGCCGAGGTGGATGGAAAGCTACCTGTATTAGTAACAATTGGTTCAGCTAGATGATCATTGTTAATAGATTCTATGTCATCATCTTTTGTAGATTCATGTCCTGAATCTTGCTCCTGTAAATTTGTCTTCCTAAGAACTTGATCCGTAAGGACATCCATTTCGACTTTTCCTAGTCGAGATTTAATATCTTTAATCTCTTCTTTGAGATTAGATACTTCGTGGCAAAGGTCAGATATAGTGGGTTCAGATTTATTCTCTGAGCGATTCATGATTTGCTTCATGCTAAAGGGTTCAACAATAGGACGGGATTTAGGTTTGTCCGTGTTGAGGATGATGTTTTTGAGTTCTAGGAGAAAATGATTCCTAGCCTCATCATCAGCTATGTGCTGAATAACATCAAAGAGAGCTTCCTTCGAATGATCTGAAAGAACTCGGATAGAGTGAGTACTATCACAAGTACAAAATGCTGCAGTACATGTGCAATCTTTTCCTGATTGGCTTTTGTCTGAATCATAGTCAAGATCAATGTCCTCGTCATCGCTGTATTCATCAGATGTACCTGAAGATTCAGAAAACGGTTCATCAAGAATAGCTAAAAGCTTACCTTTTGTCTCATCGTCTATGCCAAGAAGATTATTCTTTTTCTTCTTAGTTTGTGATCTGCATTCATTTGCTTTGTGGCCTGTTTTTCCACAAGTCCAACAGACATCTATCTTGGAATCTCTAGGTCTCTTAGACCTTCTTTTCTTGGATTTTGAATAATCATCTCTTCTTCGAGATTTCTTCCTGTGAGATTTCTTTTCTTTTTTATCTTTCTTCACCTTGTTAGGTGGAGTAATAAAACCAAAATCTCTACAAAAACTTCCAAGCTCACGTCTCGAAGATGACTGTTCTTTTTTAAGCTGATGCTTAAGCTTAATGTCTGTGCAAAGTTCCAGCCCTACAATATTAATGGTGCTTACCAAATCACCATATGTTAGACTGCTATAGGGAATGCGACCATCATTGCGATCTTGTAGTTTAGTCCTTACTTTATCAGCAAAGAGTGGGGGTAGTCCACTGATGAAGCGTTCCTTCCAAAAATCTAGGTGACAATCAGAACAAAGCATTACTTTATTAAGGAAAGCATGCTTATAATGGATGAAATTATCTAAGTTTGGACAGCTAAGATTATTAAGAATTTGGAGACTCCTATCCTGAAAAAGTTTGGGTTCACCAAGAAAATGCTTAGCGATGTGATATAGTAATGTTGCACAAGCATCTTGTTTAGTGACTAGAGAAGTACTTTGGCTGTTTCCTTCAACCTTCACAACTGTTTCTATTGCTGTGGCATTAATGATGAATTGCTTAGTATCATCTTTACAGTAGTTATCCCACCAATGCTTTAGCATGCCGGTAAAACCTGCAGCAATCATAGTAGCAGCTTCCTTATCTGCTGATCCTCTCATTTTGTAAGCAGTAATAGCAACTCCCATCTCATGAAGCTTGTTGTATATTTGATGTTCTGCAAGACCATCAATATTCCATTTAGTAATGCTTCTTCCTTCATGAGAAGAAGTGGATAAGAAGGCGTTTTTCTCATACTGCAAATCTGGGAATGAGGGACGACTATGATAGTTTTTCCAATTATGGAATCTATCATTGGATAACTTTTGGAGAAGGATATCTTTATCCTGAATGGATTCAACAGATTTCTCCTGAAGGGTAGAAAGCTTGTTTTGAGTTTTGTCTTCTTGTTTGGAGACCCTAAATTTGGTAAGTTGTTCATTGATCTTGTCAATAAGATTATTTCCTGAGATTTCAAAAGTTTTTGAAAGTTTAGGGAATTTATCTTTGGAAAACTCTGGTAATTTGAATCCTGGGTTAGGTTCAATATGGTTATTGGATGAAGTAGAAGCCGGGATAGGTCTTCCACTAAATATAGGTTTTGTATCTTCAATTTGTTTGGAGATTACATGAAGAATTTGGTTTGAGTAGTTGTTTTGTTCTACTACTCGGTCAATATCTATAGTAGTGAGTATAGTACCGATCTTATCACTTTTCTCTTTGAAAGGAGAAGCTTTAATAACTGTTCTTGCAATAGGAATGTTAATACCTTCTAGTGGAGGAGTAATAGATTCAACAATCTTATTAGAAGTTGTATACCATTTATTAATAATAACCTGTAATGACTCAGTCTGATTTTCAATTTACCAGTCATCTCAAACAATTTAAAGAATTCGATTTCACAACCTATCCTTTTCATATCTTTTGTCCAAGAATCTTTGAAGGATTCTCTTTATTTACGAGTATAGGTAGCTACATATCATTTTCTCTTGGTCTGGTTGTCAGGATGAGTCCACATTTTGTGTAAAACATCTGGATCAGGGATAAATACTTTACCTGTTTTCAGCATACCAAGCCAACCTAGTTTCTCCGTTTGAGGAGGCTCCATCTCACTTGCAGTGGGACTATTTGGTTGATCTTGATAGAAGACTTTAGGGACATCTCCTGAAAAGTCAACACCTGTAACCTTACCTTTGCTGTTATCAACTAATTCAGCGATGGAAATGTCTTCTTCTTTTGCTTCCTCTGGGGTTTTTGAAAAAGAAGGTGGTCTGTGAACGGTTCTTGAGGGATACGAAGTAGAGGCAGACCAGGACGACCTTCGATTAGATGAAGATCTCCTAATAGCATTGTCAAGAAATTTGAGTTCGAATGACCCATCTGGAAATTGAATGACTCTTTCAATCTGAGATCTTTCAGAATGAGATGCAAAAGGTTGAGTGGTATTATCAAAACGCTAATCGTTGTTAGAAAGTATATCTTTCCATTGGAGTAGTCGGGGAACAAAAATAGAACTATGTTTATGGTTGGCTTCCATAAGCATAGTCTCACCTTTAGCGCTTTCATGATAAGCCTTGGGTGCAAGGGTAGTTTTCATAAGCCTGTAGTAGACTCGGTAGATAATGGCTATCTCACGAGTATTGATTTTGCTGTTCAAGTTTTTGGTTTTGACATTGAAGGTCAAAGAATCCATGACGTTAGGGTCATTAATATCAAGAGAGAAGTTAGGATAACAATTAAAGTAAACTGGCCCATCAGCTAGATTACTCTGCAAAACTCCTAACAGTGAATCATCAAAATTCAAAAATCTGCCATCTCGAAGGATGACACAAACAGGAATATCAAGTCCTTTTCTAAATAAAGGCTTAACAGCTACTTGCACTAAACCAATATGCAAATAATTGAAAATAGATTTATAATGATTTATATCACTTTCTTTAAGCAAACGAATAACTTCTAAAGATTTATTAATAGCAATTGTAGATTCACAAGTCTTAATATTATGACGAGTAATCCAGCTAAAATTACCTATTTGATAAATCTTTTTGAAAGGTTCTTCTGGTATACTCCAGTTTTGTAAATTATTTTCAACTTTAGCGATCTTCGTTGCTTGAGAAGATAAATTTATTTTGTTTAAAATATGTTGATTTTTATCCATAGTTTTGAAAAATACTGTCTAATGGACTTACAGTACAAAATATTTCAATAAGTATTTTCAACAAATTCAAGATGCTAGTAAGTATATAAAGAAAATTAAAACAGATATCAGAGATCCAAATATGATATACTAAGGGAGGTTCTCTTGGTTTTACAACAGTTCATTTCCTAGAGTCATCTTAGCTATGGGACCACCATTAACAGGTCTAAACGCCTTCCTAGCTATAGCGACCATTAAAATTCAGCTGACCAACATACGAACCGGATATTAATCGAAAACCTCATACTCATAGGAATGAACGAATACCTCACACCAAGAGTAGAATACATATATAGGAACAAGATACAAGTAATAATAAACATATATATACTAATAGCATACAAAATTTATTTAAATACTATATTAAAATAAATTTGTCATGACTTAGACAGTATATGTATTTAGTTGCTCATGCTAAATATGTATACTGCCAACATGGCTCTGATACCATATGGTTTTAGTGTTTAGGGTTTATGTTTTAATATTTAGGCTTCAGGGTTTAGGGTTTATGGTTTATTATTTAGGCTTTAGGGTTTAGGATCTAGGGTTTAGAGTTTAGGGTTTATGGGTTTAGGGTTTAGGGTTTGGAGTTGTAGGTTTAAGGTTTAGGATTTAAGTTTTATGGTTTATGGTTTAGGGTTTATCTTTTATAGTCAAGGGTTTAGGCTTTAGTTTTTAGGGTCTAAGGGTTAGAGTTTAGGAATTGGTATTTAAGGTTTTAAGTTTGAATTTAGGGTTTAGGGTGTAGGATTTAGGGTTTAGAGTTTGGAGTTGTAAGTTTAAGGTTTAGGGTTTAGGGTTTATCGTGTAGGGTTTAGGATTTAGGATTTATTGTTTATGGTCTAGAGTTTAGGATCTAGGGTTTAGGATTTAGGCTTTCGGGTTTAGAGTTTAGGATATAGGGTTTAGGGTTTAAAGTTTGGAATTAGCATTTCAGGTTTAGGATTAGGGTTAGGGTTTAACATTTATTGTTTAGGATTTAGGGTTTAGGGTTTAGGGTTTAGGGTTTAGGGTTTATGATTTAGGCTTTAGTTTTTATGGTTTAAGGTTTTCAGTTTAGGGTTTAAAGTTTAGATTTAGGGTTTAGGGTTTAGGATTTGGGTTAGGGTTTAACATTTAGAGTTTAGGATTTATTGTATAGGCTTTAGACTTTAGGATTTACGGTTAGGGTTAGGGTTTAGGGTTTAGGATTTAGGGTTGAGGGTTTAGCATGACTGTTTAGGGTTTAAGATTTAGGGTTAGGGTTAGGGTTTAGGGTTTTGGGTTTAAAATGTTGGGTTTAGGGCTTAGGATTTAGGGTTTAGGGTTTAAGATCTAGGGTTTAGAGTTTATGGTTTATAGGTAAGGATTTTAGGTTTAGGGTTTATGTTTTAGGATTTAGGGTTAGGGGTTATAGTTTAGGGTTTAGGGTTTATTGGGGTTAGGGTTTAAGATTTAGGGTTTAAATTTTTGAGTTTGGGAGTTAGGGTTTGGGGTTTAAAATTTAGAGTTTTGGATTGAGGGTTTAAGGTTTAGGGTTTAGAGTTTTGATTTAGGGTTTAGGGATTATGGTTAAGAGTTTAGGGTTTAGGGTTAAGGTTTTGGAGTTTATGGTTTAGGGTTTAGGGTTTTGGTTTGAGGGTTAAGGCTTTAATTTTGAGGGTTTAATGTTTAGAGTTTAGGATTTAAGGTTTAGGGTTTAGGGTTTAGCATTTAAAGTTTGGGTGTAGGGTTCTCTGTTTAGGAATAGGGTTAGGGTTTAGGGTTTAGGGTTTAACATTTAGAGTTTAGTACTTAGGGTTTAGCGTTTAGTGTTTAGGGTTTAGGGTTTAATGTTTAGGGTTTATGGTTTAGGGTTTATGGTTTGTTGTGTAGGGTTTAGTGTTTAAGCTTTAGGGTTTAGGGGATTTGGAGTTGTAGGTTTAAGGTTTAGGGATTAGGGTTTAGGGTTTAGAATTTAGGGTTTAGGGTTTAATGTTTAGTGTTTCAAGTTGTAGGTTTTGGGTTTAGGGTTTAGTGTATAGGGTTTAGGATTTAGGATTTAGGGTTAAGAGTTCATGGTTTAGGGTTGATGATTTTGGGTTGAGCATTTAGAGTTTAGGGTTTATAGTTTTGATTTAGAGTTTAGGATTAGGGTTAGTGTTTAGGGTTTAGGATTTTGGGTGAGGTGTTGGTGGTTTTAGATTTAGGGTTTAGGGTTTATGGTTTAAAATTTAGGGTTTAGGATAAGAGTTTATGGTTTAGGATTTAGGGTTTAGGAGTTAGGATTTAGAGTTTAGGGTTGACGGTTTTGAGTTGTAGGTTTTGGGTTTAGTGTTTAGGTATAGGGTTTAGGGTTTATGATTTAGGTTTTAGAGTTTAAGGTTTAGGGTTTAGGGTTTTGGGTTTAGAGTTTAAGGTTTATGGTTTAGGGGTTAAGTGTTTAGGGTTTAGGGTTTAGTGTTTAATGTTTAGGGTCTAGAGTTTATGATTTAGGGTTTAGGGTTTAAGGCTTAGGGTTTAGAGTTTTGATTTAGGGTTTAGTAATAGTGTTAGTATTTAGGGTATAGGGTTTAGGATTTAGGGTTTAGGTTTTTGGGTTAAGGCATTAGTTTTGAGGGTTTAAGGTTTAGAGTTTGGGATTTAAAGTTTTGGGTTTAGGTTTTCGGGTTTAGGGTTTAGGGTTTTAAGTTTTGAAATAGGGTTTAGGGTTTAGGATTAGGGTTAGGGTTTAGGGTTTAGGGTTTAACATTTAGAGTTTAGGGTTTAGGATATAGGGTTTAGGGTTTAGGTTTTAGGGTTTAGGGATTAGGGTTTAGGGTTTAGGGTTTAGGTTTTAGGTTTTAGTGTTTAGGGTTTATGTTTAATATTTAGGGTTTTAGAGTTTAGGGTTTCGGGTTTAGAGTTTAGGTTTTAGGGTCTAGGGTTTAGTGTTGAGAGTTTACTATTTAGTGTTTAATGTTTAGGGTTTAGAGTTTATGATTTAGGGTTTAGGGTTTAGGGTTTAGGGTTTAGGATTTACGATTTAGTGTTTTTGGTTTAGGGCTTTGAGTTTAGGGTTAATGGTTTAAGGATTAGGGTTTAGAGTTTAGGTTTTCTGGTTTAGGGTTTTTGATTCAGTCTTTAGTGTTTAGGGTTTAAGATTTTGAGTTTAGGATTTAGGGTTTTGGGTTTAGGATTTAAAGTTTTGATTTAGGGTTTAGGGTTTAAGATTTGGGTTACGGTTTAACATTTAGAGTTTAGGATTTATTGTTTAGGGTTTAGACAGTAGGGTTTAGTGCTTAGGATTTAGGGTTTAGGGTTTAGGATCTAGGGTTTAGAGTTTAGGGTTTATAGGTTTAGGGTTTAGGGTTTAGAGTTGTAGGTTTAAGGTTTAGGATTTAGGTTTTATGGTTTATGGTTTAGGGTTTATCTTTTATGGTCTAGGATTTAGGCTTTAGTTTTAAGGGTTTAAGGGTTAGAGTTTAGGAATTGGTATTTAAGGTTTAAGGTTTGGATTTAGTGTTTAGGGTGTAGTGTTTAAGGTTTAGGGTTTAGAGTTGTAAGTTTAAGGTTTAGGGTTTAGGGTTTATGGTGTAGGGTTTAGGATTTAGGATTTATTGTTTATGATCTAGAGTTTAGGGTTTAGGGTTTAGGATTTAGGGTTTCGGGTTTAGAGTTTAGGATATAGGTTTTAGGGTTTAAAGTTTGGATTTAGCATTTCAAGTTTAGGATTAGGGTTAGGGTTTAACATTTAATGTTTAGGATTTCGGGTTTAGGGTTTAGGGTTTAGGATTTTGGGTTAGGGTTTAGGGTTTTACATTTAGGATTTAGGGTTTATGGTTCAGAGTTTAGGGTTGAGGGTTTAGGATTTATTGTTTAGCGTTTAGGTTTTATGGTTTGGCGTTATGGGTTTAGTTATTAGGTTTTAGTGTTTAGGGTTTTTGGTTTAGTGTTTAGGTTTTTGGGTTAGGGTTTAGGGTTTAAGGTTTTGGGTTTTGGGTTTAGAGTTTAGGGTATAGGTATTGTAGTTCTAGGTTTAGGGTTTAGGGGTTAGGATTTAGGGATTAGGGTTTAGAGTTTATGGTTTAGGATTTAGGGTTTAGGTTTTAGAATTTACGGTTTAGGTTTTGGAGTTTTTGGTTCAAGGTTTTTGGTTTACGGTTTTGGGTTTTGACTTTTAGGTTTTGGGTTTAGGGTTTAGGATTTTGGGTTTGGAGTGTTGGGTTTAATGTTTAGGGTTAAGAATTTAGGGTTTATGGTTTAGGGTTTATGTCTTATGGTCTAAGGTTTAACTTTTTGAGTTGTATGTTTTAGGTTTAGAGTTTAGGTTTTATGGTTAAGGGTTAAGGGTTTAGGTATTACGTTTTAGTGTTTAGGGGTTTTAGTTTAGTGTTTAGCGTTTAGTGTTAGGGTTTAGGGTTTAAGGTTTATGGTTTTTGGTTTAGAGTTTAGGGTTTAGAGTTTAAAGTTTAGATTTAGGGTTTAGGGCTTAAGATTTGGGTTACAATTTAACATTTAGAGTTTAGGATTTATTGTTTAGACTTTAGACTTTAGGATTTACAGTTAGGGTTAGGGTTTAGGGTTTAGGATTTAGGGTTTAGGGTTTAAAGTGTAGGGTTTAGGGTTAGCGTTTTGGGTTTATGGTTTAGAATGTAAGGTTTAGGGCGTAGGTTTAGGGTTTAGGTGTTAGGATTTAGGGTTAGGGTTAGGGTTTAGTATATAGGATTTAGTGTTTAGGGTTTAGAATTAGCTTTAGGGTTTAGAGTTTAGGGTTTATGGTTAAGGGTTTAGGATTTAGGTTTTAGTGTTTAGGGTTTATGGTTTAATATTTAGGGTTTAGGGACTAGGGTTTATGGTTTATTGTTTAGGGTTTAGGGTTTAGGGTTTAAGCTTTAATATTTAGGGTTTAGGGTTTGGAGTTGTAGGTTTAAGGGTTTAGGGTTTAGGTTTGAGGAGTTAGGGTTAGGGTTTAGGGTGTAGGGCTTAGGATTTAGGGTTTGTGGTTTAGGTATTAGAGTGTAGGGTTTAGGGTTTAGGATTTAGGCTTAGGGTTAGGGGTTAGGGTTTAGGATTTTGGATTTAGGGTTTAGGGTTTAGAATATAGGGTTTAGGGCTTAGGATTTAGGGTTTAGGATTTAAGGTTTAGGGTTTTGGATCTAGGGTTTAGAGTTTAGGGTTTATGGGTAAGGATTTAAGGTTTAGGGTTTATGTTTTAGGATTTAGGGTTAGGGTTTAGAGTTTAGGCTTTAGAGTTTAAGGATTAGGATCTGAGGTTTAAAGTTTGGATTTAGGGTTTAGGGTGTATGGTTTAGGGTTTAGGGTGTAGGGTTTACTATTTAGGATTTACTTTTTATTGTCTAGACTTTAGAGTTTAGGGTTTAGCGTTTAGAGTTTAGGATATAGGGTTTATGGTTTAAAGTCTGTATTTAGGGTTTAATGTTTAGGATTAGGGTTAGGGTTTAACATTTAAAGTTTATGATTTAGGGTTTAGGGTTTAGGGTTAGAGTTTAGGATTTTGCATTTAGGATTTAGGGTTTCTGGTTCAGAGTTTAGGGTTTAGGGTTTAGGATTTAGGCTTTAGTGTTTAGGGTTTAAGGTTTTGAGTTTAGGATTTAGGGTTTAGAGTTTAGTTTTAGGGTTTAGGGTTTAGGATTTGGGTTACCGTTTAACATTTAGAGTTTAGGATTTATTGTTTAGGCTTTAGTCTTTAGGATTTACAGTTAGGCTTAGGGTTTAGGTTTTAGGGTTAGGGTTTAGGGTGTAGGGTTTAGGATTTAGGGTTTATGGTTTAGGGCTTAGAGTTTAGGGTTAAGGGTTTAAGGTTTATGGTTTAGGGTTTATGGTTTATGGTTTAGGGTTTATGATATAGGCTTTAGTGTTTAGGTATAGGGTTTAGAGTTTATGGTTTAGGTTTTAGAGTTTAGGGTTTAGGGTTTAGGGTTTTGGGTTTGGAGGGTTTAGTGTTGAGGGTTTTGGATTTAGTGTTTAATGTTTAAGGATTAGAGTTTAGATTTAGTGTTTAGGGTTTAGGGTTTAGGGTTTCGAGTTGTAGGTTTTTTGTTTTGGGTTTAGGGTTAAGGGTTTAAGGTTTAGGGTTTAGGGTTTAGGGTTTAGAGTTTAGGTTCTATGGTTTAGGGTATATGAATTAGGCTTTATTGTTTAAGGTTTAAGGTTTTGAGTTTAGTATTTACGATTTTGGGTTTAGGGTTTAAAGTTTAGATTTAGGCTTTAGTATTTAGTATTTGGGTTACGGTTTAGTATTTAGAGTTTAGGATTTATTGTTTGGGCTTTAGACTTTAGGCTTTACGGTTAGGGTTAGGGTTTAGGGTGTAGGATTTAGGGTTTAGGGTTTAGAGTGTAAGGTTTAGGGTTTAGGGTTTAGTATTTAGGGTTTATGGTTTAGAATGTAAGGTTTAGGGTTTAGAATTTAGGGGTTGGGTTAGGGTTTAGGGTTTAGGGTTTAGAATTTAGGGGTTGGGTTAGGGTTTAGGGTTTAGGGTTTAGGGTTTAGGGTTTAGGTTTCACAATGCAGGGTTTGGGGCTTATATTTTGGGTTTAGGTTTTAGGATTTAGGGTTAGGGTTAGGGTTTAGGATTTAGGATTTAGTGTTTGTGGGTTAGAATTTGGGTTTAGGGTTTAGGATTTAGGGTTTAGAGTTTAGGGTTTATGGTTAAAGGTTTAGGGTTTAGGTATTAAGTTTTAGGGTTTAGGGTTTAGGGTTTAGGGTTTAAGGTTAGGGTCGAGGGTTTAGGGTTTAGTGTTGACGGTTTAGGATTTAGTGTTTAATGTTTACGGTTTAGAATTTAGGATTTAGGGTTTAGGGTTTCTAGTTGAGGATTTTGAGTTGTAGGTTGTTGGTTTTGGGTTTAGGGTGTAGGGTGTAGGGTTTAGGATTTAGGGTTTATGGTTCAGGGCTTAGAGTTTAGGGTTAAGGATTTAAGGTTTAGGGTTTAGGGTTCAGAGTTTAGGTTTTATAGTTTTGTGTTTATGATTTAGGTTTTAGTGTTTAGGGTTTAAGGTTTTAGTTTAGGGCTTAAAGTTTAGATTTAGGGTTTAGGGTTTAGGATTTGGGTTAGGTTTAACATGTAGGGTTTAGGATTTGGTTTAATGTTTAACATTTAGAGTTTAGGATTTATTGTTTAGGCTTTAGTCTTTACGATTTACGGTTAGGGTTTAGGATTTAGGGTTTAGGGTTTAGCATGTAGGGTTTAGGGTTTGGGATTTAGGTTTAGGGTTAGGGTTTAGGGTTTAGGATTTTGGGTTTAGGTTTTAGAATATAGGGTTTAGGGCTTAGGATTTAGGGTTTAGGATTTAGGGTTTAGGGTTTAGGATCTAGGGTTTAGAGTTTAGGGTTCATAGGTAAGGATTTAAGGTTTAGGGTTTATGTTTTAGGATTTAGGGTTAGGGGTTAGAGTATAGGGTTTAGGGTTTATTGGGGTTAGGGTTTAAATTTTTGAGTTAAGGAATTAGGTTCTGGGGTTTAAAATTTAGAGTTTTGGATTTAGGGTTTAGGGTTTAGGGTTTAGAGTTTTGATTTAGGTTTTAGGATTAGGGTTAGGGTTTAGGGCTTAGGGCATAGGATTTAGGGTTGAGAATTTTGGGTTTAGGGTTTTGGATCTAGGGTTTAGAGTTTAGGGTTTATAGGTAAGGGTTTAGGGTTTAGGGTTTAGGATTTAGGGTTTAGGGTTTATTGGGGTTAGGGTTTAAATTTTTGAGTTAAGGAATTATGGTCTGGGGTTTAAAATTTAGAGTTTTGGATTTAGGGTTTAGGGTTTAGGGTTTAGAGTTTTGATTTAGGGTTGAGGATTAGGGTTAGGGTTTAGGGTTTAGGGATTTGTGTTTAGGGTTTACGGTTTAGGGTTAAGGTTTTGGAGTTTATGGTTTAGGGTTTAGGGTTTAGGTTTTCAAGTTAAGGCTTTAATTGTGAGGGTTTATTGTTTAGAGTTTAGGATTTAAGGTTTAGGGTTTAGGGTTTAGTGTTTAAAGTTTGGATATAGGGTTCACGGTTTAGGAATAGGGTTAGGGTTTAACATTTAGAGTTTAGGATTTAGGGTTTTAGGGATTCGAGTTTAGCATTTAGTATTTAGGGTTTAGGGTTTAATATTCAGGGTTTACGCTTTAGAGTTTATGGTTTGTTGTGTAGGGTTTAGGGTTTAGAGTTGTAGGTTTAAGGTTTAGGGTTTAGGATTTAGGCTTAGGGTTAGGGGTTAGGGTTTAGGGTTTTGGATTTAGGGTTTAGCATTTAGAATGTAGGGTTTAGGGCTTAGGATTTAGGATTTAGGATTAAAGGTTTAGGGTTTTGGATCTAGGGTTTATAGTTTAGGGTTTATGGGTAAGGATTTAAGGTTTAGGGTTTATGTTTTAGGATTTAGGATTAGGGTTTAGAGTTTAGGCTTTAGAGTTTAGGAATTAGGATTTAAGGTTTAAAGTTTGGATTTAGGGTTTAGAGTGTATGGTTTAGGGTTTAGGGTTTAGAGTTGTAGGTTTAAGGTTTAGGGTTTAGGGTTTAGGGTGTAGGGATTAGTATTTAGGATTTACTTTTTATTGTCTAGACTTTAGGGTTTAGGGTTTAGCGTTTAGAGTTTAGGATATAGGGTTTATGGTTTAAAGTTTGGATTTAGGGTTTAAGGTTTAGGATTAGGGTTAGGGTTTAACATTTAAAGTTTATGATTTAGGGTTTAGGGTTTAGGTTTTAGAATTTTGGGTTAGAATTTAGGATTTTGCATTTAGGATTTAGGGTTTATGGTTCAGAGTTTAGGGTTTAGGGTTTACGATTTAGGCTTTAGTGTTTAGTGTTTAAGGTTTTGAGTTTAGGATTTAGGGTTTAAAGTTTAGTTTTAGGGTTTAGGGTTTAGGATTTGGGTTATCATTTAACATTTAGAGTTTAGGATTTATTGTTTAGGCTTTAGACTTTAGGATTTACAGTTAGGGCTAGGGTTTAGGATTTAGGGTTAGTGTTTAGGGTGTAGGGTTTAGGATTTAGGGTTTATGTTTTAGGGCTTAGAGTTTAGGTTTAAGGGTTTAAGGTTTATGGTTTAGGGTTTATGGTTTACGGTTTAGGGTTTATGATATAGGCTTTAGTGTTTAGGTATAGGGTTTAGAGTTTATGGTTTTGGTTTTAGAGTTTAGGGTTTAAGGTTTAGGGTTTTGGGTTTGGAGTTTAGGGTGTAGAGTTTAGGGTTTAGTGTTGAGGGTTTTGGATTTAGTGTTTAATGTTTAAGGTTTAGAGTTTAGATTTAGTGTTTAGGGTTTCGAGTTGTAGGTTTTTGGTTTTGGGTTTAAGGTTTAGGGTGTAGGATTTAGTGTTTAGGGTTTATAATTTGGGTTTAGGGTTTAGGATTTAGGGTTTAGAGTTTAGGGTTTATGGTTAAAGGTTTAGGGTTTAGGTATTAGGTTTTAGGGTTTAGGGTTTAGGGTTTAGGGTTTAGGGTTTAAGGTTAGGGTTTAGGTTTTAGTGTTTAGTGTTGAAGGTTTAGGATTTAGTGTTTAATGTTTATGGTTTAGAATTTAGGATTTAGGGTTTAGGGTTTATGGTTGAGGGTTTTGAGTTATAGGTTTTTGGTTTTGGGTTTAGGGTTTAGGATTTAGGGTTTATGGTTCAGGGCTTAGAGTTTAGGGTTAAGGATTTAAGGTTTAGGGTTTAGGGTTTTGAGTTTAGGTTTTATAGTTTAGGGTTTATGATTTAGGCTTTAGTGTTTAGGGTTTAAGGTTTTGAGTTTTGGGTTTAAAGTTTAGATTTAGGGTTTAGGGTTTAGGATTTAGGTTATGGTTTAACATTTAGAGTTTAGGATTTATTGTTTAGGCTTTAGACTTTAGGATTTACGGTTAGGGTTAGGGTTTAAGGTTTAGGATTTAAGGTTTAGGGTTTAGCGTTAGGATTTAAGGTTTATGATTTAGGGTTAGGGTTAGGGTTTAAGGTTTAGGGTTTAGAATGTTGGGTTTAGGGCTTAGGATTTAGGGTTTAGGATTTAAGGTTTAGGGTTTAGGATCTAGGGTTTAGAGTTTAGGGTTTATAGGTAAGGATTTAAGGTTTAGGGTTTATGTTTTAGGATTTAGGGTTAGGGTTTAGAGTTTAGGGTTTAGGGTTTATTGGGGTTAGGGTTTAAATTTTTGAGTTAAGGAATTAGGGTCTGGGGTTTAAAATTTGGAGTTTTGGATTTAGGGTTTAAGGTTTAGGGTTTAGAGTTTTGATTTAGGGTTTAGGATTAGGGTTAGGGTTTAGGGTTTAGGGCTTAGGATTTTGGGTTTAGGATTTAGTGTTTAGGATTTAGGTTTTAGCGTTTAGGATCTAGGGTTTAGAGTTTTGGATTTAAGGATTTAAGGTTTAGGGTTTATGTTTTAGGATTTAGGGTTAGGGGTTAGAGTTTAGGGTTTAGGGTTTATTAGGGTTAGGGTTTAAATTTTTGAGTGAAGGAATTAGGGTCTGGGGTTTAAAATTTAGAGTTTTGGAGTTAGGGTTTAGAGTTTTGATTTAGGATTTAGGATTAGGGTTATGGTTTTGGGTTTAGGGATTAGTGTTTAGGGTTTAGGGTTTAGGGTTAAGGTTTTGAAGTTTATGGTTTAGGGTTTAGGGTTTAGGTTTTTGGGTGAAGGCTTTAATTTTGAGGGTTTAATGTTTAGAGTTTAGAATTTAAGGTTTAGGGTTTAGGGTTGAGCGTTTAAAGTTTGGTTATAGGGTTCACGATTTAGGAATAGGTTTAGGGTTTAACATTTAGAGTTTAGGATTTAGGGTTTAGGGATTCGGGTTTAGCATTTAGTGTTTAGGGTTTACGGTTTAGAGTTTATGGTTTGTTGTGTAGGGTTTTGGGTTTGGAGTTGTAGGTTTAAGGTTTAGGGTTTAGGGTTTAGGGTTTAGAATTTAGTCTTTAGGGTTTAGGGTTTAATGTTTAGTGTTTCAAGTTGTAGGTGTTTGGGTTTAGGCTTTAGTGTATAGGATTTAGGCTTTACGATTTAGGGTTTATAGTTCATGGTTTAGGGTTGAGGATTTTGGGTTGAGTGTTTAGAGTTTTGGGTTTAAGGTTTAGGGTTCAGAGTTTTGATTTATGGTTTAGGATTAGGGTTAGTGTTTAGGGTTTAGGGTTAGGTGCTGTTGGTTTTAGGTTTAGGGTTTAGGGTTTATGGTTTAAAATTTAGGGTTTAGGGTAAAAGTTTATGGTTTAGGATTTAGGGTTTAGGGGTTAGGATTTAGAGTTTAGGGTTTATGGTTTCGAGTTGTAGGTTTTGGGTTTAGTGTTTAGGTATCGGTTTTAGGGTTTATGGTTTAGGTTTTAGAGTTTAAGGTTTAGGGTTTAGGGTTTTGGGTTTAGAGTTTAAGGTTTATGGTTTAGGGGTTAAGTGTTTAGGGTTTAGGATTCAGTGTTTAAGGTTTAGGGTCTAGATTTTATGATTTAGGGTTTAGGGTTTAAGGCTTAGGGTTTAGAGTTTTGATTTAGGATTTAGTATTAGTGTTAGTATTTAGGGTATAGGGTTTAGGATTTAGGGTTTAGGTTTTTGAGTTAAGGCATTAGTTTTGAGGGTTTAAGGTTTAGAGTCTAGGATTTAAAGTTTAGGATTTAGGTTTTAGGGTTTAGGGTTTAGGGTTTCAAGTTTTGATGTTGGGTTTAGGGTTTAGGATTAGGGTTAGGGTTTATGGTTTAGGGTTAACCATTTAGAGTTTAGGGGTTAGGATTTTGGATTTAGGTTTTAGGGATTAGGGTTTAGGGTTTAGGGTTTAGGTTTTAGGTTTTAGTGTTTGGGGTTTATGGTTTAATATTTAGGGTTTTAGAGTTTAGGGTTTTGGGTTTAGAGTTTAGATTTTAGGGTCTAGGGTTTACTGTTGAGGGTTTACGATTTAGTGTTTAATGTTTAGGGTTTAGAGTTTAGGATTTAGGGTTTATGTCTTATGGTCTAGGGTTTAAGTTTTTGAGTTGCATGTTTTGGTTTTAGAGTTTAGGTTTTTTGGTTAAGGGTTAAGGGTTTAGGTATTACGTTTTAGTGTTTAGGGTTTTTGGTTTAGTGTTTAGGGTTTAGGGTTAGGGTTTTGCTTTTAAGGTTTATGGCTTTTGGTTTAGAGTTTAGGGTTTAGGGTTTAGAGTTTAGGGTTTAGGGTTTAGGGTTTAGGATTTGGGTTACGGTTTAACATTTAGAGTTTAGGATTTATTGTTTGGACTTTAGACTTTAGGATTTACGATTACGGTTAGGGTTTAGGGTTTAGGATTTAGGGTTTAGAGTGTAGGGTTTAGGGTTTATGGTTTAGAATGTAAGGTTTAGGGTTTAGGATTTAGGGGTTGGGTTAGGGTTTAGGGTTTAGAATGTAGGGTTTGGGGCTTAGGTTTTGGGTTTAGGTTTTAGGATTTAGGGTTAGGGTTAGGGTTTAGGATTTAGGATTTAGTGTTTAGGGTTTAGAATTTGGGTTTAGGGTTTAAGATTTAGGGTTTAGAGTTTAGGGTTTATGGTTAAAGGTTTAGGGTTTAGGTATTAGGTTTTAGGGTTTAGGGTTTAGGGTTTAGGGTTTAAGGTTAGGGTTTAGGTTTTAGGGTTTAGTGTTGACGGTTTAGGATTTAGTGTTTAATGTTTAAGGTTTAGAGTTTAGGATTTAGGGTTTAGGATTTATGGTTGAGGGTTTTGAGTTGTAGGTTTTTGGTTTTGGGTTTAGGGTTTAGGGTGTAGGGTTTAGAGTTTTGGGTTTATGGTTCAAGGCTTAGAGTATAGGGTTAAGGATTTTTTTTTATTTGAACGACCCTTGAGGTGGTCAGGGGCTTAGCAACACCCCAAGGCCTTAGCATAAATATAAAATAAAAGGTACAAGGAGGGGGGCATAAACCTAACCTCTAATCCTAAGGTGGTTCATAAGTCTACCTTCCTGCTAAGGAAAGTCAACTCATCCCCATACTATAACGGGAAACCTAGAGACTATGTACCTATGCGAGGGGACTCCCCTCGATACAGAGAATCTAGGAAACATAAATAAGGGAGACTCTCCCCTTACAATATTGGAAAGAAAACAAGAAACTAAGCTATAACCGAAAATTATAACTATGATGAGTAGGGTCTTCATCATGGTGGTTCTTTGATTCTTTTCATTTTCCTTCTCCTGAAATTTGCCAGTTCCAGCATGTCTAGTTGATAGTGAGCTCGTGCTTCCTTGGGCAGTTGTTGACTATTGCTATATATGTTGGGGCTCGTAATTTTGTGAGTTTGTTTTGCTAAAGAATCAGCCACTGAGTTGGCTTCTCTGTATGTATGTTTGCATCTAAAGTTGCTTATACGCCTATAAGTGCCTTAATCTGTGCACTGCGTGTTAACACTCCAAGGTGGTTTAGTTTTGCCATGATCCGGTCAACTAGTAGTGAGAATCCACTTCAAAGGACATTAGGCGGCTAGTTGGAGGAGCCAAGTCATGCCAAATATAGCCGCTCCAATTTCAGCTTGATTATTAGTTCCTTCTCCCATTGGTGTGGAGAAGGCTAATATTATTTGTCCCCTGTGGTCTCGGATGATACCTCCAGCACCTAGCTTTCCAGGATTGTCTAGTGCACTACCGTCAGTGTTGAGCTTTACCCAATCTTTTGGTGGCCTTCTCCACATAACCAAGGTCACTTTAGGGTTAAGGGTTTAGAGTTTAGGTTTTATAGTTTAGAGTTTATGATTTAGGCTTTAGTGTTTAGGGTTTAAGGTTTTGAGTTTAGGGTTTAAAGTTAAGATTTAGGGTTTAAGGTTTAGGATTTGGGTTAGGGTTTAACATTTAGAGTTTAGGATTTATTGTTTAGGCTTTAGACTTTAGGATTTACGGTTAGGGTTAGGGTTTAGGGTTTAGGGTTTAGGATTTAGGGTTTAAGGTTTAGAGTGTAGGGTTTATGGTTTATGATTTAGGGTTAGGATTTAGGGTTTAGAGTTTAGAATGTTGGGTTTAGGGCTTAGGATTTAGGGTTTAGGATTTAAGATCTAGGGTTTAGAGTTTAGTGTTTATAGGTAAGGATTTAAGGTTTAGGGTTTATGTTTTTGGATTTAGTGTTAGGGGTTAGAGTTTAGGGTTTAGGGTTTATTGGGTTTAGGGTTTAAGGTTTCGCATTTAAATTTTTGAGTTTGGGAGTTAAGGTTTGTGGTTTAAAATTTAGAGCTTTGGATTTAGGGTTTAGGGTTTAGGGTTTAGAGTTTTGATTTAGGGTTTAGTATTAGGGTTAGGGTTTAGGGTTTAGGGATTAGTGTTTAGGGATTATGGTTTAGAGTTTAGGGTTTAGGGTTAAGGTTTTGGAGTTTATGGTTTAGGGTTTAGGATTTCGGTTTTAGGGTTAAGGCTTTAATTTTTGAGGGTTTAATGTTTAGAGTTTAGTTTTTAAGGTTTAGGGTTTAGGGTTTAGCGTTTAAAGTTTGGGTGTAGGGTTCACGGTTTAGGAATAGGGTTAGGGTTTAGGATTTAGGGTTTAACATTTAGAGTTTAGGATTTAGGGTTTAGGGATTAGGGTTTAGCATTTAGTGGTTAGGGTTTACGACTTAGGTTTTACAGTATAGAGTTTATGGTTTGTTGTATAGGGTTTAGGGTTTAAGCTTTAGGGTCTAGGGTTTGGAATTATAGGTTTAAGATTTAGGGTTTCGGGTTTAGGATTTTGAATTTAGGGTTTAGGGTTTAATGTTTAGGGTTTCAAGTTGTAGGTTATGGGTTTAGGGTTTAGTGTATAGGGTTTAGGATTTAGGATTTAGGGTTAAGAGTTCATTGTTTAGGGTTGAGGATTTTGGGTTGAGCGTTTAGTGTTTAGGGTTTAAGGTTTAGGGTTTAGAGTTTTGATTTAGGATTTAGGATTAGGGTTAGTGTTTAGGGTTTAAGGTTTTGGGTTAGGTGTTGTTGGTTTTAGGTTTAGGGTTTAGAGTTTATAGTTTAATATTTAGGGTTTATGGTAAGAGTTTGTGGTTTATGATTTACGATTTAGGGGTTAGGATTTAGAGTTTAGGGTTTATGGTTTCGAGTTGTAGTTTTTGGGTTTAGTGTTTAAGTATAGGGTTTAGGGTTTATGCTTTAGGTTTTAGAGTTTAGGGTTTTGGGTTTGGAGTTTAAGGTTTATGGTTTAGGGGTTAAGTGTTTAGGGTTTAGGATTTAGTGTTTAATGTTTAGGGTCTAGAGTTTATGATTTAGGATTTAGGGTTTAAGGCTCAGGGTTTAGAGTTTTGATTTAGGGTTTAGTATTAGTGTTAGTATTTAGGCTCTAGGATTTAGGTTTTTGGGTTAAGCATTAGTTTTGAGGGTTTAAGGTTTAGAGTTTAGGTTTTAGGGTTTAGGGTGTAGGGTTTCAAGTTTTGATGTAGGGTTTAGGGATTAGGATTAGGGTTAGGGTTTAGGGTTTAGGGTTTAACATTTAGAGTTTAGGGTTTAGGATTTAGGTTTTAGGATTTAGGGTTTAGAGATTAGGGTTTAGGGTTTAGGATTTAGGTTTTAGGTTTTAGTGTTTAGGGTTTATGGTTTAATATTGAGGGTTTTAGAGTTTAGGGTTTTGGGTTTAGAGTTTAGGTTTTAGGATCTAGGGTTTAGTGTTGAGGGTTTACGATTTAGTGTTTAATGTTTAGGGTTTAGTGTTTAGGATTTAGGGTTTAGGGTTTAGGGTTTAGGATTTAGGGTTTTTGGTTTAGGGCTTTGAGTTTAGGGTTAATGGTTTAAGGTTTTGGGTTTAGAGTTTAGGTTTTCTGGATTAGGGTTTATGATTTAGTCTTTAGTGTTTAGGGTTTAAGGTTTTGAGTTTAGGATTTAGGGTTTTCGGTTTAGGGTTTAACGTTTAGTTTAGGGTTTAGGGTTTAGGATTTGGGTTACGGTTTAACATTTAGATTTACGGTTTAGGGTTTAGGATTTGGGTTACGGATTAACATTTAGCGTTTAGGATTTATTGTTTAGGCTTTAGACTTTAGGATTTACGGTTAGGGTTAGGGTTTAGGTTTTAGGATTTAGGGTTTAGGGTTTACAGTGTAGGGTTTAGGGTTTAGGATTTAGGGATAGGGTTAGGGTTTAGGATTTAGGATTTAGGGTTTAGAATGTGGGGTTTGGGGCTTAGGTTTAGGGTTTAGGGTTTAGGATTTAGGGTTAGGGTTAGGGATTAGGATTTAGGATTTAGTGTTTAGGGTTTAGAATTAGTGTTTAGGGTTTAGGATTTAGGGTTTAGAGTTTAGGTTTTATGGTTAAGGGTTTAGGGTTTAGGTATTAGGTTTTAGGGTTTAGGGTTTAGGGTTTAAGGTTAGCATTTAGGGTTTAGGGTTTAGTGTTGACGGTTTAGTATTTAGTGTTTAATTTCTAGGGTTTAAATTTTAGTATTTAGGGTTTAGGCTTTTGAGTTGTTGGTTTTTTATTTTGGGTTTAGGGTTTAGGATGTAGGGTTTATGGTTTTTGGCTTAGAGTTTAGGGTGAAGGGCTTAAAGTTTTGGGTTTAGGGTTTAGGGTTTAGAGTTTAGGTTTTATAGTTTAGGATTTATGATTTAGGCTTTAGTGTTTAGGGTTTAAGGTTTTGAGTTTAGGGTTAAAAGTTTAGATTTAGGGTTTAGGGTTTAGGATTTGGGTAAGGGTTTATTATTTAGGGTTTAGGATTTATGGTTTAGGCTTTAGACTTTTGGATTTACGGTTAGGGTTTATGATTTAGGGTTTAGGGTTTAGCGTGTAAGGTTTAGAGTTTGGGATTTAGGGTTAGGGTTAGGGTTTAGGGTTTAGGATTTTGGACTTAGGGTTTAGAATGTAGGGTTTAGGGCTTAGGATTTAGGGTTTAGGATTTAGGGTTTAGGGTTTAGGATCTAGGGTTTAGAGTTTAGGGTTTATGGGTAAGGATTTAAGGTTTTGGGTTTATGTTTTAAGATTTAGGGTTAGGGTTTAGGTTTTAGGGTTTTGGGTTTATTAGGTTTAGGGTTTAAGGTTTAGGGTTTAAATTTTTGAGTTTAGGAATAAGGGTTTAGGGTTTAACATTTAGAGTTTTGGATTTAGGGTTGAGAGTTTTTGGTTTAGAGTTTTGATTTAGGGTTTAGGATTAGGGTAAGGGTTTAGGATTTAGGGATTAGTGTTTAGGCATTATGGTTTAGGGTTGAGGGTTTAGGATTTAGGGTTAAGGTTTTAGAGTTTGTGGTTTAGGGTTTAGGGTTATAGCTTAAAGGTTAAGTCTTTAATTTTGAGGGTTTAACGTTTAGAGTTTAGGATTTAAGGTTTAGGGTTTAGGGTTTAGCATTTAAAGTTTGGGTGTAGGGTTTAGGATTTATGAATTGGGTTAGGGTTTATGGTTTAGGGTTTAATATTTATAGATTAGGATTTAGGGTTTAGGGTTTAGAGTTTAATGTTTAGGGTTTACGATTTAGAGTTTATGGTTTGTTGTGTAGGGTTTAGGGTTTAAGCTTTAGGGTTTAGGTTTGGAGTTGTTGTATTAGGGTTTAGTGTTTAGGGTTTAGAATTTAGGGTTTAATATTTAGGGTTTAGGGTTAAGGGTTTAGAGTTTATGGTTTAGGATTTAGGGTTTAGGGGTTTGGATTTAGAATTTAGGGTTTATGGTTTCGAGTTGTAGGTTTTGGGTTTAGTGTTTAGGTGTAGGGTTTAGGGTTTATAGTTTAGGTTTTAGAGTTTAAGGTTTAGGGTTTTGGGGTTTTGGGTTTAGAGGTTGAGGTTTATGGTTTAGGGTTTAAGTGTTTAGGGTTTAGGATTTTGTGTTTAATGTTTAGGGTTTAGAGTTTAGGATTTAGGGTTTAGGGTTTAAGGCTTAGGGTTTAGAGTTTTGATTTAGGGTTTAGTATTTGTGTTAGCATTTAGGGTATAGGGCTTACGATTTAGGGTTTAGGTTTAAGGGTTAAGGCATTAGTTTTGAGGGTTTATGGTTTAGAGTTTAGGATTTAAATTTTATGGCTTAGGTTTTAGGGTTTAGGGTTTAGGGTTTCAAGTTTTGATGTAGGGTTTAGGGTTTAGGATTAGGGTTAGAGTTTAGGGTTTAGGGTTTAGGGTTTAGGTTTTAGGGTTGAGGGTTTAAAATATAGAGTTTGGGTTTAGGTTTTAGGATTTAGGGTTAGGGTTAGGGATTAGGATTTAGGATTTAGTGTTTAGGGTTTAGAATTAATGTTTGGGTTTTAGTATTTAGGGTTTAGAGTTATGGTTTAGGGTTTAGGGTTTAGGTATTAGGGTTTAGGGTTTAATGTTTCGGGTTTAGGGTTTAGTGTGGACGGTTTAGTATTTAGTGTTTAATTTTTAGGGTTTAAATTTTAGGGTTCAGGGTTTAGGCTTTTGAGTTGTAGGTTTTTTGTTTTGGGTTTAAGATTTAGGATGTGGGGTTTATGGTTTTGGGCTTAGATTTTAGGGTGAAGGGCTTCAAGTTTAGGGTTTAGGGTTTAGAGTTTAGGTTTTATAGTTTAGGGTTTATGATTTAGGCTTTAGTGTTTAGGGTTTAAGGTTTTGAGTTTAGGGTTGAAAGTTTAGATTTAGGGTTTAGGGTTTAACATGTAGAGTTTAGGATTTATTGTTTAGGCTCTAGACTTTTGGATTTACGGTTAGGGTTTAGGATTTAGGGTTTATGGTTTAGCATGTAGGGTTTAGGGTTTGGGATTTAGGGTTGGGGTTAGGGTTTAGGATTTAGGATTTTGGGTTTAGGGTTTAGAATATAGGGTTTAGGGCTTAGGATTTAGGGTTTAGGATTTAGGATCTAGGGTTTAGAGTTTAGGGTTTATGGGTAAGGATTTAAGGTTTAGGTTTTATGTTTTAGGATTTAGGGTTAGGGTTTAGGGTTTGGGTTTAGGGTTTAGGTTTAGGTTTTAAATTTTTGAGTTTAGGAATTAGGGTTTAGGGTTTAACAATTAGAGTTTTGGATTTAGGGTTGAGGGTTTGGGGTTTAGAGTTTTGGTTTAGGGTTTAGGATTAGGGTTAGGGTTTAGGATTTAGGGATTAGTGTTTAGGCATTATGATTTAGGGTTTAGGGTTAAGGTTTTAGAGTTTATGATTTAGGGTTTAGGGTTACAGTTTAAAGGTTAAGGCTTTAATTTTGAGGGTTTAACATTTAGAGTTTAGGATTTAGGGTTTAGGGTTTAGGGTTTAGAGTTTAATGTTTAGGGTTTACGATTCAGAGTTTATGGTTTGTTGTGTAGGGTTTAGGGTTTAAGCTTTAGGGTTTAGGGTTTGGAGTTGTTGGATTAGGGTTTAGGGTTTAGGGTTTAGAATTTAGGGTTTAATATTTAGGGTTTAGGGTTTAGGGTTCATGGTTTAGAGTTGAGGATTTTGGGTTGAGCGTTTAGAGTTTTGATTTAGGGTTTAGGATTATGGTTAGTATTTTGGGTTTAGTGTTTTGGGTTTAGGGTTAAGTGTTGTTGATTTTAGGTTTAGGATTTAGGGTTTATGGTTTAATATTTAGGGTTTAGGGTTAAGGGTTTAGAGTTTTTGGTTTAGGATTTAGGGTTTAGGGGTTTGGATTTAGAGTTTAGGGTTTATGGTTTCGAGGTGTAGGTTTTGGGTTTAGTGTTTAGGTGTAGGGTTTAGGGTTTATAGTTTAGGTTTTAGAGTTTAAGGTTTAGGCTTTAGGGTTTTGGGTTTAGAGTTCAATGTTTATGGTTTAGGGGTTAAGTGTTTACAGTTTAGGATTTTGTGTTTAATGTTTAGGGTTTAGAGTTTAGGATTTAGGGTTTAGGGTTTAAGGCTTAGGGTTTAGAGTTTTGATTTAGGGTTTAGTATTTGTGTTAGCATTTAGGGTATAGGGTTTACGATTTAGGGTTTAGGTTTTAGGGTTAAGGTATTAGTTTTGAGGGTTTAAGGTTTAGAGTTTAGGATTTAAATTTTAGGGCTTAGGTTTTAGGGTTTAGGGTTTTTGGTTTCAAATATTGATGTAGGGTTTAGGGTTTTGGATTAGGGTTAGGGTTTAGGGTTTAGGGTTTGCGATTTAGGGTTTAGGGATTAGGGTTTAGGTTTTAGGTTTTAGTGTTTAGGGTTTATGGTTTAATATTTAGTCTTTAGGGTTTAGGGTTTATGGTTTATTATTTAGGCTTTAGCGTTTAGGGTTTAAGCTTTAGGGTTTAGCGTTTAGGGTTTGGATTTGTAGGTTTAAGGGTTTAGGTTTAGGGTTTAGGGTTTAGGATTTAGGATTTTGGGTTTATGGTTTAGGGCTTAGAGTTTATGGTTTAGGGCTTAAGGTTTAGGGTTTAGGGTTTAAGTTTTATATTTTAGGGTTTATGATTTAGGCTTTAGTGTTTAGGGTTTAACGTTTTGAGTTCAGGGTTTAAAGTTTAGATTTAGGGTTTAGGGTTTAGGATTTAGGTTAGGGTTTAACATTTAGAGCTTAGGATTTATTGTTTAGGCTTTAGACATTAGAATTTATGGTTAGGGTTAGGGTTTTGGGTTTAGGATTTAGGGTTTAGGGTTTATAGTGTAGGGTTTGGGATTTAGGATTTAGAGTTTAGGACTTAGGGTTAGGATTAGGGTTTAGGGTTTGTGATTTAGGGTTTAGGGTTTAGATTGTAGGGTTTAGTGCTTAGGATTTAAGGTTTAGGGTTTAGGATCTAGGGTTTAGAGTTTATGGTTTAGGGTTGAGATTTTGTGTTTAGCGTTTAGAGTTTAGGGTTCATGGTTTAGTGTTTACGGTTTAGGATTTAGTGTTTAATGTTTAGGGTTTAGAATTTCAGATTTAGGGATTAGGGTTTAACGTTTAGGGTTTAGAGATTTTATTTAGGGTTTAGGATTAGGATTAGGGCTTAGGGTTTAGGGTTTTAGGTTTAGGGTTAGGTGTTGTTGGTTTTAGGTTTAGGGCTTAGGTTTTATGGTTTAAAATTTAGGGCTTAGGGTTAAGGGTTTAGAGTTTATGGTTTAGGATTTAGGGTTTAGGGGTTAGGAGTTAGAGTTTAGGGTTGACGGTTTTGAGTTGTAGGTTTTGGGTTTAGTGTTTAGGGTTTAGGTATTGTAGTTCTAGGTTTAGGGTTTAGGGTTTAGGGGTTAGGATTTAGTGATTAGGGTTTAGAGTTTATGGTTTAGGGTTTAGAGTATAGATTTTAAAATTTACGGTCTAGGTTTTAGAGTTTTGGATTCAAGGTTTTTGGTTTAGGGTTTTGGGTTTAGGATTTAGGGTTTGGTGTTGTTGGTTTAAGCTTTAGGGTTTACAGATTATGGTTTAATATTTAGGGTTTAGGGTTAACGGTTTATAGTTTATGGTTTAGGATTTAGGGTTTAGGGGTTAGGATTTAGAGTTTAGGGTGTACAGTTTTGAGTTGTAGCTTTTGGGTTTAGTGTTTCGGTATAGGGTTTAGAGTTTAGGGTTTAGGTTTTAGAGTTTAGTGTTTAGGGTTTAGGGTTATGGGTTTAGAGTTTAGGGTTTAGGGTCTAGGGTTTAGTGTTGAGGGTTTATGATTTAGTGTTTAATGTATAGGGTTTAGAGTTTAGAATTTAGGCTTTAGGGTTTAGGGTTTAGGGTTTTGAATTGTAGGTTTTTGGTTTTGGGTTTAGGGTTTAGGTTAGGGTTTAGGATTTAGGGTTTTTCGTTTAGGGCTTTGAGTTTAGGGTTAAGGGTTTAAGGTTTAGGGTTTAGGCTTTAGTGCTTAGGGTTTAAGGTTTTGAGTTTAGGATTTAGGGTTTTGGGTTTAGGGTTTAAAGTTTAGATTTATGGTTTAGGGTTTATGATTTAGGCTTTAGTGCTTAGGGTTTAAGGTTTTGAGTTTAGGATTTAGGGTTTTGGGTTTAGGGTTTAAAGTTTAGATTTAGGGTTTAGGGTTTAGAATTTGGGTTATGGTTTAACATTTAGAGTTTAGGATTTATTGTTTAGGCTTTAGACTTTAGGATTTATGGTTATTGTTAGGGTTTAGGGTTTAGGGTTTAGGATTTAGGGTTTAAGGTTTAGAGTGTAGGGTTTATGGTTTATGATTTAGGGTTAGGGTTAGGGTTTAGGGTTTAGGATTTAGGGTTGAGGGTTTAGAATATGGGGTTTGGGGCTTAGGTTTAGGGTTTAGGTTTTAGGATTTAGGGTAAGGGTTAGGGATTAGGATTTAGGATTTAGTGTTTATGGTTTAGAATTAGGGTTTAGGGTTTAGGATTTAGGGTTTAGAGTTTAGGGTTTATGGTTAAGGGTTTAGGGTTTAGGTATTAGGTTTTTGGGTTTAGGGTTTAGGGTTTAGGGTTTAAGGTTAGCGTTTAGGGTTTAGGTATTAGGTTTTAGGATTTAGGGTGTAGGGTTTAGGGTTTAAGGTTAGAGTTTAGGGTTTGTTGTTACGGGTTTAGGGTTTAGGTTTTCGGTGTTCGTGTTTAGGGTTAATAGTTTAATATTTAAGGTTTAGGGTTTAGGGTTTAAGGTTTATTGTTTAGGGTTTAGGCTTTACGGTTTAGGGTTTAGGGTTTGGAGTTGTAGGTTTAAGGGTTTAGGTTTAGGGTTTAGGGTTTAGGATTTAAGGTTAGGGTTTAGTGTTTAGGGTTTAGCTTTTAGGGTTTAGGGTTTAGGATTTAGGGTTAGGGTTAGGGTTTAGTATTTAGGATTCAGTGATTAGGGTTTAGAATTAGGGTTTAGGGTTTAGGATTTAGGGTTTAGAGTTTAGGGTTTATGGTTAAGGGTTTTGGTTTTAGGGTTTAGGTTTTAAGGTTAGCATTTAGGGTTTAGGCATTAGGTTTTAGGGTTTAGGGTTTATGGTTTACGGTTAGAGTTTATGGTTTGTTGTTATGGGTTTAGGGTTTAGGTTTTTGGTTTTAGTGTTTTGGGTTTATAGATTTATATTTAAGGTTTAGGGTTTAGGGTTTAGGGTTTATTGTTTAGGGTTTTGGGTTTGGATTTGTAGGTTTAAGGGTTTAGGGTTTAGGATTCAGGGTTAGGATTTAGGGTGTAGGGTTTAGGGATTAGGTTTTATGGTTTAGGGTTTAAGGTTTTGAGTTTAAGGTTTAAAGTTTAGATTTAGGGTTTAGGGTTTAGGATTTGGGTTAGGGTTTAACATTTAGAGTGTAGGATTTATTGTTTGGGCTTTAGACTTTAGAATTTACGGTTAGGGCTAGGGTTTAGGATTTAGGATTGAGGGTGTAGGGTTTAGAGTGTAAGGTTTAAGGTTTCGGATTTAGGTTTAGGGTTTAGGATTTAGGGTTAAGGGTTTAGAATGTAGGGTTTAGGGCTGAGGATTTAGGGTTTAGGTTTTAGGATCTAGGGTATAGAGTTTAGGGTTTATGGGTAAGGATTTAAGGTTTAGGGTTAATGTTTTAGGATTTAGGGTTAGGGTTTAGGGTTTAGGCTCTAGTGTTTAGGGTTTAAGGTTTAGAGTTTAGGAATTAGGATTTAAGATTTAAAGTTTGGATTTAGGGTTTAGGGTGTAGGGTTTAGGGTTTAGGGTTTGGAGTTTTAGATTTAAGGTTTAGGGTTTATGCTTTAGGGTGTAGGGTTTAGGATTTAGGCTTTTTGGTTTAGGGCTTTGAGTTTAGGGTTAAGGGTTTAAGGTTTAGGGTTTAGGGTTTACAGTTTAGGTTTTATGGCTTAGGGTTTATGATTTAGGCTTTAGTACTTAGGGTTTAAGGTTTTGAGTTTAGGATTTAAGGTTTTGGGTTTAGTGTTTAAAGTTTAGATTTAGGGTTTAGGGTTTAGGATTTGGGTTACGGTTTAACATTTAGAGTTTAGGATTTATTGTTTAAGTTTTAGACCTTAGGATTTATGGTTAGCGTTAGGGTTTAGGGTTTGGGGGTTAGGGTTAGGGTTTAGGGTTTGGGATTTAGGGTTTAGGGTTTAGGGTTTAGAATGTAGGGCTTAGGGCGTAGGTTTAACTTTAAGAATTTAGGATCTAGGGTTAGGGTGAGAGTTTAGGATTTAGTATTTAGTATTTAGGGTTTAGAATTAGGGTTTAGGGTTTAGGATTTAGGGCATAGAGTTTAGGGATTATGGTTAAGGGTTTAGGGTGTAGGTTTTGGTTTTAGTGTTTAGGGTTTATGGTTTAATATTTAGGGTTTAGGGTTTAGGGTTTATGGGTTATTGTTTAGGGTTTAGGGTTTAGGGTTTAAGATTTAGGGTTTAACATTTAGGGTTTGGAGTTACAGGTTTAAGGGTTTAGGTTTTAGGATTTACGGTTAGGGTTTAGGATGTAGGTTTTAGGATTTAGGGTTTATGGTTTAGGGCTAAGACTTTTGGGTTAAGGGTTTTAGGCTTAGGGTTTAGGGTTTAGGGTTTAGGGTTTAGGATCTAGGATTTTTTTTATGGTCTATACTTGAGGATTTAGGGTTTAGAATTTATGGTTTAGGGTTTGGAGTTTAGGATATAGGGTTTATAGTTTAAAGTTTGGATTTAGGGTTTAACGTTTAGTATTAGGGTTAGGGTTTTACATTTAATGTTTAGGATTTAGGGTTTAGGGTTTAGGATTTTGGGTTAGGGTTTAGGATTTTGCGTTTAGGATTTAATGTTTAGGATTTAGGGTTTATGGTTCAGAGTTAAGGGTCTAGGTATTAGGTTTTACTGTTTATGGATTTTGGTTTAATGCTTAGGTTTTAGGGTTAGGGTTTAAGGTTTAAGGTTTAGGGTTTTGGGTTTAGAGTTTAGGGTTTAGGTATTGTTGTTCTAGGTTTAGGGTTTAGGGGTTATGATTTAGGGATTAGGGTTTAGAGTTGATGGTTTAGTGTTTAGGGTTTAGGTTTTAGAATTTACGATTTAGGTTTTAGATTTTTGGGTTCAAGGTTTTTGGTTTAGGGTTTTGGGTTTTGAGTTTTAGGTTTTGGGTTTAGGGTTTAGGATTTTGGGTTTGGAGTGTTAGGATTAATGTATAGCGTTAAAAATTTAGGGTTTATGGTTTAGAGTTTATGTCTTATGGTCTAGGGTTTAAGTTTTCGAGTTGTATGTTTTGGGTTTAGAGTTTAGGTTTAATGGTTAAGGGTTAAGGGTTTAGGTATTAGGTTTTAGTGTTTAGGGTTTTTGGTTTAGTGTTTTGGGTTTAGGGTTAGGTTATAGGGTTTAAGGTTTATTGTTTTGGGTTTAGGTATTGTAGTTCTAGGTTTAGGGTTTATGGCTTAGGATTTAGGGATTAGGGTTTAGAGTTAGGGTTTAGGGTTTAGGGTTTAGTATTTAGAATTTACGGTTTAGGTTTTAGAGTTTTAGGTTCAAGGTTTTTGGTTTAGGGTTTTGGGTTTCGAGCTTACGGTTTAGGATTTAAGGTTGGTGTTGTTGGTTTAAGGTTTAGGGTTTACGGATTATGGTTTAATATTTAGGGTTTAGGGTTAACGATTTATAGTTTATGGTTTAGGATTTAGGGTTTAGGGGTTAGGAGTTAGAGTTTAGGGTTTACGGTTTTGAGTTGTAGGTTTTGGGTTTAGTGTTTAGGTATAGCGTTTAGAGTTTATGGTTTAGGTTTTAGAGTTTAGGGTTTTGGGTTTAGGGTTTATTGTTTATTGTTTAGAGTTTAGGGATTAGGCTTTAGTGATTAGGGTTCAAGGCTTAGAGTTTAGGATTTAGCGTTTGGATTTAGGGTTTAGGGTTAGGGTTTATTGTTTATGGTTTAGGGTTTGGTATAGGGTTTAGGGCTTAGGTTTTAGTGTTTATTGTTTAGTATTTATTGTTTAGGATTGAGGGTTAGGGTATTGGTTTTAGGGTAAAGGTTTAGGATTTAGGGTTTAAGTTTTAGAGTTTGGATTTTGGGTTTATGGTTTAGATTTAGGGTTACAGTTTAGAGTTAAGGGTTTATAGTTTAGGATTTAGGGTTTAGGGGTTTAGGGTTTAGGTTTAGCTTTTAGGGTATAGGGTCTACTATTTAGGGTTGAGGGTTTAGTGTTTAGGGTTTAGGGTTTAAGGTTTAGGGTTTGGAGTAGTAGGCTTAAGGTTTAGGGTTTAAGGTATAAGGTTTTGGATTAAGGGTTTAGGGTTTAGAATTTAAGGTTTAGGGTTCAGGGTTTTGGTTTTAGTGGTTAGACTTTGGGGGTTTAGTATTTAGGGTTTAAGTTTTAGAGTTTAGGATTTATGGTTTAGGGTTTAGATTTTAGGATTTAGGGTTTAGGGTTTAGGGTAGGTTTTTGGTTTTGGGTTTAGGGTTTAGGATTTAGGGTTTTTGGTTTAGGGCTTTGAGTTTAGGTTTAAGGGTTTAAGGTTTAAGGTTTAGGGTTTAGGGTTGTCAGCTTAGGTTTTATGGTTTAGGGTTTAGGATCGAGGGTTAGGGTTAGGGTTTAGGGTTTAGGATCTAGGTTTTAGGTTTTAGAATGTAGGGTTTAGGGCGTAGGTTTAGCATATAGGTTTTAGGATTTAGGGTTAGGGTTAGAGTTTAGGATTTAGGATTTAGTCTTTAGGGTTTAGAATTAGGGTTTAGGGTTTAGGATTTAGGATTTAGAGTTTAGGGTTTGTTGTTAAGGGTTTAGGGTTTAGGTTTTAGGTTTTAGTGTTTAGGGTTTATAGTTTAATATTTAAGGTTTAGGGTTTAGGGTTTATGGTTTATTGTTTAGGGTTTAAGCTTTAGGGTTTAGGGTTTAGGGTTGTAGGTTTAAGGATTTAGGTTTAGAGTTTAGGGTTTAGGATTTAGTGTTAGGTTTTAGGGTGTAGGGTTTAGAATTTAGGGTTTATGGTTTAGGGCTTAGAGTTTAGGGTTAAGGGTTTAAGGTTTAGGGTTTAGGGTTTATGATTTAGGCTTTAGTGTTTAGGGTTTAAGGTTTTGAGTTTAGGATTTAAAGTTCAGATTTAGGGTTTAAAGTTTAGGATTTGGGTTAGGGTTTAACATTTAGAGTTTAGGATTTATTGTTTAGGCTTTAGACTTTAGAATTTACGGTTAGGGTTAGGTTTAGGGTTAAAAATTTAGGGCTTATGGTTTAGAGTGTAGGGTTTAGGGTTTAGTATTTAGTGTCAGGGTTATGGTTAGGGTTTAGGGTTTAGGATTTAGTGTTTAGGGTTTAGGGCTTTGGATTTGGGGTTTAGGATTTAGGGTTTAGGGTTTAGGATCTAGGGTTTAGAGTTTAGGGTTTATCGGTAAGGATTTAAGGTTTAGGTTTTATGTTTTAGGATTTAGGGTTAGGGTTTAGGGTTTTGGCTGTAGTGTTTAGGGTTTAAGGTTTAGAGATTAGGAATTAGCCATAATTCAGATCCGGATAGCATTGCTTATTCGAAATTCGCAATTAAAAAGGTTTTATCTCCATTTGAATGGCTAGTGGACCATTTGCATACACCCGTTAATCTTTCCAGGGAGCATAGACCCCAAACTTATAATTGGTTTGACTATAAAAATGCTTGGTTTAATTTTCAATATCTCAGGCCAACCACTCATACCTGGTTTGTCAAGTATAGTCCCGAATTTTCAAAATCTATCATCCCCAGATGGTTCTACGAATGGTGGAATTGTTTTGGAGGAAATAAAAAAGTTTTGCCAAAATTATTTTTGGATAAATTCGATCGATTTCAAATTTGAACAAGATATTTCTACTCTCCCCGAGCACATTAAATTGTGTAAATATTTTGTCCAGAAAAGGATTTCATTTATTATTAGTTGGACTTTCTCTATCCATGTATTTGACAGGATTAAATATTTGTCAAAAGAAATTTGCATTAAAGGATGGTGCTGCTCCTAAAGAAGCGCTCAACGTCCTTCTCCACTCTACAAGTGGCAAAAATCATCTTCCAAGGATGAATTAAAGAAAAGGCTCCAACAGGCCTTATCAGATCTAGAGGAGGACAAATCTAATGAAGAAGCAGCCATGCAGCTGTTGGATGAAGCCTCTTCTCAGAGCGATGATAATGGAGATATGTTAAGGCCAAAAGCCTTAGCCTTATCTTACGTAGATCCATTTTATGATTAATTTAATTTAATCCAGTAGAGGATGTTAAAATCCGAATTCGACCTTTTGAATAGAGACTCAAAGAAGTCAGAATTATTTAAAAGGAAAGAGATGAAACTCAAAGAGTTGGAATATCTCTTGATTAAAATTAAATTGTTCAAATATGGAATCCCACAACAACAAAAGATACTTTGGCATGTTGTGGAGGTGGCCGACAACTTTATAAAAGCAGGCACCACTTTTCAAAAAGTAGATGCCCGACAAAAGAAAAAGCAGAAAAAGCAGCCACTACTTTTCCAAAAGAAAAAGCAATGGCCGACAACTTTAAACCCACTCAAGATAAAGGAGATTCTCGTAGTAGCCAATCAGAAGAAAGCTTCTCGATTTCTCTTATCTTTTACAAGTCTATATAAGACTTCTCTTTTCTCTGAAGAAGGCATCAGAAATTTCACACTAGAATTTTCTTTTAGCCTTTGGAATTTGATTGTAATGTTTTCGTTTGCTTGGATGTTTTCTTCCATTTCCGTTGCAGTTTGAATAAAAGAAGTGAGTTCTTGTATACTTTCTCTCTTGTTTATATTTTCTTTAAGTGTTATTACTGTTATATTGCTACGATCGTCTAGAATGGTATCAGAGCCATGTTAGGCATATTTAGCATGTTAATAGTAATATTAATTGTAGCCATGGACGGCTAAACCCTTATGCCAAGACTGTACTTATGAAACTTTAATTAGTTACTTAGCAATTTAGCAAAGTTATCACCTTGTTATACAATTTGAATTTTAATTCTTTAACTGTAAAATGTAGTTTATGTATGGTGATTAAGGAAAGGTGTTGAGAATGTTTTCAAGTAGTTGCGATGCCAAAGCGGTGATCGTTAAGCCAGAAAGGGCAATGAAGCGCAAGGTACTTTGCTTGAAAAATCTCTTGTAAAATCCATAGACCTTAATGTAAAATCCGAGCATGAATCCATAGTTACAGTATAAGAACTCAAAATCTCAGGTTATATAACTAGTTGATATCTTTACTAGAATGCTTAGTTGCTTTTTATCGTATCATTAGTATAGTCTAAAGGCATTCTCTCTCTATGGATAATAGACAGCATATTGTTAACTCCGTTAATATCTCTATTTCTAAAACAGAAAATGATTTACAAAATTGGTCTATCCCTAAAGAACCTTTTGAAAAGATTTACCAGTTAGGTAATTTTTCCATGTTTAAAAAATATAATATTAAAACTTGTGAGTCCACTATTGCTATCAATAATTCGCTTGAAACTATCAAGTTGTTATTATCTGCTGATATTGATAGGTATAGAAAAGAATTTAAATTTCTTCATATAGGACTTGTGCAAGTTTCTTTTAAACCTCTTTTCCGTAAAAGTTTGAATATTCCTATTTGTCTGCTCCTTAGAGATGATAGACTTTTAAATTTTGATGATTCTCTGTTAGGTGTATTAGAAAGTAATCTTGCTTATGGACCAGTTTACTTTAACTGTTATCCTAATTTTACTGTTGATATTCATGATCCGTAAAGGTTTGAATATTCCTATTTGTCTGCTCCTTAGAGATGATAGACTTTTAAATTTTGATGATTCTCTGTTAGGTGTATTAGAAAGTAATCTTGCTTATGGACCAGTTTACTTTAACTGTTGATATTCATGATCCGAATATTATTGATACTTTGATTCTTAACGTCAAAACTAAGAACATGAATAGTAAAATCGATACCAGAGAAATAGCTGTAATATATCGGGTATATTACAAGCTTATGAAAACCACTATAGCCCCAAAGGCTATAGCTTCTAGTGTTAAAGGAGTTACTATGCTTATGGAAGCTAACCAAGAGCATAGTGCTACTTTTGTCCCTAGACTTCTTAAGCGGACTGATATTTTAGCTGATGAAGGATAGAAATTTGATTCCATTACAAATCCTTTACCCCTTCAACCTGAGACTTCTCAGTTAGATAGGGTTATCCAGTTCCCTGACAGATTTATTAACCTTAAGTTTTTAAGATCCAGTTCTTTTAGCCAAGCTTCTTCAAGTAGAAGAATGTCTTCGGCAAGACCTTCTTCTTTTCAAACCCGGGAGGAGGATGAAGATAGTATTAGCCAGCCTGACCATAGAAAACTTCATGGTGTAGATTTCTCCCAGACTGTTCCTAAGGTTTACTATGAAGAGGAAACTTTGGGAAGTCCTACTGCTAGTGATATGAAACCTGTTCATCAAAGAAAAGATTCCGTCGGAGTACTTACTTCTGATGAGGAAGACTTTGTCCCTAGTAAAAAGAAATTGTATTCTTGGTGGAAAGCCCCTGAACATACGCAAAAGGTAAATTGGTATAAAGCTACCTACACGGTGGAACAACGAACCTCTTTCAGGGATAAGTGGTTCAAAGATATGAAAAGATTCAAAACCGAAATAGAGTTTTTTAAATGGTTCGAAGCTTCTGGACAAATTGATGATAAACAGTCATCCCTTCAGGTCCTTATCAACAAATGGTACACCAAAGAACAGGTGGTTGAAAGTATTACTCCTCCTCTAGAAGGACTTAGCATCCATACGGAAAGAAATCCTTAAAGCGGCACCTTTCAAAACCCATAGAAAAGGAATGCCTTGATACTTGGTGGAGACCTTAATAAGGTTTTGAACAAAACAATTATACCAACCGGGTTCTCCATGTGATATCCCAACAAATTGAGGAACATAAAGGGGATAATTTGGAGGAATCAATCGGATAGCGGATAAACCTAGCTCTTCCAAAGTTAGCCTCAGTTGAAACTAAACCTATTTTTAAGATCCCTGAGTTCTCTAAAGAAAACTTCCTAAACTTTCCAAAGAGTTTAGTCATTCCAATTAATCGCTTGTGGGATAAATGAGCAATTGTCTAAGCTTAATATTACACAAGGTAATAAGCTTAGAACTTTGTTAGAAAGGCACCTAACAAAAGGAATTATTATCCTAGATCTTCTTTCCACGATGTTGAATTTGAGGAAGGCGTTCTCCATCCGATCTGCTGCGGATGGCTCAAGTTTGTGAATGGAACATAAATGGTATGGCCGAAGGTCAAATTTATTCTAAGCTTCAAGAAATGGGAATGAACATCACAGCATATAAAATGAAAGGTGCTGGTGATAAGGAAGCTGCTAACATGATCATTGCAGGTTTTACAGGAACCCTTAGAAACTGGTGGGACAATTATCTCACTGATCAAAATAGAGCTGATATCCTTGGTGCTACCACTACTAAAGTAGTGATTAAGACTGAGGAAGGAACTAATATCCCTTCAGAAGTGGTCTACGAAGATGCTACAGCCACTCTGCTGTATAGTATAGCTAAACATTTTGTGGGAGAACCGCGTCTTTTCCAGGATAGAAGTTTAGAAATCTTGAATAATTTGTACTGCAAAAAATTGACAGATTTCAGATGGTACAAAGACATGTTTTTAAATAAGGTCATGATACGATCTGATTGCAATAATGATTATTGGAAAGAACGCTTTATCAGCGGACTACCCACTCATTTCGCTGAAAAGGTTAGATCAAAAATAAGAGATAGATGCGAAGGAAAGATTTCGTATTCTCAACTGACATACGAAGATCTTATCAGTATTATTAATGTTGTAGCTATGGAGCTATGTACTGATCTTAAGTTAAAGGAACAACTTAAGAAAGATCAAAAAACTACATATGCAGAACTTGGTAGTTTTGCCAAGATTTTGGATTTCCATTACTTAAACCTCCATCGCTAGGAAAGCGGGAAAAGAGAAAGAACAACTGGAAAATATAAAAGAAAATCTTCCAGAAATGAAAAGAACCCAGAAAAATCCAAAAGAAAGGAAAGAGGCAAACCTTTAAAGAATCTTCTTGAAGACACATCTTTGGACATGTGGTAAAAGATCCTGAGATCTAATAAGTGTCCCGAAATAAGAAGAAAAGAACAAGATTAACCTTCTTGAAGTTGATGAAGAAATTAAGCAAAAACACTTTTCTATCATCGAAGAAGAGGAAGCATCGATTCGAATATTCTTCATCGAAGAAGAAAGTGGCGATGAAGAATTTCTTAATGTTGCCCATAATTGAATCAAGAAGAAGAGTCAGAATGCAATTGCAATGGTGCATTTTGCCTATGTGATAGCAAGACTATCCATGTTATCTCTGAGAAGACTGCTGAAACCCTTTTCTCTACTATTGAGCATATTCAAGATGAAGATGCTAGGAGAAAATACCTCCTTGAACTGCAGAAATTGGTTACGAGGCAAAAGGAAGAAATGCCTAAAGTAACTCCTTTTAGCATGAAACAAATCATGAACAGATTTGATTCCAAAAAGGAAGAACCTTCAGTCGAAGAACTTAGAAGAGAAATCAATTCTTTTAAAGAAGATATGAAAGGAATTAAGTCCAGACTTCATAAGATTGAAATCGAAGCTATCACTGAAAAACTTCTCAAAGAAGTTAGAAAGGATGAGGGATCCTCTAAAGCTATTGCTTCGGATAATGAAGAACATGAGGAAGATGCAGATAGCGAAGCAGGTATCCATGCTATTACCAAAATTAGACCTCAAAGTTCTCATATTATGATTAAACTTGTTATTAATGATCATTTAACTCTTAACAAGATTGCTTTGTTAGATAGTGTTGCAGATTGAAATTGCATTATTGAAGGATTAATTCCTACTAAGTACCTTACCAAAGGGACTACCAAATTATACAGCGCCACAGGTGAACGTATAATTATTGATTATAAGTTATTTGATGCTCATATTTGCAATAATGGTATATGCCTTAAAAATGATTTTGTTATAACTAAAAATATTAACAAAGAAATTATTTTAGGTATACCATTTATTACTCAAATAAAACCTTATATTTCTGATTTTGATTCTATCAAAACTAAGATCTTAGGAAAAGAAATTTCATTTCCTTTTATTAAAACTCTTTCTCAAGAAGAAAGTAAATTTTTACATAAACAAACTGCTTTTAGAATTAATCTAATTTCCAATCAGATTTGTTTTCTTAAGGAAGATATAAAAATTAAGAAAATTGACCAAATTTTAAAAACCCCGAGAATGGTAACTAAGATTGCCAATTTGCAAAAGACTTTTGAAAAAGAAATTTGCTCTGAATTTCCAAATGCATTTTGGGCCAGAAAAGCCCATACTGTTGATCTCCCTTATATTGATGGATTCAATGAAAAGGCTATTTCTACGAAAGCTAGGCCCATTCAAATGAATCATGATTTAATGGAAATTTGCAAAAAGGAGATTAATACTCTTTTGGAAAACAATATTATCAGGCCCTCTAAGTCTCCGTGGAGTTGTTCAGCCTTTTATGTCAACAAAGCTGCTGAGAAGGAGAGAGGCTCTCCTCGACTAGTTATTAATTATAAACCTTTATACTCTGTTTTAAAGTGGATTAGATATCCGATTCCTAATAAAAGGGATCTTTTCAAGAGAACTTTTAAAGCTAATATTTATAGTAAATTTGATATGAAATCAGGTTTTTGGCAAATACAGATTTCCCAAAAGGATAAATACAAAACTGCTTTCAATGTCCCGTTTGGACAATTTGAATGGAACGTTATGCCTTTTGGGCTTAAGAATGTCCCTTCAGAATTTCAAAATATTATGAATTCCATCTTTAATCATATTAGTCATATTTAAATTGTTTACATTGATGATGTACTAATCTTTTCTGAGGACATTGATTCTCACTTTAAACATTTAAATATATTCTTTAAAATTGTTAAACGTAATGGTCTGGTGGTTAGCGCCAAAAAGATTAAACTTTTCCAAACTAAAATGAGATTTCTTTGTCATGATTTATATCAAGGCACATATAAACCCATTTGTAGAGCCATTGAGTTTTCTGATAAATTCCCAGATGTCATCTTAGACAAAACTCAGTTACAAAGATTTTTGGGTAGTCTTAACTATGTTGCGGACTTCATCCCAAAGGTAAGACAGGTTTGTAAACTATTATATGACAGGCTTAAGAAGACACCTGTTCCATGGACAAAGGAACAAACCTCCGCAGTTATTAAAATTAAAGAGATGGTTAAGAGTTTGCCTTGCTTAGGTATCCCTAATCCGGATTCTTTTATGATTGTGGAGACTGATGCTTCAGACATCGGTTATGGAGGGATTCTCAAGCAAAAGAGAACACCTGAAAGTCATGAGCAATTAGTTCATTTTACTTCCGGAGTTTGGAATTCACTCGGAAAAACTATAGTACTGATTAAAAGGAAGTTTTAGCTATTGTCCTTTGCATTACTAAGTTTCAAGATGATTTAATTAATAAGGAATTCTTGCTTAAGGTAGATTGTAAATCTGCTAAGGAAATTCTACAAAAAGATGTTAAAAATCTTGTTTCCAAATAGATATTAGCTAGATGGCAAGCTTTATTGTCGAGTTTTGATTTCCAAGTTGAATATATCAAAGGGGAAGAAAACTCTCTCCCAGATTTTCTAACAAGAGAATTTTTGCAGGGAAAAGATGAGGCCGGTCATAAGGCCAGGATTTGGAACAAAAGGCCCTTTCCAAGAAAAGGGAAAAGACTCAGACAAGAAGCTGTTAGCTTCACCATTTGCAGTAAGGCCATCCTTGAATAGCCCTAACAAGTTTTCGGCTCTTGCTAGCCTACCTCCAATAAATCCTTCTCAGGTCATAAGCCCTTTTCCACAGCTACCACCTAGCTCATCCTCTTCAAATCATTTGATTCTTAAGAAACCCTTCTCTAAAGAATCTGAACCTTGCTCATTTGCTCCATCAGGAAAACCCAGATTTTCCTCTCCTCAAACCAAAGACTCTTATGCAATGAAAGCTCCTGAAAGCTTTAGAGAAGCAGTTTCCCCAGTTTCTCCATTATAATAAACCTAAAGAACGTGAAGTCTTTAATTTGGTTACTTTGCAGGTCAATCCCCTCCTTGCCCTTGACAAGGAATTTGAAAATTATGAGGTCAAGCATCTGCTTAAACCTTGTTACACAAACAGGAATTATGTGGATACAGAAAATCCACTAAAAACCAGGAAGTATTATGAATTTATCCTCGTTGATACAGGTTCCATCGAAGTGGAGCATAAACTCAGCCATGATTCAGATCCGGATAGCATTGCCTATTCGAAATTCACAATTAAAAAGGTTTTATCTCCATTTGAATGGCTAGTGGACCATTTGCATACACCCGTTAATCTTTCCAGGGAGCATAGACCCCAAACTTATAATTGGTTTGACTATAAAAATGCTTGGTTTAATTTTCTATATCTCAGGCCAACCACTCATACCTGGTTTGTCAAGTATAGTCCCGAATTTTCAAAATCTATCATCCCCAGATGGTTCTACGAATGGTGGAATTGTTTTGGAGGAAATAAAAAAGTTTTGCCAAAATTATTTTTGGATAAATTCGATCAGTTTCAAGCTGAACAAGATATTTCTACTCTCCCCGAGCACATTAAATTGTGTAAATATTTTGTCCAGAAAAGGATTTCATTTATTATTAGTTGGACTTTCTCTATCCATGTATTTGACAGGATTAAATATTTGTCAAAAGAAATTTGCATTAAAGGATGGTCGCCTGCTCCTAAAGAAGCTGCTCAACGTCCTTCTCCAGCCTCTACAAGTGGCAAAAAATCATCTTCCAAGGATGAATTAAAGAAAAGGCTCCAACAGGCCTTATCAGATCTAGAGGAGGACAAATCTAATGAAGAAGCAGCCATGCAGCTGTTGGATGAAGCCTCTTCTCAGAGCGATGATAATGGAGATATGTTAAGGCCAAAAGCCTTAGCCTTATCTTACGTAGATCCATTTTATGATTAATTTAATTTAATCCAGTAGAGGATGTTAAAATCCGGAATTACTGACCTTTTGAATAGAGACTCAAAGAAGTCAGAATTATTTAAAAGGAAAGAGATGAAACTCAAAGAGTTGGAATATCTCTTGATTAAAATTAAATTGTTCAAATATGGAATCCCACAACAACAAAAGATACTTTGGTATGTTGCAGAGGTGGACGAAAACTTTATAAAAGCAGGCACCACTTTTCAAAAAGTAGATGCCCGACAAAAGAAAAAGCAGAAAAAGCAGCCACTACTTTTCCAAAAGAAAAAGCAATGGCCGACAACTTTAAACCCACTCAAGATAAAGGAGATTCTCGTAGTAGACAATCAGAAGAAAGCTTCTCGATTTCTCTTATCTTTTACAAGTCTATATAAGACTTCTCTTTTCTCTGAAGAAGGCATCAGAAATTTCACACTAGAATTTTCTTTTAGCCTTTGGAATTTGATGTTTTCGTTTGCTTGGATGTTTTCTTCCGTTTCCGTTGCAGTTTGAATAAAACAAGTGAGTTCTTGTATACTTTCTCTCTTGTTTATATTTTCTTTAGGATTTTGGGTTAGGGTTTAGGATTTTGCGTTTAGGATTTAATGTTTAGGATTTAGGGTTTATGGTTCAGAGTTAAGGGTTTAGGTATTAGGTTTTACTGTTTATGGATTTTGGTTTAATGTTTAGGTTTTAAGGTTAGGGTTTAAGGTTTAAGGTTTAGGGTTTTGGGTTTAGAGTTTAGGGTTTAGGTATTGTTGTTCTAGGTTTAGGGTTTAGGGGGTATGATTTAGGGATTATGGTTTAGAGTTGGTTTAAGGTATAAGGTTTTGGATTACGGGTTTAGGATTTAGGGTTTAGGGTTTAGAATTTATGGTTTAGGGTTCAGGGTTTTGGTTTTAGTGGTTAGACTTTAGGGTTTAGTATTTAGGGTTTAAGATTTAGAGTTTAGGATTTATGGTTTAGGGTTTAGATTTTAGGATTTAGGGTTTAGGGTAGGTTTTTGGTTTTGGGTTTAGGGTTTAGGATTTAGGGTTTTTGGTTTAGGGCTTTGAGTTTGGGGTTAAGGGTTTAGGGTTTAGGGTTGTCAACTTAGGTTTTATGGTTTAGGGTTTATGATTTAGGCCTTAGTGTTTGGGGTTTAAGGTTTCGAGTTTAGGATTTAGGGTTTTGGGTTTAGGGTTTAAAGTTTAAATTTAGGGTTTTGCCTGTAGACTTTAGGATTTATGGTTAGGGTTTTTTTTTTTTTTTTTTTTTTTTATTTGAACGACCCTTGAGTGGGTCAGGGCCTTAGCAACACCCCCAGGCCTTAGCATAAATAGAAACAAGAACAAGTACAAGGAGGGGGACATAAACCTAACCTCCAGTCCTAAGATGGTTCCGGAGTCAACTAACCTGTAAAGGAAAGTCGACTCCTCCCCGTACTAAAAGATGTAAACCTAATACTAAGTACCTAAGGAGAGGACTCCTCTCGATACAATTATACTAGGAAAACTTAAATAAGGGAGACTATCCCCTTACAAGGAAGAGACAATAAATGAAACTATTCAAAAGAACTATAGCTCCGGCTATAGTTAAGGTGAATTCTAAGCGAGATTCACGGAGGTTCCTTGATTCTCTTTGTCTTCCTTCTCCTGAAGTTGGTCACCTCTTGCATATCTAATTGGTGATATGCCTTTGTCTCCTTAGGTAGTTGTTGGCTGTTGAAATATACTTGAGGGCTAGTAATTTTATGGCTATGTTTCGATAATGAATCACAGCATTGGCTTCTGTATATGTGATTACATTTGAACTGCTTAACTGGCCCAATTAGTCTGAAGCATCCTGAGAAGATTGTCGATGCTCCAAGGATGTTGTGCTAAGTTAAATATCCACGCAACTAAAAATTGTGAGTCAATCTCTAAGATAATATTTTTGTAGCCCATTTCCAAATGATCAGATACCCAAACCGAGCCGCTTACTTCGCTTGAACGCTGGGTTCCATCTCCCAAAGGAGTGGCAAATGCTATCACCATTCTCCCCGTGGTCTCTCAAAATACCTCCCGCTCCTATCTTTCCCGGGTTCTCCAAAGTGCACCGCCATCCGTGTTGATCTTTACCCACACTCGAGGCTTTTTCCACCGACGAGGATCACTTTCGATCATGCCCGCATCTTTCCCCATTAAGATCAACTGCCCAATTCGATGGCCATTTGACGTAGGGAAATACCGTGTTTAGGAGCTTGTAATACCTTATAGATAGCATATTTGACCGCTACATTCGAGATTTTACCCCCATATTTGCTAGCACACCTATTCTTCCATAGGTTCCAAAGAAATGAAGATTGGTATAGCCTGCAATAAGCCAGTGAGCATCATTGTTGAATTTTGCCGACCACCATTGGCCGATTAGTTGAAGCAAATGAGGTATGGTCTGTAGTAATCCCACTGCTGCAGCAAAACTCCTCCAAACATAAGCAAAGAAATCGTCCTTTGTTGAAGATGTGCTCTATGTTGTCCATGCCAGTTCGCATAACAAAAACATCGAATCGCTCTTTGCCAAAAATAGTTAGTTTGTCATTAGTTGGTAACTTACCTCGCAATGCTCTCCATAAAAGAAAGGATGATTTAAAAGGAATACTCTTATGCCACATTAGAGTATTGAATTTAGATTTCTCCTTTTCTTTCTCGATGACATTCCAAGTCAAGAACAAGTAAATTTTCCATCATTAGTAAGGGTCCAAATAGCTCGATCGATTTGCCATAATCGATATGAACTTCTGTTAAAATGTTCGCAAGTCGGCCTAGGAGCTTGTTGAGTCAAGATTCTATAGTTCCATTGCCCATTTATCCAAAAATCAGAACTTTTTTTGTTGTTGAGCCCGTGGATCGTGTCTAGAGAACCCGGCAAGGGGCCAACTCCCAACCAGCTTATCCCACCATGAGCAGCCTTCAGTGTTGATTTTCCATCAGATATTCTCTTCCACCTTCGCTTTGTTATTCATGAGGTGTTTCCAAGCAGTGTGATTCACCTGTATCCCATTTCTTGCTAATGGGTTGGATCTCCGCAAGATTTTGCTTTCGTAAAATCTCCTGCAGAGTTTGTTTAGATCCAAAACCCACCATTGCTTATATTGGAAAGCTTTGCGCATATCCGCGATTCCTAACTCCTATTCCACCTTCTTCAATTGGGAAGCTTAAATTCTTCCATGAGGACCAGTGATATTTTTCTTCTCATTTCTCCATCCCGTAAGAAATCGCAATGATGCTTTGTATCCGCTGAGAATCAGTAGGGGAGTGATCGCAGATAGAAGATGAATAGGCAGAGATTGTAGTACATGCTTGATCAAAATTGCTTTACCTCCATAGCTTAGTATCTTTACCGCCACTGTAATTGCGTGAAGAATCTTGTTAATGAGATCGAGAAATATATGACTCGATCTCACAAAGAAATAAAGGGCAACCTGTAGGTAGTAATCCCTTCTTTCTGCTTATAACTGTTACCTTTTTTATTCTATCTCTAGTACTAGTGAAAGTACCGGAGTGAATAATGAAATGGCTTTTGTCCTTATTTACCGCTGCTCGATGTTTCTCATACACATTCAAGGTTTGCATGATGACCAGTAAGGTCTTTTGTCTCCCGTATGAAGAGTATAATATCATCCGCAAAACTCAAATGGTTTACCTGTGGGCCTTTTCTTTCCATGAAAAAACCATGATAATCAGGATGATTATGAAGTCTGTTGAGAGATCTGGATAGTACTTCTGCACCTAAAATAAATAGTGCAGGGGAAAGGGGATCACCTTGTTTGAGTCCTCTTGATGATTTGAAGAAACCATACCTCTTACCATTGATAATAATAGAGTACCAATTGTTAGCCATAATCCTCCAGACCATGTCTATAAAGCATTCACTGAACCCCATTTTCCTCAATACTAGACATGTATAAGACCATTGTACCCTATCATAAGCTTTAGCCATATCTAGCTTGATAATCACATTGCTACCTATGTTAGGCTTTTTAATCTGATGAATCATTTCTTGTGCCAACATGATATTTTCAGAGATACTCCTACCTTTCACAAAACCAGATTGATTAGGGGAGATCAATTCAGGTAGGATGGGGCCCAATCTACTACTTAAGAGTTTAGAAATGATCTTGCTAATGAAGTTGCTTAGACTAATAGGTCTGAATTCCTTCAATTTAGTAGGGTTGCTCACTTTAGGCAATAGCACAATGCAAGAGTGGGAAAAATACTTAGGTATCATTTGTCCACAAAAGAAGGCTTGGATTACCTCAAATAGATCATGTTTAATGATATGCCAGCAGTTCTGATAGAAATTACCATTCATCCCATCCGACAATACTGAATTTGGATTCATTGAAAAGACAACATCTTTCAATTCCTCCAATGTAGGCAATGGCGTTGATCCTCTCATTTTGTGCCCGGTTGACTCTCCTGTATGCAGTCAAAGCCTCTCATTGATAATCCTGTTCTCCCGTAAATAAATTCCAAAGTAATCACAAGCTGTTGCTATGGCATTGTCTCCCTGTATGCACTCTCCTTCATCATTCAAAAGTTTGTGGATGAATAACCTTCTTCTTCTCCCTCTTATCAGTGAATGAAAGTATTTGGTATTGGCATCCCCTTCTTTGAACCATTGTAGTTGTGCCTTCTGCTTCAATATAGAATCCTCTAGCTTCAGAAACCTGATATACTCAGCATTAAGCTCATGCAATCGCAGCTTGCTACATTATCGCTTGGTCCTGGATAAGTTTTTCTTCAGCAGCTTGCACCTTATGTTCATAGTCCTTCACTTTGTTAAATACATCTCCAAATTCTTCTCTGGACCATGAACTAAGAGTGTTAGATAACCTCTTCAATTTCTGGTGGAATTTCCACATGCTGTTGCCTTCTACATTCCTTTCCCAGCAGTCCCTAACAATATCAAGAAAGTTAGATTGATCACCCGTAAATTAAGAAATTTAAAATACCGATGTAGTCATTCTCTTGCTTTCATTTCCATCAAAGATGGGCAATGATCCGACCCTACGAAGGTAGATGAGTGATGGTGGTCCGAGGCATCTTCTCTAACCACTCATCATTAGCCATAGCTCTGTCAAACTTTTCCGCATCCTCGTGTTGAATACCTCTTTGATTGGTCCAGTGAATTTTTGTCCATCAAGCCTAAGTCAATGAGTCCACATGCCTCTATAACAAAGAATGAACTCCGTGATTTTCTTCATATTGTAAGGGACCCCTCCAAGCTTTTCTTCAATAGAGGTAATCACATTGTAGTCTCCTACAGAGCACCAAGGTTTGTTGTTTCCACTTGCTTGGTGTAACAATCTGTCCCACAGGGGCCTTCTAATATATTCCTTGCATTTTGTATACACAAAGGTGATAAAGAATTGCTCCTGTATCTCAGCATGTCTAATGCTGCAAGTAACCTGCTGCTCATCCTCCTCTAGTACTGCACAATCAATATCTTTGTTCCAAAAAATCCAAATTTTGCCATTGCAATTGCTGATAGCTTGATCCATTGCCAGTTGAATTCTATAGTTTTGGACCTGATTCTTATCTGAAAAAGGTTCCAAAATAGTAATGATAGATGGTTGATGAAGCTTCCTGAGCATTTTAATTCTTTCCATCACCCTCGGTGTTAACCCTCTCACATTCCAAGTAATTGTACTAATCATTGGGATGATTTTGAGGTAAACAATCTTGTATTTGGTCCGCTCGCAGCGATGTTGTTGCCGTTTCGACTTTGAAGTGAAATTTCTCATGTTGAAACCCTTCGGGACAAGCCCCGCCATTAGCTACCCGCTGGATTTCTTGTTCAAAATTGTGGTCATAATTAGAAGTAAAGGCTTTGATTAGAAGTTCACTAGTATCCTCCTCATCCTCCGACCCTTCAGAGATTGGTTGTCTTCATCCATGTCATCTTCTGAGTTTTCCACAGCATACTCATCAATAATGGGAATGGAGTTCATATGGCAAGTGCCCTGTCCTGTGTCTGGAGGATTCTCGGGGGGGGTCATATATTGAGCCTGCAGTGGAGTAATATCCATACCCTGCTGATCATCAACCATGATAAATTCCTTGCAAGCTTCTTCATGGTGTTTCTGTTGTTCCTCTTTCTCTTTCACTTGCCGTAAGTTCTGCTTTTCTTACCGCCTCCCTTTTCTTTTTGTCGGGCTTATTTTTGCTTTTAGGTGTGATGTCCCGTGACTAGTACCGCCTTTAGATCCCATATCCTTTGCCATAGCACCCCTTTGTTGATTATCCTCGCATTTTGTTCAAAGATCCCGCTTGTTGTTGCTGTTATCCTTACCTGTTTGCTTCTGCATGCCTGTCTTATCATAATGTTGAGTTGGTGTCTTTCTGGCTTTATGCTGAGGGGTTTCAGTGGTAGCAGTAGTTCTATATTTAGGGTCAAGGTCCATATCAGTCTCCTCAAGTATTTCCTGATGCAACTCCCCTTTTTTGGATATTCCTTCCTGCAAGTTAATATCATTACCTGTCTGCTTATTGCTGTCCTTGTTACCTGTTTGTTTGATCTGGTTGGTTTGTTCTGGCTCCTTTTCCCGCTCTGCTTTGTGTTTCATTTGCTGATGCCTTCCCCTTGTTGGGAGGCTCTCCCCTGTCCACATTGTGTTGTCCCTGTATGCATAGATTATTAAAATAGTTCTGTTGAGGGTTGTTAGTTATACCTGTTTGTGGAGTGATACTTTGATGCTGATCCTTTGACTGCCTGTTCTGTGGTGAGGTGGGTCTCCATATAGTCTTTTGAGCTTTTTCCTCTTGCTGTTTGTTGTTTCTTCTTTTCTGTACTTGCCATATCTCCTCCTCGCTGCCGTGTGTGTTGTATTTTGTTGTCCCTTTCCTTGTTGCCGGGATGTTTCTCCTCCTGCTCTTTCTCGTTGGTCCGATTATTGTCTTTTCCTTGTTGTGCCTGCTCTTTTTGTTTAGTATTCCTCTCACCTTCCTGCTCCTTTCTTTTCCTCAGATTCTCATCCCTCAATTTGAAATTGCATTCTTCCACCATGTGCCCTTGATGCTTGCAATATACACAGTAAGGAGGTATATTCTCATATTCAATGGGTTGCCATCTTCCAATTGTGAGGTCTTCATCATTCAATCCTATCCATACATGTCTAGGTCTAGCCTTAGTCAAGTCTATTTGGACTTTAACCTTAGCCATGCTGGCCCTGGTTCTTTTTATGGAGGCTGTATCAAGGTACAGAACTTTGCCAACAGAAGCAAGTAAAGGTGAGATGAACTCTTAATTAAAATAAAGGTTATGGTAATCCCGCAACAAAGACCCATATAGGAACAATGGGAGTCTCTTCCTCAGTTTAAAATTAGGTGTCCAAGCGTATTCTCATCAATTTACCCTCGATGGTCATTCTCTAGTGTGTCTAGACCGTATTGTAATCCAATTCATTTTCCAGATCTATAAACACATGCTTAGCATTGTAATGAGCTATATTAACTCCTCCATTAAGCTGAGTTTGCATGATGAAACTCTTTCTAATTAGTTCCACCTTCGGCATGGTGGAACTGAATTTACCTATTAAGGTATATTTGCAATCAACCGCCACTTATTCATGAAATCATCCATGTCGTAAATCACAAAGAGTTGGCCTTGTTTGGTTGTATGTCTCGGAGGAACCGATCGATGGTCCAGTCTGCGCAGAGTGTATTTGCTCGAGTCTTGTCGCTAAGGTTTGCACAGCCGTAAGGAGCGTGTTCTATGTTTTGCTCCTCGCTTATTGTTTTGATTCTCCTTAGGCTTATCGGGTACTGTGGAGTTGCCGAGCATGGCTAGTCTGGCTATTCAAGGTGGCGGCAGATGTTTCTCAAATTTACTAGAGATTTTATGGAAGTCATTAAAGTACTTATTTAGCTCAATACTTCCCATTTGTAGCCCGCCTGCACTCTTGTATATCATGTTCTTTTCACCTTGATCATGGCACTGGATTTGTGGATCTTTGCTCCTTAGCTTTGACCGCTTTATGGCTATCTTTATCATTCATATTATCGATTCAGATTAGCATTATGGAGAGAGTACTTACCGCTCCGTTGTCATCTTCATTAGCCTTCTGCTTTGTGAGATGTTGGCCGTCATTGGTAGCCCCGTGATTGACCACAATTATGGAGTTAGTACAAATGGTTTCTATACCGATCTCGCCGCTTCAGTATATCATTGCTTCTGATGGCCTAATTCCAAACGAGAATTGCGATCCATTCTCCACTTCAACCACTTCCAAATTTTTGTTCTCCTGATGATCATTTTGATCCTGTTTCGTTCCATGTGTCTCTTTTCCTGCTTGAATTTCCTTATTTTGTTCCAAGTTCATTTTCTGGCCTTGCTGTTGATTTATCGAACCTTGGTGAACCTGGGAATTAACCTCTTGGTCCTCGACATCATCTCGAAGCTTATCTTTATCACTTTGCACATTTCGAATGCCTGTCATTCGATCAGGCCTTGCCGGAATTTCCTTGTGTATTTGCTCCTTATTGAAAACATTGGCAATGTTAATAGAATGATCCTTTGATGTAGTAGGACGAGTTCCTTCCTTAGTTCCTTCCTCCATTTCCAGTTCCTCAGTCGTCTGCCCACCGGAGTTCTTGCCGCCGGCGATTGGGCCGGCCATTTTGCTTGAGCTTGCACTGAGTTGTACCTCTTCACTAGGCGAGCAAACCCCAGTGTTCCACTCGCCATGTAATTGGTGGGAACCTGTTCGAATCTGAAGGCGGCGATCGGGCGATTCTTCGGCGATTTGTTCTTCAGTCGCGACTTCAGATCTCTCAATTGACAAGATGAAATCATCTACTTTTTTAATATGTTGTAGGCATTGAGACGTAGAATCATTCCCTGTAATCAGTTTTCCTCGATTCAGTCCATCGCGATCTGGGGAAATGATTTCTTGAACGCCATCTAATTCTCCCTCCGAGTTCGCATTGTTCATCGCTACCTTATTTCTCGAATTCGTGGAGATATATGATGAATTAGATGGTCGTGCTTGGTGGGTTCTGTTCGTCTGGTCTGAGCGCTCCTGTTGAGCTTGGTCCGGTGGCCGGACGGTGCCTACCGGCGGCTCACGCGCCATTCCGGCAGCTGCTGGGAAACTAGCCGTTAGGCTAGAGTTGGAGAGTGTTCTTTTTAGTGAGAAGCGTTAGAGAGAGAAAATATTAGGAAAATGGGGAAGCGATATGGTTAGGGTTAGGGTTTAAGGTTTAGGGTTTAGGTTTTAGGGTTTAGAGTGTAGGGTTTAGGGTTTAGGATTGAGGGTTAGGTTTAGGGTTTAGGGTTTAGGATTTAGGTTTTAGGTTTTAGAATGTAGGGTTTAGGTCGTAGGTTTAGCATTTAGGTTTTAGGATTTAGGGTTAGGGTTAGAGTTTAGGATTTAGGATTTAGTCTTTAGGGTTTAGAATTAGTGTTTAGGGTTTAGGATTTAGGATTTAGAGTTTAGGGTTTGTTGTTAAGGGTTTAGGGTTTAGGTTTAAGGTTTTAGTGTTTAGGATTTATAGTTTAATATTTAAGGTTTAGGGTTTAGGGTTTAGGGTTTATTGTTTAGGGTTTAGGGTTTAAGGTTTAAGCTTTAGGGTTTAGGGTTGAGGGTTGTGGGTTTAAAGATTTAGGTTTAGGGTTTAGGGTTTAGGATTTAATGTTAGGGATTAGGGTGTAGGGTTTAGAATTTAGGGTTTATGGTTTAGGGCTTAGAGTTTAGGGTTAAGGGTTTAAGGTTTAGGGTTTAGGGTTTATGATTTAGGCTTTAGTGGTTAAGGTTTTGAGTTTAGGGTTTAAAGTTTAGATTTAGGGTTTAGAGTTTAGGATTTGCATTAGGGTTTAACATTTAGAGTTTAGGATTTATTGTTTAGGCTTTAGACTTTAGAATTTACGGTTAGGGTTAGGTTTATGGTTAAAAATTTAGGGCTTAGGGTTTAGAGTGTAGGGTTTAGGGTTTAGTATTTAGGGTCAAGGTTATGGTTAGGGTTTAGGGTTTAGGATTTAGCGTTTAGGGTTTAGGGCTGTGGATTTGGGGTTTAGGATTTAGGGTTTAGGGTTTAGGATCTAGGATTTGGAGTTTAGGGTTTATCGGTAAGGATTTAAGGTTTAGGGTTTATGTTTTAGGATTTAGGGTTAGGGTTTAGGGTTTAGGCTGTAGTGTTTAGTTTTTAAGGTTTAGAGATTAGGAATTAGGATTTAAGGTTTAAAGTTTGGATTTAGGGTTTAGGGTGTAGGGTTTAGGGTTTAGGGTTTAGGGTTTACGGTTTAGGGTGTAGGGTTTAGGATTTAGGATTTTTTTTTATTGTCTATACTATAAGATTTAGGGTTTAGGATTTGGAGTTTAGGATATAGGGTTTATAGTTTAAAGTTTGGATTTAGGGTTTAACGTTTAGTATTTGGGTTAGGGTTTTAGATTTAATGTTTAGGATTTAGGGTTTAGGGTTTAGGATTTTGGGTTAGGGTTTAGGATTTTGCGTTTGGGATTTAAGGTTTAGGATTTAGGGTTTATGGTTTAGAGTTAAGGGTTTAGGTATTAGGTTTTACTGTTTATGGATTTTGGTTTAATGTTTAGGTTTTAGGGTTAAGGTTTAGGGTTTAAGGTTTAGGGTTTTGGGCTTAGCGTTTAGGGTTTAGGTATTGTTGTTCTAGGTTTAGGGTTTAGGGGTTATGATTTAGGGATTAGGGTTTAGATTTGATGGTTTAGTGTTTAGGGTTTAGGTGTTAGAATTTACGGTTTTGGTTTTAGATTTTTGGGTTCAAGGTTTTTGGGTTTCAAGTTTTAGGTTTTATGTTTAGGGTTTAGGATTTTGGGTTTGGAGTGTTAGGATTAACGTATAGGGTTAAAAATTTTGGGTTTATGGTTTAGGGTTTATGTCTTATGGTCTAGGGTTTAAGTTTTTGAGTTGTATGTTTTGGGTTTAGAGTTTAGGTTTAATGGTTAAGGGTTAAGGGTTTAGGTATTAGGTTTTAGTGTTTAGGGTTTAGGGTTAGCGTATAGGGTTTAAGGTTTATTGTTTTGGGTTTAGAGTTTAGGGTTTAGGTATTGTAGTTCTAGGTTTAGGGTTTATGGCTTAGGATTTAGGGATTAGGGTTTAGAGTTTAGGGTTTAGGGTTTAGGGTTTAGTTTTTAGAATTTACGATTTAGGTTTTTGAGTTTTGGGTTCAAGGTTTTTGGTTTAGGGTTTTGGGTTTCGAGCTTAGGGTTTAGGATTTAAGGTTTGGTGTTGTTGGTTTAAGGTTTAGGGTTTACGGATTATGGTTTAATATTTAGGGTTTAGGGTTAACGATTTATAGTTTATAGTTTAGGATTTAGGGTTTAGGGGTTAGGAGTTAGAGTTTAGGGTTTACGGTTTTGAGTTGTAGGTTTTGGGTTTAGTGTTTAGGTATAGCGTTTAGAGTTTATGGTTTAGGTTTTAGAGTTTAGGGTTTTGGGTTTAGGGTTTATTGTTTATTGTTTAGAGTTAAGGGATTAGGCTTTAGTGATTAGGGTTCAAGGCTTAGAGTTTAGGATTTAGCATTTGGATATAGGGTTTAGGGATAGGGTTTAGTGTTTATGGTTTAGGGTTTGGTATAGGGTTTAGGGTTTAGGTTTTAGTGTTTATAGTTTAGTATTTATTGTTTAGGATTGAGGGTTAGGGTTTAGGGGTTAGGGTAAAGGTTTAGGATTTAGGTTTTAGTGTTTAGGGTTTAAGTTTTAGAGTTTGGATTTTGGGTTTAGGGTTTAGATTTAGGGTTAGGGTTTAGAGTTAAGGGTTTATAGTTTAGGATTTAGGGTTTAGGGTTTTAGGGTTTAGGTTTAGCTTTTAGGGTATAGGGTCTACTATTTAGGGTTGAGGGTTTAGGGTTTAAGGTTTAGGGTTTGGAGTAGTAGGCTTAAGGTTTAGGGTTTAAGGTATAAGGTTTTGTATTCAGGGTTTAGGATTTAGGGTTTAGGGTTTAGAATTAAAGGTTTAGGGTTCAGGGTTCTGGTTTTAGTGGTTAGACTTTAGGGTTTAGTATTTAGGGTTTAAGGTTTAGAGTTTAGGATTTATGGTTTAGGGTTTAGATTTTAGGATTTAGGGTTTAGGGTAGGTTTATGGTTGTCAGCTTAGGTTTTATGGTTTAAGGTTTATGATTTAGGCCTTAGTGTTTAGGGTTTAAGGTTTTGAGTTTAGGATTTAGGGTTTTGGGTTTAGGGTTTAAAGTTTAAATTTTGGGTTTAGCCTGTAGACTTTAGGATTTATGGTTAGGGTTAGGGTTTAGGGATTAGGATTTAGGTTTTAGGTTTTAGAATGTAGGGTTTAGGGCGTAGGTTTAGCATTTAGGTTTTAGGATTTAGGGTTAGGGTTAGAGTTTAGGATTTAGGATTTAGTCTTTAGGGTTTAGAATTAGGGTTTAGGGTTTAGGATTTAGGATTTAGAGTTTAGGGTTTGTTGTTAAGGGTTTAGGATTTAGGTTTTAGGTTTTAGTGTTTAGGGTTTATAGTTTAATATTTAAGGTTTAGGGTTTAGGGTTTATGGTTTATTGTTTAGGGTTTAGGGTTTAGGGTTTAAGCTTTAGGGTTTAGGGTTTAGGGTTTAGGGTTTAGGGTTTAAGCTTTAGGGTTTAGGGTTTAGGGTTGTAGGTTTAAGGATTTAGGTTTAGGGTTTAGGGTTTAGGATTTAGTGTTAGGGTTTAAGGTGTAGGGTTTAGAATTTAGGGTTTATGGTTTAGGGCTTATAGTTTAGGGTTAAGGGTTTAAGGTTTAGGGTTTAGGGTTTATGATTTAGGCTTTAGTGTTTAGGGTTTAAGGTTTTGAGTTTAGGGTTTAAAGTTTGGATTTAGGGTTTAGAGTTTAGGATTTGCATTAGGGTTTAACATTTAGAGTTTAGGATTTATTGTTTAGGCTTTAGACTTTAGAATTTACGGTTAGGGTTAGGTTTAGGGTTTAGGATATAGTGTTAGGGTTTAGGGTGTAGGGTTTACAATTTAGGGTTTATGGTTTAGGGCTTAGAGTTTAGGGTTAAGGGTTTAAGGTTTAGGGTTTAGTGTTTATGATTTAGGCTTTAGTGTTTAGGGTTTAAGGTTTTGAGTTTAGGGTTTAAAGTTTGGATTTAGGGTTTAGAGTTTAGGATTTGCATTAGGGTTTAACATTTAGAGTTTAGGATTTATTGTTTAGGCTTTAGAATTTACGGTTAGGGTTAGGTTTAGGGTTAAAAATTTATGGCTTAGGGTTTAGAGTGTAGGGTTTAGGGTTTAGTATTTAGGGTCAGGGTTATGGTTAGGGTTTAGGGTTTAGGATTTAGCATTTAGGGTTTAGGGCTTTGGATTTGGGGTTTAGGATTTAGGGTTTAGGGTTTAGGATCTAGGGTTTAGAGTTTAGGGTTTATCGATAAGAATTTAAGGTTTAGGGTTTATGTTTTATGATTTAGGGTTAGGGTTTAGGGTTTAGGCTGTAGTGTTTAGGGTTTAAGGTTTAGAGATTAGGAATTAGGATTTAAGGTTTAAAGTTTGGATTTAGGGTTTAGGGTGTAGGGTTTAGGGTTTAGGGTAGGGTTTAGGATTTTGGATTTTTTTTTATGGTCTATACTTAAGGGTTTACGGTTTAGGATTTAGGGTTTAGGGTTTGGAGTTTAGGATATAGGGTTTATAGTTTAAAGTTTGGATTTAGGGTTTAACGTTTAGTATTAAGGTTAGGGTTTTACATTTAATGTTTAGGATTTAGGGTTTAGGGTTTAGGATTTTGGGTTAGGGTTTAGGATTTTGCTTGTAGGATTTAAGGTTTAGGATTTAGGGTTTATGGTTCAGAGTTAAGTGTTTAGGTATTAGGTTTTACTGTTTATGGATTTTGGTTTAATGTTTAGGTTTTAGGGTTAGGGTTTAGGGTTTAAGGTTTAGGGTTTTGGGTTTAGCCTTTAGGGTTTAGGTATTGTTGTTCTAGGTTTATGGTTTAGGGGTTATGATTTAGGGATTAGGGTTTAGATTTGATGGTTTAGTGTTTAGGGTTTAGGTTTTAGAATTTACGGTTTAGGTTTTAGATTTTTGGGTTCAAGGTTTTTGGTTTAGGGTTTTGGGTTTTGAGTTTTAGGTTTTGGGTTTAGGGTTTAGGATTTTGGGTTTGGAGTGTTAGGATTAATGTATAGGGTTAAAAATTTAGAGTTTATGGTTTAGGGTTTATGTCTTATGGTCTAGGGTTTAAGTTTTTGAGTTGTATGTTTTGGGTTTAGAGTTTAGGTTTAATGGTTAAGAGTTAAGGGTTTAGGTATTAGGTTTTAGTGTTTAGGGTTTTTGGTTTAGTGTTTAGGGTTAAGGGTTAGGGTATAGGGTTTAAGGTTTATTGTTTTGGGTTTAGAGTTTAGGGTTTAGGTATTGTAGTTCTAGGTTTAGGGTTTAGGGTTTGGTTTTTAGAATTTATGGTTTAGGTGTTTGAGTTTTGGGTTCAAGGTTTTTGGCTTAGGGTTTTGGGTTTCGAGCTTAGGGTTTAAGATTTAAGGTTTGGTGTTGTTGGTTTAAGGTTTAGGGTTTACGGGTTATGGTTTAATATTTAGGGTTTAGGGTTAATGGTTTATAGTTTATGGTTTAGGATTTAGGGTTTAGGGGTTAGGAGTTAGAGTTTAGGGTTTACGTTTTTGAGTTGTAGGCTTTGGGTTTAGTGTTTAGGTATACCGTTAGGAGTTTATGGTTTAGGTTTTAGAGTTTAGGGTTTATTGTTTATTGTTTAGAGTTTAGGGATTAGGCTTTAGTGATTAGGGTTCAAGGCTTAGAGTTTAGGATTTAAGGTTTGGTATAGGGTTTAGGGTTTAGGTTTTAGTGTTTATAGTTTAGTATTTATTGTTTAGGATTGAGGGTTAGGGTTTAGGGTTTAGTGTAAATGTTTAGGATTTAGGGTTTAGTGTTTAAGTTTTAGAGTTTGGATTTTGGGTTTAGGGTTTAGATTTAGGGTTAGGGTTTAGAGTTAAGGGTTTATAGTTTAGGATTTAGGGTTTAGGGGTTTAGGGTTTAGGTTTAGCTTTTAGGGTATAGGGTCTACTATTTAGGGTTGAGGGTTTAGTGCTTAGGGTTTAGGGTTTAAGGTATAAGGTTTTGGATTAAGGGTTTAGGATTTAGGGTTTAGGGTTTAGAATTTAAGGTTTAGGGTTCAGCGTTTTGGTTTTAGTGGTTAGACTTTAGGGTTTAGTATTTAGGGTTTAAGGTTTAGAGTTTAGGATTTATGGTTTAGGGTTTATATTTTAGGATTTAGGGTTTAAGGTTTAGGGTTTAGGGTAGGTTTTTGGTTTTGGGTTTTGGGTTTAGGATTTAGGGTCTTTGGTTTAGGGCTTTGAGTTTAGGGTTTAGGGTTGTCAGCTTAGGTTTTATGGTTTAGGGTTTATGATTTAGGCCTTAGTGTTTAGGGTTTAAGGTTTTGAGTTTAGGATTTAGGGTTTTGGGTTTAGGGTTTAAAGTTTAAATTTAGGGTTTAGCCTATAGACCTTAGGATTTATGGTTAGGGTTAAGGTTTAGGGTTTAGGGTTTAGGGTTTAGGGTTTAGACTGTAGGGTTTAGGGTTTAGGATCGAGGGTTAGGGCTAGGTTTAGGGTTTAGGATTTAGGTTTTAGGTTTTAGAATGTAGGGTTTAAGGCGTAGGTTTAGCATTTAGGTTTTAGGATTTAGGGTTAGGGTTAGAGTTTAGGATTTAGGATTTAGTCTTTAGGGTTTAGAATTAGGGTTTAGGATTTAGGATTTAGAATTTAGGGTTTTTTGTCAAGGGTTTAGGGTTTAGGGTTTAGGTTTTAGTGTTTAGGGTTTATAGTTTAATATTTAAGGTTTATGGTTTAGGGTTTATGGTTTATTGTTTAGGGTTTAGGGTTTAGGGTTTAAGCTTTAGGGTTTATGGTTTAGGGTTGTAGGTTTAAGGATTTAGGTTTAGGGTTTAGGGTTTAGGGTTTAGGATATAGTGTTAGGGTTTAGGGTGTAGGGTTTAGAATTTAGGGTTTATGGTTTAGGGCTTAGAGTTTAGGGTTAAGGGTTTAAGGTTTAGGGTTTAGGGTTTTTGATTTTGGCTTTAGTGTTTAGGGTTTAAGGTTTATATTTTAGGGTTTAAAGTTTAGATTTAGGGTTTAGAGTTTAGGATTTGGGTTAGGGTTTAGGGTTTAGAATTAGGGTTTAGGGTTTAGGATTTAGGATTTAGAGTTTAGGGTTTTTGGTTAAGGGTTTATGGTTTAGGTTTTCGGTTTTAGTGTTTAGGCTTTATAGTTTAATATTTAAGGTTTAGGGTTTGGGGTTTATGGTTTATTATTTAGGGTTTAGGGTTTAGGGTTTAAGCTTTAGGGTTTAGGGTTGTAGGTTTAAGGATTAAGGTTTAGGGGTTAGGGTTTATGATTTAGGCTTTAGTGTTTAGGGTTTAAGGTTTTGGGTTTAGGGTTTAAAGTTTAGATTTAGGGTTTAGAGTTTAGGATTTGCGTTAGCGTATAACATTTAGAGTTTAGGATTTATTGTTTAGGCTTTAGACTTTAGAATTTACGGTTAGGGTTAGGTTTAGGGTTAAAAATTTTGGGCTTAGTGTTTAGAGTGTAGGGTTTAGGGTTTAGTATTTTGGGTCAGGGTTGTGGTTAGGGTTTAGGGTTTAGGATTTAGCGTTTAGGGTTTAGGGCTTTGGATTTGGGGTTTAGGATTTAGGGTTTAGGGTTTAGGATCTAGGGTTTAGAGTTTAGAATTTAAGGTTTAGGGTTCAGGGTTTTGGTTTTAGTGGTTAGACTTTAGGGTTTAGTATTTAGGGTTTAAGGTTTAGAGTTTAGGATTTATGGTTTAGGGTTTAGATTTTAGGATTTAGGGCTTAGGGTTTAGGGTTTAGGGTAGGTTTTTGGTTTTGGGTTTAGGGTTTAGGATTTAGGGTCTTTGGTTTAGGGCTTTGAGTTTAGGGTTTAGGGTTGTCAGCTTATGTTTTATGGTTTAGGGTTTATGATTTAGGCCTTAGTGTTTAGGGTTTAAGGTTTTGAGTTTAGGATTTAGGGTTTTGGGTTTAGGGTTTAAAGTTTAAATTTAGGGTTTAGCCTATAGACCTTAGGATTTATGGTTAGGGTTAAGGTTTAGGGTTTAGGGTTTAGGGTTTAGGGTTTAGACTGTAGGGTTTAGGGTTTAGAATCGAGGGTTAGGGCTAGGTTTAGGATTTGGGTTTTAGGTTTTAGAATGTAGGGTTTAAGGCGTATTCATAAATAGTAAAACGTCAATTATGTAAATAGTAAGGGTCAAGTTACTGTGTAAATAGTAAAAGTCGGTCACTGTTCATGAATAGTAGTCACTGTTCATGAATAGTAGAGTTACTGTTCATTACTGTTCATGAATAGTAGAGGTCATTCATGAATAGTAAAAGACGTGTAAATTTGCCTATAAATAACATTGAGGAGGAAGGGACGATAATCCATCCCTCATCCCTCATTCCCCACTTCTCTCTTAAATTCCGCAAGATCCTAATATTGGTATCAGAGCTAGATAAGAAAAAATATAAATGGAGAAATCTATTAATACCCAGGAAACTATGAAGGACTCAGTTCCAGAAAATCTACAAACTCAGGTATTTTCATATTTCAATATGAACAACTAAACTCTATTATTCCTGATAATCTCTTGATTATTATTTGATTATTATCATGTTATAGTATTGTTATGCTGAAATAAATTCGAAGTAGTTTGCTATGAACGAAGGTAGGCTGAGAATAGGTAAGCCCAGACTATGCCATCCGAAAACGGAAACCCAGTTAGGCAAAAGAGAAGCCGTTTGAGGGGAAGTACGAACTTGTTGAAGGCGCTGTTAGGGTAACTGATTGAGGCCAAAAAGTCATAGTAGTGACCAAAAGAATTTATTTAGGATAACTTTAATATAATTTGATAATTGATAATAACAAACAAGAAGGTTAGAAGGAATAAAAATTGTTTAGAAAACATGAAAATGATGAATACATACTTATTAAATGGAGATTATAATTATAAAATACTTATTTTATATATCCTTAAAACACTTAATATTGACATAAAACGAAAAATTTATGATATTTTACTCATTGAAGAAATAATGTAAATAGACGTAATAATGGAACTCATAGAACAAAATTGGCAGAACTAACTATCCAAAGCATTTATGAATTATCTGATTTATATTGATTAATGATAAACTACGAATATCTAACATATTGGCTACAAACTATGGAAAATTTAGAACTATTAAATAAACTTTTAATAAATAATATTAAAAAATACCAAAGAACCCAAGATATGGAATACTTAGAATATACTTTAGAAAATATAAAAGAAATACAAAATCTCATAATAAAGAAACGAGAATATTATGAAAAATGTTTATATAATGGATGAAACTTATAGAGAACAATTATTAGAAAAAATTAATGAAATAAAACAAGAATTACGATTTAGACAAAATAGATTAGAAGAAAATATATGGGCAGGAGTATGCCAAAAATCTATAAAAGCACAAAGAAAAACGATATTCTTATTAGATCTACAATTACAACAATTAGAATATAAATACCAACATAACTTATAATGAATAAAGAAGAATATCTCAGAGAAGAAAAAATATATAAAAGTCAAGGTGGATTAGAAATAAAAATAATACATTCAAACTTAGAAAGAAGATATAAAAAAATAGGAACCCAATTATATCTAATGCGGATAAAGAATCAAAGAAATTAGAAGATAGTCTAACAACAATGGTACGATTAAAAAGAAAATGAAGAAATAGATAGGAAAAAAGAAATCGAAAAAATTAGAGAACAAGCTAAAAAAGAAATTAAACAAGTAGAAGAAGTAAAAGATACTAGAATTCAAGAATTACAAAAAGAATTAGAAAGACTTAAACAACTATACGAAGAAAAATTAAAAGCAAAAGAAGAGTACAAGAAAAGAAATGAAGAATTAAAGTTAAATCAAGAAATAGAAAAAATGAAAACAATGTTAGAAGAAACAGAAGAATTACCTGAATTAAAAATAGATGAAATAAATGAAATAAATGAAGAAGAAAATGATAATATTTCAGAAAATAATTATGAAACATATTCAGAAACATATACTGACCTTATAGAAAAAGATAAAAATATAGAAATAAATGTAGGAAATTTAGATGAAAAACCTAGTACTTCAAATTCTAAAACACGAATGGATACAACTCCAACTTATTATACTTACGAAAAAGAGAAGAGAGATAAAGCTTTATGGGATAAAAGATTAAATAAAAATTGGATACCTAGACAAACTACGGATCAAAATAATTTCTTAGATTTAGACTGTAGCGTATACAAATAAAACAATTCAATTATGGATAGGTTATATATCAAAACAATTAATAGATAACAAGATATCAATAATAGATGCCCTGTGATATATAGAAAGAACACTTATAGGAACAAAGAAAATATGGTTACAAAACTTAACATCAATAAGCTTAGAAACACTAAGAAATAATACGAAACTTAATAATGAAATAGCAACATCATCAATAGACATATTAAATAAATATGAAATATCAATTAGAAATGAATTTGGAAGTATGACAACAGAAATAGAAGAACAACAAAAAGATAAAATAATAAATAGAAATTTAATGAATAAATTAGCAATATGTAAAATGAGTTACATAGATGAATATACATGTGCATTTAGAGAATATTACTATAAAGGAATATATACAAATGATGAAAGTAAAGAAATAAGAAAATTATATTACACAAAATTACCAGAACCATTTAGTTCAAAAATAATAAAAGATTGGGAAGAATCAAATACAGTAGATACACTAGGAGGTAGAATAAAATTCTTACAACAATGGTTTATGAAACTATGTGAAAAACATAAAGAAGAATTAAAACTAGAAAAAATATTAGTAAAAAACCTAGTATATTGTACAAGTAAATTAGCACCCCAATTTGGATGTAAAAATCCATATAAAAGAAAAGGATAAAAAGTATAAACGCTTTAAAACAAGATATAAAGACAAAATTCCAAGAAAAAGATATTATATAAAAATTATAAACAAAAAGACCACATAGAGTTAAGAAAATATAACAGAATGTAAATGTTATAATTATGGAAAACTAGGACATTTAGCTAGAAATCGTAAATTGCCAAAAGATTTAAAGAAAAACAAATAATGAAGTAATAATAGAAAAGACAAATACAAGCAGATAGAATATTTGGATTATAAATTAGAAAATGAAGATAGCATATACGAAATAATGCAGACATCGAATTAGAAGAAGAGATAGAGTCATTTTCGATTATTATGGTAAAGCGATATAAAAATAATAAGTAAGGAAGAATATCAAGATAATGAATATACAGTAATGTAAAAATAATATTTGACTATAATATGTTTGAACAAATAAAAGGAAAAGAATTAGACTTAAGCATAGATAAAATACTAGAAGTACCTAGATTAAAAAACTTATTCAAATTACAACACGATGAATATTATGTAGTAAGCCAAAAAGAACATGTAATAGATTGTAAATATATTAAAGGTAAAGCTAAAATACCTATCATAAATAAGAAAATAATTAATAAAGAAATCCAAGATTTAAAATCAAAAAATCCAATAAAATATGTACATTTAGGAGCAACAGAAATATTGATAAAAGCATGTTTTAGAGAAGGAATAGATACACCTATAGAACTATATTTAGCAGATGATAGAATAATTCAACCTATAGAAAAAGTATTATAAGTGCTTAGAGGAAACTTAATATACCAAAAATTTAAATTTATTATAAGTGCAAACTATTCAGTAGCAATAGAAGACAAAAACATAGATAAATCACTAGTATTATATTGGAAAATGTCAGGCATTGAATTAGCACCAGGAAGTAAGATATTTACAGCAAGATGTAAAAATTTATATGTATTAACTACAAAGCACAAAATAAAAGAAAAAATAAGATTCAAAAATCAAAATAGAAAATCCATTTGATAAAATAATTACAGAATAGATAATAATGATTACAGTTATAAAGAAATAGATATTGAAGAAGATTTAGAGATAGTAAAAGAAAGATTAAGTACATCTAAAAGATTAAGCTACGATACACCTTCATCATCAAGAACTAGTACATCTAGAAGATTAGATTACGACTTATTAGAACAAAACAAAAATGAAATACAACCATATCAATATTATATCACAGGAATATTAGACCAAAGAAAATATTTAATAACCATAAATACAGGACAAATAGAAAACCAAATTATAAGAGAACTAGTCAAAGAACATGAAATAATTACAGGAGAAAATATAAATACATAATTACCTAGAGCTTTGGTAAATATAGAAGAAACTACTGAACAAGAACTAATTATTGGAGGAATACCAATAAAAATTAAATTCAAAATACATCAAGGAAATAATAATATTACTTTAGGGATAAAATGGCTAGAAACAGTTAAACCATATAATATAGACGATAAACAACTAACAATAACTTATGAAAACAAGAAAGTAATTATTAAAAGAACGATTATATGATAAACTAAAATGACAAAAATATATATTTTAGCAAAAATAATTATAGAAGGATACTATAATAGATATTATACACCTATGATAGACACGAGCGAGAAGCAAATATGTGTAAACATAATTGTCTACGATAGTAAATGGGAAAAATTAAAAACACCATTAATAGTAACAGATTTAATATTGAAGGAAGCATGATAACACATAAACCTAAAAATGTAAAAACACAAATATGGGATAAAATATTATTAATAGATGATATTTATAGCTATGTATTTACAAATAAAGATATATTTTTAGGGATGCCTTTTTTAGAAAAATTATACCCACACACTATTACAAAAACAAATTGGTGGTTCACTACCATTTGTTATCACAAATTAGGAGCAAAAGAGTAAATAATAAAATTAGAAAAATACACCATGGATAAAAGGAAGTGAAAAATTACCCAAAAGTTAGAAAATATAACAACAAATGATCATAAAATAGAAATTATAATATTCACAGTAGATAAAATACAAGCAATAAATGATAAATTAAACTCATTATATAACGAAAACCCATTACAAGAATGGGATAAACACAAAACAAAAGTAAAAATTGAATTAATAAATGAAAATAGTATAATAACACAAAAACCATTAAGATATAATTTCGAAGACCAATCAGAATTTAAAATGCATATAAATGAATTATTAGAAAATAAGTATATACAAGAAAGCAATAGTAAACATAATACATCACTGTAGATATTATTTCGGTCTCAGATACAAATAAAATGGGAAATAAATAGAAAAGAATTATTTGCCTTATATAGATGTTTATTAGCTTTTGAACCATATATTGTATATAACAAATTTATTGTTAGAACAGATAATACACAGGTAAAATGGTGGATAACCAAAAAAGTACAAGACTCAGTTACAACAAAAGAAATAAGGAGACTGGTAGTAAATATATTGAACTTTTCCTTTACAATTGAAATTATAAAAACTGACAAAAATGTGATTGCAGATCACCTCTCAAGGAAAAGATACTGAAAAAACAAATACAATGGAACAAATACTCAACCTCCTAACTACACTTTGTACAAAAGTGGATAGTATGGATGGTGAGATACAGCAGCTAAAAAAGCAAGCTAGCAGTCAGCAGCATGACGTTAAAAATGCGGAGCTACGTCGATCGGAAGACGTTAAAATTCCAGATCTAGAAGGAGACGTTGGGAAACTCCATAAAACCCATAATGTTTGTTTAAATACAGCTGCAGGTACATCAGGAGTTACAAAGAAAGAAAAAGCTACAGAAGAAAAAAGTTATACAAATACAAATATGAAAAAACTTTTTGATAAACCATATACAACACCAAAGATGCAAAAATCAGACTACTCCACAAACCACTACATATAAAAACAAATTTAGCCCAACAGAAGAATACATATAATCATATTACCCGCATCTATACGTAAAATATTTACAAAATCCAAACTTACTTAAATAAAAACCCCAGAGCTATAAACACAAAAGAACCAAATACTGATTATATTACCCAACACCTACAAGGATACAACAAACTAATAGCATTACCAGGCACAAATATAAATTTAGTTACTACTTGTTATAAATATGGATTACTCAAGACTGTATATACAACTCTGGAGATGAAATTTCAAAGATACTTAACTATACAAAGCTTTCTTAACCTACAAAAGAATTACCAAAGGAACACTGTTTTTTATTAAGTTTTATACAGCTACTGCAGAGATACTATATGACGAGATAAAACCAGTTATACAGGTAATAAAGATTGGTTTAACTAGAGACATGTTAATACCAGAGAAAATAGAAAAACAAGATGAGATACCTATTGTGGATATTCCTGACTTTTATGCTAACAAAAGAGTCATTGGAATAGCTACGATATTAACAGAGCTAGCAAACAATTATCTAAACAACAATACAATATGGAGCTACTCTAGCCGAGATAATACGATGATATATTCTAATTGTCGAGAAAATAGAGAAGGAGATATGGAGGAAATTCGACAATGGATACTAAGCCTCCTAAAGCCAGAAAATATACCAAATGTTAAACCCTAAACCAAAAATCCTAAACTCTAAATGTTAAACCCTAAACCCTAAACCCTATATCCAAACTTTAAACCCTAAACCCTAAATCCTAATCCCTAAACCCTAAACCCTAAATCCTAAACCATAAACCCTAAACTCCAAACCCTAAACCGAAAACCCTAAATCAACAACTCGAACCCCTAAAGCCTAAATCCTAAACTCTAAACCCTAAACCGTAAACACTAAACCATAAACCCTAAACCATAAACCATAAACCATTAACCATAAACTCTAAACCCTAAACCCTAAACCTAAAACTCGAAATCCTAAACACTAAACACAAAACCAAAAACATTAAACCCTAAACCCTTAACCAGAAACCCTAAATCCTAAATCCTAAACCCTAAACCCTAAACCCTACACCTAAACCCTAAACCCTAAATCCTATATCCTCAATCCTAAACTCTAAATTTTAAATCCTAAACCACAAATCCTAAACCCTAAATGTTAAACCCTAAACCCTACACCCTAAACCCTAAACACAAAACCATAAACCCAAAACCCTAAACGATAAGCCCTAAACCCAAATCTCTAAACCCTAAACCCTAAATCCTAAATCAAAACTCTAAACCCTAAACCATAAACCCTAAACCCTAAATCCTAAACTCTATACCCTAAACCCTAAACCCTAAATCCTAAACCCTAAACCCTAAACTTCAAACCCTAAACCCTAAAGCCATAATCCTAAACTCAAAACCCTAAACACTAAACACTAAGCCAAAATCCAAAACCCTAAACCCTAAACCCTAAACCCTAATCCTAAACCCTAAATCCTTAACTCTAAACCCTAAACCTCAAACCCTAATCCAAAAATCCTAAACTCTAAACCCTAAACCCAAAATACTAAATCCTTAACCCTAAACCCTAAACCATAAACCCAAAACCCTAAATGATAAACCCTAAATCCAAAACTCTAATCCCTAAACCATAAACCCCATATCCTAAACTCAAAACCCTAAAGACAAAATACTAAACCCTAAACCCAAAACCCTAAACGATAAACCTTAAACCCAAATCTCTAAACCCTAAACACTAAACCCAAAATGAAAACTCTAAACCCTAAACCTTAAACCCTAAACCCCAAATCCTAAACTCTATACCCTAAACACTAAATACTAAACCCTAAACCCTAAACCCAAAATCCTAAACCATAAACCCTAAACTCCAAAAGCCTAACACCCAAAACCTAAATGCTAAACCCTAAACTCTAAATGCTAAACCCTACACCCTAAACCCTACACCCAAAACCCTAAACCCTAAATCCTAAACCCTAAAAACTAAACGCAAAACCCTAAACCCTAAAACTTAATACTTAAACCCTAAATCCTAAACCCTAAACCTTTAACCTATAACTCTAAACCCTAAATCAAAACTTTAAACCCTACACCGCAAATCCTAAACTCTAAACCCAAAGCCCAAAATCCTAAACCATAAGCCCTAAACTCTAAACGCTAACACCCAAAACCTAAATGCTAAACCCTAAACCATAAACCCTTAACCATAAACCTTAATGCTACAACTCTAAACCCAAAACCCAAAACCCTAAGCATTAAACCCTAAACTCTGAATGCTAAACCCTTAAACTTAAACCTTAAACTGTCGACCCTAAACCCTAAACCCTAAACCCTAAAACATAAACATTAAACTCTAGACCCTACACCCTAAACCCAAAATCCTAAACACTAAACCAAAATCCTAAACACTAAACCCTAAACCCAAAACCCTAATCTTAAACATTAAATGCTTAACTCTAAACCCTAAATCTCAAACCCTAATCCCCAAATCCTAAAGTCTAAACCCTAAACACAAAATACTTAGCCTTCAACCCTAAACCCTAAACCATAAACCCAAAACGCTAAACGATAAACCCTAAACCCAAAACTCTAATCCCTAAACCCTAAACCCACCCTAAACCATAAACCCTAAACTATATTCCTAATCCTAAACCCTAAATCAATACTCTAAACCCTAAACCTTCAACCCTAAACCCCAAATCCTAAACTCTAAACCCTAAACACAAAATACTAAACCCTAAATCCAAAACCCTAAACAATAAACCCTAAACCCATATCTCTAAACAGCAAACCCTAAATCGTAAATCAAAACTCCAAACCCTAAACCTTAAACCCTAAACCCTAAATCCTAAACTCTATACCCTAAATGCTGAATACTAAACCCTAAACTTCAAACCGTAAACCCTGAAGCGATAATCCTAAACTCAAAACCCTAAATCGTAAACCCTACACCCTAAACCCAAAACCCAAAACCTACAACTAGAACCCCTAAACACTAAACCCTAAACTCTAAACCCTAAATCCTAAACACTAAACCATAAACCCAAAACCCTAAACGATAAGCCCTAAACCCAAATCTCTCAATCCAAAATCCTAAATCAAAACTTTAAACCCTAAACCCTAAATCCTCAACTCTATACCCTAAACCATAAAACCTTAACCATAAACCTTAAACCTACAACTCCAAACCCTAAACCCTGAACCCTAAACTCTAAAACTTAAACCCTAAACCATAAACACTAAACCATTAACCCAATATCCTAAACGATAAGCCCTAAACCCAAATCTCTAAACCCTAAACCATAAACCCTAAATCAAAACTCTAAACCCTAAACTTTAAACCCTAAACCCTAAATCCTAAACTTTATACCCTAAACCATAAACCCTTAACCATAAACCTTAAACCTACAACTCCAAACCCTAAACCCTAAACCCTAAACCCTAAAGCCATAATCCTAAAATCAAAACCCAAAACCCTAAACACTAAGCCATAAACCCTAAACACTAAACCAAAATCCTAAACCCTAAACCCTAAACCCTAATCCTAAACCCTAAACCCTAAACATTAAAACCTAAACCCTAAAGCCATAATCCTAAACTCAAAACCCTAAATCGTAAACCGTAAACCCAAAACCTACAACTCGAACCCCAAAAGCCTAAATCATAAACTCTAAACCCTAAACCCTAAACACTAAACCATAAACCCTAAACCATAAACTATAAACTCTAAACCCTAAACCCTAAACACTCAACCATAAACCCTAAACCATAAACCATAAACTCTAAACCCTAAACCCTAAACCTACAACTCGAAACCCTAAACACTAAAGACAAAACCAAAAACATTAAACCTTAAAGCCTAACACCTAAACCCTAAACCCTTAACCATAAACCCTAAATCCTAAACCCTAAACCATAAGCCTTACACCTAAACCCTCAACCCTAAATCCTATAACCTCAATCCTAAACTCTAAATGTTAAATCCTAAACCACAAATCCTAAACCCTAAATCCTACAACCTAAACCCTAAATAGAAAACCATAAACCCAAAACCCTAAACGATAAGCCCTAAACCCAAATCTCTAAACCCTAAACCCTAAATCCTAAATCAAAACTCTAAACCCTAAACTTTAAACCCTAAACCCTAAATCCTAAACACTATACCCTAAACCCTAAACCCTTAACCATAAACCTTAAACCTATAACTCCAAACCCTAAACCCTAAACCCTAAACTTTAAAACCTAAACCCTAAAGCCATAATCCAAAACTCAAAACCCTAAATCGTAAACCCTAAACCCAAAACCTACTACTCGAACCCCTAAAGCCTAAATCCTAAACTCTAAACCCTAAACCCTAAACCCTAAACCCTATACCACAAACCATAAACCATAAACCATAAACTCTAAACCCTAAACCCTAAACCTACAACTCGAAACCCTAAACACTAAACACAAAACCAAAAACATTAAACCTTAAAGCCTAACACCTAAACCCTAAACCCTTAACCATAAACCCTAAATCCTAAACCCTAAACCATAAGCCCTACACCTAAACCCTCAATCCTAAACTCTAAATGTTAAATCCTAACCCACAAATCCTAAACCCTAAATCCTACACCCTAAACCCTAAACACAAAACCCTAAACCCTAACCCTAAACCCTAAAAACTAAACCCAAAACCCTAAACCCTAAAACGTAATACCTAAACCCTATGCCCATTACCATAAACCCAAAACTCTAAACACTAAATCCTACACCCTAAACCCTAAAACCTAAATCCTAAACCCCAAACCCTAAACTCTAAACCCAAAACACCAAACCTTAAACCCTAAACCCTAAACCCTAAAACCCAAATCCTAAACCCCAAACCCTAAACTCTAAACCCCAAACCCTAAACTCTAAACCCAAAACCCTAAACCTTAAACCCTAAACCCTAAATCCTAAATCCTAAACTCTAAATGCTAAACTCTAAACCCTAATTCCTAAATATAAATGTTAAACCCTAAACACTAACCCTAAACCGTATTCCTAAACACTAAATCAAAACTCTAAACCCTCAACCTTAAACCCTAAGACCTAAATCCTAAACTCTAAACCCTAAACATTAAACACTAAACCCTAAACCCTAAACCCTAAACCCCAAACCCTAAACTCCAAAACCTAAACCCAAACCATAAAACTTAAACACTAAACCTAAACCCCATAACCGTAAACCCTAAACCCTAAACCCTAAATCATAAACCCTAAATCCTATACTATAAACCTAAAACCTATAACTCAAAATCCTAAACCCTAAACCCTAAAACCAAAAACCTAACGCTAAACCCTAAACCATAAACCTTAAACCTACAAATCCAAACCCTAAACGCTAAACTCTAAACATTAAACCCTAAACACTAAACTCTAAATGGTAAACCTTAAACCCTAAACCTTAAACTCTAAACCCTAAATCCTAAACCCTAAACTCTAAACCTAAACCCTAAACCCTAACCCAAATCCTAAACCCTAAATCCTTAACACTAAATCAAAATTCTAACCACTAAACCTTAAACCCTAAACCCCAAATCCTAAACTCTAAACCCTAAACCCAAAATACTAAACCCTCAATCCTAAACCGTAAACCATAAATCCTAAACCATAATCCCTAAACCCTAAACCCTAAAGCCTTAACCTAAACTCAAATACCTAAATTGTGAACTCTATACCCTAAACACTAAACCCAAAATCTACAAATCAAAACCCTAAACCCTAAATCCTAAACTCTAAACCCTAAACCGTAAACAGTAAACCATAAATCCCAAACCTTAAATCCTAAACCACAAACTCTAAACCCTAAACATTAAACCCTAAACCCTAAACCCTAAACCATTAACCATAAACTCTAAACCATAAATACTAACCCCTAAACCCTTAACCCACAACTCAAAACCCAAAACGCTAAACCTTAAACCCTAATACCTAAACCTTAAACCCTTAACCATAAACACTAAACTCAAAACCCTTAAACCTCAACCCTAATCCCTGCACCCTAAACCTTAAACCCTAAACCCATAATCCTAAACCCTAAACCCTTAACTCAAAACCCTACACCCTAAATTTTAAAACATAAACCAACAACCCAAAATCATAAACTCTAAACCCTAAACCATAAATCCTAACACCTAAACACCAAACCTATAACTCGAAAACCTAAACCCTAAACCCAAAAACCAAAATTGTAAAACCTAAACCATAAACCCTTGACCATAAACACAAAACTCTAAACCTTAATAAACCCTAAACCCTAAACACTAAATCTAAGCCCTAAACCCTAAACCTTGAACCCAGAATCCTAAGCCCAAAACTCTAAGCCATAATCCCTAAACCCTATGCCTTAAACCCTAAATCCTAATCCCTAAACCCTAAGCCCCAAACCCTGAACCAAACCCCTAAAACCCTAAATCCTATACTCTTAACCCTAAACCCTAAACCCTAACTCTAACTCTAAACCCTAAATCCTAATCTGTATTATAGACCCTAAAACCTAATTCGCAACCCTAAATTCTAAACCCGAAACAATAAACTCTAAACCCTAAACCATAAATCCTAAACTCTAAACCTTAAACCCTACATACTAAACCCTAAAGTCTAAACAATGAAATCAAAACCCTAAACCCTAAACCTTAAATTCTAAACCATAAACCCTAAATCCTAAACCCTTAATCCAAAACCTTATACCTTAAACCCTAAACCTTAAACCTACTACTCCAAATCCTAAACCCTAACCCAAAATCCTAAACCCTAAACCCTAAATCCTAAACATTAAATGCAAAACCCTAACCCTAATACTAAACGTTAAACACTAAATCCAAACTTTAAACTATGAACCCTACATCCTAAACTCCAAACCCTAAAACCTAAATCCTAAACCCTAAACCCTCAAGCATAGACCATAAAAAAAAAATCCTAAATCCTAAACCCTACACCCTAAACCCTAAACCCTAAACCCTACACCCTAAACCCTAAATCCAAACTTTAAACCTTAAATCCTAATTCCGAATCTCTAAACCATAAACTCTAAACACTACAGCCTAAACCCTAAACCCTAACCCTAATCCAAAAACATAAACCCTAAACCTTAAATCTTTACCGATAAACCCTAAACTCTAAACCCTAGATCCTAAACCCTAAACCCTAAATCCTAAACCCCAAATCCAAAGCCCTAAACCCTAAATGCTAAATCCTAAACCCTAAACCCTAACCATAACCCTGACCCTAAATACTAAACCCTAAACCCTACACTCTACCCTAAGCCCTAAATTTTTAACCCTAAACCTAACCCTAACCATAAATTCTAAAGTCTAAAGCCTAAACAATAAATACTAAACTCTAAATCAAAAACCCTAACCCCTAAACCCTAAATCTAAACTTTAAACCCTAAACTCAAAACCTTAAACCATAAACACTAAAGCCTAAATCAAAAACCCTAAACCCTAAACCTTAAACCCTTAACCCTAAACTCTAATCCCTAAACCATAAACCCTAAATTCTAAACCCTACACCCTAAACCCTAACACTAAATACTAAACCCTAAACCCTAAACCTAAATCCTTAAACCTACAACCCTAAACCCTAAACACTAAAGCTTAAACCCTAAACCCTAAACCCTAACCAATAAACCATAAACCCCAAACCCTAAACCTTAAATATTAAACTATAAACCCTAAACACTAAAACCTAAAACCTAAACCCTAAACCCTTAACAACAAACCCTAAACTCTAAATCCTAAATCCTAAACCCCGAACCCTAATTCTAAACCCTAAAGAAAAAATCCTAAATCCTAAACTCTAACCCTAACCCTAAATCCTAAAACCTAAATGCTAAACCTACGCCCTAAACCCTACATTCTAAAACCTAAAACCTAAATCCTAAACCCTAAACCCTAACCCTAACCCTGATCCTAAAACCTAAATCCTACACTCTAAACCCTAAACCCTAAACCCTAAACCTTAAACCCTAACCCTAACCATAAATCCTAAAGTCTACAGTCTAAACACTAAATTTAAACTTTAAACCCTAAACCCAAAACCCTAAATCCTAAACTCGAAACATTAAACCCTAAACACTAAGGCCTAAATCATCAACCCTAAACCATAAAACCTAAGCTGACAACCCTAAACCCTAAACCCTTAACCCTAAACTCAAAGCCCTAAACCAAAAACCCTAAATCCTAAACCCTAAACCCAAAACCAAAATCTAAACCCTAAACCATACATCCTAAACTCTAAACCTTAAACCCTAAATACTAAACCCTAAAGTCTAACCACTAAAACCAAAACCCTGAACCCTAAACCTTAAATTCTAAACTCTAAACCCTAAATCCTAAACCCTTAATCCAAAACCTTATACCTTAAACCCTAAACCTTAAGCCTAGTACTCCAAACCCTAAACCTTAAACCCTAAACCCTAAACACTAAACCCTCAACCCTAAATAGTAGACCCTATACCCTAAAAGCTAAACCTAAACCCTCAACCCCTAAACCCTAAATCCTAAATTATAAACCCTTAACTCTAAACCCTAACCCTAAATCTAAACCCTAAATCCAAAATCCAAACTATAAAACTTAAACCCTAAACACTAAACCCTAAATCCTAAACCTTTACCCTAAACCGTAAACCCTAATCCTCAATCCTAAACAATAAATACTAAACTATAAACACTAAAACCTAAACCCCAAACCCTAAACGCTATACCAAACCCTAAACCATAAACACTAAACCCGAACCCTTAACCCTAAATCCAAACGCTAAATCCTAAACTCTAAGCCTTGAACCCTAATCACTAAAGCCTAATCCCTCAACTCTAAACAATAAACAATAAACCCTAAACCCAAAACCCTAAACTCTAAAACCTAAACCATAAACTCTAAACGCTATACCTAAACACTAAACCCAAAACCTACAACTCAAAATTGAAAACCCTAAACTCTAACTTCTAACCCCTAAACCCTAACTCATAAACCATAAACTATAAACCGTTAACCCTAAACCCTAAATATTAAACCATAATTCGTAAACCCTAAACCTTAAACCAACAACACCAAACCTTAAATCCTAAACCCTAAGCTCGAAACCCTAAACCCTAAACCAAAAACCTTGAACCCAAAACTCTAAAACCTAAACCGTAAATTCTAAAAACCAAAACCCTAAACCCTAAACCCTAAACTCTAAACCCTAATCCCTAAATCCTAAGCCATAAACCCTAAACCTAGAACTACAATACCTAAACCCTAAACTCTAAACCCAAAACAATAAACCTTCAACCCTATACCCTAACCCTAAACCCTAAACACTAAACGAAAAACCCTAAACACTAAAACCTAATACCTAAACCCTTAACCCCTAACCATAAAACCTAAACTCTAAACCCAAAACATACAACTCGAAAACTTAAACCCTAGACCATAAGACATAAACCCTAAACCATAAACCCTAAATTTTTAACCCTATACATTAATCCTAACACTCCAAACCCAAAATCCTAAAACCTAAACCCAAAACCTAAAACTCGAAACCCAAAACCCTAAACCAAAAACCTTGAACCCAAAAATCTAAAACCTAAACCGTAAACTCTAAAACCAAAACCCTAAACGCTAAACCATCAACTCTAAACCCTAATCCCTAAATCATAACCTCTAAACCCTAAACCTAGAACAACAATACCTAAACCCTAAACCCAAAACCCAAAACCCTAAACCTTAAACCCTAAACCCTAACCCTAAAACCTAAACATTAAACCAAAATCCATAAACAGTAAAACCTAATACCTAAACCCTTAACTCTGAACCATAAACCCTAAATCCTAAACCTTAAATCCTAAACGCAAAATCCTAAACCCTAACCCAAAATCCTAAACCCTAAACCCTAAATCCTAAACATTAAATGTAAAACCCTAACCCTAATACTAAACGTTAAACCCTAAATCCAAACTTTAAACTATAAACCCTATATCCTAAACTCCAAATCCTAAACCCTAAATCCTAAACCCTAAACCCTCAAGTATAGACCATAAAAAAAAATACTAAATCCCAAACCATACACCCTAAACCCTAAACTCTAAACCCTAAACCCTACACCCTAAACCCTAAATCCAAGCTTTAAACCTTAAATCCTAATTCCTAATCTCTAATCCTTAAGCCCTAAACACTACAGCCTAAACCCTAAACCCTAACCCTAAATCCTAAAACATAAACCCTAAACCTTAAATCCTTACCGAAAAACCCTAAACTCTAAACCCTAGATCCTAAACCCTAAACCCTAAATCCTAAACCCCAAATCCAAAGCCCTAAACCCTAAACGCTAAATCCTAAACCCTAAACCCTAACCACAACCCTGACCCAAAATACTAAACCCTAAACCCTACACTCTAAACACTAAGCCCTAAATTTTTAACCCTAAACCTAACCCTAACCGTAAATTCTAAAGTCTAAAGCCTAAACAATAAATCCTAAAGTCTAAATGTTATACGCTAACGCAAATCCTAAACTCTAAACCCTAAATCTAAACTTTAAACCCTAAACTCAAAACCTTAAACCCTAAACACTAAAGCCTAAATCATAAACCCTAAACCCTAAACCTTAAACCCTTAACCCTAAACTCTAAGCCCTAAACCATAAACCCTAAATTCTAAACCCTACACCCTAAACCCTAACACTAATCCTAAACCCTAAACCCTAAACCCTAAACCCTAAACCCTAACCCCTAAACCTTAATCCTTAAACCTACAACGCTAAACCCTAAACCCTAAAGCTTAAACCCTAAACCCTAAACCCTAAACAATAAACCATAAACCCTAAACCCTAAACCTTAAATATTAAACTATAAAGCCTAAACACTAAAACCGAAAACCTAAACCATAAACCCTTAACAAAAAACCCTAAACTCTAAATCCTAAATCCTAAACCCTAAACCCTAATTCTAAACCCTAAAGACTAAATCCTAAATCCTAAACTCTAACCCTAACCCTAAATCCTAAAACCTAAATGCTAAACCTACGCCCTAAACCCTGCATTCTTATACCTAAAATCTAAATCCTAAACCCTAAACCATACATCCTAAACTCTAAACCTTAAACCCTAAATACTAAACCCTAAAGTCTAACCACTAAAACCAAAACCCTGAACCCTAAACCTTAAATTCTAAACCCTACACCCTAAATCCTAAACCCTTAATCCAAAACCTTATACCTTAAACCCTAAACCTTAAGCCTACTACTCCAAACCCTAAACCTTAAACCCTAAACCCTAAACACTAAACCCTCAACCCTAAATAGTAGACACTATACCCTAAAAGCTAAACCTAAACCCTAAACCCCTAAACCCTAAATCCTAAACTATAAACCCTTAACTCTAAACCCTAACCCTAAATCTAAACCCTAAACCCAAAATCCAAACTCTAAAACTTAAACCCTAAACACTAAACCCTAAATCCTAAACCTTTACCCTAAACCCTAAACCCTAACCCTCAATCCTAAACAATAAATACTAAACTATAAACACTAAAACCTAAACCCTAAACCCTATACCAAACCCTAAACCATAAACACTAAACCCTAACCCTAAACCCTAAATCCAAACGCTAAATCCTAAACTCTAAGCCTTCAACCCTAATCACTAAAGCCTAATCCCTAAACTCTAAACAATAAACAATAAACCCTAAACCCAAAACCCTAAACTCTAAAACCTAAACCATAAACTCTAAACGCTATACCTAAACACTAAACCCAAAACCTACAGCTCAAAACCTTAGACCCTAAACTCTAACTCCTAACCCCTAAACCCTAAATCCTAAACCATAAACTATAAATCGTTAACCCTAAACCCTAAATATTAAACCATAATCTGTAAACCCTAAACCTTAAACCAACAACACCAAACCTTAAATCCTAAACCCTAAGCTCATAACCCAAAACCCTAAGCCAAAAACCTTGAACCCAAAACTCTAAAACCTAAATCGTAAATTCTAAAAACTAAACCCTAAACCCTAAACTCTAAACCCTAATCCCTAAATCCTAAGCCATAAACCCTAAACCTAGAACTACAATACCTAAACCCTAAACTCTAAACCCAAAACAATAAACCTTCAACCCTATACCCTAACCCTAAACCCTAAACACTAAACCAAAAACCCTAAACACTAAAACCTAATACCTAAACCCTTAACCCTTAACCATTAAACCTAAACTCTAAACCCAAAACATACAACCGGAAAACTTAAATCCTAGACCATAAGACATAAACCCTAAACCATAAACCCTAAATTTATAACCCTATACATTAATCCTAACACTCCAAACACAAAATCCTAAACCCTAAACGCAAAACCTAAAACTCGAAACCCAAAACCCTAAACCAAAAACCTTGAACCCAAAAATCTAAAACCTAAACCGTAAATTCTAAAACCTAAACCCTAAACACTAAACCATCAACTCTAAACCTTAATCCCTAAATCATAACCCCTAGACCCTAAACCTAGAACAACAATACCTAAACCCTAAATGCTAAACCCAAAACCCTAAACCTTAAACCCTAAACCCTAACCCTATCGCTTCTAATTTTTAGAATTTTTTTCTCTCTCTAAAACGCTCTCTAACTGAAAATGCTCTCAAAATCGTGGAAGAACAGCAGTCTACCGGAATGGCCACAGAGCCGCCGGGGATGCCGCTCCGGCCACCGGACCAAACCCAGTCGGTGCGGAATTCCAATAGCTACAAACCCCAGCAGGGCGCTTCATCAGATTCATCAGCCAACTCCTCGAAATTGCGAAGAATTGAAGCGATGCACGTCACGATTTCAGAAGAGGAACTGGACTGGGCTTAAAAAATTATTTCCCTAGAGCAATCTGGTTTGATTCGGGTTAATTAGAATGGAAATCAAGAATCTACGTCTAAAGATCTATCTAATATCCAAAAATCAAGTGATTCCATCTTAAGAATTGAAAGATCTGAGATGGAGAAATTTGGAGGAATCGCCGCCAAATCGCCTGAAGGCCGCCTTCAATTTCGACCATCTTCGGAGGAGAGAAATGAAGTTCCAACTACTGGGGAATGTTCCCCATGTCAAGGAGCATATCATACTGGAATTTCAAGTCATTCTGACGGTGGAATTTTCGGCGACATCAACCGCAACGTCACCGAGTCGGTCAACAATGACAAAAATGATACTCCAAACGACTCTTTGCGATGAGGATGTACTTCGTAAGGTAATGTAACCTCAACTCAAAGAAAGAACTAATGGTTGTTTGATTTCCGATTTGCGGGAACATGTCACAATTGATGATCGAACAAAGGTGAGGAAAATGAATCGAGCGAGGAATAGCGGGGAATCAGCACACAAACATGATAAGGAACATACACCAATTCAAGGGGAAGAACCAAGGCAATATGAACAAGAGGAAATGATCACCAATGAGATCACAAATATGATCACCGAGGCGTAAAACCAAAAGGAAATGCAGAGGGAGCAGGCGTACCTTACAAAGAATCTAAAGCAACACAGAACACATCCGAGCAGCACCAATAGATACATCAATTGAAATACACTATGGGAAAGGTGAAAAGGCAACTGAGAGTGAAGGACAAAATTAACTTCAAGGAGAACATGAAGAACCAAAACAAGGAAGAAGGAGATCACAAATCAAACACCAACAAAGAAGGACAAAGCAGTCGAGTGATAACCATATCCCTAACAAAGATGATCTTAACAATATTATAAGCACTAACTCTCATAAAAGCCAAAATGAGCACGAGAAAGGTCAATCTATAGTGCAGGCTGGTGTTATTCCATTAGAAGATCAAAGCAGCACCATTCATACAGCGACATGGCGGACTCAAGAATCCCTCCCCCTATCAAAGTTTCTACTAACTTTTATACTTATCGATCTACCCAGCAAAGAAATACCCAAACCAGTCCAAAACAGAATCAGAATAAACTTCCAGCTAGCAATTTCCCTACAAGAAATGTCAACCATCAAATTCCTGATCCTCGCACTCCCATCATTACTCCAATCCCTAGCCACAAGACTTAGAGCCAACCAAATTAAAAATGCTACCCCTTTAGACATTATCACCCCGATTATCACCACTAGACAAGGATATCCCTCCATAACCTTCCACGAAGAGGATTTCATGCAGAAAATGCCTGGGAGATGCAAGTACACCCTGATTGGCAAGTTCACCAATGCTATGCCAAAAATGGAAGTCATCAGGAAAAGTTTTGTTGCTCAAACAGAGCTTACAGGAGGAGTCAAAATTGCTCATTTCAACTCAAGACACATTTATATTGACTTGGATAATGAAGCTGATCACATTTCAGTTTGGACTAAACAAAAAATGTTCATTGCTGGCCATTCAATGAAGCTGCAGGTATGGACTCCTACCTTTAAACCTGCTGAAGAAACCCCCATAGTTCCAGTCTGGGTTACGCTGCCGAAATTCCCCTGGCATTGCTACTATATGGATATTCTTACCCCTTTGTTGTCCCCTATTGGTAAAGCATTATACTTGGATTCTGCTACTATGCAAAAGACTAGGGGAAGTGTGGCAAAGGTGAGGGTCCAAATTGATATCACTAAGGAAAGACCTCAACATGTGTGGATGGGTTTCTCTGAGAAGGACCCTACTTTAGGAAAATGGCAAATTATCGAATTTGAGGATGTTCCTTCCTACTGTTTATACTGCAAACACCAAGGGCATGTTCTTGGGGAGTGTCCTGGGAAGGCAAGGGATGAAGAAATCAAAAAAAGAAAGGAAATGGAAGCCAACAAGAAAGGACAGGAGAAACAGTTGGATCAAACTTTGAATAACAACCAACAGAAGGACGAAGGTAAAGAAAAAGTTCAAGCAAACAGGCAAATAAAAGCAAAGGAACCAGGAGCTGATGATATAACATACAAGGAGGAGCAATGGCAAACTCAAACCAGGAGGAAAAATAAAAACAACCAACACAATCAAAATCAGGGTAAGAACCAAAATTTTCAGGTGCAGCAAGAACAAGTACAGCAGAACACAACAGCTCAAGATCAACAAACAGGACAGAGAACAGGTATAAATGCTAAAACTCCTGTAATTATTAGTGAAGAGTCTGCTGATCAGGCTCTCACACCCCCATCCCCTGTTATTGTTGAGGATGATGTTCATCCTATCCCAGCCTCTGTGCCCCCTTTTACTGCTGCTGATGAAGCTGTTGGAGGGAGGATGGATGGGAAGGAGAAAACCACTAATCTACAGGAAGGGGAACCTAGGGGGAGGGATCTGTCTCATGTTCTGCATGAGAACCAAATGACTGACCTTAGGTGTGACTCTCAAGCCCCTGCTACCACTGTGGAGGATATGCAACACCATCAAAAGAAAGTTCGTCAAAGCACTGAGGAAGGAGGGCAACATGATCACAAAAAGGAAGTGGAGGAAAATCAAACCAAAGAATCTGTGGCAAAAGATATGGGGAATAAAGCTAGCACTAGTACACAGGCAAAGACTCCTAAAAGTAAGAACAAACCCAGCAAAAAAAAGAGAGAAGCTGCAAAGAGGAAATGTGAACAACAACAACAGACTGTGGATCAGAGTGATACCAACCGTATAGATCAACCAGCAGGTATAAACTCCTGTAAAAAATTCATTATGGTGCAACAAATCATGGATGTGATCCCTCTCAAAGCTCAGTACTGCAGCCAGACACTTGCAAAACCCCCAGATCACACCAATATTTGTCTAAGGGATGAGTATGAGGTACAAAATTCAGAAGATGAAATAGAGGAAGATCATCCTATAGAACAGGCTCAAGATGAAGATGATGAGAACAGTGAACTTTTGATCAGAGCCTTCAGCCCCAACAATGACAAAGAACTGGACAAAGAGTTGCAACAGACACAACAAACAAGGACTCTCTCCTGCAGGATGCACTGGAAAACTACCTCTCAAGAAAAACTCAAAACCATTCCCTGTGATGGGAAGACCAAACACTAGGCTTTTCACCTCTAAATCATCCCAATGATTAGTACAATCATATGGAATGTTAGAGGAATCAACACCCAAGGTGTTGTGGAAAGACTCAAAAATCTCAAACTTATTCATCATCTGTCCATGATTGCTATCCTGGAACCTTCTCAGATACAGTTCAGATTGACAGGTTTAAAAGTATGCTTGCCATGGATCATGCTGCTAGCAACATCAATGGAAAAATCTGGTTATTCTGGAACAATGATATTATCTGTAAAGTGTTGGAAACTGATGAACAGCAAATGACTTGTGAAATCAACCACATTGAAGCTCATGGCAACTATATCAAGACCTTTGTATATGCCAAGTGCAAAGAATATCTCAGGAAGCCATTGTGGGATAGACTTCTTCATTTTGCTGACACTAGAGATGCTACTCCTCAGTGCAGTGGGGAGACTACAATGTGATAACAGATACAGAGGAAAAACTAGGTGGTATTCCTTATAACATGAAGAAAAGTCTAGAGTTTATTGGTGTCATCAAGCTTGTGGGACTCTTGGACTTGGGATTTAATGGTCCTAGGTTCACCTGGTCTAACCAAATGGGGATAAACTTTAGAAACTGGAAAAGGCTGGACAGAGCTATGGTTAATGATAGATGGTTGCAAGACATGCCCCACACTAGCATCACCCATCTTCCTACTGTAGGATCCGATCAACGCCCACTTCTCATGGAAATCCAAGCCGCACCTCAAGACCACATTAAATATTTCAAATTCTTAAACTGGGTTGACCAACCTTCATTTGCGTAAACATTGCTAAGTCTGGGACAGACTGTAGAAGGAAATCCTATGTGGATTTTCCATCGAAGATGAAGAGATCGCCTCTACCCTCGCATACATGGTCAAGATCGCAATTTGGGGACATTTATGCCAAGGTTAAAGATTTTGAGGAAAGAGTCGTGGTGGCAGAGAGAATCTTATTCATAATAATACGAAGAGCAGAGCCGAGCTTCACTGTGCAAATGCGAATACATTAAATTCATGAAAGTGGAAGACTCTATCCTTAAACAAAAGACTCATTTGCAATGGTTTAAGGAAGGGGATGGAAATTCGAAATACTTTCATGCTTTGGTTAGAGGAAGAAGAAGGAGATTGTTTATTCACAAAATTCTCAAGGACAATGATGAGTGGATTCAAGGGATGAACAAGTTGCATGTCGCCAGTGAATATTACCGTAACATCTTCACCTGGAAAGGATGAGTTTATTGATGAGACCCTCCGGATCGCATTCCTAGGATGGTCATGAAGGAACATAATGATGTAATGAAAGCCTTTCCTACTATGGAGGAGCTTAAAGAGGTGGTTTTCTCAATGGATCCTAATTCAGTGCAGGGCGGATGGAATGAATGGTTGATTTTTCCGAAGTGTTGGGGTGTTATCAAGAATGACCATCGCGATTATTCACTCCTTTTTAAATGGTCATATGATTCCAAAATATATCTCTCATGCATGTCTTGTTCTTCTTCCAAAAGTGAAGCACCCTAATAAACTTTACGAATTTCGACCAATCACCTTAGTAACTTCACCAACAAGATTATTTCTAAGCTTCTATGTCTCAGTTGGCTCTATCCTACCAAACCTAATCTCTCCTAATCAATCAGTTTTGTAAAAGGGAGGAGTATAATCGAAAACATTATCTTGGCCGGAAATTATCCATCGATTAGCGACTGTCATAAGAAGTAATGTTGTGATTAAACTTGACATGACAAAAGCCTATGACAGGTTTCTTGGTCCTACACTTGCCCGGTTCTCGGGAGGATGGGATTTGATGAGTTTTCATGGATATGGTATGGAGAATCATGGCCAACAATTGGTACTCCATTATTATTAATGGAAAGAGACATGGTTTCTTTCATTCCACTAGAGGACTCAAGCAAGGTGATCCTTTATCATCGCCCTATTTATTTTAGGTCCGAGATGTTATCCGATCACCGAATGCATTGCAGAATCCTTTATATCACAATTTCCATATGGAAAACAGTGGGTCTCAAATTAATCATCTTAGCTTCACAGATGATATTATTATATTCACTACGGAAGAAGCGATCTCTCAAGCTCATTATGGATACTCGAGTATTTATGAAGGAACTTCAGTCACCGATCAACAAAGCTAAGAGTCACTTCTTGCTTCATTCTAATGCCTTGAAATACGGTGAAAGAGTTAAAATGCACTGGCTTCCACCAGAAAGAGGCTCCTCTCATGTACCTGGGATGTCCCATTTTTATTGGAAGGCCTAAGATTATCTATTTCTCTGATCTTATCAACAAGATAGTTAACAAAATCACAGGATGGCAATCCAAAATGCTTAGTTATGGAGGCAAGGTTACTTTGATCAAGCATGTATTGCAATCGATCCCTATCCACCTTCTATCTTCAATCTCCCTCCTCCATTGTTATTAAGCAAATACAAAGACATCATGGCTGATTTCTTTTGGGGATGGAGGAAGGATAAGAAAAAATATCATTGGTCGTCATGGAGAAACTTAAGCTTTCCATATGAGGAAGGAGGAATTGGGGTTAAACTCATGAAAGATGTTTGTCAGGCATTCCAATTCAAGCAATGGTGGACATTTAGATCCAAACAAACCCTATGGAGTGATTTTCTTAAAGCCAAGTATTGCCAGAGATCTAATCCAATTAGCAAGAAGTGGATCCGTGAATCCCAAGCATGGAGGTTGATGATGAAGAACAAAATCACCGTGGGAAAGACATATCCATGGAAAATCGTAAATGGTTCTAGCTCCTTTTGGTGGGATAATTGGTTAGGAGTAGGCCCTCGGCTTACTTCACGGTAATAGCAACAGTTTAATAATGACAAGGTTGCTGATTTTATAGAGGAAGGCGGTGGAACAGAGAAAAGTGATGCGATTAGCCCTCAAAGTCGTACAAAACATTCTTTCTACCTGATTCAATCGCAACTCGGGCGCATCGACCGCAATTTGGACACTTAATACCAATGGTTCCTTCTCTGTATCCTCTGCTTGGAATAACATTCGAGAAACCAGAGAGAAAACCAAATTCAACACTCACACTTGGCATGAGAATATCCCTTTTAAATGCTCCTTCTTGCTATGGAGGGCAATCAGATACAAACTGCCTACTAATGAGAGACTGGTAAGCTTTGGGATAGAACCTGAAGGTTGTTATTGTTGTCATTCCCCGGGAATTGATTCCATTGAGCATATTTTCATTTCGGGGAATTTTGCCAAGAATGTTTGGAGATATTTTGCAGTCGCACTAAGGATCCAAACAGACTATTTGCCTCTCAGAAGCATGGTCATGAAGTGGTGGAATACTAATTATAACAATGAAGTACACAAGCTTGTTCTTCAATCTATCCCCATATTTATATGTTGGAACTTATGGAAGAATAGGTGTAACAAGAAGTATGGAGGCAAGCCATCCAACATCGCAAGGGTTAAATACCTTGTGGTCTTGGACACCTTCAAGCTTCGCATTAATCGCTTTCCCTTACATTACTTGGCCATTGGAGTGGAAAAGGCTATGCGCCTACATTGAGACTTGCAACCATGATACCAAGGTCACTATGGTGAAGTGGATTAGACCCCTGACAGGTGGGTTAAGCTTAATATTGATGGGAGTGCTCGGGACAACCCTGGCAGCATAGGAGTTGGAGGAATACTCAGGGACCAAAATGGGAACACTATCTGTGCTTTTGCAGCCCCTTTGGGACAAGGAACAAACAATCAGGCAGAGGTGGAAGCAGCTATATTTGGCCTAACTTGGTGTGCTCGACTAAATTACAACAATGTGATTCTTGAATTTGATTCACAACTACTTGTAGAATGGCTGAAGAACAACAACTGCGGCTCCTGGCATCGGTGCCTGCGTAAAACTTCAATGCACAATCAATCGCTTTAACTTCAAATGTATGCATACTCTAGGAGGCAAACTTTGTAGCAGACTCTCTTGCGAAATATAGTCACAAAATTACCAAATTTACAGATATAATTCGGCAACGGCAGCCTTCCCAAGTTAACAGCTTATCTCCAACAGGATCAGGCAGGCATGGCAAGTTTCAGACGAAGGAAAATGAAAAGGATAAAGGAACCACCATGATTCATTCAATACACAAGAAGACATTGAAAGGAGCGAACTCCTTCAAGTTTTCTTGGGTGATCTCCAATCTTCCACCTTCTGTTGGACCTCCCTTGGCTAGGATAGAACTGTTAGTTTTTGAATTGTAAGGGGAGAGTCTCCCTCATTTATGCTTTCCTAGAATCTTTGTATCGAGAGGAGTCCTCTCACATAGGTGCATAGATGATAGGTTCCGTTTTTGTTTGGTGAAGAGTTGGAGAACCTGCTATTAAATAGTAGGCTACTAATTCTTTCACCACCTTGAAGCGGAGGTAAGGTTTATGTCCCCCTCTATGTATCCTTTTTTTCTATATATGCTAAGGCCTGGGGGTGTTGCTAAGCCCCTAACCCCTCCAAGGGTCGTTAAAATAAAAAAAATAAAAAAAAAAAAAAAAAAAAAAGCCCTAACCCTAAAACCTAAACATTAAACCAAAATCCATAAACAGTAAAACCTAATACCTAAACCCTTAACTCTGAACCATAAACCCTAAATCCTAAACCTTAAATCCCAAACCCTAACCCAAAATCCTAAACCCTAAACCCTAAATCCTAAACATTAAATGTAAAACCCTAACCCTAATACTAAACGTTAAACCCTAAATCCAAACTTTAAACTATAAACCCTATATCCTAAACTCCAAACCCTAAACCCTAAATCCTAAACCCTAAACCCTCAAGTATAGACCATAAAAAAAAATCCTAAATCCTAAACCCTACACCCTACACACTAAACCCTAAACCCTAAACCCTTAACCCTAAACCCTACACCCTAAACCCTAAATCCAAACTTTAAACCTTAAATCCTAATTCCTAATCTATAAACCATAAACCCTAAACACTACAGCCTAAACCCTAAACCCTAACCCTAAATCCTAAAACATAAACCCTAAACCTTAAATCCTTACCGATAAACCCTAAACTCTAAACCCTAGATCCTAAACCCTAAACCCTAAATCCTAAACCCCAAATCCAAAGCCCTAAACCCTAAATGCTAAATCCTAAACCCTAAACCCTAACCATAACCCTGACCCTAAATACTAAACCCTAAACCCTACACTCTAAACCCAAAGTCCTAAATTTTTAACCCTAAACCTACCCCTAACCGTAAATTTTAAAGTCTAAAGCCTAAACAATAAATCCTAAACTCTAAATGTTAAACCCTAACCCAAATCCTAAACTCTGAACCCTAAATCTAAACTTTAAACCCTAAAATATAAACCTTAAACCCTAAACACTAAAGCCAAAATCAAAAACCCTAAACCCTAAACCTTAAACCCTTAACCCTAAACTCTAAGCCCTAAACCATAAACCCTAAATTCTAAACCCTACACCCTAAACCCTAACACTATATCCTAAACCCTAAACCCTAAACCCTAAACCCTAAACCTAAATCCTTAAACCTACAACCCTAAACCGTAAACCCTAAAACTTAAACCCTAAACCCTAAACCCTAAACAATAAACCATAAACCCTAAACCATAAACCTTAAATATTAAACTATAAACCCTAAACACTAAAACCTAAAACCCTACTATTCATGAACAGTATCCGTCTGACAATGACTCCAAAATAAAAACAAACCAAATAAAAACAAACAACTTTACTTTTACGTTACAAAAAATAAAAAGTAGATTCCTACTTTTGACTAATAATATACATATTTGTCTTCTTCATATCTTTTTATCGGCTGTCTTCATCAGGCTGCCGGATGTTTTGTTTTTAGCTTATTCCAGCTGTACGGTTGGAACTTGGTTATCTTCTCCTTGACATTTTGAACATATGTGCTCTGAATATTTACTGCTGATAGTTGTACAGTATCTGGTTAATAGTGCTGGCGAAATGAAGTTCTTTCTGATAGCTCTTGTTGTTGGTATATTTTCTGGTTTAAGAAGGCTTAGTATCCATTGTCGTATTTCTTCCATATCTCCTTCTCTTGTTTCTCTACAATTAGAGTATATCATAGTATTGTCTCTACTATAATAGCTCCATATTGTATTGTTGTTTAAATAATTGTTTGCTAGTTCCGTCAGTATTGTAGCTATTCCAATAACTCTTTTGTTTGCATAAAAATCTGGAATATCTACAACAGATATCTCATTTTGTTTTTCTATCTTTTCCGGTATTAGCATATCTCTAGTCAATCCTATCTTTATGACTTGTATAACCGGTTTTATTTCGTCATATAGTATCTCTGCAGTAGCTGTATAAAATTTAATAAAAAATAGCGTCCCTTTGGTAATTCTTTTGTAGGTTAAGAAAGCTTTGTATAGTTCTGGTATCTTTGAAATTTCATCTCCAGTAGCTGTATATACGGTACTGAGTAATCCATAGTTATAACAAGTAGTAACTAAATTTATATTTGTGCCTGGTAATGCTATTAGTTTGTTGTATCCTTGTAGGTGTTGGGTAATATAATCAGTATTTGGTTCTTTTGTGTTTATAGCTCTGGGGTTTTTATTTAAGTAAGTTTGGATTTTGTAAATATTTTCTGTATAGGTACGGGTAATATGATTATATGTATTCTTCTGTTGGGCTAGGCTGTTTTTATATGTAGTGGTTTGTGGAGTAGGTACAGATTTTTGCATTTTTGGTGTCAGATATGGTTTATCAAAAGTTTGTTCATATTTGTATTTGTATAACTTTTTCTTCGTAGCTTTTTCTTTCTTTGTAACTCCCGATGTACTGCAAATGTATTTAAACAAACATTATGGGTTTTATGGAGTTTCCCAACGTCTCCTTCTAGATCCGGAATTTTAACGTCTTCCGATCGACGTAGCTCGCATTTTTAACGTCATGTCTTGATCGCTAGCTTGCTTTTTTAGTCAGATCTCACCATCCATACTATCCACTTTTTACAAAGTGTAGTTAGGAGGTTGAGTATTTGATCCATTGTATTTGTTTTTCAAAGATCTTTGTCTTGAGAGGCGATCTGCAATCACATTCTTGTCAGTTTTTATAATTTCAATTGTAAATGAAAAATTTAATATATTTACTACCAGTCTTCTTATTTCTTTTGTCGTAACTGAGTCTTGTACTTTTTTGGTTATCCACCATTTTACTCGTGTATTATCTGTTTCTAACTATAAATTTGTTATATACAATATATGGTTCAAAAGCTAATAAACATTTATATAAGGCAAATAATTCTTTTCTATTTATTTCCCATTTTATTTGTGGGTCTGTATATGATCCTGAATAATATCTACAGTGATGTTCTATTTTTTCATTTATATATTTATATTTTAATACTCCTCCATAACTATGATCACTAGAGTCTGTTTCCACTATATAAGTAAATTGTTTATTTTCATCCGAAAGTATAACTTTGGTAAATCTTTACACATGATTTTTATTTTTCTAATATGTTTTTGTCTTGTTCATCAAAGTAATATTCTATATCTTTCTTTAATTTTTCTGTAATGGTTTTAAATTTTACGCTAATTTTGGTATATATTCTCTTACTTGGTTAACTAATCCTAAAAATGATTGTAATTTTTTCTTAGTATCTAATAATTCTTCAGAATTAACTATTTTTTGTACAATATGTGTTTGCATTTTTATCCCATTTTTATCTATTTGTATTCCTAAGAATTCTATTTGATTTTTCATAATTTCAGCTTTCTTTTTTGATAAGCTAATTCCTGATACCTCTATAATGTGTATAAATTTTTCTAATAACTTTAGATGTTCTTCTTTTGTTCTTGAATATAATAATATGTCATCTATATATACTATACAATTTTCTAGTTGGTTAAAATATATATCCATAAAATGTTGATATCTACAGTGCTTTTTATATCCAAATGGTAAAACATTCCATTCGTAAAATCCTTGTGGTACGGTAAATGCTGTTAAATGTTTAGATTCTTCTTCTAGTTTTAGGTGGTAAAAACCTGATTTGCAATCAAATTTACTAAAGTAATTATATCCTTGTATTTGTCGTACTTTTAATATTTTATTAGGTATAGGGTAATTATATGTTTTAGTTTTTGCGTTCAGATTCCTATAATCAATAACCATTCTACTTTTTCCTCTTTTTTGTTCACTATGTTTATTTACTATGAATGCTGGACTATTATGTAAATAGTAAGGGTCAAGTTACTGTGTAAATAGTAAAAGTCGGTCACTGTTCATGAATAGTAGTCACTGTTCATGAATAGTAGAGTTATCGTTTCATCGCTCATGAATAGTAGAGGTCATTCATGAATAGTAAAAGACGTGTAAATTTGCCTATAAATAACATTGAGGAGGAAGGGACGATAATCCATCCCTCATCCCTCATTCCCCACTTCTCTCTTAAATTCCGCAAGATCCTAATATTGGTATCAGAGCTAGATAAGAAAAAATATAAATGGAGAAATCTATTAATACCCAGGAAACTATGAAGGACTCGGGCCTAAAATCTACAAACTCGTATTTTCATATTTCAATATGAACAACTAAACTCTATTATTCCGATAATCTCTGATTATTATTTGATTATTATCATGTTATAGTATTGTTATCAAATAAATTCAAGTAGTTTGCTATGAACGCAGGTAGGCCGAGAATAGGTAAGCCAGGACTATGCCATCCGAAACGGAAACCCGCTTAGGCAAAAGAGAAGCCGCTTGAGGGAAGTACGAACTTGTTGAAGGCGCCATAGTGGTAACGATTGAGGCCAAAAAGTCATAGTAGTGACCAAAAGAATCTATTTAGGATAACTTTAATATAATTTGATAATTGATAATAACAAACAAGAAGGTTAGAAGGAATAAAAATTGTTTAGAAAACATGAAAATGATGAATACATACTTATTAAATGGAGATTATAATTATAAAATACTTATTTTATATATCCTTAAAACACTTAATATTGACATAAAACGAAAAATTTATGATATTTTACTCATTGAAGAAATAACAGAAATAGACAGAATAATGGAACTCATAGAACAAAATTGGCAGGAACTAACTATCCAAAGCATGTATGAATTATATGATTTATATTCAGATTAATGATAAACTACGAATATCTAACATATTGGCTACAAACTATGGAAAATTTAGAACTATTAAATAAACTTTTAATAAATAATATTAAAAAATACCAAAGAACCCAAGATATGGAATACTTAGAATATACTTTAGAAAATATAAAAGAAATACAAAATCTTATAATAAAGAAACGAGAATATTATGAAAAAATGTTTATATAATGGATGAAACTTATAGAGAACAATTATTAGAAAAAATTAATGAAATAAAACAAGAATTACGATTTAGACAAAATAGATTAGAAGAAAATATATGGGCAGGAGTATGCCAAAAATCTATAAAAGCACAAAGAAAAACGATATTCTTATTAGATCTACAATTACAACAATTAGAATATAAATACCAACATAACTTATAATGAATAAAGAAGAATATGCTGTAGAAGAAAAAATATATAAAAGTCAAGATGGATTAGAAATAAAAATAATACATTCAAACTTAGAAAGAAGATATAAAAAAATAGGAACCCAATTATATCTAATGCCAGATAAAGAATCAGCAAAATTAGAAGATAGTCTAACAACAATGGTACGATTAAAAAAAGAAAATGACGAAATAGATAGGAAAAAGAAATCGAAAAAATTAGAGAACAAGCTAAAAAAGAAATTAAACAAGTAGAAGAAGTAAAAGATACTAGAATTCAAGAATTACAAAAAGAATTAGAAAGACTTAAACAACTATACGAAGAAAAATTAAAAGCAAAAGAAGAGTACAAGAAAAGAAATGAAGAATTAAAGTTAAATCAAGAAATAGAAAAATGAAAACAATGTTAGAAGAAATGTAAGAATTACTCAATTAAAAATAGATGAAATAAATGAAATAAATGAAGAAGAAAATGATAATATTTTAAAATAATTATGAAACATATTGAAAACATATACGACCTTATAGAAAAAGATAAAAATATAGAAATAAATGTAGGAAATTTAGATGAAAAACCTAGTACTTCAAATTCTAAAACACGAATGGATACAACTCCAACTTATTATACTTACTTAAAAAGAGAATAGAGATAAAGCTTTATGGGATAAAAGATTAAATAAAAATTGGATACCTAGACAAACTACGGATCAAAATAATTTCTTAGATTTAGACTGTGTAGCAGATACAAATAAAACAATTCAATTATGGATAGGTTATATATCAAAACAATTAATAGATAACAAGATATCAATAATAGATGCCCCAGGATATATAGAAAGAACACTTATAGGAACAGTAAAAATATGGTTACAAAACTTAACATCAATAAGCTTAGAAACACTAAGAAATAATACGAAACTTAATAATGAAATAGCAACATCATCAATAGACATATTAAATAAATATGAAATATCAATTAGAAATGAATTTGGAAGTATGACAACAGAAATAGAAGAACAACAAAAAGATAAAATAATAAATAGAAATTTAATGAATAAATTAGCAATATGTAAAATGAGTTACATAGATGAATATACATGTGCATTTAGAGAATATTACTATAAAGGAATATATACAAATGATGAAAGTAAAGAAATAAGAAAATTATATTACACAAAATTACCAGAACCATTTAGTTCAAAAATAATAAAAGATTGGGAAGAATCAAATACAGTAGATACACTAGGAGGTAGAATAAAATTCTTACAACAATGGTTTATGAAACTATGTGAAAAACATAAAGAAGAATTAAAACTAGAAAAAATATTAGTAAAAAACCTAGTATATTGTACAAGTAAATTAGCACCCCAATTTGGATGTAAAAATCCATATAAAAGAAAAGGATAAAAAGTATAAACGCTTTAAAACAAGATATAAAGACAAAATTCCAAGAAAAGATATTATATAAAAATTATAAACAAAAAGACCACATAGAGTTAAGAAAAATATAATGTAATGTAAATGTTATAATTATGGAAAACTAGGACATTTAGCTAGAAACAGTAAATTGCCAAAAGATTTAAAGAAAAACAAATAATGTATAATAATAGAAAAGACAAATACAAACAGATAGAATATTTGGATTATAAATTAGAAAATGAAGATAGCATATACTAAATAACAGACATCGAATTAGAAGAAGAGATAGAGTCATTTTCGATTATTATGATCGAAAGCGATATAAAAATAATAAGTAAGGAAGAATATCAAGATAATGAATATACGTAATGTAAAATAATATTTGACAATAATATGTTTGAACAAATAAAAGGAAAAGAATTAGACTTAAGCATAGATAAAATACTAGAAGTACCTAGATTAAAAACTTATTCAAATTACAACACGATGAATATTATGTAGTAAGCCAAAAAGAACATGTAATAGATTGTAAATATATTAAAGGTAAAGCTAAAATACCTATCATAAATAAGAAAATAATTAATAAAGAAATCCAAGATTTAAAATCAAAAATCCAATAAAATATGTACATTTAGGAGCAAATGAAATATTGATAAAAGCATGTTTTAGAGAAGGAATAGATACACCTATAGAACTATATTTAGCAGATGATAGAATAATTCAACCTATAGAAAAAGTATTATAAGTGCGATTAGAGGAAACTTAATATACCAAAAATTTAAATTTATTATAAGTGCAAACTATTCAAGAGTAGCAATAGAAGACAAAAACATAGATAAATCACTAGTATTATATTGGAAAATGTCAGCATTGAATTAGCACTGTGAAGTAAGATATTTACAAAGAAGATGTAAAAATTTATATGTATTAACTACAAAGCACAAAATAACAAAGAAAAAATAAGATTCAAAAATCAAAATAGAAAATCCATTTGATAAAATAATTACAGAATAGATAATAATGATTACAGTTATAAAGAAATAGATATTGAAGAAGATTTAGAGATAGTAAAAGAAAGATTAAGTACATCTAAAAGATTAAGCTACGATACACCTTCATCATCAAGAACTAGTACATCTAGAAGATTAGATTACGACTTATTAGAACAAAACAAAAATGAAATACAACCATATCAATATTATATCACAGGAATATTAGACCAAAGAAAATATTTAATAACCATAAATACAGGACAAATAGAAAACCAAATTATAAGAGAACTAGTCAAAGAACATGAAATAATTACAGGAGAAAATATAAATACAGAATTACCTAGAGCTTTGGTAAATATAGAAGAAACTACTGAACAAGAACTAATTATTGGAGGAATACCAATAAAAATTAAATTCAAAATACATCAAGGAAATAATAATATTACTTTAGGGATAAAATGGCTAGAAACAGTTAAACCATATAATATAGACGATAAACAACTAACAATAACTTATGAAAACAAGAAAGTAATTATTAAAAGAACGATTATATGATAAACTAAAATGACAAAAATATATATTTTAGCAAAAATAATTATAGAAGGATACTATAATAGATATTATACACCTATGATAGACACGGAGTGTATAAATATGTGTAAACATAATTGTCTACCAGATAGTAAATGGGAAAAATTAAAAACACCATTAATAGTAACAGGATTTAATAATGAAGGAAGCATGATAACACATAAAGCTAAAAATGTAAAAACACAAATATGGGATAAAATATTATTAATAGATGAAATTTATAGCTATGAATTTACAAATAAAGATATATTATTAGGGATGCCTTTTTTAGAAAAATTATACCCACACACTATAACAAAAACACATTGGTCGTTCACTACCATATGTAATCACAAAATAGGAGCAAAAAGAGTTAATAATAAAATCAGAAAAAATACACCATGGATAAAAGGAAGTTAAAAAATTACCCAAAAGTTAGAAAATATAACAACAAATGACCATAAAATAGAAATTATAATATTCACAGTAGATAAAATACAAGCAATAAATGATAAATTAAACTCATTATATAACGAAAACCCATTACAAGGATGGGATAAACACAAAACAAAAGTAAAAATTGAATTAATAAATGAAAATAGTATAATAACACAAAAACCATTAAGATATAATTTCGAAGACCAATCAGAATTTAAAATGCATATAAATGAATTATTAGAAAATAAGTATATACAAGAAAGCAATAGTAAACATAATACATCACTGTAGATATTATTCCGGGTCTGTATACAAATAAAATGGGAAATAAATAGAAAAGAATTATTTGCCTTATATAGATGTTTATTAGCTTTTGAACCATATATTGTATATAACAAATTTATTGTTAGAACAGATAATACACAGGTAAAATGGTGGATAACCAAAAAAGTACAAGACTCAGTTACAACAAAAGAAATAAGGAGACTGGTAGTAAATATATTGAACTTTTCCTTTACAATTGAAATTATAAAAACTGACAAAAATGTGATTGCAGATCACCTCTCAAGGAAAAGATACTGAAAAAACAAATACAATGGAACAAATACTCAACCTCCTAACTACACTTTGTACAAAAGTGGATAGTATGGATGGTGAGATACAAAGACTAAAAAAGCAAGCTAGCAACAAGAAAGATGACGTTAAAAATGCGAGCTACGTCGATTGGAAGACGTTAAAATTCCGTGATCTAGAAGGAGACGTTGGGAAACTCCATAAAACCCATAATGTTTGTTTAAATACAAATTGCAGTACATCAGAGTTACAAAGAAAGAAAAAGCTACGAAGAAAAAGTTATACAAATACAAATATGAACAAACTTTTGATAAACCATATCAAAGACCAAAAATGCAAAAATCTGTACCTACTCCACAAACCACTACATATAAAAACAGCCTAGCCCAACAGAAGAATACATATAATCATATTACCCGTACCTATACAGAAAATATTTACAAAATCCAAACTTACTTAAATAAAAACCCCAGAGCTATAAACACAAAAGAACCAAATACTGATTATATTACCCAACACCTACAAGGATACAACAAACTAATAGCATTACCAGGCACAAATATAAATTTAGTTACTACTTGTTATAACTATGGATTACTCAGTACCGTATATACAGCTACTGGAGATGAAATTTCAAAGATACCAGAACTATACAAAGCTTTCTTAACCTACAAAAGAATTACCAAAGGAACACTGTTTTTTATTAAGTTTTATACAGCTACTGCAGAGATACTATATGACGAGATAAAACCAGTTATACAGGTAATAAAGATTGGTTTAACTAGAGACATGTTAATACCAGAGAAAATAGAAAAACAAGATGAGATACCTATTGTGGATATTCCTGACTTTTATGCTAACAAAAGAGTCATTGGAATAGCTACGATATTAACAGAGCTAGCAAACAATTATCTAAACAACAATACAATATGGAGCTACTCTAGCCGAGATAATACGATGATATATTCTAATTGTCGAGAAACTAGAGAAGGAGATATGGAGGAAATTCGACAATGGATACTAAGCCTCCTAAAGCCAGAAAATATACCAACTACAAGAGCTATAAGGAAAAATTTTATTTCGCCAGCACTATTAACCAGATACTGTACAACTATCAGCAGTAAATATTCAGAGCACATATGTTCAAAATGTCAAGGAGAAGATAACCAAGTTCCAACCGTACAGCTGGAATAATCTATCACAAAAAGATACAAAATATCCGGCAGCCTGATGAAGACAGCCGACAAGATAAAAAGATATGAAGAAGACAAATATGTATATTATTAGTCAAAAGTAGGAATCTTCTTTTTATTTTTTGTAACGTAAAAGTAAAGTTGTTTGTTTTTATTTGGTTTGTTTTTATTTTGAGTCATTGTCGACGGATCGTTTCATGAATAGTAGTACTATTCATAAATAGTAAAACGCCAATTATGTAAATAGTAAGGGTCAAGTTATGTGTAAATAGTAAAAGTCGGTCATCGCTCATGAATAGTAGTCACCGCTCATGAATAGTAGAGTTATCGTTTCATTACCGCTCATGAATAGTAGAGGTCATTCATGAATAGTAAAAGACGTGTAAATTTGCCTATAAATAACATTGAGGAGGAAGGGACGATAATCCATCCCTCATCCCTCATTCCCCACTTCTCTCTTAAATTCCGCAAGATCCTAATATTGGTATCAGAGCTAGATAAGAAAAAATATAAATGGAGAAATCTATTAATACCCAGGAAACTATGAAGGACTCGGCCTAAAAATCTACAAACTCAGGTATTTTCATATTTCAATATGAACAACTAAACTCTATTATTCCTGATAATCTCTTGATTATTATTTGATTATTATCATGTTATAGTATTGTTATGCTGAAATAAATTCGAAGTAGTTTGCTATGAACGAAGGTAGGCTGAGAATAGGTAAGCCCAGACTATGCCATCAGAAAACGGAAACCCAGTTAGGAAAAAGAGAAGCCGTTTGAGGGGAAGTACGAACTTGATGAATGCGCTGTTAGGTAAACTGATTGAGGCCAAAAAGTCATAGTAGTGACCAAAAGAATTTATTTAGGATAACTTTAATATAATTTGATAATTGATAATAACAAACAAGAAGGTTAGAAGGAATAAAAATTGTTTAGAAAACATGAAAATGATGAATACATACTTATTAAATGGAGATTATAATTATAAAATACTTATTTTATATATCCTTAAAACACTTAATATTGACATAAAACGAAAAATTTATGATATTTTACTCATTAAAGAAATAATGTAAATAGACGAATAATGGAACTCATAGAACAAAATTGGCAGAACTAACTATCCAAAGCATGTATGAATTATATGATTTATATTCATTAATGATAAACTACGAATATCTAACATATTGGCTACAAACTATGGAAAATTTAGAACTATTAAATAAACTTTTAATAAATAATATTAAAAAATACCAAAGAACCCAAGATATGGAATACTTAGAATATACTTTAGAAAATATAAAAGAAATACAAAATCTTATAATAAAGAAACAAGAATATTATGAAAAATGTTTATATAATAGATGAAACTTATAGAGAACAATTATTAGAAAAAATTAATGAAATAAAACAAGAATTACGATTTAGACAAAATAGATTAGAAGAAAATATATGGGCAGGAGTATGCCAAAAATCTATAAAAGCACAAAGAAAACGATATTCTTATTAGATCTACAATTACAACAATTAGAATATAAATACCAACATAACTTATAATGAATAAAGAAGAATATGCTGTAGAAGAAAAAATATATAAAAGTCAAGATGGATTAGAAATAAAAATAATACATTCAAACTTAGAAAGAAGATATAAAAAAATAGGAACCCAATTATATCTAATGCCAGATAAAGAATCAGCAAAATTAGAAGATAGTCTAACAACAATGGTACGATTAAAAAAAGAAAATGACGAAATAGATAGGAAAAAAGAAATCGAAAAAATTAGAGAACAAGCTAAAAAAGAAATTAAACAAGTAGAAGAAGTAAAAGATACTAGAATTCAAGAATTACAAAAAGAATTAGAAAGACTTAAACAACTATATGAAGAAAAATTAAAAGCAAAAGAAGAGTACAAGAAAAGAAATGAAGAATTAAAGTTAAATCAAGAAATAGAAAAATGAAAACAATGTTAGAAGAAATGTAAGAATTACTCGAATTAAAAATAGATGAAATAAATGAAATAAATGAAGAAGAAAATGATAATATTTCGTAAAAATAATTATGAAACATATTCAGAAACATATACTGACCTTATAGAAAAAGATAAAAATATAGAAATAAATGTAGGAAATTTAGATGAAAAACCTAGTACTTCAAATCCTAAAACACGAATGGATACAACTCCAACTTATTATACTTAAAAAGAGAATAGAGATAAAGCTTTATGGGATAAAAGATTAAATAAAAATTGGATACCTAGACAAACTACGGATCAAAATAATTTCTTACATTTAGACTGTAGCGTATACAAATAAAACAATTCAATTATGGATAGGTTATATATCAAAACAATTAATAGATAACAAGATATCAATAATAGATGCCCTGTGATATATAGAAAGAACACTTATAGGAACAAGAAAAATATGGTTACAAAACTTAACATCAATAAGCTTAGAAACACTAAGAAATAATACGAAACTTAATAATGAAATAGCAACATCATCAATAGACATATTAAATAAATATGAAATATCAATTAGAAATGAATTTGGAAGTATGACAAATGTAAATAGAAGAACAACAAAAAGATAAAATAATAAATAGAAATTTAATGAATAAATTAGCAATATGTAAAATGAGTTACATAGATGAATATACATGTGCATTTAGAGAATATTACTATAAAGGAATATATACAAATGATGAAAGTAAAGAAATAAGAAAATTATATTACACAAAATTACGTAACCATTTAGTTCAAAAATAATAAAAGATTGGGAAGAATCAAATACAGAGATACACTAGGAGGTAGGTAGAATAAAATTCTTACAACAATGGTTTATGAAACTATGTGAAAAACATAAAGAAGAATTAAAACTAGAAAAATATTAGTAAAAACCTAGTATATTGTACAAGTAAATTAGCACCCCAATTTGGATGTAAAAATCCATATAAAAGAAAAGGATAAAAAGTATAAACGCTTTAAAACAAGATATAAAGACAAAATTCCAAGAAAAGATATTATATAAAAAATTATAAACAAAAAGACCACATAGAGTTAAGAAAAATATAATGTAATGTAAATGTTATAATTATGGAAAACTAGGACATTTAGCTAGAAATCAGAAATTGCCAAAAGATTTAAAGAAAAACAAATAATGTAATAATAGAAAAGACAAATACAAACAGATAGAATATTTGGATTATGAATTAGAAAATGAAGATAGCATATACGAAATAACAGACATCGAATTAGAAGAAGAGATAGAGTCATTTTCTGATTATTATGACTGAAAGCGATATAAAAATAATAAGTAAGGAAGAATATCAAGATAATGAATATACGTAATGTAAAAATAATATTTGACAATAATATGTTTGAACAAATAAAAGGAAAAGAATTAGACTTAAGCATAGATAAAATACTAGAAGTACCTAGATTAAAAAACTTATTCAAATTACAACACGATGAATATTATGTAGTAAGCCAAAAAGAACATGTAATAGATTGTAAATATATTAAAGGTAAAGCTAAAATACCTATCATAAATAAGAAAATAATTAATAAAGAAATCCAAGATTTAAAATCAAAAAATCCAATAAAATATGTACATTTAGGAGCAACAGAAATATTGATAAAAGCATGTTTTAGAGAAGGAATAGATACACCTATAGAACTATATTTAGCAGATGATAGAATAATTCAACCTATAGAAAAAAGTATTATAAGTGCAGTTAGAGGAAACTTAATATACCAAAAATTTAAATTTATTATAAGTGCAAACTATTCAGTAGCAATAGAAGACAAAAACATAGATAAATCACTAGTATTATATTGGAAAATGTCAGGCATTGAATTATCAAAAGTAATTATGATATTTACAGCATGATGTTAAAATTTATATGTATTAACTACTAAGCACAAAATATCAGAAAAAAATAAGATTCAAAAAATCAAAATAGAAAATCCATTTGATAAAATAATTACAGTAATAGATAATAATGATTACAGTTATAAAGAAATAGATATTGAAGAAGATTTAGAGATAGTAAAAGAAAGATTAAGTACATCTAAAAGATTAAGCTACGATACACCTTCATCATCAAGAACTAGTACATCTAGAAGATTAGATTACGACTTATTAGAACAAAACAAAAATGAAATACAACCATATCAATATTATATCACAGGAATATTAGACCAAAGAAAATATTTAATAACCATAAATACAGGACAAATAGAAAACCAAATTATAAGAGAACTAGTCAAAGAACATGAAATAATTACAGGAGAAAATATAAATACAGAATTACCTAGAGCTTTGGTAAATATAGAAGAAACTACTGAACAAGAACTAATTATTGGAGGAATACCAATAAAAATTAAATTTAAAATACATCAAGGAAATAATAATATTACTTTAGGGATAAAATGGCTAGAAACAGTTAAACCATATAATATAGACGATAAACAACTAACAATAACTTATGAAAACAAGAAAGTAATTATTAAAAGAACGATTATATGATAAACTAAAATGACAAAAATATATATTTTAGCAAAAATAATTATAGAAGGATACTATAATAGATATTATACACCTATGATAGACACAGGAGCAGAAGCAAATATGTGTAAACATAATTGTCTACGGATAGTAAATGGGAAAAATTAAAAACACCATTAATAGTAACAGGATTTAATAATGAAGGAAGCATGATAACACATAAAGCTAAAAATGTAAAAACACAAATATGGGATAAAATATTATTAATAGATGAAATTTATAGCTATGAATTTACAAATAAAGATATATTATTAGGGATGCCTTTTTTAGAAAAATTATACCCACACACTATAACAAAAACACATTGGTGGTTCACTACCATATGTAATCACAAAATAGGAGCAAAAAGAGTAAATAATAAAATTAGAAAAAATACACCATGGATAAAAGGAAGTGAAAAAATTACCCAAAAGTTAGAAAATATAACAACAAATGATCATAAAATAGAAATTATAATATTCACAGTAGATAAAATACAAGCAATAAATGATAAATTAAACTCATTATATAACGAAAACCCATTACAAGAATGGGATAAACACAAAACAAAAGTAAAAATTGAATTAATAAATGAAAATAGTATAATAACACAAAAACCATTAAGATATAATTTCGAAGACCAATCAGAATTTAAAATGCATATAAATGAATTATTAGAAAATAAGTATATACAAGAAAGCAATAGTAAACATAATACATCATCAGAGATATTATTCCTGTCTCAGTATACAAATAAAATGGGAAATAAATAGAAAAGAATTATTTGCCTTATATAGATGTTTATTAGCTTTTGAACCATATATTGTATATAACAAATTTATTGTTAGAACAGATAATACACAGGTAAAATGGTGGATAACCAAAAAAGTACAAGACTCAGTTACAACAAAAGAAATAAGGAGACTGGTAGTAAATATATTGAACTTTTCCTTTACAATTGAAATTATAAAAACTGACAAAAATGTGATTGCAGATCACCTCTCAAGGAAAAGATACTGAAAAAACAAATACAATGGAACAAATACTCAACCTCCTAACTACACTTTGTACAAAAGTGGATAGTATGGATGGTGAGATACAGCAGCTAAAAAAGCAAGCTAACGATCAAGACATGACGTTAAAAATGCGGAGCTACGTCGATCGGAAGACGTTAAAATTCCAGATCTAGAAGGAGACGTTGGGAAACTCCATAAAACCCATAATGTTTGTTTAAATACAGCTGCAGGTACATCAGGAGTTACAAAGAAAGAAAAAGCTACAGAAGAAAAAAGTTATACAAATACAAATATGAACAAACTTTTTGATAAACCATATACAAAGACCAAAAATGCAAAAATCAGACCTACTCCACAAACCACTACATATAAAAACAAATTTAGCCCAACAGAAGAATACATATAATCATATTACAGTACTATACAGAAAATATTTACAAAATCCAAACTTACTTAAATAAAAACCCCAGAGCTATAAACACAAAAGAACCAAATACTGATTATATTACCCAACACCTACAAGGATACAACAAACTAATAGCATTACCAGGCACAAATATAAATTTAGTTACTACTTGTTATAACTATGGATTACTCAAGACAGATATACAAATACTCGGAGATGAAATTTCAAAGATACCGTAACTATACAAAGCTTTCTTAACCTACAAAAGAATTACCAAAGGACGCTTATTTTTATTAAATTTTATACTGACTCATCGCAGAGATACTATATGACTAAATAAAACCGGTTATACAAGTCATAAAGATAGGATTGACTAGAGATATGCTAATACAGGAAAAGATAGAAAAACAAAATGAGATATCATTGTAGATATTCCAGATTTTTATGCAAACAAAAGAGTTATTGGAATAGCTACAATACTGACGGAACTAGCAAACAATTATTTAAACAACAATACAATATGGAGCTATTATAGTAGAGACAATACTATGATATACTCTAATTGTAGAGAAACAAGAGAAGGAGATATGGAAGAAATACGACAATGGATACTAAGCCTTCTTAAACCGTAAAATATACCAACAACAAGAGCTATCGTAAAGAACTTCATTTCACAAAGACTATTAACCGTGAATCTTTGTACAACTATCGAGAAATATTCAGAGCACATATGTTCAAAATGTCAAGGAGAAGATAACCAAGTTCCAACCGTACAGCTGGAATAAGCTAAAAACAAAACATCCGGCAGCCTGATGAAGACAGCCGATAAAAAGATATGAAGAAGACAAATATGTATATTATTAGTCAAAAGTAGGAATCTACTTTTTATTTTTTGTAACGTAAAAGTAAAGTTGTTTGTTTTTATTTGGTTTGTTTTTATTTTGGAGTCATTGTCAGACGGATACTGTTCATGAATAGTAGTACTATTCATAAATAGTAAAACGTCAATTATGTAAATAGTAAGGGTCAAGTTCTTCGTGGTAAATAGTAAAAGTCGGTCACTGTTCATGAATAGTAGTCACTGTTCATGAATAGTAGAGTTACTGTTCATTACTGTTCATGAATAGTAGAGGTCATTCATGAATAGTAAAAGACGTGTAAATTTGCCTATAAATGATGAAAGTAAAGAAATAAGAAAATTATATTACACAAAATTACCAGAACCATTTAGTTCAAAAATAATAAAAGATTGGGAAGAATCAAATACAGTAGATACACTAGGAGGTAGAATAAAATTCTTACAACAATGGTTTATGAAACTATGTGAAAAACATAAAGAAGAATTAAAACTAGAAAAAATATTAGTAAAAACCTAGTATATTGTACAAGTAAATTAGCACTTAATTTGGATGTAAAAATCCATATAAAAAGAAAAGGATAAAAAAGTATAAACGCTTTAAAACAAGATATAAAGACAAAATTCCAAGAAAAAGATATTATATAAAAAATTATAAACAAAAAAGACCACATAGAGTTAAGAAAAATATAACAGAATGTAAATGTTATAATTACGGAAAACTAGGACATTTAGCTAGAAACTGTAAATTGCCAAAAGATTTAAAGAAAAAATAAATAACAGAAGTAATAATAGAAAAAGACAAATACAAACAGATAGAATATTTGGATTATGAATTAGAAAATGAAGATAGCATATACGAAATAACAGACATCGAATTAGAAGAAGAGATAGAGTCATTTTCTGATTATTATGACTAAAAGCGATATAAAAATAATAAGTAAGGAAGAATATCAAGATAATGAATATACAGAACAGAAAATAATATTTGACAATAATATGTTTGAACAAATAAAAGGAAAAGAATTAGACTTAAGCATAGATAAAATACTAGAAGTACCTAGATTAAAAAACTTATTCAAATTATAACACGATGAATATTATGTAGTAAGCCAAAAAGAACATGTAATAGATTGTAAATATATTAAAGGTAAAGCTAAAATACCTATTATAAATAAAAAGATAATTAAATAAAATATGTACATTTAGGAGCAACAGAAATATTGATAAAAGCATGTTTTAGAGAAGGAATAGATACACCTATAGAACTATATTTAGCAGATGATAGAATAATTCAACCTATAGAAAAAAGTATTATAAGTGCAGTTAGAGGAAACTTAATATACCAAAAATTTAAATTTATTATAAGTGCAAACTATTCAGTAGCAATAGAAGACAAAAACATAGATAAATCACTAGTATTATATTGGAAAATGTCAGGCATTGAATTAGCACCAGGAAGTAAGATATTTACAGCAAGATGTAAAAATTTATATGTATTAACTACAAAGCACAAAATAACAGCAAAAAATAAGATTCAAAAAATCAAAATAGAAAATCCATTTGATAAAATAATTACAGTAATAGATAATAATGATTACAGTTATAAAGAAATAGATATTGAAGAAGATTTAGAGATAGTAAAAGAAAGATTAAGTACATCTAAAAGATTAAGCTACGATACACCTTCATCATCAAGAACTAGTACATCTAGAAGATTAGATTACGACTTATTAGAACAAAACAAAAATGAAATACAACCATATCAATATTATATCACAGGAATATTAGACCAAAGAAAATATTTAATAACCATAAATACATGACAAATAGAAAACCAAATTATAAGAGAACTAGTCAAAGAACATGAAATAATTACAGGAGAAAATATAAATCTGAAATTACCTAGAGCTTTGGTAAATATAGAAGAAACTATCGAACAAAAACTAATTATTGGAGGAATACCAATAAAAATTAAATTTAAAATACATCAAGGAAATAATAATATTACTTTAGGGATAAAATGGCTAGAAAGCTTAAACCATATAATATAGATGATAAACAACTAACAATAACTTATGAAAACAAGAAAGTAATTATTAAAAGAACGATTATATGATAAACTAAAATGACAAAAATATATATTTTAGCAAAAATAATTATAGAAGGATACTATAATAGATATTATACACCTATGATAGACACAGGAGCAGAAGCAAATATGTGTAAACATAATTGTCTACCAGATAGTAAATGGGAAAAATTAAAAACACCATTAATAGTAACATGATTTAATAATGAAGGAAGCATGATAACACATAAAGCTAAAAATGTAAAAACACAAATATGGGATAAAATATTATTAATAGATGAAATTTATAGCTATGAATTTACAAATAAAGATATATTATTAGGGATGCCTTTTTTAGAAAAATTATACCCACACACTATAACAAAAACACATTGGTGGTTCACTACCATATGTAATCACAAAATAGGAGCAAAAGAGTTAATAATAAAATCAGAAAAATACACCATGGATAAAAGGAAGTGAAAAAATTACCCAAAAGTTAGAAAATATAACAACAAATGACCATAAAATAGAAATTATAATATTCACAGTAGATAAAATACAAGCAATAAATGATAAATTAAACTCATTATATAACGAAAACCCATTACAAGGATGGGATAAACATAAAACAAAAGTAAAAATTGAACTAATAAATGAAAATAGTATAATAACACAAAAACCATTAAGATATAATTTTGAAGACCAATCAGAATTTAAAATGCATATAAATGAATTATTAGAAAATAAGTATATACAAGAAAGCAATAGCAAACATAATAGTCCAGCATTCATAGTAAATAAACATAGTGAACAAAAAAGAGGAAAAAGTAGAATGGTTATTGATTATAGGAATCTAAACGCAAAAACTAAAACATATAATTACCCTATACCTAATAAAATATTAAAAGTACGACAAATACAAGGATATAATTACTTTAGTAAATTTGATTGCAAATCAGGTTTTTACCACCTAAAACTAGAAGAAGAATCTAAACATTTAACAGCATTTACCGTACCACAAGGATTTTACGAATGGAATGTTTTACCATTTGGATATAAAAACGCACCAGGTAGATATCAACATTTTATGGATATATATTTTAACCAACTAGAAAATTGTATAGTATATATAGATGACATATTATTATATTCAAGAACAAAAGAAGAACATCTAAAGTTATTAGAAAAATTTATACACATTATAGAGGTATCAGGAATTAGCTTATCAAAAAAGAAAGCTGAAATTATGAAAAATCAAATAGAATTCTTAGGAATACAAATAGATAAAAATGGGATAAAAATGCAAACACATATTGTACAAAAAATAGTTAATTAGAAGAATTATTAGATACTAAGAAAAATTACAATCATTTTTAGGATTAGTTAACCAAGTAAGAGAATATATACCAAAATTAGCGAAAATTTAAAACCATTACGTAAAAATTAAAGAAAGATATAGAATATTACTTTGATGAACAAGACAAAAACATATTAGAAAAATAAAAATCATGTGTAAAGATTTACCAAAGTTATACTTTCGGATGAAAATAAACAATTTACTTATATAGTGGAAAGGACTCTAGTGATCATAGTTATGGAGGAGTATTAAAATATAAATATATAAATGAAAAAATAGAACATCATTTGTAGATATTATTCGGGATCATATCTGGACCCACAAATAAAATGGGAAATAAATAGAAAAGAATTATTTGCCTTATATAAATGTTTATTAGCTTTTGAACCATATATTGTATATAACAAATTTATTGTTAGAAACGAGATAATACAGTAAAATGGTGGATAACCAAAAAGTACAAGACTCGATTCGACAAAAGAAATAAGAAGGCGGTAGTAAATATATTGAACTTTTCCTTTACAATTGAAATTATAAAAGCGACAAAAATGTGATTGCAGATCACCTCTCAAGGAAAAGATCTTGAAAAACAAATACAATGGAACAAATACTCAACCTCTAACTACACTTTGTACAAAAGTGGATAGTATGGATGGTGAGATCTGGCGACTAAAAAAGCAAGCTAGCGATCGTGACATGGCGTTAAAAATGCGAGCTCGTCGATCGGAAGGCGTTAAAATTCGGATCTAGAAGGAGGCGTTGGGAAACTCCATAAAACCCATAATGTTTGTTTAAATACAAATTGCAGTACATCGGGAGTTACAAAGAAAGAAAAAGCTACGAGAAGAAAAAAAGTTATACAAATACAAATATGAACAAACTTTTTGATAAACCATATCTGACACCAAAAATGCAAAAATCAGTACCTACTCCACAAACCACTACATATAAAAACAAATTTAGCCCAATGAGAAGAATACATATAATCATATTACCCGTACCTATCTGAGAAAATATTTACAAAATCCAAACTTACTTAAATAAAAACCCCAGAGCTATAAACACAAAAGAACCAAATCTGATTATATTACCCAACACCTACAAGGATACAACAAACTAATAGCATTACTGTGCACAAATATAAATTTAGTTACTACTTGTTATAACTATGGATTACTCGATCAGTATATACATTTACGGAGATGAAATTTCAAAGATACGAGAACTATACAAAGCTTTCTTAACCTACAAAAGAATTACCAAAGGAACACTGCTTTTTATTAAGTTTTATACTGACTCACAGAGATACTATATGTGAGATAAAACCAGTTATACAGTAATAAAGATTGGTTTAACTAGAGACATGTTAATACTCAGAGAAAATAGAAAAACAAGATGAGATACCTATTGTGGATATTCTGACTTTTATGCTAACAAAAGAGTCATTGGAATAGCTACGATATTAATGAGCTAGCAAACAATTATCTAAACAACAATACAATATGGAGCTACTCTAGCGAGATAATACGATGATATATTCTAATTGTCGAAACTAGAGAAGGAGATATGGAGAAATTCGACAATGGATACTAAGCCTCCTAAAGCCGGAAAATATACCAACTACAAGAGCTATAAGGAAAAATTTTATTTACAAGACTATTAACGAGATCTTGTACAACTATCGTGAAATATTGAGCACATATGTTCAAAATGTCAAGGAGAAGATAACCAAGTTCCAACTGCATTTGGAATAATCTATCACAAAAGATACAAAATATCCGGCATTGATGAAGGCAGTGACAAGATAAAAGATATGAAGAAGACAAATATGTATATTATTAGTCAAAAGTAGGAATCTTCTTTTTATTTTTGTAACGTAAAAGTAAAGTTGTTTGTTTTTATTTGGTTTGTTTTTATTTTGAGTCATTGTCGACGGACATCGCTTCATGAATAGTAGTACTATTCATAAATAGTAAAACGTCAATTATGTAAATAGTAAGGGTCAAGTTACTGTGTAAATAGTAAAAGTCGGTCACTGTTCATGAATAGTAGTCACTGTTCATGAATAGTAGAGTTACTGTTCATTACTGTTCATGAATAGTAGAGGTCATTCATGAATAGTAAAAGACGTGTAAATTTGCCTATAAATAACATTGAGGAGGAAGGGACGATAATCCATCCCTCATCCCTCATTCCCCACTTCTCTCTTAAATTCCGCAAGATCCTAATATTGTACATCAGGAGTTACAAAGAAAGAAAAAGCTACAGAAGAAAAAAGTTATACAAATACAAATATGAACAAACTTTTTGATAAACCATATACAGCACCAAAAATGCAAAAATCTGTACCTACTCCACAAACCACTACATATAAAAACAGCCTAGCCCAACAGAAGAATACATATAATCATATTACCCGTACCTATACAGAAAATATTTACAAAATCCAAACTTACTTAAATAAAAACCCCAGAGCTATAAACACAAAAGAACCAAATACTGATTATATTACCCAACACCTACAAGGATACAACAAACTAATAGCATTACCAGGCACAAATATAAATTTAGTTACTACTTGTTATAACTATGGATTACTCAGTACCGTATATACAGCTACTGGAGATGAAATTTCAAAGATACCAGAACTATACAAAGCTTTCTTAACCTACAAAAGAATTACCAAAGGGACGCTATTTTTTATTAAATTTTTATCATCTTCGAGAGATACTATATGTGAAATAAAACCGGTTATACAAGTCATAAAGATAGGATTGACTAGAGATATGCTAATACCGGAAAAGATAGAAAAACAAAATGAGATATCTGTTGTAGATATTCCAGATTTTTATGCAAACAAAAGAGTTATTGGAATAGCTACAATACTGACGGAACTAGCAAACAATTATTTAAACAACAATACAATATGGAGCTATTATAGTAGAGACAATACTATGATATACTCTAATTGTAGAGAAACAAGAGAAGGAGATATGGAAGAAATACGACAATGGATACTAAGCCTTCTTAAACCAGAAAATATACCAACAACAAGAGCTATCAGAAAGAACTATTTTTAATTCAGGTAATTCTTCTGTTTCTTCTAACATTGTTTTCATTTTTTCTATTTCTTGATTTAACTTTAATTCTTCATTTCTTTTCTTGTACTCTTCTTTTACTTTTAATTTTTCTTCGTATAGTTGTTTAAGTCTTTCTAATTCTTTTTGTAATTCTTGAATTCTAGTATCTTTTACTTCTTCTACTTGTTTAATTTCTTTTTTAGCTTGTTCTCTAATTTTTTCGATTTCTTTTTTCCTATCTATTTCGTCATTTTCTTTTTTTAATCGTACCATTGTTGTTAGACTATCTTCTAATTTTGCTGATTCTTTATCTGGCATTAGATATAATTGGGTTCCTATTTTTTTATATTTTTTGTTTATAATTTTTTATATAATATCTTTTTCTTGGAATTTTGTCTTTATATCTTGTTTTAAAGCGTTTATACTTTTTTATCCTTTTCTTTTTATATGGATTTTTACATCCAAATTGGGGTGCTAATTTACTTGTACAATATACTAGGTTTTTTACTAATATTTTTTCTAGTTTTAATTCTTCTTTATGTTTTTCACATAGTTTCATAAACCATTGTTGTAAGAATTTTATTCTACCTCCTAGTGTATCTACTGTATTTGATTCTTCCCAATCTTTTATTATTTTTGAACTAAATGGTTCTGGTAATTTTGTGTAATATAATTTTCTTATTTCTTTACTTTCATCATTTGTATATATTCCTTTATAGTAATATTCTCTAAATGCACATGTATATTCATCTATGTAACTCATTTTACATATTGCTAATTTATTCATTAAATTTCTATTTATTATTTTATCTTTTTGTTGTTCTTCTATTTCTGTTGTCATACTTCCAAATTCATTTCTAATTGATATTTCATATTTATTTAATATGTCTATTGATGATGTTGCTATTTCATTATTAAGTTTAGTATTATTTCTTAGTGTTTCTAAGCTTGTTGGTGTTAAATTTTGTAACCATATTTTCTTGTTCCTATAAGTGTTCTTTCTATATATCCCGGGCATCTATTATTGATATCTTGTTATCTATTAATTGTTTTGATATATAACCTATCCATAATTGAATTGTTTTATTTGTATCTGCTACACAGTCTAAATCTAAGAAATTATTTTGATCCGTAGTTTGTCTAGGTATCCAATTTTTATTTAATCTTTTATCCCATAAAGCTTTATCTCTATTCTCTTTTTCGTAAGTATAATAAGTTGGAGTTGTATCCATTCGTGTTTTAGAATTTGAAGTACTAGGTTTTCATCTAAATTTCCTACATTTATTTCTATATTTTTATCTTTTTCTATAAGGTCAGTATATGTTTCTGAATATGTTTCATAATTATTTTCTGAAATATTATCATTTTCTTCTTCATTTATTTCATTTATTTCATCTATTTTTAATTCATGTAATTATTATGTTTCTTATAACATTGTTTTCATTTTTCTATTTCTTGATTTAACTTTAATTCTTCATTTCTTTTCTTGTACTCTTCTTTTGCTTTTAATTTTTCTTCGTATAGTTGTTTAAGTCTTTCTAATTCTTTTTGTAATTCTTGAATTCTAGTATCTTTTACTTCTTCTACTTGTTTAATTTCTTTTTTAGCTTGTTCTCTAATTTTTTCGATTTCTTTTTTCCTATCTATTTCGTCATTTTCTTTTTTTAATCGTACCATTGTTGTTAGACTATCTTCTAATTTTGCTGATTCTTTATCTGGCATTAGATATAATTGGGTTCCTATTTTTTTATATCTTCTTTCTAAGTTTGAATGTATTATTTTTATTTCTAATCCATCTTGACTTTTATATATTTTTTCTTCTACAGCATATTCTTCTTTATTCATTATAAGTTATGTTGGTATTTATATTCTAATTGTTGTAATTGTAGATCTAATAAGAATATCGTTTTTCTTTGTGCTTTTATAGATTTTTGGCATACTCCTGCCCATATATTTTCTTCTAATCTATTTTGTCTAAATCGTAATTCTTGTTTTATTTCATTAATTTTTTCTAATAATTGTTCTCTATAAGTTTCATCCATTATATAAACATTTTTTCATAATATTCGTTTCTTTATTATAAGATTTTGTATTTCTTTTATATTTTCTAAAGTATATTCTAAGTATTCCATATCTTGGGTTCTTTGGTATTTTTTAATATTATTTATTAAAAGTTTATTTAATAGTTCTAAATTTTCCATAGTTTGTAGCCAATATGTTAGATATTCGTAGTTTATCATTAATCTGAATATAAATCATATAATTCATACATGCTTTGGATAGTTAGTTCTCGCCAATTTTGTTCTATGAGTTCCATTATTACGTCTATTTATTATTTCTTCAATGAGTAAAAGATCATAAATTTTTCGTTTTATGTCAATATTAAGTGTTTTAAGGATATATAAAATAAGTATTTTATAATTATAATCTCCATTTAATAAGTATGTATTCATCATTTTTATGATTTCTAAACAATTTTTATTCCTTCTAACCTTCTTGTTTGTTATTATCAATTATCAAATTATATTAAAGTTATCCTAAATAAATTCTTTTGGTCACTACTATGACTTTTTGGCCTCAATCAGTTACCCTAACAGCGCCTTCAACAAGTTCGTACTTCCCCTCAAACGGCTTCTCTTTTGCCTAACTGGGTTTCCGTTTTCGGATGGCATAGTCTGGGCTTACCTATTCTCAGCCTACCTTCGTTCATAGCAAACTACTTCGAATTTATTTCAGCATAACAATACTATAACATGATAATAATCAAATAATAATCAAGAGATTATCAGGAATAATAGAGTTTAGTTGTTCATATTGAAATATGAAAATACCTGAGTTTGTAGATTTTAGGCCCGAGTCCTTCATAGTTTCCTGGGTATTAATAGATTTCTCCATTTATATTTTTTCTTATCTAGCTCTGATACCAATATTAGGATCTTGCGGAATTTAAGAGAGAAGTGGGGAATGAGGGATGAGGGATGGATTATCGTCCCTTAGAGTTAAGAAAAATATAACAGAATGTAAATGTTATAATTGCGGAAAACTAGGACATTTAGCTAGAAACTGTAAATTGCCAAAAGATTTAAAGAAAAAACAAATAACAGAAGTAATAATAGAAAAAGACAAATACAAACAGATAGAATATTTGGATTATAAATTAGAAAATGAAGATAGCATATACGAAATAACAGACATCGAATTAGAAGAAGAGATAGAGTCATTTTCTGATTATTATGACTGAAAGCGATATAAAAATAATAAGTAAGGAAGAATATCAAGATAATGAATATCTGAGCAGAAAATAATATTTGACAATAATATGTTTGAACAAATAAAAGGAAAAGAATTAGACTTAAGCATAGATAAAATACTAGAAGTACCTAGATTAAAAACTTATTCAAATTACAAAACGATGAATATTATGTAGTAAGCCAAATAGAACATGTAATAGATTGTAAATATATTAAAGGTAAAACTAAAATACCTATCATAAATAAGAAAATAATTAATAAAGAAATCCAAGATTTAAAATCAAAAAATCCAATAAAATATGTACATTTAGGAGCAACAGAAATATTGATAAAAGCATGTTTTAGAGAAGGAATAGATACACCTATAGAACTATATTTAGCAGATGATAGAATAATTCAACCTATAGAAAAAAGTATTATAAGCGCAGTTAGAGGAAACTTAATATACCAAAAATTTAAATTTATTATAAGTGCAAACTATTCAGTAGCAATAGAAGACAAAAACATAGATAAATCACTAGTATTATATTGGAAAATGTCAGGCATTGAATTAGCACCAAGAAGTAAGATATTTACAGCAAGATGTAAAAATTTATATGTCTTAACTAAAAAGAACAAAATAAAAGCGAAAAATAAGATTAATAAAATCAAGATAGAAAATCCATATTATAAAATAAATAAACTAATATATAATAAAGAATACACTTATAAATAAATAGATATTGAAGAAGATTTAGAGATAGTAAAAGAAAGATTAAGTACATCTAAAAGATTAAGCTACGATACACCTTCATCATCAAGAACTAGTACATCTAGAAGATTAGATTACTTATTAGAACAAAACAAAAATCAAAGACAAACATATCAATTTAATATCACAGTATTATTAGACTAAAGATAATATTTAATAACTATAAATAAATTACACATATAAAATCAAATTCTAAGAGAACTAGTCAAAGAACATGAAATAATAACAGGAGAAAAAATAAATACAGAATTACCTAGAGCTTTGGTAAATCTAGAAGAAACTCCTGAACAAGAACTAATTATTGGAGGAATACCAATAAAAATTAAATTTAAAATACATCAAGGAAATAATAATATTACTTTAGGGATAAAATGGCTAGAAAGCAGTTAAACCATATAATATAGGCGATAAACAACTAACAATAACTTATGAAAACAAGAAAGTAATTATTAAAAGAACGATATATGATAAACTAAAATGACAAAAATATATATTTTAGCAAAAATAATTATAGAAGGATACTATAATAGATATTATACACCTATGATAGACACAGGAGCAGAAGCAAATATGTGTAAACATAATTGTCTACCAGATAGTAAATGGGAAAAATTAAAAACACCATTAATAGTAACAGGATTTAATAATGAAGGAAGCATGATAACACATAAAGCTAAAAATGTAAAAACACAAATATGGGATAAAATATTATTAATAGATGAAATTTATAGCTATGAATTTACAAATAAAGATATATTATTAGGGATGCCTTTTTTAGAAAAATTATACCCACACACTATAACAAAAACACATTGGTGGTTCACTACCATATGTAATCACAAAATAGGAGCAAAAAGAGTTAATAATAAAATCAGAAAAAATACACCATGGATAAAAGGAAGTGAAAAAATTACCCAAAAGTTAGAAAATATAACAACAAATGACCATAAAATAGAAATTATAATATTCACAGTAGATAAAATACAAGCAATAAATGATAAATTAAACTCATTATATAACGAAAACCCATTACAAGGATGGGATAAACATAAAACAAAAGTAAAAATTGAACTAATAAATGAAAATAGTATAATAACACAAAAACCATTAAGATATAATTTTGAAGACCAATCAGAATTTAAAATGCATATAAATGAATTATTAGAAAATAAGTATATACAAGAAAGCAATAGCAAACATAATAGTTCCAGCATTCATAGTAAATAAACATAGTGAACAAAAAAGAGGAAAAAGTAGAATGGTTATTGATTATAGGAATCTAAGCATAAAAACTAAAACATATAATTACCCTATACCTAATAAAATATTAAAAGTACGACAAATACAAGGATATAATTACTTTAGTAAATTTGATTGCAAATCAGGTTTTTACCACCTAAAACTAGAAGAAGAATCTAAACATTTAACAGCATTTACCGTACCACAAGGATTTTACGAATGGAATGTTTTACCATTTGGATATAAAAACGCACCAGGTAGATATCAACATTTTATGGATATATATTTTAACCAACTAGAAAATTGTATAGTATATATAGATGACATATTATTATATTCAAGAACAAAAGAAGAACATCTAAAGTTATTAGAAAAATTTATACACATTATAGAGGTATCAGGAATTAGCTTATCAAAAAAGAAAGCTGAAATTATGAAAAATCAAATAGAATTCTTAGGAATACAAATAGATAAAAATGGGATAAAAATGCAAACACATATTGTACAAAAAATAGTTAATTCTGAAGAATTATTAGATACTAAGAAAAAATTACAATCATTTTTAGGATTAGTTAACCAAGTAAGAGAATATATACCAAAATTAGCAGAAAATTTAAAACCATTACAGAAAAAATTAAAGAAAGATATAGAATATTACTTTGATGAACAAGACAAAAAACATATTAGAAAAATAAAAATCATGTGTAAAGATTTACCAAAGTTATACTTTCCAGATGAAAATAAACAATTTACTTATATAGTGGAAACAGACTCTAGTGATCATAGTTATGGAGGAGTATTAAAATATAAATATATAAATGAAAAAATAGAACATCATCAGTAGATATTATTCGGATCATATCTGCACCCACAAATAAAATGGGAAATAAATAGAAAAGAATTATTTGCCTTATATAAATGTTTATTAGCTTTTGAACCATATATTGTATATAACAAATTTATTGTTAGAGCAGATAATACACGAGTAAAATGGTGGATAACCAAAAAGTACAAGACTCGATTCGACAAAAGAAATAAGAAGATGGTAGTAAATATATTAAATTTTTCATTTACAATTGAAATTATAAAAGCGACAAGAATGTGATTGCAGACGCCTCTCAAGACAAAGATCTTGAAAAAACAAATACAATGGATCAAATACTCAACCTCCTAACTACACTTTGTAAAAAGTGGATAGTATGGATGGTGAGATCTGACGACTAAAAAAGCAAGCTAGCGATCGTGACATGGCGTTAAAAATGCGGAGCTACGTCGATCGGAAGGCGTTAAAATTCGAGATCTAGAAGGAGGCGTTGGGAAACTCCATAAAACCCATAATGTTTGTTTAAATACAGTGCAGTACATCGGGAGTTACAAAGAAAGAAAAAGCTACAGAAGAAAAAGTTATACAAATACAAATATGAACAAACTTTTGATAAACCATATCTGACACCAAAAATGCAAAAATCAGACCTACTCCACAAACCACTACATATAAAAACGACCTAGCCCAATGAAGAATACATATAATCATATTACCCGTACCTATCTGAGAAAATATTTACAAAATCCAAACTTACTTAAATAAAAACCCCGGAGCTATAAACACAAAAGAACCAAATCGATTATATTACCCAACACCTACAAGGATACAACAAACTAATAGCATTACGAGCACAAATATAAATTTAGTTACTACTTGTTATAACTATGGATTACTCAAGACTGTATATCTGACTCTGGAGATGAAATTTCAAAGATACGAGAACTATACAAAGCTTTCTTAACCTACAAAAGAATTACCAAAGGAACCTTTGTTTTTATTAAGTTTTATACTGACTCTTTGAGAGATACTATATGACGAGATAAAACCAGTTATACAGGTAATAAAGATTGGTTTAACTAGAGACATGTTAATACCAGAGAAAATAGAAAAACAAGATGAGATACCTATTGTGGATATTCCTGACTTTTATGCTAACAAAAGAGTCATTGGAATAGCTACGATATTATGAGCTAGCAAACAATTATCTAAACAACAATACAATATGGAGCTACTCTAGCCGAGATAATACGATGATATATTCTAATTGTCGAGAAACTAGAGAAGGAGATATGGAGGAAATTCGACAATGGATACTAAGCCTCCTAAAGCCAGAAAATATACCAACTACAAGAGCTATAAGGAAAAATTTTATTTCGCCAGCACTATTAACCAGATACTGTACAACTATCAGCAGTAAATATTCAGAGCACATATGTTCAAAATGTCAAGGAGAAGATAACCAAGTTCCAACCGTACAGCTGGAATAATCTATCACAAAAAGATACAAAATATCCGGCAGCCTGATGAAGACAGCCGACAAGATAAAAAGATATGAAGAAGACAAATATGTATATTATTAGTCAAAAGTAGGAATCTTCTTTTTATTTTTTGTAACGTAAAAGTAAAGTTGTTTGTTTTTATTTGGTTTGTTTTTATTTTGGAGTCATTGTCAGACGGATACTGTTCATGAATAGTAGTACTATTCATAAATAGTAAAACGTCAATTATGTAAATAGTAAGGGTCAAGTTACTGTGTAAATAGTAAAAGTCGGTCACTGTTCATGAATAGTAGTCACTGTTCATGAATAGTAGAGTTACTGTTCATTTATTATTTTATCTTTTTGTTGTTCTTCTATTTCTGTTGTCATACTTCCAAATTCATTTCTAATTGATATTTCATATTTATTTAATATGTCTATTGATGATGTTGCTATTTCATTATTAAGTTTCGTATTATTTCTTAGTGTTTCTAAGCTTATTGATGTTAAGTTTTGTAACCATATTTTCTTGTTCCTATAAGTGTTCTTTCTATATATCACAGGGCATCTATTATTGATATCTTGTTATCTATTAATTGTTTTGATATATAACCTATCCATAATTGAATTGTTTTATTTGTATACACTCTGATCTAAATCTAAGAAATTATTTTGATCCGTAGTTTGTCTAGGTATCCAATTTTTATTTAATCTTTTATCCCATAAAGCTTTATCTCTATTCTCTTTTTCGTAAGTATAATAAGTTGGAGTTGTATCCATTCGTGTTTTAGAATTTGAAGTACTAGGTTTTTCATCTAAATTTCCTACATTTATTTCTATATTTTTATCTTTTTCTATAAGGTCAGTATATGTTTCTGAATATGTTTCATAATTATTTTCTGAAATATTATCATTTTCTTCTTCATTTATTTCATTTATTTCATCTATTTTTAATTCAGGTAATTCTTCTGTTTCTTCTAACATTGTTTTCATTTTTTCTATTTCTTGATTTAACTTTAATTCTTCATTTCTTTTCTTGTACTCTTCTTTTGCTTTTAATTTTTCTTCGTATAGTTGTTTAAGTCTTTCTAATTCTTTTTGTAATTCTTGAATTCTAGTATCTTTTACTTCTTCTACTTGTTTAATTTCTTTTTTAGCTTGTTCTCTAATTTTTTCGATTTCTTTTTTCCTATCTATTTCGTCATTTTCTTTTTTTAATCGTACCATTGTTGTTAGACTATCTTCTAATTTTGCTGATTCTTTATCTGGCATTAGATATAATTGGGTTCCTATTTTTTTATATCTTCTTTCTAAGTTTGAATGTATTATTTTTATTTCTAATCCATCTTGACTTTTATATATTTTTTCTTCTACAGCATATTCTTCTTTATTCATTATAAGTTATGTTGGTATTTATATTCTAATTGTTGTAATTGTAGATCTAATAAGAATATCGTTTTTCTTTGTGCTTTTATAGATTTTTGGCATACTCCACGCCCATATATTTTCTTCTAATCTATTTTGTCTAAATCGTAATTCTTGTTTTATTTCATTAATTTTTTCTAATAATTGTTCTCTATAAGTTTCATCCATTATATAAACATTTTTTCATAATATTCTCGTTTCTTTATTATAAGATTTTGTATTTCTTTTATATTTTCTAAAGTATATTGTAAGTATTCCATATCTTGGGTTCTTTGGTATTTTTTAATATTATTTATTAAAAGTTTATTTAATAGTTCTAAATTTTCCATAGTTTGTAGCCAATATGTTAGATATTCGTAGTTTATCATTAATCTGAATATAAATCATATAATTCATACATGCTTTGGATAGTTAGTTCCTGCCAATTTTGTTCTATGAGTTCCATTATTCTGTCTATTTCTGTTATTTCTTCAATGAGTAAAATATCATAAATTTTTCGTTTTATGTCAATATTAAGTGTTTTAAGGATATATAAAATAAGTATTTTATAATTATAATCTCCATTTAATAAGTATGTATTCATCATTTTCATGTTTTCTAAACAATTTTTATTCCTTCTAACCTTCTTGTTTGTTATTATCAATTATCAAATTATATTAAAGTTATCCTAAATAAATTCTTTTGGTCACTACTATGACTTTTGGCCTCAATCGATTTACCTAACAGCGCCTTCAACAAGTTCGTACTTCCTCAAACGGCTTCTCTTTTGCCTAACGGGTTTCCGTTTTGGATGGCATAGTCTGGCTTACCTATTCTCACCTACCTTCGTTCATAGCAAACTACTTGAATTTATTTGACATAACAATACTATAACATGATAATAATCAAATAATAATCAAGAGATTATCAGGAATAATAGAGTTTAGTTGTTCATATTGAAATATGAAAATACCTGAGTTTGTAGATTTTCTGGAACTGAGTCCTTCATAGTTTCCTGGGTATTAATAGATTTCTCCATTTATATTTTTTCTTATCTAGCTCTGATACCAATATTAGGATCTTGCGGAATTTAAGAGAGAAGTGGGGAATGAGGGATGAGGGATGAATTATCGTCCCTTCCTCCTCAATGTTATTTATAGGCAAATTTACACGTCTTTTACTATTCATGAATGACCTCTACTATTCATGAGCGATAATGAAACGATAACTCTACTATTCATGAACGGTGACTACTATTCATGAACGATGACCGACTTTTACTATTTACACGATAACTTGACCCTTACTATTTACATAATTGACGTTTTACTATTTATGAATAGTACTACTATTCATGAACAGTACCCGTCTGACAATGACTCCAAAATAAAAACAAACAAACCAAATAAAAACAAACAACTTTACTTTTACGTTACAAAAAATAAAAAGTAGATTCCTACTTTTGACTAATAATATACATATTTGTCTTCTTCATATCTTTTTATCTACCGTCTTCATCAAATTTAGGATGTTTTGTTTTTAGCTTATTCGGTATGCAGTTGGAACTTGGTTATCTTCTCCTTGACATTTTGAACATATGTGCTCTGAATATTTCTGCGATAGTTGTACGATTATCACGGTTAATAGTCTTGTGAAATGAAGTTCTTTACGATAGCTCTTGTTGTTGGTATATTTTACGGTTTAAGAAGGCTTAGTATCCATTGTCGTATTTCTTCCATATCTCCTTCTCTTGTTTCTCTACAATTAGAGTATATCATAGTATTGTCTCTACTATAATAGCTCCATATTGTATTGTTGTTTAAATAATTGTTTGCTAGTTCTCGATATGTGTAGCTATTCCAATAACTCTTTTGTTTGCATAAAAATCGGAATATCTACAATGATATCTCATTTTGTTTTTCTATCTTTTAGGTATTAGCATATCTCTAGTCAATCCTATCTTTATGACTTGTATAACCGGTTTTATTTATCATATAGTATCTCTGATAGTGTATAAAATTTAATAAAAAATAGCGTCCCTTTGGTAATTCTTTTGTAGGTTAAGAAAGCTTTGTATAGTTAGTATCTTTGAAATTTCATCTCCAGATTTGTATATACGATCGAGTAATCCATAGTTATAACAAGTAGTAACTAAATTTATATTTGTGCACTGTAATGCTATTAGTTTGTTGTATCCTTGTAGGTGTTGGGTAATATAATCGATTTGGTTCTTTTGTGTTTATAGCTCTGGGGTTTTTATTTAAGTAAGTTTGGATTTTGTAAATATTTTACGTATAGAGTGCGGGTAATATGATTATATGTATTCTTCTGTTGGGCTAGAAATTTGTTTTTATATGTAGTGGTTTGTGGAGTAGGTCTGATTTTTGCATTTTTGGTCAGTATATGGTTTATCAAAAGTTTGTTCATATTTGTATTTGTATAACTTTTTCTTCTGTAGCTTTTTCTTTCTTTGTAACTCTGATGTACTGCAATTGTATTTAAACAAACATTATGGGTTTTATGGAGTTTCCCAACGTCTCCTTCTAGATCTGGAATTTTAACGTCTTCCGATCGACGTAGCTCGCATTTTTAACGTCATCTTCTGGATTGCTAGCTTGCTTTTTAGTCTTTGTATCTCACCATCCATAATATCCACTTTTTACAAAGTGTAGTTAGGAGGTTGAGTATTTGATCCATTGTATTTGTTTTTGATATCTTTGTCTTGAGAGCGTCTGCAATCACATTCTTGTCAGTTTTTATAATTTCAATTGTAAATGAAAAATTTAATATATTTACTACCAGTCTTCTTATTTCTTTTGTCGTAACTGAGTCTTGTACTTTTTTGGTTATCCACCATTTTACCTGTGTATTATCTGTTCTAACAATAAATTTGTTATATACAATATATGGTTCAAAAGCTAATAAACATTTATATAAGGCAAATAATTCTTTTCTATTTATTTCCCATTTTATTTGTGGGTCAGTATATGATCCTGAATAATATCTCTGATGATGTTCTATTTTTTCATTTATATATTTATATTTTAATACTCCTCCATAACTATGATCACTAGAGTCTGTTTCCACTATATAAGTAAATTGTTTATTTTCATCTGGAAAGTATAACTTTGGTAAATCTTTACACATGATTTTTATTTTTCTAATATGTTTTTTGTCTTGTTCATCAAAGTAATATTCTATATCTTTCTTTAATTTTTTCTGTAATGGTTTTAAATTTTACGCTAATTTTGGTATATATTCTCTTACTTGGTTAACTAATCCTAAAAATGATTGTAATTTTTTCTTAGTATCTAATAATTCTTCAGAATTAACTATTTTTTGTACAATATGTGTTTGCATTTTTATCCCATTTTTATCTATTTGTATTCCTAAGAATTCTATTTGATTTTCATAATTTGACTTTCTTTTTGATAAGCTAATTCCTGATACCTCTATAATGTGTATAAATTTTTCTAATAACTTTAGATGTTCTTCTTTTGTTCTTGAATATAATAATATGTCATCTATGTATACTATACAATTTTCTAGTTGGTTAAAATATATATCCATAAAATGTTGATATCTACAGTGCGTTTTATATCCAAATGGTAAAACATTCCATTCGTAAAATCCTTGTGGTACGGTAAATCTTTGTTAAATGTTTAGATTCTTCTTCTAGTTTTAGGTGGTAAAAACTCGATTTGCAATCAAATAAACTAAAATAATTATAAACTTGTATTTGTCGTACTTTTAATATTTTATTAGGTATAGGGTAATTATATGTTTTAGTTTTTGCGTTTAGATTCCTATAATCAATAACCATTCTACTTTTTCCTCTTTTTTGTTCACTATGTTTATTTACTATGAATGCTGGACTATTATGTTTGCTATTGCTTTCTTGTATATACTTATTTTCTAATAATTCATTTATATGCATTTTGTGTTTATGATTTAGATTTTATGATTTAGGGTTTAGGGTTTTGGGTTGAGGGTTTAGAGTTTTGATTTAGAGTTAAGGATTTAGGGTTTAGGATTAGTGTGATTGTTTATGGTTTAGGTGTAGGGTTTATGGTGTAGGGTGTAGGATTTAGGGTTTATGGTTAAGGGTTTTGGGTTTAGGTGTTAGGTTTTAAGGTTTAGTGTTTAGGGTTTAGGGTTTTGAGTTGTAGGTTTAGGGTTTAGGGGTTAGGGTTTAAGGTTTAGAGTTTATGGTTTATGGTTTAGGCTTTACGGTTTAGAGTTTATGGTTTATTTTTTATGGTTTTTAGTTTACGAACTAGGTTTTAAGCTGTAGAGTTCATGATTTAGGGTTTGGGGTTGAGGGTTTAGGTTTTAATGTTTGGATTTAGTGTTTAGGATTTAGCATTTAGGGTTAGGGTTTAGTGTTTAATATTTATGGTTTAGTTTAAGGTTAAGGGTTTACGTGTTAGGGTTTATGTTTTAGGGTATAGGGTTTATAGTTTAGGGTTTAAGGTTTATATTTTTTGATTTAGGGTTCAGGATTTATGGTTAGGATTTAGAATTTGTGGTTTAGGGTTTAGGACTTAAGATTTAGAGTTTTGATTTAGGGTTTAGGGTTTAGGTTTAGGTTTAGTGTTTAGATTTTAGGTTTATGGTTTAGCATGTTGAGTTTAGGATTTAGGGTTTAGGGTTTGGGGGTTTAGTGTTTAGGTTTAGGGTTTAGGTCTGGGGTCTATTGTTTAGGGTTATAGGGTTTATGATTTAGGATATAAGGTTTAGGGTTTAGGGTTTATGGTTTAGGGTTTAGGATTTAGGGTTTAGGGTTTAGGGTTTAGGGTTTATGATTTAGTGTTTAAGATTTAGGGTTAGGGTTTATGGTTAAGGGTTTACGGTTTTTGGTTTAGTGTTTAGCGTTTAGGGTTGAGGGATTGGGTTTAGGGTTTAGGGTTTAGGATTTACGGTTTAGTGTTTAGGGTTTAGGGTTTTGGCTTAGGGTTTAGGGTTTAGGGTTGTGGGTTTAGTATTTTGTGTTTATGATTTAAAGTTTAGGATTTGGGGTTTAGGGTTTGAGGTTTAGGGTTTAGAGTCTTGATTTAGAGGTATGGATTTTGGGTTTAGGATTAGTGTTAGGGTTTAAGGTTTAGGGTTTAGGGTTTAGGTGTAGTGTTTATTGTTTAGGGCATAGGGATTAGGGCTTAGGATTTAGGGTTTATGGTTAAGGGTTTAGGGTTTAGGGTTTTGAGTTGTAGGTTTAGGGCTTAGTGGTTAGGGTTGAGGGTTTAGACTTTATGGTTTACGGTTTAGGGTTTAAGGTTTGGTGTTTAGGGTTTAGGGTTTAGGGTTTATGGTTTATGGTTTAGTGTTTAGGGTTTATGGTTTAGAGTTTAGGCTTTAGGCTTTAGGCGTTCGAGTTGTAGGTTTTGGGTTTAGGATTTAGGGTATAGGGTTTACGATTTAGGGTTTTGAGTTTAGGATTATGGCTTTAGGGTATAGGGTTTGAAGTTTAGGGTTTAGGGTTTAGAGTTTAGTGTTTTGTGTTTAGGGTGTAGAGTTTAGTATTTAGGGTTTAGGGATTATTGTTTAGCATTTAGTGTTTTGATTTATCGTTTTGGGTTTAGGGTTTAGAAATTTGGGTTTAGGGTTTAGGGTTTATCGTTTAGGGTTTTGGGTTTATGGTTTAGGGTTTAAAGTTTGGATTTAGGGTTTAGGATTTAGGGTTTAACATTTAGAGTTTAGGATTTTTGGTTTAGGGTTTAACATTTAGAGTTTAGGATGGAGGATATAGGATTTAGGGTATAGGGTTTAGGTGTAATGTTTAGGGTTTAAGGTGTAGGGTTTAGGGTTTAGGATTTAGGGTTTATGGTTAAGGGTTTAGGGTTTAGGGTTTAAAGTTAGGAGTTACAGATTTAAGGTTTAGGATTTCGGATTTAGGGATTAGGCTTTAAGGTTTAGAGATTAGGATTTAGGGTTTGGGGTTTAGGGTTAAGGGTTTAATGTTTGGATTTAGGGTTTAGGATTTAGCGTTTAGGGTTTACTGTTTATGGTTTAGTTTAGGTTTTAGGCTTTACGTTTTAGTGTTTATGTTTTAGGGTTTATGGTTTATTGTTTAGGGTTTCGGGTTTATATTTTTTTGATTTATGGTTTAGAATTTAGGGTTAGGATTTAGGATAAATGGTTTAGGGTTTCGGGTTTAAGATTTAGAGTTTTAATTTAGGATTTAGGGTTTAGGGTTTAGGGTTTAGGTTTTGGTTTAGTGTTTAGATTTTAGGTTTAGGGTTTAGAGTGTTGAGTTTAGGATTTAGTGTTTACAGTTTGGGGGTTTAGTATTTGGGTTTAGGGTTTAGGGTATAGGGTCTATTGTTTAGGGTTATAGGGTTTAGGATTTAGGATATAGGGTTTAGGGTTTAGGGTTTAGGGTTTAGGATTTGGGGTTTAGGGTTTAGGGTTTATGGTTTATGGTTTATGATTTAGGGTTTAAGGTTTAGGGTTAGGGTTTATCGTTAAGGGTTTAAGGCTTTTGGTTTAGTGTTTAGGGTTTAGGGATAGGGTTTAGGGTTTAGGGTTTTGAGTTATAGGATTAGGGGTTAGGATTTAAGGTTTAGGGTTTAGGGTTTAGAGTTTATGGTTCATGGTTTAGGGTTTTGGGTTTAGGATTTAGGGTTTAGGATTTAGGGTTTAGAGTTTGTGGCTTAAGGTTTGGGGTTTAGGGTTTTAGGTTTAGGGTTTAGAGTTTTGACTTAGAGTTAAGGATTTAGGGTTTAGGATTAGTGTTATGGTTGAAGGTTTAGGTGTATGGTTTATGGTTTAGGGTGTTGGATTTAGAGTTTAGGGTTAAGGGTTTAGGTGTTAGGTTTTAAGGTTTAGGGTTTTTGGTTTAGTGTTTAGGGTTTAGTGTTTCGAGTTGTAGGTTTAGGGTTTAGGGTTTTAGGTTTAGAGTTTAGGATTTAGGGTTTGGGGTTTAGGGTTTGGATTTAGGGTTTAGGATTTAGCATTTAGGGTTAGGGTTTAGGGTTTAATATTTATGCTTTAGTTTAGGGTTTAGGGTTTATGTGTTAGGGTTTATGTTTTAGGGTTTAGGGTCTATAGTTTAGGGTTTAAGGTTTACATTTTTTGATTTAGGGTTAAGATTTAGGATTTAGGTTTTTGCGTTTAAGATTTACAGTTTTTATTTAGGGTTTAGGGTTTAGGTTTAGGTTTAGTGTTTAGATTTTAGGTTTATGGTTTAGCGTGTTGAGTTTAGGATTTAGGGTTTGGGGGTTTAGTGTTTAGGTTTAGGGTTTAGGTATGGGGTCTATTGTTTAGGATTTAGAGTTTAGGGTTTAGGATTTAGGGTTTAAGGTTTAGGGTTTAGAGTTTATGATTTAGATTTTAAGGTTTAGGGTTAGGGTTTATGGTTAAGGGTTTACGGTTTTTGGTTTAGTGTTTATGATTTAGGGTTTAGGGATAGGGTTTAGGGTTTAGAGTTTTGAGTTGTAGGTTTATAGGCTAGGATTTAGGGTTTAGGGTTTATGGATCATGGTTTAGGGTTTCGGGTTTAGGATTTACGATTTAGGGTTTTGGGTTTAGAGTTTGTGGCTTAGGATTTAGGGTTTAGGGTTGTGGGTTTAGTATTTTGTGTTTATGATTTAGAGTTTAGGATTTGGGGTTTAGGGTTTGAGGTTTAGGGTTTAGAGTCTTGATTTAGAGTTAAGGATTTAGGGTTTAGGATTAGTGTTAGGGTTTAAGGTTTAGGGTTTAGGGTTTAGGTGTAGTGTTTATAGTTTAGGGTGTAGGGTTCAGAGTTTAGGATTTAGGGTTTATGGTTAAGGGTTTAGGGTTTAGGTGTTAGGTTTTAAAGTTTAGGGTTTAGGGTTTTGAGTTTTAGATTTAGGGTTTAGGGGTTAGGGGTTAGGGTTTAGGTGTTAGGTTTTAAGGTTTAGGGTTTTGAGTTTAGGGTTTAGGGTTCATGGTTTAGTGTTTATGGTTTTTTTTTTTTTTTTTTTTTTTTTATTTGAACGACCCTTGAGGGGGTCAGGGGCTTAGCAACACCCCCAGGCCTTAGCATATATAAAGAAAAGACAAGTACAAGGAGGGGGGCATAAACCTTACCTCCCAAAGGTGGAGTTAGAATTGGTAGCCGACTAGTCAAAGCTAGTTGGTTCTCCAACTCTTCTCCAAAGAAGAAAGAGACCTATTGTCTAAGCACCTATGTGAGAGGACTCCTCTCGATACAAAGAGTCTAGGAAAGCATAAATGAGGGAGACTCTCCCTTTACAATTAAGAAAGAAGAACTCTATCCTAACCAGGGGAATCGTCTAAAAGAAATGATGACAGGGGAATCATCAGAAAAGGACCTGAAGGAGTTCAAGCACCTTCGTAGGCCCTCTTTGTTAAGGGTCTTTCAAGGTGGCTCCTTAATTCTCTTCAATTTTCTTCTTCTGAAGCTTGCCATGCCTGCTAAATCCTGGTGGAAGTAAGTCTGCTAGTTTGGGAAGTTCTTTGAATCTTGAAGTAGATTTGAGGATTTGAGATCTGGTGGTGCTTAGAGAGTGAGTCTGCTACAAAGTTAGCCTCTCGAAGGTGTGTATACATTTGAAGTACTTGAAGTGAGTAGCCAATTGGTGAAGCCTGCAGGTGTCTTTGAGATGGCCCAGGGGCTTGCTTTGTTACTAAACCAGTCTGCTAGTAGTTGAGAATCAACTTCCGGGATTACATTCTTGTATTTTAGCTGCACACACCAAGTTAGGCCAAAGTTAGCGACCTCTATTTCATTTGATTGTTAGTTCCCCTTTGAAAGGCGAAAGGCTAAAATGAATTCTCGATCTGGTTCTGAGAATTCCTCCGGCTCTATCCTTCGGATTGTTTAAAGCACTCCCGTCTGTGTTGATTTTGACCCGGTATGCGGAGGCTTAATCCACTGAATTGTCGTCACCCTTGTTTCATGAGTACAATTTTCTAGGAGTGTACATATTACATTTCCATCGAGGCCGGAAATATAGGGGAACTTAGTCTGCGGCGCTTAAAGTGTCAAGAATCACAAGTGTTTAACTCTTGCCATGTTGAATTTGTTTGCCCCCATACTTAACACACACTGTTTTCCACAAGTTCAACAAATAAAGATTGGTATCACTTGAAGGATCGGTGGTGTGCTTCATTGTTGTAAAGTGCGGTTCCACCATCTCATGATCATGTTTCTAAGAGGAGGTCGGTTTGGATGCCTAAGGAATTGGCAAAATATTTCCGGACTGTTTGGCAAAATTTCGAATTGAAAATATGTTCTATAGTATCGAATCACGGAGAGTAGCGATATGACCACGCAGTTCAATTCCAAATCTCAAAAGCTTTTCATTGGTGGGAGCTTGCCACGATTGCTCTCCACAATAAGAAAGAGCACTTGAAAGGGATCGATTACGCGGTGTAGGTATTGATTTTGGTTTTTCCTTTTTCTCTAATGTTGTTCCAAGTGAAGTGATAGAGAGCAGGCCACTGGTATTGAGACTCCACCTGCTGATCAGTGGATTCTGCTTTATGCTTGGGTGAGTAGAGAGAATATTGTGTACTTGATTATGAGGTCTTTGCTGGATGACCTTATCCACTGTTCCCTGTCCATCTTCAATAAAATCTGAAACTTTATCATTGTTGAATCACATTACTTACAGCGATGTAATTAGCGGGGACCTACTCCAAGCCAATTATCCCACCAAAAGGAGCAAGAACCATTCCTTATTTTCCATTGGATGTGTTTCTCCAATAATTTTGTTCTTCATCATGAGTTTCGGGCTTAGGATTCACCCGTATCCACTTTTTGCTTATGGGGTTAGATCTTTGGCGTACTTTGCCTTGAGAAAATCCCCATAAGGTTTGTTTTGATCTGAAAGTCCACCATTGTTTGAGTGGAAAGCTTGACACACGTCCTCATAAGCCTAACACCAATTCCTCCTTCGTCATAGGGAAGCTTAAGTTCCTCCATGAAGACCAATGGTATTTTTCTTGTCATTTCTCCATCCCAGAAAAAATCAGCCAAGATGCTCTGAATTTGCTTAAGGATAATAGAGGGTGGGGAGGTGGTGAGAGGATATGAATAGGCGAGCTTGAAGGACATGTTTGATCGGGGTTGCCTTGCCCCATAACTCGGCATCTTAGAGTTCGGCCGGTGATTACGTTGACAATCTTGTTGATGAGCTCAGAGAAGTAGATGTTCTTATATCTTCCAACAGCTATAGGGCAACCAAGGTAGGTAATAGGAGCTTCTTTCTTATGAAAACTGTACTCTTTTAATTACATCACGAGTAGTTACGAAAGCATTGGAGTGTAGCATGAAGTGACTTTTGGCCTTGTTGATCGGTGGCGAAACTCTTTCATAAGTAGCCAAGGTATGCATAATGAGCTTAAGAGAATGCTTCCTTCCAGGTGAAAATGATAATATCATCGACAAAGCTTAGATGGTTGATTTGAGGTCCCTTCCTTTCCATATAGAAGCCATGGTATAAGGGGTTATGATGGAGGTTGTTCGGGGATCTTGTGACATCTCAACACCTAAAATAAATAGAAATTTGAGGATAGGGGTCTCCTTGTTTAAGTCCTCTAGTGGAATGAAAGAAGCCATGCCTCTTACCATTAATAATGATAGAGTACGGTTGTTGGCCATAATTCTCCAAAACATATCAATGACCACCTCCTCAAAACCCATCTTTACGAGGATAATACAAATGTAGGACGAAGATACTCTATCATAAGCTTTTGCCATATCAAGCTTGATCACTACATTGCTTCCAATGTTAGGTTTTACGATGCAGTGGATGATCTCTTGGGTTAACATAATATTCTCGATTATGCTTACACTTTAACAAAGCTTTGATTGATTAGGGAAATAAGGCTAGGAAGAATAGGAGCTAATCGAGTGAAGAAGCTTGGAAATAATCTTATTAGTGAAATTACTCGGTGATGGGTGCGAACTCGAGAGTTTATTAGGATGCTTCACTTTGGGGATAAGGACCAAGCAAGCATGAGAGAAGAACTTGGGTATAGTTTGTCCACTGAAAAGGCTTGAATAACGACTAACGGATCCTGGCGATAATGTTCGGCATTTACGGAAAAAATGGCCATTCATTCCATGCAGTCCTGCGGTGAATTGGGGTTCATGGAATAGACCACCTCTTTAAGTTCTTCCATAGTGGCGAGATCTTTCATTCTGTCATTATGTTCTGTTTGACGATGCAGGAATGCACCTCATAGGGACCTCATCAATAAGCTTTTCTTCTCCTGTGAATATATTTTGGAAATGATCACATGCGGCTGTGCAATGTGTTCATCCCCTGTACCACTCATCATCCTCGGTGAGGATTTTGTGAATAAACGACCTCCTCCTTCTTCCCACGATTAGTGCGTGAAAGTATTTAGAATTGCCATCTCCTGCTTTAAACCATTGTAGTTGAGTCTTTTGTTTGAGGATAGAATCTTGAAGCTTCATAAATCGATGTATTCGGCATTGATTCCATGAAATCTTGCTCTATGCTCCTCTGTGTTGTTGTGAATGAGATTTTCTTACGCAACTCTAACTCTTTCTTCAAATTCACGACCTTAGCAAAAATATCACCAAACTTTTCTTTGGACGGACATCGAGGGTAGGCTGCAAGTCTCTTCATTTTCGATGAAAGGTCCACATGGGATTACCTTCAATCACTGTTCGGCCTCGATTCTGATCTCTTCAAAGGAAGGTTGATCGATCCAGTGATTAAGGAATCAGAAATATTTAATATGAGTGTACGCTCTAGTATTCATCTCCATAAGAAGTGGATAGTGATCGAGAACCCCGAAGGGAGATGAGTAATAGTAGTCTGTGGCATATTTTGCAACCATTTATCATTGACCATAGCCACTGTCCAACCTTTTCCAAATTAAAATTAATACCTCTTTGGTTTGACCGGGTAAATCTAGGTCCATTGAACCCCAAGTCCATGAGTCCACGAGCCTATAATACGATGAAGTCCATGCTTTTCCTCATGTTATAGGTGTTACCTCGATTTTCATCTGTATCGATAATAACATTAAAATCCCCAACGATTGCACCATGGAGTGGCATTTCTAGTATCGACAAAATGGAGTAGTCTGTCCCATAGAGGTTTCTGAGATATTCCTTACATTTGGCATACACAAAGGTCTTGATGTAGGTTTGGGGAACTTACGTATGATTGATTTCACAAGTGATCTGCTGGTCATCGTGATTTCTAACACCTTACAAGTAATATCATTGGTCCAAAAAGCCAAATTTTTCCATTGGGGTTAACAATTTGCATCATCCATGGCAAGCGTACTTTTAAACATATTTATATGAGCACTATCGAGAAGGGTTCGGGATGGCAATCATAGACACATAGTGAATGTTTTGAGGTTTTGAGTCTTTCAATAACACCTTGGGTATTGATACCTCTAGCATTCCATATGATTGTACTAATCATTGAGAAGATTTAGAAGCAAACAATCTTGTGTTTGGTCTTCTGTGATGGCGGGAATGGTTGTTGAAGGTTTTTGAGGAGTCTATCAAGGTGTATACCTCTGGAGAGAGTCACATTTGGTATTAACTGAAGCACTTCCTTTTCAAGATCATGATCTTTGTTGGGGCTAAAGGCATTGATCGGCATCTGCAAGTATCTTAAATCATCCTCACGTCATTTCGGTGCTTTGTCATCCTCTATTTCATCTTGAGATCTCCACTTCATACTCATCTCTTATGGTAACCTTAGGCGATCGGGGTTTTCGGGAGTAGGAGGATTATCTTGAGCCTTAAGTGGAATTACATCCATAGCTTGCTCAACCATGATGAATTTTTACAAGAATTTTCCTCATCAATGCTATCCATCTGTTTACATTCTTCTTTGGATTTGCTCGACTGTTTCCTCTTGATTGCTTCCCTCTTTTTCTTCTTTGGGTTTGTTCTTACTTTTTGGAGTCACGACATGCTTCTTGGAGCTTGCCTTGTTACCCATATCCTTTGCCATAGAACCTTGAAGCTGATTATGCCCCTCTTTGGTGGCTGTGCACATGGAGTACCTTCTTTCTTTGCCTTGGTGTTTTTGTTTCTTGTTGTTGGCGGTGCTTATAGTGGTAGCAGGAGTTTGAGACCCAACCCTCCCCATAGGTTCCCCTTCCTGCAAGTTAGTGGTTCTCTCCTTCTGACCAACCTCCCTCCAACGACTTCATCACGTGAGATAAACAAGGGGGTTATAGGGACGGGGATTCCATACCATCATGATGTTTAGTAACATCGACAACGAGGAGGGTGTGAGGTTACGATCACGGACTCCTCAACTCAATAACGAAGTCGTGATCATACACAGTCTCTGCACGATGTCCTTGGTGATACATTATTCATTACGAAAATGATAATTTTGGTTCATACCTTAGTCTGCTTTGCTTGTTGGTTCTTGTTTTCTTTTTAGTTTGAGTTTGCCATTGTTCATCTTTGTGTGTTGTATCTTCTTCAACTTGTCCTTTTCCTTGTTGTTCTGTTTGGTTGGGATTTTCCTTGGTCATCCTCTTCTTTGTTGATTACTTCAGGATTGTGGTTCTGCTGCTTCTCTTGGATTTTCTGTTAGTTTCTCCTTCTTTTTTTCTTAATCTCATCATCTCTTTCCTTTAAAGGGCATTCTCCCATGATATGGCCTTGATGTTTCTGATAAAGGCAGTAGGAGGGCACATCTTCAAACTCAATAATTTGCCATTTGCCAAGAGAAGGGTCTTTTACGAAAAACCCATCCAAACATGTTGAGGTCTCTCCTTGGTGATATCAATTTGAACTCTTACCTTTGCCACACTACCTGGTCTTTTGCATGGTTGCGAGTCCAAATAAAGGGCCTTACCAGCTGGAGGCGACAAAGGAGTAAGAATGTCCATATAGTAGCGATGCGGGGAGTTCGGGCAATGTGATCGGATAGAACAATGGGGTTTCTTGGTGGTTTAAAGGTAGGAGTCCACACTGCAACCTCATTAAATGTCCGCAATATACATTTTCTGTTTTGTCCAAACCGAGATATGATTTGCTTCATTATCTAAATCAATATAAATGTGTCTCGAATTGAAATGAGCAATCTTAACACCCGAGTAAGTTCGGTTTGGGCAATGAAACTTTTCCTAATTATTTCCATTTTAGGCATAGCATTGGTGAATTTGCCTGAGAGTGTACTTACATCTTAGGACATTTTCTGCATGAAATCAATCTCATGAAAAGTAATGGAGGATAGCCTTGTCTAGTGGATATGATGGGGGGACTATATCCATAGGAGTAGCATTTTTGATTTGGTTGGCTCGAAGTCGGTAGCTAAGGATTAGTGGTATGGGAGTCTTGGGATCGGGAGTTTGGACATTAGAAAAGTTGTTCAGATTTGGTTTACTTAGATTATTTTGGGATTGTTTGAGTAAGTTTTTCTTGATTAGGTCGATAAATATCGAAGTTGAGAAATTTTGACAGGAGGGCACCTTAATTCCCATGTTATTCCTCATACGAAGTGCATTGCATGCATGCGGAATTTCATTCCCAATGACTGCACCTTCTCTTGACTGCCATGTCTTTGTTGATGGTGGTTTCATCAATGCATTGGTGGTATGTCTATGATTCCTTTGTTCGTATTATTTTGCTTCACCCTCAGTTGTCTTCTCCTTTGTCATGATTCTCCTTGAATTTCCTGCAATTACCTTAGCTTGATGGGTTGTGCGACTGGAATTGCAGAGTATTGCCTCACGAAGCTTGTATGTTCCTCTGCGTTGATTGTCTTGGTCGAGTTCGCCGTTCTTTGTGATCGTCCTCCGTTATGTCGACTTGATCCTGTAAATTAGAAGACGAGAAAACATCAGTGTGTTGTTGATTTAGTGTTTCTATTACCTTAGGAAGATTTTCCTCATCACAAGGCATCGTTTGATGAGTCAGTTCATCGCCTTTGTTGGCCGAGACTCGGCGACTTTGCGGATTTTATCTCGGAGATTTCACCGTCGAGAATAGTGCGAATTTTCAGTATGATGTGCTCCTTGAGTGGGAACATTCGATCGTTGAAACTTCGTTCCCATACTCCGAAGATGGTCGCAATTGAAGGCGGCGTCCGGGCGATTCTGCGGCGTTTCCTCCAAATTTCGCCATCGTTGATCTCTCAATTCTCAAGTCAGAATCCCTTGATTTTTGGACTGTAGATAGATCTTTGGACATAGATTCTTGATTTCCAGTCGAATTAACACGAATCAAACAGTTGCTCGAGGACATAATTTTTGAGCCAGTCCGGCTCATAACGAAATTGCGACGTGGATCGCTTCAATTCTTCGCAATTTCGAGGACTTGGCTGATGAATCTGGTGAAGCGCCCTCCTGGGTTTTGTAGCTGTTGGAGTTCCACGTCGGATGGTCATGGTTCGGCAGTCGGAGCTGCATCCCCGGCGGCTCTGTGGCCATTCCGGTCAGCTGCTGTTTGTCCGTTCTTAGAGAGAAAAGTTGTAGAGCGGGATTTTTAGAGAGAGAAAAATTATGAGAAAATGAAAAGCGATCATGGTTTAGGGTTTAGAGTTTAGGGTTTAGGCTTTAGGCGTTCGAGTTGTAGGTTTTGGGTTTAGGATTTAGGGAATAGGGTTTACGATTTAGGGTTTTGAGTTTAGGATTATGGCTTTAGGGTTTAGTGTTTAAAGTTTAGGGTTTAGGGTTTAGGGTTTAGTATTTTGTGTTTAGGTTATAGAGTTTAGGATTTAGGATTTAGGGATTATGGTTTAGGGTTTAGAGTTTTGATTTACGGTTTAGGGTTTAGCGTTTTAGAGATTTGGGTTTAGTGTTTAGTATTTTGTGTTTAGGGTATAGAGTTTAGGATTTAGGGTTTAGGGATTATGGTTTAGGGTTTAGAGTTTGGATTTAGGGTTTAGGGTTTAGGGTTTAGGGTTTTAGAGATTTGGGATTAGGGTTTATTGTTTAGGATTTTGGGTTTATGGTTTAGGGTTTAATGTTTGGATTTATGGTTTAGGGTTTAGGGGTTAACATTTACAGTTTAGGATTTGTGGTTTAGGGTTTAACATTTATAGTTTAGGATGAAGTATATAGGATTTAGGGTTTAGGGTTTAGGTGTAAGGTTTAGGGTTTAGTGTGTAGGGTTTAGGGTTTAGGATTTATGGTTTATGGTTAAGGGTTTAGAGTTTAGGGTTTAAGGTTTTAAGTTTGGAGTTATAGATTTAAGGTTTAGCGTTTAGGGTTTAGGGTTTACGGTTTTCGGATTAGAGTTTATGGATTAATTTGTTATGGTTTGGGGTTTAGGGTTTAGGGTTTTATATTTGGATTTAGGGTTTAGGATTTAGCGTTTTGGGTTAGGGTTTAGGGTTTAAGATTTAGAGTTTTGATTTAGGGTTTAGGGTTTTGGTTTAGGTTTAGTGTTTAAATTTTAGGTTTAGGGTTTAGAGTGTTGAGTTTAGGGTTTAGGGTTTAGGGTTTAGGGTGTAGGGTCTATTGTTTTGGTTTATAGGGTTTAGGATTTAGTATATAGGGTTTAGGGTTTGGGATTTAGGATTTAGGAATTAGGGTTTAGGATTTATGATTTAGGGTTTAAGGTTTAGGTTTAGGGTTTATGGTTAAGGGCTTTGGGTTTTTCGGTTAGTGTTTAGGGTTTAGGGTTTAGAGTTTGTGGTTTAGGGTTTAGGGTTTAGGGTTGTGGGTTTAGTATTTTGTGTTTATGATTTAGAGTTTAGGATTTGGGGTTTTGGGTTTGAGGTTTAGGGTTTAGAGTTTTTATTTAGAGTTAAGGATTTAGGGATTAGGATTAGTGTTAGGGTTTATGTTTTAGGGTTTAGGTTTAGGTTTAGAATTTAGGGTTTAGGGTATAGGGTTTAGGGTCTACAGTTTAAGGTTTAAGTTTTAGGGTTTAGCATTTAGAGTTTATGGTTTAATGTTTAGGGTTTTGGGTTTGGGGTTTGGAGTTGTAGCTTTATGGTTTATGGTTAAGGGTTTATGGTTTAGGGTTTAGCATTTAGGTTTTGGGTGTTAGTGTTTGCAATTTAGGGCTTATGGTTTAGAATTTTGTGTTTAGGGTTTAAGGTTTAGGTTTTACGCTTTAGGGTTTAAAGTTTGGATTGAGGGTTTGGAGTTGTAGGTTGAAGGTTTAGGGTTTAGGGTTTAAGATTTAGACTTTTGATTTTGGGTTTAGGTTTTGTGTTTAGGTTTTGTGTTTAGATTTTAGGTTTAGGGTTTAGCGTTTAGATTTTAGGTTTAGGGTTTAGCGTGTTGAGTTTAGGATTTAGGTTTTAGGGTTTGGGGGTTTAGTGGTTAGGTTTAGGGGTTAGGCATAGGGTCTATTGTTTAGGGTTATATGGTTTAGGATTTAGGATATAGGGCTTAGGATTTAGGGTTTAGGGTTTAGGATTTAGAGTTTAAGGTTTAGGGTTTAGGGTTTATGATTTAGGGTCTATGGTTTAGGGTTAGGGTTTATGGTCAAGGGTTTACGGTTTTTGGTTTAGGGTTTAGGGATAGGGTTTTGAGTTATAGGTTTAGGGGTTTGGATTTAGGGTTTATGGTTTAGGGTTTAGAGTTTATGGTTCATGATTTAGGGTTTAGGGTTTAGGATTTAGGGTTTAGGGTTTAGGGTTTAGAGTTTATGGTTCATGGTTTAGGGTTTAGGGTTTAGGATTTAGGGTTTAGGGTTTAGGGTTTAGAGTTTGTGGCTTAGGATTTAGGGTTTAGGGTTGTGGGTTTAGTATTTTGTGTTTATGATTTAGAGTTTAGGATTTAGGGTTTAGGGTTTTAGGATTAGGGTTTAGAGTTTTGATTTAGAGTTAAGGATTTAGGGTTTAGGATTAGTGTGATGGTTTAAGATTTAGGTGTAGGGTTTATGGTTTAGGGTGTAGGATTTAGGGTTTATGGTTAAGGGTTTAGGGTTTAGGTGTTAGGTTTTAAGGTTTAGGGTTTGGTTTTAGGTTTTGTGTTTAGGTTTTGTGTTTAGATTTTAGGTTTAGGGTTTGGCTTTAGATTTTAGGTTTAGGGTTCAGCGTGTTGAGTTTAGGATTTAGATTTTAGGGTTTGGGGGTTTAGTGTTTAGGTTTAGGGTTTAGGTATAGGGTCTATTGTTTAGGGTTAAATGGTATAGGATTTAGGATATAGGGCTTAGGATTTAGGGTTTAGGGTTTAGGATTTAGGGTTTAAGGTTTAGGGTTTAGGGTTTATGATTTAGGGTCTATGGTTTATGGTTAAGGGTTTACGGTTTTTGGTTTAGTGTTTAGGGTTTAGGGTTTAGGGATAGAGTTTTGAGTTGTAGGTTTTGGGGTTTGGATTTAGGGATTAGGGTTTAGGGTTTAGAGTTTATGTTTCATGGTTTAGGGTTTAGGGTTTAGTATTTAGGGTTTAGGGTTTAGTGTTTAGGGTTTAGAGTTTGTGGCTTAGGGTTTAGGGTTTAGGGTTGTGGGTTTAGTATTTTGTGTTTATGATTTAGAGTTTAGGATTTAGGGTTTAGGGTTTTAGGTTGAGGGTTTAGAGTTTTGATTTAGAGTTAAGGATTTAGGGTTTAGGATTAGTGTGATGGTTTAAGGTTTAGGTGTAGGGTTTATGGTTTAGGGTGTAGGATTTAGGGTTTATGGTTAAGTGTTTAGGGTTTAGGAGTTAGGTTTATGGTTTAGGGTTTTGGATTTAGTGTTTAGGGTTGAGGGTTTCGAGTTGTAGGTTTAGGGTTTAGGGGTTAGGGTTTAAGGTTTAGAGTTATGGTTTATGGTTTAGGCTTTACGGTTTAGAGTTTATGGTTTATTTTTTTATGGTTTTTAGTTTACGGATTAGGTTTTATGGTTTAGAGTTTTGGATTTAGGTTTTGGGGTTGAGGGTTGTAGTTTTAATGTTTGGATTTAGTGTTTAGGATTTAGCATTTAGGGTTAGGGTTTATGGTTAAGGGTTTACGGTTTTTGGTTTAGTGTTTAGGGTTTAGGGTTTAGGGATAGGGTTTTGAGTTGTAGGTTTAGGGGTTTGGATTTAGGGTTTAGGGTTTAGGGTTTAGAGTTTATGGTTCATGGTTTAGCGTTTAGGGTTTAGTATTTAGGGTTTAGGATTTAGTGTTTAGGGTTTAGAGTTTGTGGCTTAGGGTTTAGGGTTTAGGGTTGTGGGTTTAGTATTTTGTGTTTATGATGTAGAGTTTAGGATTGAGGGTTTAGGGTTTTAGGTTGAGGGTTTAGAGTTTTGATTTAGAGTTAAGGATTTAGGGTTTAGGATTAGTGTGATGGTTTAAGGTTTAGGTGTAGGGTTTATGGTTTAGGGTGTAGGATTTAGGGTTTATGGTTAAGTGTTTAGGGTTTAGGTGTTAGGTTTTAAGGTTTAGGGTTTTGGGTTTAGCGTTTAGGGTTTAGGGTTTTGAGTTGTAGGTTTAGGGTTTAGGGGTTAGGGTTTAAGGTTTAGAGTTAATGGTTTATGGTTTAGGCTTTACGGTTTATAGTTTATGGTTTATTTGTTATGGTTTTTAGTTTACGGATTAGGTTTTATGGTTTAGAGTTTTGGATTTAGGGTTTGGGGTTGAGGGTTGAAGTTTTAATGTTTGGATTTAGTGTTTAGGATTTAGCATTTAGGGTTAGGGTTTAGTGTTTAATATTTATGGTTTAGTTTAGGGTTTAGGTTATACGTGTTAGGGTTTATGTTTAAGGGTTTAGGGTTTAATGTTTATATTTTTTGATTTATGGTTCAGGATTTAGAATTTGGGGTTTAGGCTTTAGGGTTTAGGGTTTAGGTTTAGGTTTAGTGTTTAGATTTTAGGTTTATGGTTTAGCATGTTGAGTTTAGGATTTAGGGTTTAGGGTTTGGGGGTTTAATGTTTAGGTTTAGGGTTTAGGTATGGGGTCTATTGTTTAGGGTTATAGGGTTTAGGATTTAGGATACAGGGTTTAGGATTTACGATTTAGGGTTTAGGGTTTAGGGTTTATGATTTAGGGTTTAAGGTTTAGGGTTAGGGTTTACGGTTTTTGGTTTAGTGTTTAGTGTTTAGGGTTTAGGGATAGGGTTGAAGGTTTAGGGTTTTGAGTTGTAGGTTTAGAGGTTAGGATTTAGGGTTTTGGGTTTAGGGTTTACAGTTTATGGTGCATGGTTTAGGGTTTAGGGTTTAGGATTTAGGGTTTAGGGTTTAGGGTTTAGAGTTTGTGGCTTACAGTTTAGGGTTTAGGGTTGCGGGTTTAGTATTTTGTGTTTATGATTTAGTGTTTAGGATTTGGGGTTTAAGATTTAGAGTTTTGATTTAGGGTTTAGGGTTTAGGTTTAGGTTTAGGGTTTAGATTTTAGGTTTATGGTTTAGCATGTTGAGTTTAGGATTTAGGGTTTAGGGTTTGGGGGTTTAATGTTTAGGTTTAGGGTTTAGGATTTAGGGAATAGGGTTTACGATTTAGGGTTTTGAGTTTAGGATTATGGCTTTAGGGTTTAGTGTTTAAAGTTTAGGGTTTAGGGTTTAGGGTTTAGTATTTTGTGTTTAGGTTATAGAGTTTAGGATTTAGGGTTTAGGGATTATGGTTTAGGGTTTAGAGTTTTGATTTACGGTTTAGGGTTTAGCGTTTTAGAGATTTGGGTTTAGTGTTTAGTATTTTGTGTTTAGGGTATAGAGTTTAGGATTTAGGGTTTAGGGATTATGGTTTAGGGTTTAGAGTTTGGATTTAGGGTTTAGGGTTTAGGGTTTAGGGTTTTAGAGATTTGGGATTAGGGTTTATTGTTTAGGATTTTGGGTTTTTGGTTTAGGATTTGTGGTTTAGGGTTTAATGTTTGGATTTATGGTTTAGGGTTTAGGGGTTAACATTTACAGTTTAGGATTTGTGGTTTAGGGTTTAACATTTATAGTTTAGGATGAAGTATATAGGATTTAGGGTTTAGGTATTAGGTGTAAGGTTTAGGGGTTAGTGTGTAGGGTTTAGGGTTTAGGATTTATGGTTTATGGTTAAGGGTTTAGAGTTTAGGGTTTAAGGTTTTAAGTTTGGAGTTATAGATTTAAGGTTTAGCGTTTAGGGTTTACGGTTTTCGGATTAGAGTTTAAGGATTATTTTTTATGGTTTGGGGTTTAGGGTTTAGGGTTTTATATTTGGATTTAGGGTTTCGGATTTAGCGTTTTGGGTTAGGGTTTAGGGTTTAAGATTTAGAGTTTTCATTTAGGGTGTAGGGTTTTGGTTTAGGTTTAGTGTTTAGATTTTAGGTTTAGGGTTTAGAGTGTTGAGTTTAGGGTTTAGGGTTTAGGGTTTAAGGTGTAGGGTCTATTGTTTTGGGTTATAGGGTTTAGGATTTAGTATATAGGGTTTAGGGTTTGGGATTTAGGGTTTAGGAATTAGGGTTTAGGATTTATGATTTAGGGTTTAAGGTTTAGGTTTAGGGTTTATGGTTAAGGGCTTTGGGTTTTTCGGTTAGTGTTTAGGGTTTAGGGTTTAGAGTTTGTGGTTTAGGGTTTAGGGTTTAGGGTTGTGGGTTTAGTATTTTGTGTTTATGATTTAGAGTTTAGGATTTGGGGTTTTGGGTTTGAGGTTTAGGGTTTAGAGTTTTTATTTAGAGTTAAGGATTTAGGGATTAGGATTAGTGTTAGGGTTTATGTTTTAGGGTTTAGGTTTAGGTTTAGAATTTAGGGTTTAGGGTATAGGGTTTAGGGTCTACAGTTTAAGGTTTAAGTTTTAGGGTTTAGCATTTAGAGTTTATGGTTTAATGTTTAGGGTTTTGGGTTTGGGGTTTGGAGTTGTAGCTTTATGGTTTATGGTTAAGGGTTTATGGTTTAGGGTTTAGCATTTAGGTTTTGGGTGTTAGTGTTTGCAATTTAGGGCTTATGGTTTAGAATTTTGTGTTTAGGGTTTAAGGTTTAGGTTTTACGCTTTAGGGTTTAAAGTTTGGATTGAGGGTTTGGAGTTGTAGGTTGAAGGTTTAGGGTTTAGGGTTTAAGATTTAGACTTTTGATTTTGGGTTTAGGTTTTGTGTTTAGGTTTTGTGTTTAGATTTTAGGTTTAGGGTTTAGCGTTTAGATTTTAGGTTTAGGGTTTAGCGTGTTGAGTTTAGGATTTAGGTTTTAGGGTTTGGGGGTTTAGTGGTTAGGTTTAGGGGTTAGGCATAGGGTCTATTGTTTAGGGTTATATGGTTTAGGATTTAGGATATAGGGCTTAGGATTTAGGGTTTAGGGTTTAGGATTTAGAGTTTAAGGTTTAGGGTTTAGGGTTTATGATTTAGGGTCTATGGTTTAGGGTTAGGGTTTATGGTCAAGGGTTTACGGTTTTTGGTTTAGTGTTTAGGGTTTAGGGTTTAGGGATAGGGTTTTGAGTTATAGGTTTAGGGGTTTGGATTTAGGGTTTAGGGTTTAGGGTTTAGAGTTTATGGTTCATGGTTTAGGGTTTAGGGTTTAGGATTTAGGGTTTAGGGTTTAGGGTTTAGAGTTTATGGTTCATGGTTTAGGATTTAGGGTTTAGGGTTTAGGGTTTAGAGTTTGTGGCTTAGGATTTAGGGTTTAGGGTTGTGGGTTTAGTATTTTGTGTTTATGATTTAGAGTTTAGGATTTAGGGTTTAGGGTTTTAGGATTAGGGTTTAGAGTTTTGATTTAGAGTTAAGGATTTAGGGTTTAGGATTAGTGTGATGGTTTAAGATTTAGGTGTAGGGTTTATGGTTTAGGGTGTAGGATTTAGGGTTTATGGTTAAGGGTTTAGGGTTTAGGTGTTAGGTTTTAAGGTTTAGGGTTTGGGTTTAGGTTTTGTGTTTAGGTTTTGTGTTTAGATTTTAGGTTTAGGGTTTGGCTTTAGATTTTAGGTTTAGGGTTCAGCGTGTTGAGTTTAGGATTTAGGTTTTAGGGTTTGGGGGTTTAGTGTTTAGGTTTAGGGTTTAGGTATAGGGTCTATTGTTTAGGGTTAAATGGTATAGGATTTAGGATATAGGTCTTAGGATTTAGGGTTTAGGGTTTAGGATTTAGGGTTTAAGGTTTAGGGTTTAGGGTTTATGATTTAGGGTCTATGGTTTATGGTTAGGGTTTATGGTTAAGGGTTTACGGTTTTTGGTTTAGTGTTTAGGGTTTAGGGTTTAGGGATAGAGTTTTGAGTTGTAGGTTTTGGGGTTTGGATTTAGGGATTAGAGTTTAGGGTTTAGAGTTTATGGTTCATGGTTTAGGGTTTAGGGTTTAGTATTTAGGGTTTAGGGTTTAGTGTTTAGGGTTTAGAGTTTGTGGCTTAGGGTTTAGGGTTTAGGGTTGTGGGTTTAGTATTTTGTGTTTATGATATAGAGTTTAGGATTTAGGGTTTAGGGTTTTAGGTTGAGGGTTTAGAGTTTTGATTTAGAGTTAAGGATTTAGGGTTTAGGATTAGTGTGATGGTTTAAGGTTTAGGTGTAGGGTTTATGGTTTAGGGTGTAGGATTTAGGGTTTATGGTTAAGTGTTTAGGGTTTAGGAGCTAGGTTTATGGTTTAGGGTTTTGGATTTAGTGTTTAGGGTTGAGTGTTTCGAGTTGTAGGTTTAGGGTTTAGGGGTTAGGGTTTAAGGTTTAGAGTTATGGTTTATGGTTTAGGCTTTACGGTTTAGAGTTTATGGTTTATTTTTTTATAGTTTTTGGTTTACGGATAAGGTTTTATGGTTTAGAGTTTTGGATTTAGGTTTTGGGGTTGAGGGTTGAAGTTTTAATGTTTGGATTTAGTGTTTAGGATTTAGCATTTAGGGTTAGGGTTTATGGTTAAGGGTTTACGGTTTTTGGTTTAGTGTTTAGGGTTTAGGGTTTAGGGATAGGGTTTTGAGTTGTAGGTTTAGGGGTTTGGATTTAGGGTTTAGGGTTTAGGGTTTAGAGTTTATGGTTCATGGTTTAGGGTTTAGGGTTTAGGATTTAGGGTTTAGGGTTAAGGGTTTAGGATTTAGGGTTTAGGATTTAGGGTTTAGGATTTAGGGTTTAGGATTTAGGGTTTAGAGTTTGTGGCTTAGGGTTTAGGATTTAGGATTGTGGGTTTAGTATTTTGTGTTTATGATTCATAGTTTAGGATTTAGGGTTTAGGGTTTTAGGATGAGGGTTTAGAGTTTTGATTTAGAGTTAAGGATTTAGGGTTTAGGATTAGTGTGATGGTTTAAGGTTTAGGTGTAGGGTTTATGGTTTAGGGTGTAAGATTTATGAATAAGGGTTTAGGGTTTAGGTGTTAGGTTTTAAGGTTTAGGGTTTGGGTTTAGGTTTTGTGTTTAGGTTTTGTGTTTAGATTTTAGGTTTAGGGTTTGGCTTTAGATTTTAGGTTTAGGGTTTAGCGTGTTGAGTTTAGGATTTAGGTTTTAGGGATTGGGGGTTTAGTGTTTAGGTTTAGGGTTTAGGTATAGGGTCTATTGTTTAGGGTTAAATGGTTTAGGATTTAGGATATAGGGCTTAGGATTTAGGGTTTAGGGTTTAGGATTTAGGGTTTAAGGTTTAGGGTTTAGGGTTTATGATTTAGGGTCTATGGTTTATGGTTAGGGTTTATGGTTAAGGGTTTACGGTTTTTGGTTTAGTGTTTAGGGTTTAGGGTTTAGGGATAGGGTTTTGAGTTGTAGGTTTAGGGGTTTGGATTTAGGGTTTAGGGTTTAGGGTTTAGAGTTTATGGTTCATGGTTTAGCGTTTAGGGTTTAGTATTTAGGGTTTAGGATTTAGTGTTTAGGGTTTAGAGTTTGTGGCTTAGGGTTTAGGGTTTAGGGTTGTGGGTTTAGTATTTTGTGTTTATGATGTAGAGTTTAGGATTGAGGGTTTACGGTTTTAGGTTGAGGGTTTAGAGTTTTGATTTAGAGTTAAGGATTTAGGGTTTAGGATTAGTGTGATGGTTTAAGGTTTAGGTGTAGGGTTTATGGTTTAGGGTGTAGGATTTAGGGTTTATGGTTAAGTGTTTAGGGTTTAGGTGTTAGGTTTTAAGGTTTAGGGTTTTGGGTTTAGCGTTTAGGGTTTAGGGTTTCGAGTTGTAGGTTTAGGGTTTAGGGGTTAGGGTTTAAGGTTTAGAGTTAATGGTTTATGGTTTAGGCTTTACGGTTTATAGTTTATGGTTTATTTGTTATGGTTTTTAGTTTACGGATTAGGTTTTATGGTTTAGAGTTTTGGATTTAGGGTTTGGGGTTGAGGGTTGAAGTTTTAATGTTTGGATTTAGTGTTTAGGATTTAGCATTTAGGGTTAGGGTTTAGTGTTTAATATTTATGGTTTAGTTTAGGGTTTAGGTTATACGTGTTAGGGTTTATGTTTAAGGGTTTAGGGTTTAATGTTTATATTTTTTGATTTATGGTTCAGGATTTAGAATTTGGGGTTTAGGCTTTAGGGTTTAGGGTTTTGGTTTAGGTTTAGTGTTTAGATTTTAGGTTTATGGTTTAGCATGTTGAGTTTAGGATTTAGGGTTTAGGGTTTGGGGGTTTAATGTTTAGGTTTAGGGTTTAGGTATGGGGTCTATTGTTTAGGGTTATAGGGTTTAGGATTTAGGATACAGGGTTTAGGATTTACGATTTAGGGTTTAGGGTTTAGGGTTTATGATTTAGGGTTTAAGGTTTAGGGTTAGGGTTTACGGTTTTTGGTTTAGTGTTTAGTGTTTAGGGTTTAGGGATAGGGTTGAAGGTTTAGGGTTTTGAGTTGTAGGTTTAGAGGTTAGGATTTAGGGTTTTGGGTTTAGGGTTTACAGTTTATGGTGCATGGTTTAGGGTTTAGGGTTTAGGATTTAGGGTTTAGGGTTTAGGGTTTAGAGTTTGTGGCTTACAGTTTAGGGTTTAGGGTTGCGGGTTTAGTATTTTGTGTTTATGATTTAGTGTTTAGGATTTGGGGTTTAGGGTTTGAGGTTTAGGGTTTAGAGTGTTGATTTAGAGTTAAGGATTTTAGGTTTAGGATTAGTGTTAGGGTTTAAGGTTTAGGGTTTACGGTGTAGGTGTAGTGTTTATAGATTAGGGCATAGGGTTTAGGGCTTAGGATTTAGGGTTTATGGTTAAGGGTTTAGGGTTTAGGTGTTAGGTTTTAAGGTTTAGGGTTTAGGGTTTTGAGTTGTAGGTTTAAGGTTTAGGGGTTAGGGTTAAGGGTTTAGAGTTTATGGTTTACGGTTTAAGGCTTAAGGTTTGGTGTTTAGGGTTTAGGGTTTAGGGTTTATGGTTTAGGATTTATGGTTTAGTGTTGGGGGTTTAGGGTTTAGAGTTTAGGGTTTAGGCTTTAGGCGTTTGAGTTGTAGGTTTTGGGTTTAGGATTTAGGGTATAGGGTTTACAATTTAGGGTTTTGAGTTTAGGATTATGGCTTTAGGGTTTAGGGTTTGAAGTTTAGGGTTTAGGGTTTAGAGTTTAGTATTTTTGTTTAGGGTATAGAGTTTAGGATTTAGGGTTTAGGGATTACTGTTTAGCGTTTAATGTTATGATTTATCGTTTAGGGTTTAGCATTTAGGGATTTGGGTTTAGGGTTTATCGTTTAGGGTTTTGGGTTTATGGTTTAGGGTTTAAAGTTTGGATTTAGGGTTTAACATTTAGAGTTTAGGATTTTTGGTTTAGGGTTTAACATTTAAAGTTTAGGATGGAGGATATAGGATTTAGGGTATAGGGTTTAGGTGTAAGGTTTAGGGTTTAAGGTGTAGGGTTTAGGGTTTAGGATTTAGGGTTTATGGTTTAGGGTTGAGGGTTGAGGGTTTAGGGTTTAAAGTTTGGAATTATAGGTTTAAGGTTTAGGGTTTAGGGTTTAGGGTTTACGATTTACGGTTTAGAGTTTATGGATTATTTTTTATGGTTTTGAGTTTAGGATAAGGCTTTATGGTTTAGAGTTTAGGATTTAGGGTTTGGGGTTCAGGGTTAAGGGTTTAATGTTTGGATTTAGGGTTTAGGATTTAGCGTTTAGGGTTAGGGTTTAGGGTTTAATGTTTATGGTTTAGTTTAGGTTTTAGGCTTTACGTTTTAGTGTTTATGTTTTAGGGTTTATGGTTTATAGTTTAGGGTTTAGGGTTTATATTTTTTGATTGAGGGTTTAGAATTTAGGGTTAGGATTTAGGATATATGGTTTAGGGTTTAGGGTTTAAGATTTAGATTTTTAATATAGGATTTAGGGTTTAGGGTTTAGGGTTTAGGTTTTGGTTTAGTGTTTAGATTTTAGGTTTAGGGTTTAGAGTGTTGAGTTTAGGATTTAGGGTTTAGGGTTTGGGGGTTTAGTGTTTAGGTTTCGGGTTAAGGGTATAGGTTCTATTGTTTAGGGTTATAGGGTTTAGGATTTAGGATATAGGGTTTAGCATTTAGGATTTAGGGTTTAGGGTTTAAGGTTTAAGGTTAGGGTTTATGGTTAAGGGTTTAGGGCTTTTGGTTTAGTGTTTAGGGTTTAGGATTGAGGGATAGGGTGTAGGGTTTAATGTTTATGCTTTAGTTTAGGGTTTAGGGTTTACGTGATAGGGTTTATGTTTTAGGGTTTAGGGCTTATAGTTTAGCGTTTAAGGTTTATATTTTTTGATATAGGGTTTAGGATTTAGGGTTAAGATTTAGGATTTAGGGTTTAGGGTTTAAGATTTATAGTTTTGATTTAGGGTTTACGATTTAGGTTTAGGTTTAGTGTTTAGATTTTTGGTTTATGGTTTAGCATGTTGAGTTTAGGATTTAGGGTTTAGGGTTTGGGGGTTTAGTATTTATGTTTAGGGTTTAGGTATGGGTCCATTGTTTAGGGTTATAGGGTTTAGGATTTAGGATATAGGGTTTAGGGTTTAGGGTTTAGGGTTTAGGATTTAGTGTTTATGGTTTACGGTTTGGGGATAGGGTTTACGGTTTAGGGTTTTTAGTTGTAGGTTTATAGGTTATGATTGAGGGTTTAGGGTTTTGAGTTGTAGGTTTATAGGTTATGATTGAGGGTTTAGGGTTTATGGATCATTGTTTAGGGTTTCGGGTTTAGGATTTACGGTTTAGGGTTTAAGGTTTAGAGTTTGTGGCTTAGGGTTTAGGGTTTAGAGTTGTGGGTTTAGTATTTTGTGTTTATGATTTAGAGTTTAGGATTTGGGGTTTAGGGTTTGAGGTTTAGGGTTTAGAGTCTTGATTTAGAGTTAAGGATTTTGGGTTTAGGATTAGTGTTAGGGTTTAAGGTTTAGGGTTTAGGGTTTAGGTGTAGTGTTTATAGTTTAGGGTGTAGGGTTTAGGGTTTATGATTTAGGGTTTATAGTTAGGGTTTAGGGTTTAGGTGTTAGGTTTTAAGGTTTAGGGTTTAGCGTTTTGAGTTGTAGATTTAGGGTTTAGGGGTTGGGGTTGAGGGTTTAGAGTTTATGGTTTATGGTTTAGGGTTTAAGGTTTGGTGTTTAGGGTTTAGGGTTCATGGTTTAGTGTTTAGGGTATAGGGTTTAGAGTTTAGGGTTTAGGCTTTAGGCGTTCGAGTTGTATGTTTTGGGTTTAGGATTTTGGGTATAAGGTTTACAATTTAGGGTTTTGAGTTTAGGATTATGGCTTTAGGGTTTAGGGTTTAAAGTTTAGGGTTTAGGGTTTAGGGTTTAGTATTTTGTGTTTAGGGTATAGAGTTTAGGATTTAGGGTTTAGGGATTATGGTTTAGGGTTTAGAGTTTTGATTTAGGTTTTAGGGTTTAGGGTTTTAGAGATTTGAGTTTAGGGTTTAACATTTATAGTTTAGGATTGAGGATATAGGATTTAGGGTTTATGGTTTAGGTGTAAGGTTTAGGGTTTAGGGTGTAGGGTGTAGGGTTTAGGGTTTAGGATTTAGGATATATGGTTAAGGGTTTAGAGTTTAGGGTTGAAGGTTTTAAGTTTGGAGTTATAGATTTAAGGTTTAGGGTTTAGGGTTTAGGGTTTATGGATTGAAGTTTATGGTTTACTTTTTATGGTTTTGGGTTTAGGGATTAGGCTTTAATGTTTAGAGTTTAGGATTTAGGGTTTGGGGTTTATGGTTTAGGGTTTAATGTTTGGATTTAGGGTTTAGGATTTAGCATTTAGGGTTAGGGTTTAGGGTTTAATATTTATAGTTTAGTTTAGGTTTGAGGGTTTACGTTTTAGTGTTTATGTTTTAGGTTTTATGGTTTATAGTTTAGGGTTTAGGGTTTATATTTTTTGATTTATGGTTTAGGATTTAGGGTTAGGTTTTAGGATTTATGGTTTAGGGTTTAGGGTTTAAGATTTAGAGTTTTGATTTAGGGTTTAGGGTTTAGGTTTTATGTTTTGGTTTAGTGTTTAGAGTTTAGGTTTAGGGTTTAGGGTATAGGATGTATTGTTTAGGGTTATAGGGTTTAGGATTTAGGATATAGGGTTTAGGGTTTAGGATTTAGAGTTTAGGGTTTAGGGTTTAGGGTTTATGATTTAGGGTTTAAGGTTTAGGGTTAGGGTTTATGGTTAAGGGTTTAGGAATTTTGGTTTAGTGTTTAGGGTTTAGGGTTTCAAATTGTAGGTTTAGGGATTAGGATTTGGGGTTTTGGGTGTTGGGTTTAAAGTTTATGGTTCTTGGTTTCGGGTTTAGGATTTAGGATTTAGGGTTTAGTGTTTAGGGTTTAGAATTTGAGGTTTATTGTTTAGGGTTTAGGGTTGTGGGTTTAGTATTTTGTGTTTATGATTTAGAGTTTAGGATTGGGGGCTTAGGGTTTGAGGTTTAGGGTTTAGAGTTTTGATTTAGAGTTAATGATTTAGGATTTAGGATTAGTGTTAGGGTTTAAGGTTTAGGGTTTAGGGTTTAGGGTATAGGTTTAGGGTTTAGGGTTTAAGGTTTAGTGTTTTAGGTTTAGGGTTTTAGGTTTAGGGTTTTAGGGTTTAGGGTTTTGGGTTTAGGGTTTGCAGTTGTAGCTTTATGGTTTATTGTTAAGGGTTTATGGTTTAGAGTTTAGCATTTAGGTTTTGGGTGTTAGGGTTTTGAGTTGAGGGCTTATGGTTTAGGATTTTGGGTTTAGGGTTTTGGGTTTAGGATTTACGGTTTAGGGTTTAAAGTTTGGATTTAGGGTTTGGAGTTATAGGTTGAAGGTTTAGGGTTTAGGGTTTAAGTATTAAGTTTTAGTGTTTAGGGTATTGGGTTTAGTTTTTAGGGTTTAGGATTGAGGGTTTATGGTTTCAAGTTATAGGTTTAGGGTTTAGTGTTTAGTGTTTATGATTTAAGGTTTAGCATTTTTAATTTGGGGCTTAAGGTTTAGAGTTTAAGATTTAGGGTTTAGGGTCTCAAGTTATATGTTTTGGGTTTTGGGTTTAGGGTTTAGGAGTTAGGGTTTATGGTTGAGGGTGTAGAGTTTAGGGTTGAGGGTTTAGGGTTTAGCATTTAGAATTTTGGGTTTAGGGTTTTGGGTTTAGGGTTTAGCATTTAGAATTTTGGGTTTAGGGTTTTGGGTTTAGGGTTTGGGGTTTATGGTTTATTTTTTATGGTTTAGAGTTTAGGGATTAGGCTTTAAGGTTTAGAATTTAGTATTTAGGGTTTGGGGTTTAAGGTTTGGATTTAGGATTTAGGGTTTCGGGTTTAGGGTTTAGGGTTTAGTATTTAGTGTTAAGAGTATAGAGTTTAGGATTTAAGGTTTAGGATTTAAGGTTTAGGGTTTCGAGTTTCATTTAGCGTTTCGGGTTTAGGGTTTAGAGATTTGGGTTTAGAGTTTATCATTTAAGGTTTTGGGTTTATGGATTAGTGTTTAGGGTTTAGGGTTTAGAGTTTAGGGTTTAGGGTTTAGGGGTTCGAGTTATAGGTTTTGGGTTTAGTATTTAGGCTATATGGTTTACGATTTAGCATTTTGAGTTTAGGATTATGGCTTTAGGGTTTAGAGTTTGAAGTTTAGGGTTTAGGGTTTAGGGTTTAGTATTTAGTGTTTAGGGTATAGAGTTTAGGATATAGGGTTTAGGGTTTAAGGTTTAGGGTTTAGAGTTTTGATTTATGATTTAGGGTTTAGGGTTTGGAGATTTGGGTTTAGGGTTTAGGGTTAAGGGTTTAGAGTATTGATTTAGGGTTTAGGATTAGGAATATAGTTTAGAGTTTAGGGTTTAGGATGGGTTTAGGGTCTAGGTATTAGAGTTTTGGCTTTAGTGTTTATCATTTAGGGTTTTGGGTTTAGTGTTTAGGGTTTTGGCTTGAGGGTTTAATATTTTGTGTTTAGGGTTTAGAGTTTAGGATTTGGGGATTAGGGTTTGAGGTTTAGAGTTTAGGATTATGGTTAGGGTTTAGGGTTTAGGGTTTAGGGCTTAGGGTTTAGGGTCTAGACTTTAAAGTTTATGTTTTTGGGTTTATGGTTTAATGTTTAGGGTTTTGGTTTTAGGGTTTATCATTTAGAGTTTAGGGTTTATTTTTTAGGGTTTGGAGTTGTAGCTTTAAGGTTTAGGGTTTAGGGTTTAGGGTTTAGAGTTTGGATTTAAGGTTTAGGGTTATTGTTTAGATTTTAGGGTTTAGGGTTTAGAGTTTTGAGTTGAGGATTTAGGGTTTAGGGTTTAGGGTATAGGGTCTATTATTTAGAGTTTAGAGTTTAGGATTTAGTGTTTAGGGTTTAAGGTTGACGGTTTGGACTAGTAGGATTAGGGTTTAGGGTTTAGGGCATAGGTTTAGGTTAAGGGTTAAGGGTTAAGGGTTTAGGGTTAATAATGTTGGGTTTAGTGTTTAGCATTTTGTGTTTATAGTTTAGGATTTAGGGTATAAGGTTTAGGGTTTACAGTTTGGGGTTTAGGATTTAGGGTTAGGGATTAGGTTTTAGGATTTAGGGTTTAGTGTTTAGAATATAGATCTGAGATTTAGGGTTGATGTTTAGAGTTAGGATTTATGGTTTAGGGTTAAGAGTGTAGGATTTAGGGTTTAGGTTTTTAGGGTTTAGATTTAGGGTTTTGGGTTTGGGGATTAATGTTTGGATTTAGGGTTTAGGTTTTAGCATTTAGGGTTAGGGTTGAGGGTTTAATATTTATGGTTTAGTTTAGGTTTGAGGGTTTACGTTTTCATGTTTATGTTTTATAGTTTAGCGTTTAGGGTTTATATTTTTTTGATTTAGGGTTTATGATTTAGGGTTAGGATATAGGATTTAGGGTTTAAGGTTTAGGGTTTAGAGTGTTGAGTTTAGGATTTTGGGTTGAAGGTTGGGGGTTTAGTGTTTAGGTTTAGGATTTAGGATATAGGGTTTAGGGTTTAGGGTTTAGTGTTTAGGATTTAGGGTTTAGGGTTTAGGGTTTAGGATTTATGATTTAGTGTTTAAGGTTTTGGGTTAGGGTTTATGGTGAAGGGTTTAGGGCTTTTGGTTTAGTGTTTAGTGTTTAGGGTTTAGGGATAGGGTTTCGAGTTATAGGTTTAGGGGTTAGGATTTAGGGTTTAGGGTTTAGGGTTTAGAGTTTATGGTTCATGGTTTAGGGTTTAGGGTTTCGGATTTAGGTATTAGGGTTTAGGGATTAGAGTTTGTGGTTTAGGGTGGGTTTAGGGTTTAGGGTTGTGGGTTTAGTATTTTGTATTTATGATTTAGTGTTTAGGATTTGGGGTTCGGGTTTGAGGTTTAGGGCTTAGAGTTTTGATTAAAAGTTAATGATTTGGGGTTTAGTATTAGTGTTAGGGTTTAAGGTTTAGGGTTTAGGGTTTAGAGTTAATGTTTAGGGTTTAGGGTTTAGGTTTTAGGGTTTAAAGTTTGGATTTAGGGTTTGGAGTTGTAGGTTGAAGGTTTAGGGTTTAAGTATTAAGTTTTAGGGTTTGGGTTTTAGTTTTTAGGGTTTGGGATTTCGGGTTTAGAGTTTTGGGTGGAGGGTTCAGGGTTTAGGGTTTCGAGTATAGGGTTTAGGGTTTAGGGCCTACAGTTTAAGGTTTAGGTTGTTAGGGTTTAGCATTTAGAGTTTAGGGTTTAATGTTTAGGGTTTTGAGTTTAGGGTTTGGAGTTGTAGGTTTAAGGTTTATGGTTAAGGGTTTATGATTTAGGGTCTAGCATTTAGGTTTTGGGTGTTAGGGTTTGGAGTTTAGGGTTTATGGTTTAGGATTTTGGGTTTAGGGTTTAGGGTTTAGGATTTATGGTTTAGGGTTTAAAGTTTGGATTTAGGGTATAGAGTTTAGGGTTTAACATTTAGAGTTTACGATTTTTGGTTTAGGGTTTAACATTTAGAGTTTAGGATGGAGGATATAGGATTTAGGGTTTAGGGTTTAGGTGTAAGGTTTAGGGTTTAGGATTATGGTTAGGGTTTTGGGTTTAGGGTTTAGGTTTAGGGTTTAGGGTTTAGGGCTTAGGGTTTAGGGTCTAGACTTTAATGTTTATGTTTTAGAGTTTAGGGTTTAGGGTTTAATGTTTAGGGTTTTGGTTATAGGGTTTAGCATTTAGAGTTTAGGGTTTAATATTTAGGGTTTGGAGTTGTAGCTTTAAGGTTTATCGTTAAGGGTTTATGGTTTAGAGTTTAACATTTAGGTTTTGGGTGTTAGGGTTTAGAGTTGAGGGCTTATGGTTTAGGATTCTGGGTTTAGGGTTTTGGGTTTAGGATTTACGGCTTAGGGTTTAAAGTTTGGATTTAAGGTTTAGAGTTATAGGTTGAAGGTTTAGGGTTTAGTGTTTAGGGTTTAAGTATTATGTTTTAGGGTTTAGGGTCTTGGCTTTAGTTTTTAGGGTTTAGGATTGAGGGTTTATGGTTTCAAGTTATAAGTCTAGGGTTTAGGGTTTAGTGTTTATGATTTAAGGTTTAGCGTTGTGAATTTAGGGTTTAAGGTTTAGAGTTTAAGATTTAGGGTTTAGGGTCTCAAGTTATATGTTTTGGGTTTTGGGTTTAAGGTTTAGGATTTAGGGTTTATGGTTGAGGGTGTAGAGTTTAGGGTTGAAGGTTTAGGGTTTAGCATTTAGAGTTTAGGGTTTAGGGTTTGGGGTTTAGGGTGTAGATTTTATGGTTTATTCTTTATGATTTAGAGTTTAGGGATTAGGCTTTAAGGTTTAGAGTTTAGTATTCAGGGTTTGGGGTTTAGGGTTTAGGGTTTAAGGTTTGGATTTAGGCTTTATGGATTTCTGTTTAGGGTTTAGAGTTAGGGTTTAGGGTTTTGGGTTTAGTTTAGGGTTAAGGGTTTAACTTTTAGGGTTTTTGCTTTATGGTTTAAGGTTTAGGGTTTATATTTTTGGGTGTAGGGTTAGAGTTTAGGATTTAGGGTTTAGGGTTTAGGGTTTAGAATTTGGATTTAGGGTTTAGGGTTATTGTTTAGATTTTAGGGTTTAGGGTTTAGCGTTTTGACTTTAGGATTTATGGTTTGGGGTTTAGGGTATAGGGTTTATTGTTTAGGGTTTAGAGTTTAGGATTTAGGGTTTAGGGTTTAAGGTTTACGGTTTGGAGTAGTAGGTTTAAGGTTTAGGGTTTAGGGCATAGGTTTAGGGTTAAGGGTTAAGGGTTAAGGATTTAGGGTTAAGAGTTTACGGTTTAAGGATAAGAGTTTTAGGTTTGGGGTTAATAATGTTGGGTTTAGTGTTTAGCGTTTAGGGTTTATAGTTTAGGATTGAGGGTATAAGGTTTAGGGTTTACAGTTTGGGGTTTAGGATTTAGGGTTAGGGATTAGGTTTTAGGATTTAGGGTTTAGTGTTTAGAATATAGATACAGGATTTAGGGTTGATGTTTAGAGTTAGGATTTATGGTTTAGGGTTAAGATTGTAGGATTTAGGGTTTAGGTTTTTAGGGTTTAGGGTTTAGGGTTTAGGGTTTAATGTTTGGATTTAGGGTTTAGGATTTAGCATTTAGGGTTAGGGTTTAGGGTTTAATATTTATGGTTCAGTTTAGGTTTGAGGGTTTACGTTTTAGTGTTTATGTTTTAGGGTTTATGTTTTATAGTTTAGCGTTTAGGGTTTATATTTTTTGATTCAGGGTTTAGGATTTAGGGCTAGGATATAGGATTTAGGGTTTAAGATTTAGGGTTTAAGATTTAGAGTTTTGATTTAGGGTTTAGGGTTTAGGGTTTAGGGTTTAGGTTTTGGTTTAGTGTTTAGATTTTAGGTTTAGGATTTAGAGTGTTGAGTTTAGGATTTAGGGTATATGGTTAAGGGTTTAGAGTTTAGGGTTGAAGGTTTTAAGTTTGGAGTTATAGATTTAAGGTTTAGGGTTTAGGGTTTAGGGTTTATGGATTGAAGTTTATGGTTTATTTTTTATGGTTTTGGGTTTAGGGATTAGGCTTTAATGTTTAGAGTTTAGGATTTAGGGTTTGGGGTTTATGGTTTAGGGTTTAATGTTTGGATTTAGGGTTTAGGATTTAGCATTTAGGGTTAGGGTTTAGGGTTTAATATTTATAGTTTAGTTTAGGTTTGAGGGTTTACGTTTTAGTGTTTATGTTTTAGGTTTTATGGTTTATAGTTTAGGGTTTAGGGTTTATATTTTTTGATTTATGGTTTAGGATTTAGGGTTAGGATTTAGGATTTATGGTTTAGGGTTTAGGGTTTAAGATTTAGAGTTTTGATTTAGGGTTTAGGGTTTAGGTTTTATGTTTTGGTTTAGTGTTTAGAGTTTAGGTTTAGGGTTTAGGGTATAGGATGTATTGTTTAGGGTTATAGGGTTTAGGATTTAGGATATAGGGTTTAGGGTTTAGGATTTAGAGTTTAGGGTTTAGGGTTTAGGGTTTATGATTTAGGGTTTAAGGTTTAGGGTTAGGGTTTACGGTTAAGGGTTTAGGAATTTTGGTTTAGTGTTTAGGGTTTAGGGTTTAGGGATAGGGTTTAGGGTTTAGGGTTTCAAATTGTAGGTTTAGGGATTAGGATTTGGGGTTTTGGGTGTAGGGTTTAAAGTTTATGGTTCTTGGTTTCGGGTTTAGGATTTAGGATTTAGGGTTTAGTGTTTAGGGTTTAGAATTTGAGGTTTATTGTTTAGGGTTTAGGGTTGTGGGTTTAGTATTTTGTGTTTATGATTTAGAGTTTAGGATTGGGGGTTTAGGGTTTGAGGTTCAGGGTTTAGAGTTTTGATTTAGAGTTAATGATTTAGGATTTAGGATTAGTGTTAGGGTTTAAGGTTTAGGGTTTAGGGTTTAGGGTATAGGTTTAGGGTTTAGGGTTTAAGGTTTAGTGTTTTAGGTTTAGGGTTTTAGGTTTAGGGTTTTAGGGTTTAGGGTTTTGGGTTTAGGGTTTGCAGTTGTAGCTTTATGGTTTATTGTGAAGGGTTTATGGTTTAGAGTTTAGCATTTAGGTTTTGGGTGTTAGGGTTTAGAGTTGAGGGCTTATGGTTTAGGATTTTGGGTTTAGGGTTTAAAGTTTGGATTTAGGGTTTGGAGTTATAGGTTAAAGGTTTAGGGTTTAGGGTTTAAGTATTAAGTTTTAGTGTTTAGGGTATTGGGTTTAGTTTTTAGGGTTTAGGATTGAGGGTTTATGGTTTCAAGTTATAGGTTTAGGGTTTAGTGTTTAGTGTTTATGATTTAAGGTTTAGCATTTTTAATTTAGGGCTTAAGGTTTAGAGTTTAAGATTTAGGGTTTAGGGTCTCAAGTTATATGTTTTGGGTTTTGGGTTTAGGGTTTAGGAGTTAGGGTTTATGGTTGAGGGTGTAGAGTTTAGGGTTGAGGGTTTAGGGTTTAGCATTTAGAATTTTGGGTTTAGGGTTTTGGGTTTAGGGTTTGGGGTTTATGGTTTATTTTTTATGGTTTAGAGTTTAGGGATTAGGCTTTAAGGTTTAGAATTTAGTATTTAGGGTTTGGGGTTTAAGGTTTGGATTTAGGATTTAGGGTTTCGGGTTTAGGGTTTAGGGTTTAGTATTTAGTGTTAAGAGTATAGAGTTTAGGATTTAAGGTTTAGGGTTTAAGGTTTAGGGTTTCGAGTTTCATTTAGGGTTTCGGGTTTAGGGTTTAGAGATTTGGGTTTAGAGTTTATCATTTAAGGTTTTGGGTTTATGGATTAGTGTTTAGGGTTTAGGGTTTAGAGTTTAGGGTTTAGGGTTTAGGGGTTCGAGTTATAGGTTTTGGGTTTAGTGTTTAGGCTATATGGTTTACGATTTAGCATTTTGAGTTTAGGATTATGGCTTTAGGGTTTAGAGTTTGAAGTTTAGGGTTTAGGGTTTAGGGTTTAGTATTTAGTGTTTAGGGTATAGAGTTTAGGATATAGGGTTTAGGGTTTAAGGTTTAGGGTTTAGAGTTTTGATTTATGATTTAGGGTTTAGGGTTTGGAGATTTGGGTTTAGGGTTTTGGGTTTAGGGTTTAGGGTTAAGGGTTTAGAGTATTGATTTAGGGTTTAGGATTAGGAATATAGTTTAGAGTTTAGGGTTTAGGATGGGTTTAGGGTCTAGGTATTAGAGTTTTGGCTTTAGTGTTTATCATTTAGGGTTTTGGGTTTAGTGTTTAGGGTTTTGGCTTGAGGGTTTAATATTTTGTGTTTAGGGTTTAGAGTTTAGGATTTGGGGATTAGGGTTTGAGGTTTAGAGTTTAGGATTATGGTTAGGGTTTAGGGTTTAGGGTTTAGGGCTTAGGGTTTAGGGTCTAGACTTTAAAGTTTATGTTTTAGGGTTTATGGTTTAATGTTTAGGGTTTTGGTTTTAGGGTTTATCATTTAGAGTTTAGGGTTTATTTTTTAGGGTTTGGAGTTGTAGCTTTAAGGTTTAGGGTTTAGGGTTTAGGGTTTAGAGTTTGGATTTAGGGTTTAGGGTTATTGTTTAGATTTTAGGGTTTAGGGTTTAGAGTTTTGAGTTGAGGATTTAGGGTTTAGGGTTTAGGGTATAGGGTCTATTATTTAGAGTTTAGAGTTTAGGATTTAGTGTTTAGGGTTTAAGGTTGACGGTTTGGACTAGTAGGATTAGGGTTTAGGGTTTAGGGCATAGGTTTAGGTTAAGGGTTAAGGGTTAAGGGTTTAGGGTTAATAATGTTGGGTTTAGTGTTTAGCATTTTGTGTTTATAGTTTAGGATTTAGGGTATAAGGTTTAGGGTTTACAGTTTGGGGTTTAGGATTTAGGGTTAGGGATTAGGTTTTAGGATTTAGGGTTTAATGTTTAGAATATAGATACAGGATTTAGGGTTGATGTTTAGAGTTAGGATTTATGGTTTAGGGTTAAGAGTGTAGGATTTAGGGTTTAGGTTTTTAGGGTTTAGATTTAGGGTTTTGGGTTTGGGGATTAATGTTTGGATTTAGGGTTTAGGTTTTAGCATTTAGGGTTAGGGTTGAGGGTTTAATATTTATGGTTTAGTTTAGGTTTGAGGGTTTACGTTTTCATGTTTATGTTTTATAGTTTAGCGTTTAGGGTTTATATTTTTTTGATTTAGGGTTTATGATTTAGGGTTAGGATATAGGATTTAGGGTTTAAGGTTTAGGGTTTAGAGTGTTGAGTTTAGGATTTTGGGTTGAAGGTTGGGGGTTTAGTGTTTAGGTTTAGGATTTAGGATATAGGGTTTAGGGTTTAGGGTTTAGTGTTTAGGATTTAGGGTTTAGGGTTTAGGGTTTAGGATTTATGATTTAGTGTTTAAGGTTTTGGGTTAGGGTTTATGGTGAAGGGTTTAGGGCTTTTGGTTTAGTGTTTAGTGTTTAGGGTTTAGGGATAGGGTTTCGAGTTATAGGTTTAGGGGTTAGGATTTAGGGTTTAGGGTTTAGGGTTTAGAGTTTATGGTTCATGGTTTAGGGTTTAGGGTTTCGGATTTAGGTATTAGGGTTTAGGGATTAGAGTTTGTGGTTTAGGGTGGGTTTAGGGTTTAGGGTTGTGGGTTTAGTATTTTGTATTTATGATTTAGTGTTTAGGATTTGGGGTTCAGGGTTTGAGGTTTAGGGCTTAGAGTTTTGATTAAAAGTTAATGATTTGGGGTTTAGTATTAGTGTTAGGGTTTAAGGTTTAGGGTTTAGGGTTTAGAGTTAATGTTTAGGGTTTAGGGTTTAGGTTTTAGGGTTTAAAGTTTGGATTTAGGGTTTGGAGTTGTAGGTTGAAGGTTTAGGGTTTAAGTATTAAGTTTTAGGGTTTGGGTTTTAGTTTTTAGGGTTTGGGATTTCGGGTTTAGAGTTTTGGGTGGAGGGTTCAGGGTTTAGGGTTTCGAGTATAGGGTTTAGGGTTTAGGGCCTACAGTTTAAGGTTTAGGTTGTTAGGGTTTAGCATTTAGAGTTTAGGGTTTAATGTTTAGGGTTTTGAGTTTAGGGTTTGGAGTTGTAGGTTTAAGGTTTATGGTTAAGGGTTTATGATTTAGGGTCTAGCATTTAGGTTTTGGGTGTTAGGGTTTGGAGTTTAGGGTTTATGGTTTAGGATTTTGGGTTTAGGGTTTAGGGTTTAGGATTTATGGTTTAGGGTTTAAAGTTTGGATTTAGGGTATAGAGTTTAGGGTTTAACATTTAGAGCTTCCGATTGTTGGTTGAGGGTTTAACATTTAGAGTTTAGGATGGAGGATATAGGATTTAGGGTTTAGGGTTTAGGTGTAAGGTTTAGGGTTTAGGATTATGGTTAGGGTTTTGGGTTTAGGGTTTAGGTTTAGGGTTTAGGGTTTAGGGCTTAGGGTTTAGGGTCTAGACTTTAATGTTTATGTTTTAGAGTTTAGGGTTTAGGGTTTAATGTTTAGGGTTTTGGTTATAGGGTTTAGCATTTAGAGTTTAGGGTTTAATATTTAGGGTTTGGAGTTGTAGCTTTAAGGTTTATCGTTAAGGGTTTATGGTTTAGAGTTTAACATTTAGGTTTTGGGTGTTAGGGTTTAGAGTTGAGGGCTGATGGTTTAGGATTCTGGGTTTAGGGTTTTGGGTTTAGGATTTACGGCTTAGGGTTTAAAGTTTGGATTTAGGGTTTAGAGTTATAGGTTGAAGGTTTAGGGTTTAGTGCTTAGGGTTTAAGTATTATGTTTTAGGGTTTAGGGTCTTGGCTTTAGTTTTTAGGGTTTAGGATTGAGGGTTTATGGTTTCAAGTTATAAGTCTAGGGTTTAGGGTTTAGTGTTTATGATTTAAGGTTTAGCGTTGTGAATTTAGGGTTTAAGGTTTAGAGTTTAAGATTTAGGGTTTAGGGTCTCAAGTTATATGTTTTGGGTTTTGGGTTTAAGGTTTAGGATTTAGGGTTTATGGTTGAGGGTGTAGAGTTTAGGGTTGAAGGTTTAGGGTTTAGCATTTAGAGTTTAGGGTTTAGGGTTTGGGGTTTAGGGTGTAGATTTTATGGTTTATTCTTTATGATTTAGAGTTTAGGGATTAGGCTTTAAGGTTTAGAGTTTAGTATTCAGGGTTTGGGGTTTAGGGTTTAGGGTTTATGGTTTGGATTTAGGCTTTATGGATTTGTGTTTAGGGTTTAGAGTTAGGGTTTACGGTTTTGTGTTTAGTTTAGGGTTAAGGGTTTAACTTTTAGGGTTTTTGGTTTATGGTTTAGGGTTTAGGGTTTATATTTTTGGGTGTAGGGTTAGAGTTTAGGATTTAGGGTTTAGGGTTTAGGGTTTAGAATTTGGATTTAGGGTTTAGGGTTATTGTTTAGATTTTAGGGTTTAGGGTTTAGCATTTTGACTTTAGGATTTATGGTTTGGGGTTTAGGGTATAGGGTTTATTGTTTAGGGTTTAGAGTTTAGGATTTAGGGTTTAGGGTTTAAGGTTTACGGTTTGGAGTAGTAGGTTTAAGGTTTAGGGTTTAGGGCATAGGTTTAGGGTTAAGGGTTAAGGGTTAAGGATTTAGGGTTAAGAGTTTACGGTTTAAGGATAAGAGTTTTAGGTTTGGGGTTAATAATGTTGGGTTTAGTGTTTAGCGTTTAGGGTTTATAGTTTAGGATTGAGGGTATAAGGTTTAGGGTTTACAGTTTGGGGTTTAGGATTTAGGGTTAGGGATTAGGTTTTAGGATTTAGGGTTTAGTGTTTAGAATATAGATACAGGATTTAGGGTTGATGTTTAAAGTTAGGATTTATGGTTTAGGGTTAAGATTGTAGGATTTAGGGTTTAGGTTTTTAGGGTTTAGGGTTTAATGTTTGGATTTAGGGTTTAGGATTTAGCATTTAGGGTTAGGGTTTAGGGTTTAATATTTATGGTTCAGTTTAGGTTTGAGGGTTTACGTTTTAGTGTTTATGTTTTAGGGCTTACGTTTTATAGTTTAGCGTTTAGGGTTTATATTTTTTGATTCAGGGTTTAGGATTTAGGGTTAGGATATAGGATTTAGGGTTTAAGGTTTAGGGTTTAAGATTTAGAGTTTTGATTTAGGGTTTAGGGTTTAGGTTTTGGTTTAGTGTTTAGATTTTAGGTTTAGGATTTAGAGTGTTGAGTTTAGGATTTTGGGTTTAGGGTTTGGAGTTTTAGTGTTTAGGTTTAGGATTTAGGATATAGGGTTTAGGGTTTAGGGTTTAGGGTTTAGGATTTAGGGTTGAGGGTTTAGGATTTATGATTTAGTGTTTAAGGTTTAGGGTTAGGGTTTATGGTGAAGGGTTCAGGGCTTTTGGTTTTGTGTTTAATGTTTAGGGTTTAGGGATAGGGTTTAGGGTTTAGGGTTTTGAGTTGTAGGTTTAGGGGTTAGGATTTAGGGTTTAGGGTTTAGGGTTTAGAGTTTATGGTTCATGGTTTAAGGTTTAGGGTTTAGGATTTAGGGTTTAGGGTTTAGGGTTTAGGGTTTAGGGTTTAGAGTTTGTGGTTTAGGGTGGGTTTTGGGTTTAGGGTTGTGGGTTTAGTATTTTGTGTTTATGATTTAGAATTTAGGATTTGGGGTTCAGGGTTTGAGGTTTAGGGTTTAGAGTTTTGATTAATAGTTAATGATTTAGGGTTTAGGATTAGTGTTAGGGTTTAAGGTTTAGGGTTTAGGGTTTAGGGTTTAGGTTTAGGGTTTAGGCTTTAGGTTTTAGTGTTTAAAGTTTGGATTTAGGGTTTGGAGTTGTAGGTTGAAGGTTTAGGGTTTAAGTATTAAGTTTTAGGGTTTAGGGTTTTGGGTTTAGTTTTTAGGGTTTGGGATCTCGGGTTTAGAGTTTTGGGTATAGGGTTTAGGGTTTAGGGTTTATGGTTTAGGGTCTACAGTTTAACGTTTAGGTTATTAGGGTTTAGCATTTAGAGTTTAGGATTTAATGTTTAGGGTTTTGGGTTTAGGGTTTGGAGTTGTGGGTTTAAGGTTTATGGTTAAGGGTTTATGGTTTAGGGTCTAGCATTTAGGTTTTGGGTGTAAGGTTTAGGATTTATGGTTTAGGGTTTAAAGTTTGAATTTAGGGTTTAGAGTTTAGGGTTTAAGATTTAGAGTTCAGGATTTTTGGTTTAGGGTTTAACATTTAGAGTTTAGGATGGAGGATATAGTATTTAGGGTTTAGGGTTTAGGTGTAAGGTTTAAGGTTTAAAGTTTAGTGTGTAGGGTTTAGGGTTTAGGATTTTGAGTTTGAGGTTTAGGGTTTAGGGTATTGGGTCTATTGTTTAGGGTTATAGGGTTTAGGATTTAGGATATAGGGTTTAGGGTTTAGGGTTTAGGGTTTAGGATTTAGGGTTTAGGGTTTAGGGTTGATGATTTAGGGTTAGGGTTTATGGTTAAGGGTTTAGGGCTTTTGGTTTATTATTTAGGGTTTAGGGATAGGGTTTAGGGTTTAGGGTTTAGGGTTTAGAGTTTGTGGTTTAGGGTTTAGGGCTTAGGGTTTAGGGTTTAAAGTTTGGAGTTATAGATTTAAGGTTTAGGGTTGAGGGTTTAGGGTTTAGGATTTAGGGTTCAGAGTTTAGGGATTATTTTTTATGGTTTTGCGTTTAGGGATTAGGTTTTAAGGTTTAGAGTTTAGGATTTAGGGTTTGGGGTTTAAGGTTTAGGGTTTAATGTTTGTATTTAGGATTTAGGATTTAGGGTTAGGATTTAGGATTTAGGGTTTAGGCTTTAAGGTTTAAGATTTAGAGTTTTGACTTATGGTTTAGGTTTTGGTTTAGTGTTTGGGGTGTAGGGTTTAGGGTTTAGGGTTAAGGGTTTAGTATTTAGTGTTTAGAATATAGAGTTTAGGATTTAGGGTTTAGGGTTTAAGGTTTAGGGTTTAGAGTTTTGATTTAGGGTTTAGGGTTAGGAGTTGTAGCTTTAAGGTTTATGGTTAAGGGTTTATGGTTTAGGGTTTAGCATTTAGGTTTACGGTGTTAGGGTTTGGGGTTGAGGGTTTATGGTTTAGAATTTAGGGTTTAGGGCTTAGAGTTTAGGATTTAAAGTTTGGATTTAGGGTTTACGGTTTAGGGTTTAACATTGAGAGTTTAGGATTTGTGGTTTAGGGTTTAACACTTAGAGTTTAGGATTGAGGATATAGTATTTAGGGTTTTAGGTTTAGGTGTAGAGTTTAGGGTTAAGGGTTTAGTATTTAGTGTTTAGAATATAGAGTTTAGCATTTAGGGTTTAGGGTTTAAGGTTTAGGGTTTAGAGTTTCGATTTAGGGTTTAGGGTTAGGAGTTGTAGCTTTAAGGTTTATGGTTAAGGGTTTATGGTTTAGGGTTTACCATTTAGGTTTACGGTTTTAGGGTTTGGGGTTGAGGGTTTATGGTTTAGAATTTAGGGTTTAGGGCTTAGAGTTTAGGATTTAAAGTTTGGATTTAGGGTTTAGTGTTTAGGGTTTAACATTGAGAGTTTAGGATTTGTGGTTTAGGGTTTAACACTTTGAGTTTAGGATTGAGGATATAGTATTTAGGGTTTTAGGTTTAGGTGTAGAGTTTATGGTTTAGGGTGTAGGGTTAATGGTTTAGGATTTAGGGTTTATGGTTAAGGGTTTAGGGTTTAGATGCTATGTTTTAAGGTTTAGGGTTTTTGGTGTAGTGTTTAGTGTTTAGGGTTTCGAGTTGTAGGTTTAGGGTTTAGGGGTTAAGGTTTTTGGTTTAATATTTATGGTTTATGGTTTAGGGTTTAAGGTTTGGTATTTAGGGTTATGAGTTTATGGCTTAGGGTTTAGGGTTTATGGTTTAGTGTTTAGGGTTTATTGTTTAGAGTTGAGGGTTCAGGCTTTAGGGGTTCAAGTTGTAGGGTTTGGGTTTAGGGTATAGGGTTTATGATTTAGGGTTTTGAGTTTTGGATTATGGCTTTAGGGTTTAGGGTATAGGGTTTAGTATTTAGTGTTTAGAGTATAGAGTTTAGGATTTAGGGTTTAGGGTTTAAGGTTTAGGGTTTAGAGTTTTGATTTAGGGTTTAGGGTTTAGAGATTTGGGTTTAGAGTTTATCGTTTAGGGTTTTGGGTTTATGGTTTAGTGTTTAGGGTTTAGGCTTTAGCATTTAGGGTTTAGGGTTTAGGGGTTCGAGTTGTAGGTTTTGGGTTTAGGGTTTAAGGTTTAGGTTTACAATTTAGCATTTTGAGTTTAGGATTATGGCTTTAGGGTTTAGACTTTGAAGCTAAGGGCTTAGGGTTTAGGGTTTAGAGTTTAGTGTTTAGCGTATAGAGTTAAGGATATAGGGGTTTAGGGTTTAGAGTTTTGATTTACGGCTTAGGGTTTAGTGTTTAGAGATTTGCATTTAGGGTTTATCGTTTAAGGTTTTGGGTTTAGGGTTTTGGGTTTAGGGTTTAGTATTTAGTGTTTAGCGTTTTGAGTTTAGGATTTGGGATTTAGGGTTTAAGGTTTAGGTTTAGAGTATTGATTTAGGGTTTAAGATTAGGAATATAGTTTTGGGTTTACGGTTTAGGGTCTAGGGTTTAGAGTTTTGCGTTCATTTAGGGTTTTGGGTTTATGGTTTGGGGTTTAGGGTTGAGGGTTTAATATTTTGTGTTTAGGGTTTAGAGTTTAGGATTTGGGGATTAGGGTTTGAGGTTTAGGGTTTAGGATTATGGTTAGGGTTTAGGGTTTAGGGTTTAGGGTCTAGAGTTTAAGGTTTATGTTTTAGGGTTTAGGGTTTAGGGTTTAATGTTTAGGGTTTTGGTTTTAGGGTTTAGCATTTAGAGTTTAAGGTTTAATTTTTAGGATTTGGAGTTGTAGCTTTAAGGTTTATTGTTAAGGGTTTATGGTTTAAAGTTTAGCATTTAGGTTTTGGGCCTTAGGGTTTAGAGTTGAGGGCTTATGGTTTAGGATTTTGGGTTTAGGGTTTTGGGTTTAGGATTTACGGTTTAGGGTTTAAAGTTTGGATTTAGGGTTTGGAGTTATAGGTTGAAGGTTTAGGGTTTAGGGTTTAAGTATTAAGTTTTAGGGTTTAAGGTATTGGGTTTAGTTTTTAGGGTTTATGATTGAGGGTTTATGGTTTCAAGTTATAGGTTTAGGGTTTAGGGTTTAGTGTTTATGATTTAAGGTTTAGCGTTTTTAATTTAGGGTTTAAGGTTTAGAGTTTAAGATTGAGGATTTAGGGTCTCAAGTTATATGTTTTGGGTTTTGGGTTTAGGGTTTAGGATTTAGGGTTTATGGTTGAGGGTGTAGAGTTTAGGGTTGAGTGTTTGGGGTTTAGCATTTAGAGTTTAGGGTTTAGGGTTTGGGGTTTATGGTTTATTTTTTATGGTTTAGAGTTTAGGGATTAGGCTTTAAGGCTTAGAGTTTAGTATTTAGGGTTTGGGGTTTAAGGTTTGGATTTAGGGATTAGGGTTTAGTGTTTAGGGTTTAGAGTTAGGGTTTAGGGTTTTGTGTTTTGTGTTTAGTTTTAGGGTTAAGGGTTTAACGCTTAGGGTTTATGCTTTATGGTTTAGGGTTTAGGGTTTATATTTTCAATTTTATTGTTAGAGTTTAGGGTTTAGGGTTTAGGGTTTAGGGTTTAGAGTTTGAATTTAGTATTTAGGGTTTTTGTTTAGATTTTAGGGTTTAGGGTTTAGAGTTTTAAGTTAAGAATTTAGGGTTTAGGGTTTAGGATATAGGTTATAGGGTCTATTGTTTAGGGTTTAGAGTTTAGGATTTAGGGTTTAGGGTTTAAGGTTTACGATTTGGAGTAGTTGGTTTAGGGTTTAGGGTTTAGGGCATAGGTTTAGGATTAAGGGTTAAGGGTTAATGGTTTAGGGTTAAGAGTTTAGGGTTTAGGGTTAAGAGTTTTGGGTTTAGGGTTAATACTGTTGGGTTTAGTGATTAGCGTTTAGGGTTTATAGTTTAGAATTTAGGGTATAAGGTTTACGGTCTACAGTTTGGGGTTTAGGATTTAGGGTTAGGGATTAGGTTTTAGGATTTAGGGTTTAGTCTTTAGAATATAGATATAGCATTTAGGGTTTAGGTTAAGAGTTTGGATTTAGGGTTTAGGGTTAAGAGTGCAGGATTTAGGGTTTAGGCTTTTAGAGTTTAGATTTAGGGTTTAGGGTTTTGGGTTTTGGGTTTTGTGTTTGGGGTTTATGGTTTAGGGTTTAGGGTTAGGTTTTAGGGTTAGGGTTTAGGGTTTTGGGCTTTTGGTTTAGGGTTTTGATTTGTAGATTTAGGGTTTAGGAGTTTGTATTTTCTGTTTATGGTTTAGGATTTAGAGGTTGAGGTTTAGGGTTGAGGATTTAGGGTTTAGGGTTTAGAGTTTAGAGTTTAGGGTTTATGGTTTAGTGTTTATGATTTAGGTTTTAGGGTTAGGGTTTAGGGTTTAGGATTTAGGGTTTAGGGCGTAGAGTTTAGGGTTTAGGGTTATGATCTAGGGTTTTAAGTTTAGGATTTGGGGTTTAGGGTTTAGGGTTTAGGTTTTAGTGTTTAGGGTATAAGGTTTAGTGGTTAGAGTTTTGGATTTAGGCTTTAGGGTTTTGGGTTTAGTGTTTAGGGTTTACAATTTGAGGTTTATTGTTTAGGGTTTAGGGTTGTGGGTTTAGTATTTTGTGTTTATGATTTAGAGTTTAGGATTGGGGGTTTAGGGTTTGAGGTTTAGGGTTTAGAGTTTTGATTTAGAGTTAATGATTTAGGATTTAGGATTAGTGTTAGGGTTTAAGGTTTAGGGTTTAGGGTTTAGGGTATAGGTTTAGGGTTTAGGGTTTAAGGTTTAGGGTATAGGTTTAGGGTTTAGGGTTTAGGGTTTTGGGTTTTGGGTTTAGGGTTTGCAGTTGTAGCTTTATGGTTTATTGTTAAGGGTTTATGGTTTAGAGTTTAGCATTTAGGTTTTGGGTGTTAGGGTTTAGAGTTGAGGGCTTATGGTTTAGGATTTTGGGTTTAGGGTTTTGGGTTTAGGATTTACGGTTTAGGGTTTAAAGTTTGGATTTAGGGTTTGGAGTTATAGGTTGAAGGTTTAGGGTTTAGGGTTTAAGTATTAAGTTTTAGTGTTTAGGGTATTGGGTTTAGTTTTTAGGGTTTAGGATTGAGGGTTTATGGTTTCAAGTTATAGGTTTAGGGTTTAGTGTTTAGTGTTTATGATTTAAGGTTTAGCATTTTTAATTTAGGGCTTAAGCTTTAGAGTTTAAGATTTAGGGTTTAGGGTCTCAAGTTATATGTTTTGGGTTTTGGGTTTAGGGTTTAGGAGTTAGGGTTTATGGTTGAGGGTGTAGAGTTTAGGGTTGAGGGTTTAGGGTTTAGCATTTAGAATTTTGGGTTTAGGGTTTTGGGTTTAGGGTTTGGGGTTCATGGTTTATTTTTTATGGTTTAGAGTTTAGGGATTAGGCTTTAAGGTTTAGAATTTAGTATTTAGGGTTTGTGGTTTAAGGTTTGGATTTAGGATTTAGGGTTTAGGGTTTAGGGTTTAGGGTTTAGTATTTAGTGTTAAGAGTATAGAGTTTAGGATTTAAGGTTTAGGGTTTAAGGTTTAGGGTTTCGAGTTTCATTTAGGGTTTCGGGTTTAGGGTTTAGAGATTTGGGTTTAGAGTTTGTCATTTAAGGTTTTGGGCTTATGGATTAGTGTTTAGGGTTTAGGGTTTAGAGTTTAGGGTTTAGGGTTTAGGGGTTCGAGTTATAGGTTTTGGGTTTAGTGTTTAGGCTATATGGTTTACGATTTAGCATTTTGAGTTTAGGATTATGGCTTTAGGGTTTAGAGTTTGAAGTTTAGGGTTTAGGGTTTAGGGTTTAGTATTTAGTGTTTAGGGTATAGAGTTTAGGATATAGGGTTTAGGGTTTAAGGTTTAGGGTTTAGAGTTTTGATTTATGATTTAGGGTTTAGGGTTTGGAGATTTGGGTTTAGGGTTTATCGTTTAGGGTTTTGGGTTTAGGGTTTAGGGTTAAGGGTTTAGAGTATTGATTTAGGGTTTAGGATTAGGAATATAGTTTAGAGTTTAGGGTTTAGGATGGGTTTAGGGTCTAGGTATTAGAGTTTTGGCTTTAGTGTTTATCATTTAGGGTTTTGGGTTTAGGGTTTAGGGTTTTGGCTTAAGGGTTTAATATTTTGTGTTTAGGGTTTAGAGTTTAGGATTTGGGGATTAGGGTTTGAGGTTTAGAGTTTAGGATTATGGTTAGGGTTTAGGGTTTAGGGTTTAGGGCTTAGGGTTTAGGGTCTAGACTTTAAAGTTTATGTTCTAGGGTTTATGGTTTAATGTTTAGGGTTTTGGTTTTAGGGTTTATCATTTAGAGTTTAGGGTTTATTTTTTAGGGTTTGGAGTTGTAGCTTTAAGGTTTAGGGTTTAGGGTTTAGGGTTTAGAGTTTGGATTTAGGGTTTAGGGTTATTGTTTAGATTTTAGGGTTTAGGGTTTAGAGTTTTGAGTTGAGGATTTAGGGTTTAGGGTATAGGGTCTATTATTTAGAGTTTAGAGTTTAGGATTTAGGGTTTAGGGTTTATGGTTGACGGTTTGGACTAGTAGGATTATGGTTTAGGGTTTAGGGCATAGGTTTAGGGTTAAGGGTTAAGGGTTAAGGGTTTAGGGTTAATAATGTTGGGTTTAGTGTTTAGCATTTTGTGTTTATAGTTTAGGATTTAGGGTATAAGGTTTAGGGTTTACAGTTTGGGGTTTAGGATTTAGGGTTAGGGATTAGGTTTTAGGATTTAGGGTTTAGTGTTTAGAATATAGATACAGGATTTAGGGTTGATGTTTAGAGTTAGGATTTATGGTTTAGGGTTAAGAGTGTAGGATTTAGGGTTTAGGTTTTTAGGGTTTAGATTTAGGGTTTTGGGTTTTGGGATTAATGTTTGGATTTAGGGTTTAGGTTTTAGCATTTAGGGTTAGGGTTGAGGGTTTAATATTTATGGTTTAGTTTAGGTTTGAGGGTTTACCTTTTCATGTTTATGTTTTATAGTTTAGCGTTTAGGGTTTATATTTTTTTGATTTAGGGTTTATGATTTAGGGTTAGGATATAGGATTTAGGGTTTAAAGTTTAGGGTTTAAGATTTAGAGTTTTGATTTAAGGTTTAGGGTTTAGGGTTTAGGTTTTGGTTTAGTGTTTAGATTTTAGGTTTAGGGTTTAGAGTGTTGAGTTTAGGATTTTGGGTTTAGGGTTGGGGGTTTAGTGTTTAGGTTTAGGATTTAGGATATAGGGTTTAGGGTTTAGGGTTTAGTGTTTAGGATTTAGGGTTTAGGGTTTAGGGTTTAGGGTTTATGATTTAGTGTTTAAGGTTTTGGGTTAGGGTTTAGGGTTTAGGGTTTATGGTTCATGGTTTAGGGTTTAGGGTTTTGGATTTAGGTATTAGGGTTTAGGGTTTAGAGTTTGTGGTTTAGGGTGGGTTTAGGGTTTAGGGTTGTGGGTTTAGTATTTTGTATTTATGATTTAGTGTTTAGGATTTGGGGTTCAGGGTTTGAGGTTTAGGGCTTAGAGTTTTGATTAAAAGTTAATGATTTGGGGTTTAGTATTAGTGTTAGGGTTTAAGGTTTAGGGTTTAGGGTTTAGAGTTAAGGTTTAGGGTTTAGGGTTTAGGTTTTAGGGTTTAAAGTTTGGATTTAGGGTTTGGAGTTGTAGGTTGAAGGTTTAGGGTTTAAGTATTAAGTTTTAGGGTTTTGGTTTTAGTTTTTAGGGTTTGGGATTTCGGGTTTAGAGTTTTGGGTGTAGGGTTCAGGGTTTAGGGTTTCGAGTATAGGGTTTAGGGTTTAGGGCCTACAGTTTAAGGTTTAGGTTGTTAGGGTTTAGCATTTAGAGTTTAGGGTTTAATGTTTAGGGTTTTGTGTTTAGGGTTTGGAGTCGTAGGTTTAAGGTTTATGGTTAAGTGTTTATGATTTAGGGTCTAGCATTTAGGTTTTGGGTGTTAGGGTTTGGAGTTTAGGGTTTATGGTTTAGGATTTTGGGTTTAGGGTTTAGGGTTTAGGATTTTGGGTATAGGTTTTAAAGTTTGGATTTAGGGTATAGAGTTTAGGGTTTAACATTTAGAGTTTAGGATTTTTGGTTTAGGGTTTAACATTTAGAGTTTAGGATGGAGGATATAGGATTTAGGGTTTAGGGTTTAGGTGTAAGGTTTAGGGTTTAGGATTATGGTTAGGGTTTTGGGTTTAGGGTTTAGGTTTAGGGTTTAGGGTTTAGGGCTTAGGGTTTAGGGTCTAGACTTTAATGTTTATGTTTTAGAGTTTAGGGTTTAGGGTTTAATGTTTAGGGTTTTGGTTTTAGGGTTTAGCATTTAGAGTTTAGGGTTTAATATTTAGGGTTTGGAGTTGTAGCTTTAAGGTTTATCGTTAAGGGTTTATGGTTTAGAGTTTAACATTTAGGTTTTGGGTGTTAGGGTTTACAGTTGAGGGCTTATGGTTTAGGATTCTGGGTTTAGGGTTTTGGGTTTAGGATTTACGGCTTAGGGTTTAAAGTTTGGATTTAGGGTTTAGAGTTGTAGGTTGAAGGTTTAGGGTTTAGGGTTTAGGGTTTAAGTATTATGTTTTAGGGTTTAGGGTCTTGACTTTAGTTTTTAGGGTTTAGGATTGAGGGTTTATGGTTTCAAGTTATAAGCCTAGGGTTTAGGGTTTAGTATTTATGATTTAAGGTTTAGCGTTGTGAATTTAGGGTTGAAGGTTTAGAGTTTAAGATTTAGGGTTTAGGGTCTCAAGTTATATGTTTTGGGTTTTGGGTTTAGGGTTTAGAATTTAGGGTTTATGGTTGAGGGTGTAGAGTTGAGGGTTGAAGGTTTAGGGTTTAGCATTTAGAGTTTAGGGTTTAGGGTTTGGGGTTTAGGGTGTAGATTTTAAGGTTTATTTTTTATGATTTAGAGTTTAGGGATTAGGCTTTAAGGTTTAGAGTTTAGTATTCAGGGTTTGGGGTTTAGGGTTTAGGGTTTAAGGTTTGGATTTAGGCTTTATGGATTTGTGTTTAGGGTTTAGAGTTAGGGTTTAGGGTTTTGGGTTTAGTTTAGGGTTAAGGGTTTAACTTTTAGGGTTTTTGCTTTATGGTTTAAGGTTTAGGGTTTATATTTTTGGGTGTAGGGTTAGACTTTAGAATTTAGGGTTTAGGGTTTAGGGTTTAGAATTTGGATTTAGGGTTTAGGGTTATTGTTTAGATTTTAGGGTTTAGGGTTTAGCATTTTGACTTTAGGATTTATGGTTTGGGGTTTAGGGTATAGGGTTTATTGTTTAGGATTTAGAGTTTAGGATTTAGGGTTTAGGGTTTAAGGTTTACGGTTTGGAGTAGTAGGTTTAAGGTTTAGGGTTTAGGGCATAGGTTTAGGGTTAAGGGTTAAGGGTTAAGGATTTAGGGTTAAGAGTTTACGGTTTAAGGATAAGATTTTTAGGTTTGGGGTTAATAATGTTGGGTTTAGTGTTTAGCGTTTAGGGTTTATAGTTTAGGATTGAGGGTATAAGGTTTAGGGTTTACAGTTTGGGGTTTAGGATTTAGGGTTAGGGATTAGGTTTTAGGATTTAGGGTTTAGTGTTTAGAATATAGATACAGGATTTAGGGTTGATGTTTAGAGTTAGGATTTATGGTTTAGGGTTAAGATTGTAGGATTTAGGGTTTAGGTTTTTAGGGTTTAGGGTTTAGGGTTTAGGGTTTAATGTTTGGATTTAGGGTTTAGGATTTAGCATTTAGGGTTAGGGTTTAGGGTTTAATATTTATGGTTTAGTTTAGGTTTGAGGGTTTACGTTTTAGTGTTTATGTTTTAGGGTTTATGTTTTATAGTTTAGCGTTTAGGGTTTATATTTTTTGATTCAGGGTTTAGGATTTAGGGTTAGGATATAGGATTTAGGGTTTAAGGTTTAGGGTTTAAGATTTAGAGTTTTGATTTAGGGTTTAGGGTTTAGGGTTTAGGGTTTAGGTTTTGGTTTAGTGTTTAGATTTTAGGTTTAGGATTTAGAGTGTTGAGTTTAGGATTTTGGGTTTAGGGTTTGGAGTTTTAGTGTTTAGGTTTAGGATTTAGGATATAGGGTTTAGGGTTTAGGGTTTAGGGTTTAGGATTTAGGGTTGATGGTTTAGGATTTATGATTTAGTGTTTAAGGTTTAGGGTGAGGGTTTATGGTGAAGGGTTCAGGGCTTTTGGTTTTGTGTTTAATGTTTAGGGTTTAGGGATAGGGTTTAGGGTTTAGGGTTTCGAGTTGTAGGTTTAGGGGTTAGGATTTAGGGTTTAGGGTTTAGGGTTTAGAGTTTATGGTTCATGGTTTAAGGTTTAGGGTTTAGGATTTAGGGTTTAGGGTTTAGGGTTTAGGGTTTAGGGTTTAGAGTTTGTGGTTTAGGGTGGGTTTTGGGTTTAGGGTTGTGGGTTTAGTATTTTGTGTTTATGATTTAGAATTTAGGATTTGGGGTTTAGGGTTTGAGGTTTAGGGTTTAGAGTTTTGATTTAGAGTTAATGATTTAGGGTTTTGGATTAGTGTTAGGGTTTAAGGTTTAGGGTTTAGGGTTTAGGGTTTAGGTTTAGGGTTTAGGGTTTAAGTTTTAGGGTTTAAAGTTTGGATTTAGGGTTTGGAGTTGTAGGTTGAAGGTTTAGGGTTTAAGTATTAAGTTTTAGGGTTTTGGTTTTAGTTTTTAGGGTTTGGGATTTCGGGTTTAGAGTTATGGGTGTAGGGTTTAGGGTTTAGGGTTTAGGGTATAAGGTTTATGGTTTAGGGTCTACAGTTTAACGTTTAGGTTATTAGGGTTTAGCATTTAGAGTTTAGGGTTTAATGTTTAGGGTTTTGGGTTTAGGGTTTGGAGTTGTAGGTTTAAGGTTTATGGTTAAGGGTTTATGGTTTAGGGTCTAGCATTTAGGTTTTGGGTGTAAGGTTTAGGATTTATGGTTCAGGGTTTAAAGTTTGAATTTAGGGTTTAGAGTTTAGGGTTTAAGATTTAGAGTTCAGGATTTTTGGTTTAGGGTTTAACATTTAGAGTTTAGGATGGAGGATATAGTATTTAGGGTTTAGGGTTTAGGTGTAAGGTTTAAGGTTTAAAGTTTAGTGTGTAGGGTTTAGGGTTTAGGATTTTGAGTTTGAGGTTTAGGGTTTAGGGTATTGGGTCTATTGTTTAGGGTTATAGGGTTTAGGATTTAGGATATAGGGTTTAGGGTTTAGGGTTTAGGATTTAGGATTTAGGGTTTAGGGTTTAGGGTTTATGATTTAGGGTTAGGGTTTATGGTTAAGGGTTTAGGGCTTTTGGTTTATTATTTAGGGTTTAGGGTTTAGGGATAGGGTTTAGGGTTTAGGGTTTAGGGTTTAGGGTTTAGGGTTTAGAGTTTGTCGTTTAGGGTTTAGGGCTTAGGGTTTAGGGTTTAAAGTTTAGAGTTATAGATTTAAGGTTTAGGGTTGAGGGTTTAGGGTTTAGGATTTAGGGTTCAGAGTTTAGGGATTATTTTTTATGGTTTTGCGTTTAGGGATTAGGTTTTAAGGTTTAGAGTTTTGGATTTAGGGTTTGGGGTTTAAGTTTTAGGGTTTAATGTTTGTATTTAGGGTTTAGGATTTAGGGTTAGGATTTAGGATTTAGGGGTTAGGGTTTAAGGTTTAAGATTTAGAGTTTTGACTTATGATTTAGGTTTTGGTTTAGTGTTTGGGGTGTAGGGTTTAGGGTTTAGGTTTAAGGGTTTAGTATTTAGTGTTTAGAATATAGAGTTTAGGATTTAGGGTTTAGGGTTTAAGGTTTAGGGTTTAGAGTTTTGATTTAGGGTTTAGGGTTAGGAGTTGTAGCTTTAAGGTTTATGGTTTAGGGTTTAGCATTTTGGTTTACGGTGTTAGGGTTTGGAGTTGAGGGTTTATGGTTTAGAATTTAGGGTTTAGGGCTTAGAGTTTAGGATTTAAAGTTTGGATTTAGGGTTTAGGGTTTAGGGTTTAACATTGAGAGTTTAGGATTTGTGATTTAGGGTTTAACACTTAGAGTTTAGGATTGAGGATATAGTATTTAGGGTTTTGGGTTTAGGTGTAGAGTTTATGGTTTAGGGTGTAGGGTTTATGGTTTAGGATTTAGGGTTTATGGTTAAGGGTTTAGGGTTTAGATGCTATGTTTTAAGGTTTAGGGTTTTTGGTGTAGTGTTTAGTGTTTAGGGTTTCGAGTTGTAGGTTTAGGGTTTAGGGGTTAAGGTTTAGGGTTTAATGTTTATGGTTTATGGTTTAGTGTTTAAGGTTTGGTATTTAGGGTTATGAGTTTATGGCTTAGGGTTTAGGGTTTATGGTTTAGTGTTTACGGTTTATTGTTTAGAGTTGAGGGTTCAGGCTTTAGGGGTTCAAGTTGTAGGTTTTGGGTTTAGGGTATAGGGTTTATGATTTAGGGTTTTGAGTTTTGGATTATGGCTTTAGGGTTTAGGGTATAGCGTTTAGTATTTAGTGTTTAGAGTATAGAGTTTAGGATTTAGGGTTTAGGGTTTAAGGTTTAGGGTTTAGAGTTTTGATTTAGGGTTTAGGGTTTAGGGTTTAGAGATTTGGGTTTAGAGTTTATCGTTTAGGGTTTTGGGTTTATGGTTTAGTGTTTAGGGTTTAGGCTTTAGCATTTAGGGTTTAGGGTTTAGGGGTTCGAGTTGTAGGTTTTGGGTTTAGGGTTTAGGGTATAGGGTTTACAATTTAGCATTTTAAGTTTAGGATTATGGCTTTAGGGTTTAGAGTTTGAAGCTAAGGGCTTAGGGTTTAGGGTTTAGAGTTTAGTGTTTAGCGTATAGAGTTAAGGATATAGGGGTTTAGGGTTTAGAGTTTTGATTTACGGCTTAGGGTTTAGTGTTTAGAGATTTGCGTTTAGGGTTTATCGTTTAGGGTTTTGGGTTTAGGGTTTAGTATTTTGTGTTTAGCGTTTTGAGTTTAGGATTTGGGATTTAGGGTTTAAGGTTTAGGTTTAGAGTATTGATTTAGGGTTTAAGATTAGGAATATAGTTTTGGGTTTAGGGTTTAGGGTCTAGGGTTTAGAGTTTTGCGTTCATTTAGGGTTTTGGGTTTATGGTTTGGGGTTTAGGGTTGAGGGTTTAATATTTTGTGTTTAGGGTTTAGAGTTTAGGATTTGGGGATTAGGGTTTGAGGTTTAGGGTTTAGGATTATGTTTAGGGTTTAGGGTTTAGGGTTTAGGGTCTAGAGTTTAAGGCTTATGTTTTAGGGTTTAGGGTTTAGGGTTTAATGTTTAGGGTTTTGGTTTTAGGGTTTAGCATTTAGAGTTTAGGGTTTAATTTTTAGGATTTGGAGTTCTAGCTTTAAGGTTTATTGTTAAGGGTTTATGGTTTAGAGTTTAGCATTTAGGTTTTGGGCCTTAGGGTTTAGAGTTGAGGGCTTATGGTTTAGGATTTTGGGGTTAGGGTTTTGGGTTTAGGATTTACGATTTAGGGTTTAAAGTTTGGATTTAGGGTTTGGAGTTATAGGTTGAAGGTTTAGGGTTTAGGGTTTAAGGTATTGGGTTAAGTTTTTAGGGTTTATGATTGAGGGTTTATGGTTTCAAGTTATAGGTTTAGGGTTTAGGGTTTAGTGTTTATGATTTAAGGTTTAGCGTTTTTAATTTAGGGTTTAAGGTTTAGAGTTTAAGATTGAGGATTTAGGGTCTCAAGTTATATGTTTTGGGTTTTGGGTTTAGGGTTTAGGCTTTAGGGTTTATGGTTGAGGGTGTAGAGTTTAGGGTTGAGTGTTTGGGGTTTAGCATTTAGAGTTTAGGGTTTAGGGTTTGGGGTTTAGGGTTTGGGGTTTATGGTTTATTTTTTATGGTTTAGAGTTTAGGGATTAGGCTTTAAGGCTTAGAGTTTAGTATTTAGGGTTTGGGGTTTAAGGTTTGGATTTAGGGATTAGGGTTTAGTGTTTAGGGTTTAGAGTTAGGGTTTAGGGTTTTGTGTTTTGTGTTTAGTTTTAGGGTTAAGGGTTTAACGCTTAGGGTTTATGCTTTATGGTTTAGGGTTTAGGGTTTATATTTTCAATTTTATTGTTAGAGTTTAGGGTTTAGGGTTTAGGGTTTAGGGTTTAGAGTTTGAATTTAGTATTTAGGGTTTTTGTTTAGATTTTAGGGTTTAGGGTTTAGAGTTTTAAGTTAAGAATTTAGGGTTTAGGGTTTAGGATATAGGTTATAGGGTCTATTGTTTAGGGTTTAGAGTTTAGGATTTAGGGTTTAGGGTTTAAGGTTTACGGTTTGGAGTACTTGGTTTAGGGTTTAGGGTTTAGAGCTATGTTTAGGATTAAGAGTTCAGGGTTAATGGTTTAGGGTTAAGAGTTTAGGGTTTAGGGTTAAGAGTTTTGGGTTTAGGGTTAATACTGCTGGGTTTAGTGATTAGCGTTTAGGGTTTATAGTTTAGAATTTAGGGTATAAGGTTTACGGTCTACAGTTTTGGGTTTAGGATTTAGGGTTAGGAATTAGGTTTTAGGATTTAGGGTTTAGTCTTTAGAATATAGATATAGCATTTAGGGTTTATGTTAAGAGTTTGGATTTAGGGTTTAGGGTTGAGAGTGCAGGATTTAGGGTTTAGGCTTTTAGTGTTTAGATTTAGGGTTTAGGGTTTTGGGTTTTGGGTTTTGTGTTTGGGGTTTATGGTTTAGGGTTTAGGGTTAGGTTTTAGGGTTAGGGTTTAGGGTTTTGGGCTTTTGGTTTAGGGTTTTGATTTGTAGATTTAGGGTTTAGGAGTTTGTATTTTCTGTTTATGGTTTAGGATTTAGAGGTTGAGGTTTAGGGTTGAGGATTTAGGGTTTAGGGTTTAGAGTTTAGAGTTTAGGGTTTATGGTTTAGTGTTTATGATTTAGGTTTTAGGGTTACGGTTTAGGGTTTAGGATTTAGGGTTTAGGGCGTAGAGTTTAGGGTTTAGGGTTATGATCTAGGGTTTTAAGTTTAGGATTTGGGGTTTAGGGTTTAGGGTTTAGGTTTTAGTGTTTAGGGTATAGGGTTTAGTGGTTAGAGTTTTGGATTTAGGCTTTAGGGTTTTGGGTTTAGTGTTTAGAGTTTAGAATTTGAGGTTTATTGTTTAGGGTTTAGGGTTGTGGGTTTAGTATTTTGTGTTTATGATTTAGAGTTTAGGATTGGGGGTTTAGGGTTTGAGGTTTAGGGTTTAGAGTTTTGATTTAGAGTTAATGATTTAGGATTTAGGATTAGTGTTAGGGTTTAAGGTTTAGGGTTTAGGGTTTAGGGTATAGGTTTAGGGTTTAGGGTTTAAGATTTAGTGTTTAAGGTTTAGGGTTTTAGGTTTAGGGTTTAGGGTTTAGGGTTTTGGGTTTTGGGTTTAGGGTTTGCAGTTGTAGCTTTATGGTTTATTGTTAAGGGTTTATGGTTTAGAGTTTAGCATTTAGGTTTTGGGTGTTAGGGTTTAGAGTTGAGGGCTTATGGTTTAGGATTTTGGGTTTAGGGTTTTGGGTTTAGGATTTACGGTTTAGGGTTTAAAGTTTGGATTTAGGGTTTGGAGTTATAGGTTGAAGGTTTAGGGTTTAGGGTTTAAGTATTAAGTTTTAGTGTTTAGGGTATTGGGTTTAGTTTTTAGGGTTTAGGATTGAGGGTTTATGGTTTCAAGTTATAGGTTTAGGGTTTAGTGTTTAGTGTTTATGATTTAAGGTTTAGCATTTTTAATTTAGGGCTTAAGGTTTAGAGTTTAAGATTTAGGGTTTAGGGTCTCAAGTTATATGTTTTGGGTGTTGGGTTTAGGGTTTAGGAGTTAGGGTTTATGGTTGAGGGTGTAGAGTTTAGGGTTGAGGGTTTAGGGTTTAGCATTTAGAATTTTGGGTTTAGGGTTTTGGGTTTAGGGTTTGGGGTTTATGGTTTATTTTTTATGGTTTAGAGTTTAGGGATTAGGCTTTAAGGTTTAGAATTTAGTATTTAGGGTTTGGGGTTTAAGGTTTGGATTTAGGATTTAGGGTTTAGGGTTTAGGGTTTAGGGTTTAGTATTTAGTTATAAGAGTATAGAGTTTAGGATTTAAGGTTTAGGGTTTAAGGTTTAGGGTTTCGAGTTTCATTTAGGGTTTAGGGTTTAGAGTTTAGGGTTTAGGGTTTAGAGTTTAGGGTTTAGGGTTTAGGGGTTCGAGTTATAGGTTTTGGGTTTAGTGTTTAGGCTATATGGTTTACGATTTAGCATTTTGAGTTTAGGATTATGGCTTTAGGGTTTAGAGTTTGAAGTTTAGGGTTTAGGGTTTAGGGTTTAGTATTTACTGTTTAGGGTATAGAGTTTAGGATATAGGGTTTAGGGTTTAAGGTTTAGGGTTTAGAGTTTTGATTTATGATTTAGGGTTTAGGGTTTGGAGATTTGGGTTTAGGGTTTATCGTTTAGGGTTTTGGGTTTAGGGTTTAGGGTTAAGGGTTTAGAGTATTGATTTAGGGTTTAGGATTAGGAATATAGTTTAGAGTTTAGGGTTTAGGATGGGTTTAGGGTCTAGGTATTAGAGTTTTGGCTTTAGTGTTTATCATTTAGGGTTTTGGGTTTAGGGTTTAGGGTTTTGGCTTGAGGGTTTAATATTTTGTGTTTAGGGTTTAGAGTTTAGGATTTGGGGATTAGGGTTTGAGGTTTAGAGTTTAGGATTATGGTTAGGGTTTAGGGTTTAGGGTTTAGGGCTTAGGGTTTAGGGTCTAGACTTTAAAGTTTATGTTTTAGGGTTTATGGTTTAATGTTTAGGGTTTTGGTTTTAGGGTTTATCATTTAGAGTTTAGGGTTTATTTTTTAGGGTTTGGAGTTGTAGCTTTAAGGTTTAGGGTTTAGGGTTTAGGGTTTAGAGTTTGGATTTAGGGTTTAGGGTTATTGTTTAGATTTTAGGGTTTAGGGTTTAGAGTTTTGAGTTGAGGATTTAGGGTTTAGGGTTTAGGGTATAGGATCTATTATTTAGAGTTTAGAGTTTAGGATTTAGGGTTTAGGGTTTAAGGTTGACGGTTTGGACTAGTAGGATTAGGGTTTAGGGTTTAGGGCATAGGTTTAGGGTTAAGGGTTAAGGGTTAAGGGTTTAGGGTTAATAATGTTGGGTTTAGTGTTTAGCATTTAGTGTTTATAGTTTAGGATTTAGGGTATAAGGTTTAGGGTTTACAGTTTGGGGTTTAGGATTTAGGGTTAGGGATTAGGTTTTAGGATTTAGGGTTTAGTGTTTAGAATATAGATACAGGATTTAGGGTTGATGTTTAGAGTTAGGATTTATGGTTTAGGGTTAAGAGTATAGGATTTAGGGTTTAGGTTTTTAGGGTTTAGATTTAGGGTTTTGGGTTTTGGGATTAATGTTTGGATTTAGGGTTTAGGTTTTAGCATTTAGGGTTAGGGTTGAGGGTTTAATATTTATGGTTTAGTTTAGGTTTGAGGGTTTACCTTTTCATGTTTATGTTTTATAGTTTAGCGTTTAGGGTTTATATTTTTTTGATTTAGGGTTTATGATTTAGGGTTAGGATATAGGATTTAGGGTTTAAGGTTTAGGGTTTAAGATTTAGAGTTTCGATTTAAGGTTTAGGGTTTAGGGTTTAGGTTTTGGTTTAGTGTTTAGATTTTAGGTTTAGGGTTTAGAGTGTTGAGTTTAGGATTTTGGGTTTAGGGTTGGGGGTTTAGTGTTTAGGTTTAGGATTTAGGATATAGGGTTTAGGGTTTAGGGTTTAGTGTTTAGGATTTAGGGTTTAGGGTTTAGGGTTTAGGATTTATGATTTAGTGTTTAAGGTTTTGGGTTAGGGTTTATGGTGAAGGGTTTAGGGCTTTTGGTTTAGTGTTTAGTGTTTAGGGTTTAGGGATAGGGTTTCGAGTTATAGGTTTAGGGGTTAGGATTTAGGGTTTAGGGTTGAGGGTTTAGAGTTTATGGTTCATGGTTTAGGGTTTAGGGTTTCGGATTTAGGTATTAGGGTTTAGGGTTTAGAGTTTGTGGTTTAGGGTGGGTTTAGGGTTTAGGGTTGTGGGTTTAGTATTTTGTATTTATGATTTAGTGTTTAGGATTTGGGGTTCAGGGTTTGAGGTTTAGGGCTTAGAGTTTTGATTAAAAGTTAATGATTTGGGGTTTAGTATTAGTGTTAGGGTTTAAGGTTTAGGGTTTAGGGTTTAGAGTTAAGGTTTAGGGTTTAGGGTTTAGGGTTTAGGGTTTAAAGTTTGGATTTAGGGTTTGGAGTTGTAGGTTTAAGGTTTAGGGTTTAAGTATTAAGTTTTAGGGTTTTGGTTTTAGTTTTTAGGGTTTGGGATTTCGGGTTTAGAGTTTTGGGTGGAGGGTTCAGGGTTTAGGGTTTCGGGTATAGGGTTTAGGGTTTAGGGCCTACAGTTTAAGGTTTAGGTTGTTAGGGTTTAGCATTTAGAGTTTAGGGTTTAATGTTTAGGGTTTTGAGTTTAGGGTTTGGAGTTGTAGGTTTAAGGTTTATGGTTAAGGGTTTATGATTTAGGGTCTAGCATTTAGGTTTTGGGTGTTAGGGTTTGGAGTTTAGGGTTTATGGTTTAGGATTTTGGGTTTAGGGTTTAGGGTTTAGGATTTTGGGTTTAGGGTTTAAAGTTTGGATTTAGGGTATAGAGTTTAGGGTTTAACATTTAGAGTTTAGGATTTTTGGTTTAGGGTTTCACATTTAGAGTTTAGGATGGAGGATATAGGATTTAGGGTTTAGGGTTTAGGTGTAAGGTTAAACAAAACATCCGGCAGCCTGATGAAGACAGCCGACAAAAAGATATGAAGAAGACAAATATGTATAATATTAGTCAAAAGTAGGAATCTTCTTTTTATTTTTTGTAACGTAAAAGTAAAGTTGTTTGTTTTTATTTGGTTTGTTTTTATTTGGAGTCATTATCGACGGAATCGTTCATGAATAGTAGTACTATTCATAAATAGTAAAATGTCAATTATGTAAATAGTAAAGGTCAAGTTACTGTATAAATAGTAAAAGTCGGTCACTGTTCATGAATAGTAGTCATTGTTCATGAATAGTAGAGTTACTGTTCATTACTGTTCATGAATAGTAGAGGTCATTCATGAATAGTAAAAGTTATGTAATTTCGCTTATAAATAAGAAGAAGGAAGAGGGGACGATCATCCCTCATCCCTCATCTCCCACTTCTCTCTCAAATTCCGCAAGATCCTAATCCTTCTTCTTATTTATAAGCGAAATTACATAACTTTTACTATTCATGAATGACCTCTACTATTCATGAACAGTAATGAACAGTAACTCTACTATTCATGAACAGTGACTACTATTCATGAACAGTGACCGACTTTTACTATTTACACAGTAACTTGACCTTTACTATTTACATAATTGACATTTTACTATTTATGAATAGTACTACTATTCATGAACAGTATCCTGTCTGATAATGACTCCAAATAAAAACAAACCAAATAAAAACAAACAACTTTACTTTTACGTTACAAAAAATAAAAAGAAGATTCCTACTTTTGACTAATATTATACATATTTGTCTTCTTCATATCTTTTTGTCGGCTGTCTTCATCAGGCTGCCGGATGTTTTGTTTTTAGCTTATTCCAGCTGTACGGTTGGAACTTGGTTATCTTCTCCTTGGCATTTTGAACATATGTACTCACGAATATTTCTGCGATAGTTATGCGATGTCAGTTAATAGTCTTTGGCGAAATGAAGTTCTTTCTGATAGCTCTTGTTGTTGGTATATTTTCTGGTTGAAGAAGGCTTAGTATCCATTGTCGTATTTCTTCCATATCTCCTTCTCTTGTTTCTCTACAATTAGAGTATATCATAGTATTGTCTCTACTATAATAGCTCCATATTGTATTGTTGTTTAAATAATTGTTTGCTAGTTCCGTTAATATTGTAGCTATTCCAATGACTCTTTTGTTAGCATAAAAGTCAGGAATATCCACAATAGGTATCTCATCTTGTTTTCCTATTTTCTCTGGTATTAACATGTCTCTAGTTAAACCAATCTTTATTACCTGTATAACTGGTTTTATCTCGTCATATAGTATCTCTGCAGTGGCTGTATAAAATTTGATAAAGAACAACGTTCCTTTGGTAATTCGTTTGTATGTTAAGAAAGCTTTGTATAATTCGGGTATCTTTGAGATTTCATCTCCTGTAGCTGTGTATACGGTGCTAAGTAGTCCGTAGTTATAACAAGTTGTAACCAAATTTATATTTGTACCTGGTAGGGCAATTAGTTTGTTGTATCCTTGTAAGTGTTGGGTAATGTAATCAGTATTTGGTTCTTTTATGTTTATAGCTCTGGGGTTTCTGTTTAAGTAAGTTTGGACTTTGTAAATATTTTCTGTATAGGTACGGGTGATGTGGTTATATGTATTTTTCTGTTGGTTTAGGCTGTTTTTGTACGTAGTCGTTTGTGGAGTAGGTACAGATTTTTGTATTTTTGGTGCTGTATATGGTTTATCAAAAAGTTTGTTCATATTTGTATTTGTATAACTTTTTTCTTCTGTAGCTTTTTCTTTCTTTGTAACTCCTGATGTACCTGCAGCTGTATTTAAACAAACATTATGGGTTTTATGGAGTTTCCCAACGTCTCCTTCTAGTTCTGGAATTTTAACGTCTTCCGATCGACGTAGCTCCGCATATTTAACGTCATGCTTTGTTGCTAGCTTGCTTTTTATTGTTGTATCTCACCATCCATACTATCCACTTTTGTACAAAGTGTAGTTAGGAGGTTGAGTATTTGTTCCATTGTATTTGTTTTTTCAGTAACTTTTCCTTGAGAGGTGATCTGCAATCACATTTTTGTCAGTTTTTATAATTTCAATTGTAAAAGAAAAGTTCAATATATTTACTACCAGTCTCCTTATTTCTTTTGTTATCGAATCTTGTACCTTTATGGTTATCCACCATTTTACCTGTGAATTATCTGTTCTAACAATAAATTTGTTATATACAATATATGGTTCAAAATCTAATAAACATTTATATAAGGCAAATAAATATTTTCTATTTATTTCCCATTTTATTTGTATCTGAGACCGAAATAATATCTTGATGATGTATTATTTTTACTATTGCTTTCTTGTATATTCTTATTTTCTTATAATTCATTTATATTCATTTTAAATTCTGATTGGTCTTCAAAATTATATCTTAATGGTTTTTGTGTTATTATTCTATTTTCTTTTATTAGTTCAATTTTTACTTTTGTTTTGTGTTTATCCCATCCTTGTAATGGGTTTCGTTATATAATGAGTTTAATTTATCATTTATTGCTTGTATTTTATCTCATGTGAATATTATAATTTCTAGTATATGATAATTTGTTGTTATCTTTTCTATCTGTTTGGTAATGTTTTAAATTACTTTTATCCATGGTGTATTTTTTCTAATTTTATTATTTACTCTTTTTGCTCCTATTTTGTGATTACATATGGTAGTGAACCACCAATGTGTTTTTGTTATAGTGTGTGGATATAGTTTTTCTAAAAAACGCATTCCTAATAATATATCTTTATTTGTAAATTCATAACTATAGATTTCATCTATTAATAATATTTTATCCCATATTTGTGTTTTTATATTTTTAGCTTTATGTGTTATCATGCTTCCTTCATTATTAAATCCTGTTACTATTAATGGTGTCTTTAATTTTTCCCATTTACTATCTGGTAGACAATTATGTTTACACATATTTGCTTCTGCTCCTGTGTCTATCATAGGTGTATAATATCTATTATAATATCCTTCTATAATTATTTTTGCTAAAATATATATTTTTGTCATTTAAAGTTTTTATATAATTGTTCGTTTAATAATTACTTTCTTGTTTTCATAAGTTATTGTTAGTTGTTTATCATCTATATTATATGGTTTAATCAAGCTTTCTAGCCATTTTATTCCTAAAGTAATATTATTATTTCCTTGATGTATTTTAAATTTAATTTTTATTGGTATTCCTCCAATAATTAGTTCTTGTTCAGTAGTTTCTTCTATATTTATCAAAGCTCTAGGTAATTCTGTATTTATATTTTCTCCTGTAATTATTTCTTGTTCTTTGACTAGTTTTCTTATAATTTGGTTTTCTATTTGTCCTGTATTTATAGTTATTAAATATTTTCTTTGGTCTAATATTCCTGTGATATAATATTGATATGGTTGTATTTCATTTTTGTTTTGTTCTAATAAGTCGCAATCTAATCTCCTAGATGTATTAGTTCTTGATGATGAAGGTGTATCGTAGCTTAATCTTTTAGATGTACTTAATCTTTCTTTTACTATCTCTAAATCTTCTTCAATATCTATTTCTTTATAACTGTAATCATTATTATCTATTACTGTAATTATTTTATCAAATGGATTTTCTATTTTGATTTTTTGAATCTTATTTTTTGCTGTTATTTTATGCTTTGTAGTTAATACATATAAATTTTTACATCTTCTTTGTAAATATCTTACTTCACAGTGCTAATTCTATGCGACATTTTCCAATATAGTACTAGTGATTTATCTATGTTTTTGTCTTCTATTGCTACTGAATAGTTTGCACTTATAATAAATTTAAATTTTTGATATATTAAGTTTCCTCTAACTGCACTTATAATACTTTTTTCTATAGGTTGAATTATTCTATCATCTGCTAAATATAATTCTATAGGTGTATCTATTCCTTCTCTAAAACATGCCTTTATTAATATTTCTGTTGCTCCTAAATGTACATATTTTATTGGATTTTTTGATTTCAAATCGTGGAATTCTTTATTAATTATTTTTTTATTTCTGATAGGTATTTTAGTTTTACCTTTAATATATTTACAATCTATTACATGTTCTTTTTGGCTTACTACATATTATTCATCGTGTTGTAATTTAAATAAGTTTTTTAATCTAGGTACTTCTAGTATTTTATCTATGCTTAAGTCTAATTCTTTTCCTTTTATTTGTTCAAACATATTATTGTCAAATATTATTTTTTGTTCTGTATATTCATTATCTTGATATTCTTCTTTACTTATTACTTTTATGTCATTTTCAGTCATAATAATCAGAAAATGACTCTATCTCTTCTTCTAATTCGATGTCTGTTATTTCGTATATGCTATCTTCATTTTCTAATTCATAATCCAAATATTCTATCTGTTTATATTTGTCTTTTTCTATTATTACCTCTGTTATTTGTTTTTTCTTTAAATCTTTTGGCAATTTACAGTTTCTAGCTAAATGTCCTAGTTTTCCACAATTATAACATTTACATTATGTTATATTTTTCTTAACTCTATGTGGTCTTTTTTGTTTATAATCTTTTATATAATATCTTTTTCTTGGAATTTTGTCTTTATATCTTGTTTTAAAGCGTTTATACTTTTTTATCCTTTTCTTTTTATATGGATTTTTACATCCAAATTGGGGTGCTAATTTGCTTGTACAATATACTAGGTTTTTTACTAATATTTTTTCTAGTTTTAATTCTTTTTTATGTTTTTCACATAGTTTCATAAACCATTGTTGTAAGAATTTTATTCTAGCTCCTAGTGTATCTACTGTATTTGATTCTTCCCAATCTTTTATTATTTTTGAACTAAATGGTTACGTAATTTTGTGTAATATAATTTTCTTATTTCTTTACTTTCATCATTTGTATATATTCCTTTATAGTAATATTCTCTAAATGCACATGTATATTCATCTATGTAACTCATTTTACATATTGCTAATTTATTCATTAAATTTCTTTATTATTTTATCTTTCGTTGTTCTTCTATTTCGTTGTCATACTTCCAAATTCATTTCTAATTGATATTTCATATTTATTTAATATGTCTATTCTGATGTTGCTATTTCATTATTAAGTTTAAGTATTATTTCTTAGTGTTTCTAAGCTTATTGGTGTTAAATTTTGTAACCATATTTTTCTTGTTCCTATAAGTGTTCTTTCTATATATCGGGCATCCATTATTGATATCTTGTTATCTATTAATTGTTTTGATATATAACCTATCCATAATTGAATTGTTTTATTTGTATACGCTACAGTCTAAATCTAAGAAATTATTTTGATCTAGTTTGTCTAGGTATCCAATTTTTATTCAATCTTATATACCATAAGACTATATATCAATTTTCAATTTAGTAAGTATAATATGTTGGAGTTGTATCCATTCGTGTTTTAGGATTTGAAGTACTAGGTTTTTCATCTAAATTTCCTACATTTATTTCTATATTTTTATCTTTTTCTATAAGATCAGTATATGTTTCTGAATATGATTCATAATTATTTTCTGAAATATTATCATTTTCTTCTTCATTTATTTCATTTATTTCATCTATTTTTAATTCAGGTAATTCTTCTGTTTCTTCTAACATTGTTTTCATTCTTTCTATTTCTTGGTTTAACTTTAATTCTTCATTTCTTTTCTTGTACTCTTCTTTTGCTTTTAATTTTTCTTCGTATAGTTGTTTAAGTCTTTCTAATTCTTTTTGTAATTCTTGAATTCTAGTATCTTTTACTTGTTCTACTTGTTTAATTTCTTTTTTAGCTTGTTCTCTAATTTTTTCGATTTCTTTTTTCCTATCTATTTCTTCATTTTCTTTTTTTAATCGTACCATTGTTGTTAGACTATCTTCTAATTTTGCTGATTCTTTATCTGGCATTAGATATAATTGGGTTCCTATTTTTTTATATCTTCTTTCTAAGTTTGAATGTATTATTTTTATTTCTAGTCCATCTTGACTTTTATATATTTTTTCTTCTACAGCATATTCTTCTTTATTCATTATAAGTTATGTTGATATTTATATTCTAAGTGTTGTAATTGTAGATCTAATAAGAATATCGTTTTTCTTTGTGCTTTTATAGATTTTTGGCATACTCCTGCCCATATATTTTCTTCTAGTCTATTTTGTCTAAATCGTAATTCTTGTTTTATTTCATTAATTTTTTCTAATAATTGTTCTCTATAAGTTTCATCCATTATATAAACATTTTTTTCATAATATACTTGTTTCTTTATTATGAGATTTTGTATTTCTTTTATATTTTCTAAAGTATATTCTAAGTATTCCATATCTTGGGTTCTTTGGTATTTTATAATATTATTTATTAGAAGTTTATTTAGTAGTTCTAAATCTCCTATAGTTTGTAGCCAATATGTTAGATATTCGTAGTTTATCATTAATCTGAATATAAATCATATAATTCATACATGCTTTGGATAGTTAGTTCCTGCCAATTTTGTTCTATGAGTTCCATTATTCGTCTATTTATTATTTCTTTAATGAGTAAAAGATCATAAATTTTTCGTTTTATGTCAATATTAAGTGTTTTAAGGATATATAAAATAAGTATTTTATAATTATAATCTCCATTTAATAAGTATGTATTCATTATTTTCATGATTTCTAAACAGTTTTTATTCCTTCTAACCTTCTTGGTTGTTATTATCAATTATCAAATTATATTAAAGTTATCCTAAATAAATTCTTTTGGTCACTACTATGACTTTTGGCCTCAATCAGTTACCTAATAACGCTTCAACAAGTTCGTACTTCCTCAAACGGCTTCTCTTTGCCTAACTGGTTTCGGTTTGGATGTCATAGTCTGGGCTTACCTATTCTCAGCCTACCTTCGTTCATAGCAAACTACTTCGAATCTATTTAGTATAACAATACTATAACATGATAATAATCAAATAATAATCAAGAGATTATCAGGAATAATTAAGTTTAGTTGTTCATATTGAAATATGAAAATACCTGAGTTTGTAGATTTTCTGGAACTGAGTCCTTCATAGTTTCCTGGGTATTAATAGATTTCTCCATTTATATTTTTTCTTATCTAGCTCTGATACCAATATTAGGATCTTGCGGAATTTGAGAGAGAAGTGGGAGATGAGGGATGAGGGATGATCGTCCCCTCTTCCTTCTTCTTATTTATAAGCGAAATTACATAACTTTTACTATTCATGAATGACCTCTACTATTCATGAACAGTAATGAACAGTAACTCTACTATTCATGAACAGTGACTACTATTCATGAACAGTGACCGACTTTTACTATTTACATTTTACCAAAAATAATTATAGAAGGATATTATAATAGATATTACACACCTATGATAGACACAGGAGCAGAAGCAAATATGTGTAAACATAATTGTCTACCAGATAGTAAATGGGAAAAATTAAAGACACCATTAATAGTAACAGGATTTAATAATGAAGGAAGCATGATAACACATAAAGCTAAAAATATAAAAACGTAAATATGGGATAAAATATTATTAATAGATGAAATCTATAGTTATGAATTTACAAATAAAGATATATTATTAGGAATGCCTTTTTACTGTTCATGAATAGTAGAGGTCATTCATGAATAGTAAAAGTCGTGTAAATTTGTTTATAAATAAGAAGAAGGAAGAGGGGACGATCATCCCTCATCCCTCATCTCCCACTTCTCTCTCAAATTCCGCAAGATCCTAATATTGGTATCAGAGCTAGATAAGAAAAAATATAAATGGAGAAATCTATTAATACCCAGGAAACTATGAAGGACTCAGTTCCAGAAAATCTACAAACTCAGGTATTTTCACATTTCAATATGAACAACTAAACTCTCTTATTCCTGATAATCTCTTGATTATTATTTGATTATTATCATGTTATAGTATTGTTATACTGAATAAATTCGAAGTAGTTTGCTATGAACGAAGGTAGGCTGAGAATAGGTATGCCCAGACTATGCCATCCGAAACCGGAAACCCAGTTAGGCAAAAGAGAAGCCGTTTGAGGGGAAGTACGAACTTGTTGAAGGCGCTGTTAGAGTAACTGATTGAGGCCAAAAAGTCATAGTAGTGACCAAAAGAATTTATTTAGGATAACTTTAATATAATTTGATAATTGATAATAACAAACAAGAAGGTTAGAAGGAATAAAAACTGTTTAGAAATCATGAAAATAATGAATACATACTTATTAAATGGAGATTATAATTATAAAATACTTATTTTATATATCCTTAAAACACTTAATATTGACATAAAACGAAAAATTTATGATCTTTTACTTATTGAAGAAATAACAGAAATAGACAGAATAATGGAACTCATAGAACAAAATTGGCAGGAACTAACTATCCAAAACATGTATGAATTATATGATTTATATTCAGATTAATGATAAACTACGAATATCTAACATATTGGCTACAAACTATAGGAGATTTAGAACTACTAAATAAACTTCTAATAAATAATATTATAAAATACCAAAGAACCCAAGATATGGAATACTTAGAATATATTTCAGAAAATATAAAAGAAATACAAAATCTCATAATAAAGAAACAAGAATATTATGAAAAAATGTTTATATAATGGATGAAACTTATAGAGAACAATTATTAGAAAAAATTAATGAAATAAAACAAGAATTAAGATTTAGACAAAATAGACTAGAAGAAAATATATGGGCAGGAGTATGCCAAAAATCTATAAAAGCACAAAGAAAAACGATATTCTTACTAGATCTACAATTACAACACTTAGAATATAAATATCAACATAACTTATAATGAATAAAGAAGAATATCTTTGTAGAAGAAAAAATATATAAAAGTCAAGATGGACTAGAAATAAAAATAATACATTCAAACTTAGAAAGAAGATATAAAAAATAGGAACCCAATTATACCTAATGCGGATAAAGAATCAAAGAAATTAGAAGATATTCTAACAATAATGGTACGATTAAAAAGAAAATGACGAAATAGATAGGAAAAAGAAATGAAAAATTAGAGAACAAGCTAAAAAATAAATTAAACAAGTAGAAGAAGTAAAAGATACTAGAATTCAAGAATTACAAAAAGAATTAGAAAGACTTAAACAACTATACGAAGAAAAATTAAAAGCAAAAGAAGAGTACAAGAAAAGAAATGAAGAATTAAAGTTAAACCAAGAAATAGAAAGAATGAAAACAATGTTAGAAGAAGCGGAAGAATTACGAATTAAAAATAGATGAAATAAATGAAATAAATGAAGAAGAAAATGATAATATTTCAGAAAATAATTATGAATCATATTCAGAAACATATACTGATCTTATAGAAAAAGATAAAAATATAGAAATAAATGTAGGAAATTTAGATGAAAAACCTAGTACTTCAAATCCTAAAACACGAATGGATACAACTCCAACTTATTATACTTACGAAAAAGAAAATAGAGATAAGACCTTATGGGATAAAAGATTGAATAAAAATTGGATACCTAGACAAACTACAGATCAAAATAATTTCTTAGATTTAGACTGTGTAGCAGATACAAATAAAACAATTCAATTATGGATAGGTTATATATCAAAACAATTAATAGATAACAAGATATCAATAATGGATGCCCCAGGATATATAGAAAGAACACTTATAGGAACAGTAAAAATATGGTTACAAAATTTAACACCAATAAGCTTAGAAACACTAAGAAATAATACGAAACTTAATAATGAAATAGCAACATCAGCAATAGACATATTAAATAAATATGAAATATCAATTAGAAATGAATTTGGAAGTATGACAACAGAAATAGAAGAACAACAGAAAGATAAAATAATAAACAGAAATTTAATGAATAAATTAGCAATATGTAAAATGAGTTACATAGATGAATATACATGTGCATTTAGAGAATATTACTATAAAGGAATATATACAAATGATGAAAGTAAAGAAATAAGAAAATTATATTACACAAAATTACCAGAACCATTTAGTTCAAAAATAATAAAAGATTGGGAAGAATCAAATAAAGTAGATACACTAGAGCTAGAATAAAATTCTTACAACAATGGTTTATGAAACTATGTGAAAAACATAAAAAGAATTAAAACTAGAAAAATATTAGTAAAAACCTAGTATATTGTACAAGCAAATTAGCACTTAATTTGGATGTAAAAATCCATATAAAAGAAAAGGATAAAAAAGTATAAACGCTTTAAAACAAGATATAAAGACAAAATTCCAAGAAAAAGATATTATATAAAAGATTATAAACAAAAAAGACCACATAGAGTTAAGAAAAATATAACATAATGTAAATGTTATAATTGTGGAAAACTAGGACATTTAGCTAGAAACTGTAAATTGCCAAAAGATTTAAAGAAAAAACAAATAACAGAGGTAATAATAGAAAAAGACAAATATAAACAGATAGAATATTTGGATTATGAATTAGAAAATGAAGATAACATATACGAAATAACAGACATCGAATTAGAAGAAGAGATAGAGTCATTTTCTGATTATTATGACTGAAAATGACATAAAAGTAATAAGTAAAGAAGAATATCAAGATAATGAATATACAGAACAAAAAATAATATTTGACAATAATATGTTTGAACAAATAAAAGGAAAAGAATTAGACTTAAGCATAGATAAAATACTAGAAGTACCTAGATTAAAAAACTTATTTAAATTACAACACGATGAATAATATGTAGTAAGCCAAAAAGAACATGTAATAGATTGTAAATATATTAAAGGTAAAACTAAAATACCTATCAGAAATAAAAAAATAATTAATAAAGAATTCCACGATTTGAAATCAAAAAATCCAATAAAATATGTACATTTAGGAGCAACAGAAATATTAATAAAGGCATGTTTTAGAGAAGGAATAGATACACCTATAGAATTATATTTAGCAGATGATAGAATAATTCAACCTATAGAAAAAAGTATTATAAGTGCAGTTAGAGGAAACTTAATATATCAAAAATTTAAATTTATTATAAGTGCAAACTATTCAGTAGCAATAGAAGACAAAAACATAGATAAATCACTAGTACTATATTGGAAAATGTCAGGCATAGAATTAGCACCAGGAAGTAAGATATTTACAGCAAGATGTAAAAATTTATATGTATTAACTACAAAGCATAAAATAACAGCAAAAAATAAGATTCAAAAAATCAAAATAGAATAATTCAACCTATAGAAAAAAGTATTATAAGCGCAGTTAGAGGAAATTTAATATATCAAAAATTTAAATTTATTATAAGTGCAAATTATTCAGTAGCAATAGAAGACAAAAACATAGATAAATCATTAGTACTATATTGGAAAATGTCAGGCATAGAATTAGCACCAGGAAGTAAAATATTTACAGCAAGATGTAAAAATTTATATGTATTAACTACAAAGCACAAAATAACAGCGAAAAATAAGATTCAAAAAATCAAAATAGAAAATCCATTTGATAAAATAATTACAGTAATAGATAATAATGATTACAGTTATAAAGAAATAGATATTGAAGAAGATTTAGAGATAGTAAAAGAAAGATTAAGTACATCTAAAAGATTAAGCTACGATACACCTTCATCATCAAGAACTAATACATCTAGGAGATTAGATTGCGACTTATTAGAACAAAACAAAAATGAAATACAACCATATCAATATTATATCACAGGAATATTAGACTAAAGAAAATATTTAATAACTATAAATACAGGACAAATAGAAAATCAAATTATAAGAGAACTAGTCAAAGAACATGAAATAATTACAGGAGAAAATATAAATACAGAATTACCTAGAGCTTTGATAAATATAGAAGAAACTACTGAACAAGAATTAATTATTGGAGGAATACCAATAAAAATTAAATTTAAAATACATCAAGGAAATAATAATATTACTTTAGGAATAAAATGGCTAGAAACAGTTAAACCATATAATATAGATGATAAACAACTAACAATAACTTATGAAAACAAGAAAGTAATTATTAAACGAACAATTATATAAAAACTTTAAATGACAAAAATATATATTTTAGCAAAAATAATTATAGAAGGATATTATAATAGATATTATACACCTATGATAGACACAGGAGCAGAAGCAAATATGTGTAAACATAATTGTCTACCAGATAGTAAATGGGAAAAATTAAAGACACCATTAATAGTAACAGGATTTAATAATGAAGGAAGCATGATAACACATAAAGCTAAAAATATAAAAACGCAAATATGGGATAAAATATTATTAATAGATGAAATCTATAGTTATGAATTTACAAATAAAGATATATTATTAGGAATGCCTTTTTTAGAAAAACTATATCCACATACTATAACAAAAACACATTGGTGGTTCACTACCATATGTAATCACAAAATAGGAGCAAAAAGAGTAAATAATAAAATTAGAAAAAATACACCATGGATAAAAGGAAGTGAAAAAATTACCCAAAAGTTAGAAAATATAACAACTAATGATCATAAAATAGAAATTATAATATTCACAGCAGATAAAGTACAAGCAATAAATGATAAATTAAACTCATTATATAACGAAAACCCATTACAAGGATGGGATAAACACAAAACAAAAGTAAAAATTGAACTAATAAATGAAAATAGTATAATAACACAAAAACCATTAAGATATAATTTTGAAGACCAATCAGAATTTAAAATGCATATAAATGAATTATTAGAAAATAAGTATATACAAGAAAGCAATAGCAAACATAATAGTCCAGCATTTATAGTAAATAAGCATAGTGAACAAAAAAGAGGAAAAAGTAGAATGGTTATTGATTATAGAAATTTAAACGCAAAAACTAAAACATATAATTACCCTATACCTAATAAAATATTAAAAGTACGACAAATACAAGGATATAATTACTTTAGTAAATTTGATTGTAAATCAGGTTTTTACCACCTAAAACTAGAAGAAGAATCTAAACATTTAACAGCATTCACTGTACCACAAGGATTTTACGAATGGAATGTTTTACCATTTGGCTATAAAAATGCACCAGGTAGATATCAACACTTTATGGATATATATTTTAACCAACTAGAAAATTGTATAGTATATATAGATGACATATTATTATATTCAAGAACAAAAGAAGAACATCTAAAGTTATTAGAAAAATTTATACACATTATAGAAGTATCAGGAATTAGCTTATCAAAAAAGAAAGCTGAAATTATGAAAAATCAAATAGAATTCTTAGGAATACAAATAGATAAAAATGGGATAAAAATGCAAACACATATTGTACAAAAAATAGTTAATTCTGAAGAATTATTAGATACTAAGAAAAAATTACAATCATTCTTAGGATTAGTTAACCAAGTAAGAGAATATATACCAAAATTAGCAGAAAATTTAAAACCATTACAGAAAAAATTAAAGAAAGATATAGAATATTACTTTGATGAACAAGATAAAAAACATATCAGAAAAATAAAAATCATGTGTAAAGAGTTACCAAAATTATATTTTCCAGATGAAAATAAACAATTTACTTATATAGTGGAAACAGACTCTAGTGATCATAGTTACGGAGGAGTATTAAAATATAAATATATAAATGAAAAAATAGAACATCACTGTAGATATTATTCAGGATCATATACAGACCCACAAATAAAATGGGAAATAAATAGAAAAGAATTATTTGCCTTATATAAATGTTTATTAGCTTTTGAACCATATATTGTATATAACAAATTTATTGTTAGAACAGATAATACAGAGGTAAAATGGTGGATAACCAAAAAAGTACAAGACTCAGTTACGACAAAAGAAATAAGAAGACTGGTAGTAAATATATTAAATTTTTCATTTACAATTGAAATTATAAAAACTGACAAGAATGTGATTGCAGATCACCTCTCAAGACAAAGATACTGAAAAAACAAATACTATGGATCAAATACTCAACCTCCTAACTACACTTTGTAAAAAAGTGGATAGTATGGATGGTGAGATACAGAAGCTAAAAGAGCAAGCTAGCAGTCAGCAGCATGACGTTAAAAATGCGGAGCTACGTCGATCGGAAGACGTTAAAATTCCAGAACTAGAAGGAGAGGTTGGGAAACTCCATAAAACCCATAATGTTTGTTTAAATACAGCTGCAGGTACATCAGGAGTTACAAAGAAAGAAAAAGCTACAGAAGAAAAAAGTTATACAAATACAAATATGAACAAACTTTTTGATAAACCATATCTGACACCAAAAATACAAAAATCAGACCTACTCCACAAGCGACTACGCACAAAAACAGCCTAAACCAACAGAAAATACATATAACCACATCACCCGTACCTATACGTAAAATATTTACAAAGTCCAAACTTACTTAAACGAAACCCCAGAGCTATAAACATAAAAGAACCAAATCTCGATTACATTACCCAACACTTACAAGGATACAACAAACTAATTGCCCTACCAGTACAAATATAAATTTGGTTACAACTTGTTATAACTACGGACTACTTAGCACGTATACAGCTCAGGAGATGAAATCTCAAAGATACCCGAATTATACAAAGCTTTCTTAACATACAAACGAATTACCAAAGGAACGTTGTTCTTTATCAAATTTTATACACCCACGCAGAGATACTATATGGCGAGATAAAACCGATTATACAGTAATAAAGATTGGTTTAACTAGAGACATGTTAATACCAGAGAAAATAGAAAAACAAGATGAGATACCTATTGTGGATATTCCTGACTTTTATGCTAACAAAAGAGTCATTGGAATAGCTACGATATTAACAGAGCTAGCAAACAATTATCTAAACAACAATACAATATGGAGCTACTCTAGCCGAGATAATACGATGATATATTCTAACTGTCGAGAAACTAGAGAAGGAGATATGGAGGAAATACGACAATGGATACTAAGCCTCCTAAAACCAGAAAATATACCAACGACAAGAGCTATCAGGAAAAATTTCATTTCACCAAAGATTATTAACGGATATTGTACAACAATCAGCAGCAAATATTCAGAACATATATGTTCCAAATGTCAAGGAGAAGATAACCAAGTTCCAACCGTACAGCTGGAGTAAACTAAAAACAAAATATTCGGCAGCCTGATGAAGACAGCCGACAAAAAGATATGAAGAAGACAAATATGTATATTATTAGTCAAAAGTAGGAATCTTACTTTTTCTTTTGTAAAGGAAAAGTAAAGTTGTTTGTTTTTATTTGGTTTGTTTTTATTTGGAGTCATTGTCAGACAGGATACTGTTCATGAATAGTAGTAGTATTCATAAATAGTAAAATGTCAATTATGTAAATAGTAAGGGTCAAGTTACTGTGTAAATAGTAAAAGTCGATCACTGTTCATGAATAGTAGTTACTGTTCATGAATAGTAGGGTAAGCCCAGACTATGCCATCCGAAACCGGAAACCCAGTTAGGCAAAAGAGAAGCCGTTTGAGGGGAAGTACGAACTTAAATTTTTCATTTTATGTCAATATTAAGTGTTTTAAGGATATATAAAATAAGTATTTTATAATTATAATCTCCATTTAATAAGTATGTATTCATTATTTTCATGATTTCTAAACAGTTTTTATTCCTTCTAACCTTCTTGTTTGTTATTATCAATTATCAAATTATATTAAAGTTATCCTAAATAAATTCTTTTGGTCACTACTATGACTTTTTGGAAAAAAGTATTATAAGCGCAGTTAGAGGAAATTTAATATATCAAAAATTTAAATTTATTATAAGTGCAAATTATTCAGTAGCAATAGAAGACAAAGGAATAAAAATTGTTTAGAAATCATGAAAATGATGAATACATACTTATTATTCTTTATGTTTTTCACATAGTTTTAGGTTTAGGGTTTAGGGTTTAGGGCTTAGGGTTTAGGGTCTAGACTTTAATGTTTATGTTTTAGAGTTTAGGGTTTAGGGTTTAATGTTTAGGGTTTTGGTTTTAGGGTTTAGCATTTAGAGTTTAGGGTTTAATATTTAGGGTTTGGAGTTGTAGCTTTAAGGTTTATCGTTAAGGGTTTATGGTTTAGAGTTTAACATTTAGGTTTTGGGTGTTAGGGTTTAGAGTTGAGGGCTTATGGTTTAGGATTCTGGGTTTAGGGTTTTGGGTTTAGGATTTACGGCTTAGGGTTTAAAGTTTGGATTTAGGGTTTAGAGTTGTAGGTTGAAGGTTTAGGGTTTAGGGTTTAGGGTTTAGGGTTTAAGTATTATGTTTTAGGGTTTAGGGTCTTGGCTTTAGTTTTTAGGGTTTAGGATTGAGGGTTTATGGTTTCAAGTTATAAGTCTAGGGTTTAGGGTTTAGTGTTCATGATTTAAGGTTTAGCGTTGTGAATTTAGGGTTTAAGGTTTAGAGTTTAAGATTTAGGGTTTAAGGTCTCAAGTTATATGTTTTGGGTTTTGGGTTTAGGGTTTAGGATTTAGGGTTTATGGTTGAGGGTGTAGAGTTTAGGGTTGAAGGTTTAGAGTTTAGCATTTAGAGTTTAGGGTTTAGGGTTTGGGGCTTAGGGTGTAGATTTTATGGTTTATTTTTTATGATTTAGAGTTTAGGGATTAGGCTTTAAGGTTTAGAGTTTAGTATTCAGGGTTTGGGGTTTAGGGTTTAGGGTTTAAGGTTTGGATTTAGGCTTTATGGATTTGTGTTTAGGGTTTAGAGTTAGGGTTTAGGGTTTTGGGTTTAGTTTAGGGTTAAGGGTTTAACTTTTAGGGTTTTTGCTTTATGGTTTAGGGTTTAGGGTTTATATTTTTGGGTTTTGGGTTTTTTTTTTTTTTTTTTTTTTTTTTTTTTATTTGAACGACCCTTGAGGGGGTCAGGGGCTTAGCAACACCCCCAGGCCTTAACATAAATAGAAATCAAGAAATTACAAGGAGGGGGACATAAACCTTACCTCCGATCCTAGGTGGTTTTGAAATCGACTAACCCACTACGGCTAGTCAACTCTTTCCCATACTAAACAAAGAAGAAACCTAGATCTAAGCACCTAAGGAGAGGACTCCTCTCGATACAGAGAAACTAGGAAAACATAAATGAGGGAGACTCTCCCCTTACAAGGAAAGAATAAACAAAAGAACCTAGCCAAGCTATACCTATCTAGGCCTAAGCACAGATGACAAGGAGGAAGTACCTAGCTGAGAATAATTCAAGGGGCTTCTTAATCCTTTTAAGTTTCTTCCTTCTGAAACTTTGAACTCCCATTTTCTCAAGAATATAGCCTCTTGCTATATTAGGTAATTGAGTGTATGTGTAATAATGTTGCATGATATCTTGTTTGTGACTATGCTTGGAAAGGAAATCGAAGATTGTTAGCCTCCTGTAGGTATGAACACGGTGAAAGACTCACATTGGTTGACAAGAATATGAAGCTCCTCTACAAATCTTTGTATCTTCCAAGGGGGAGTGGAATTGTAAAATCCACCTTGTTAAAAGTTACGAATCCACTTCCAAAATAATGTTCCTGTACCCATGTTGAATGCACCAATGAAGACCGCACAGCGGCTTGTACTTACGCTGATTATTGGTCCCTTCACGAAGGGTATAGCAAAGGCATATATCATCTCTCCATGTTCATTTCTTAGAATGCCACCCCACCAATCTTCGGGATTATGCAAGGCACTACCATCGTGTTCAACTTATATCTATTGGTGTGGGGTGTTTTCCAAACAACCGAGGTGACTCTAACCTCATGCTTACATTTTTCACCATATCGACCATACGGCCATTTGACAGCCTTTGGATGTAAGGAAATTTGGCGTTGAGAATATAGAGGATGTCCTTGAAGATCATGTACTTGACTCTGTTGCTGCTAGATTTCTTGGCCCCATACTTGGCTGAACATCTATTCTTCCAAAAGTTCCAACAGACCACAATAGGAACTGTCTGGACAAGGGTCTTGTGGGCTTCATTATCTCCTTGTATCTCCCACCAATTTAACAGTCTGTTACATAAGGAGGTCTGCTGAGAGTTAGCCCCCATAGTGCTTGGGATTTAGGGTTTAGGGTTTAGGGTTTAGAATTTGGATTTAGGGTTTAGGGTTATTGTTTAGATTTTAGGGTTTAGGGTTTAGCGTTTTGACTTTAGGATTTATGGTTTGGGGTTTAGGGTATAGGGTTTATTGTTTAGGGTTTAGAGTTTAGGATTTAGGGTTTAGGGTTTAAGGTTTACGATTTGGAGTAGTAGGTTTAAGGTTTAGGGTTTAGGGCATAGGTTTAGGGTTAAGGGTTAAGGGTTAAGGATTTAGGGTTAAGAGTTTACGGTTTAAGGATAAGAGTTTTAGGTTTGGGGTTAATAATGTTGGGTTTAGTGTTTAGCGTTTAGGGTTTATAGTTTAGGATTGAGGGTATAAGGTTTAGGGTTTACAATTTGGGGTTTAGGATTTAGGGTTAGGGATTAGGTTTTAGGATTTAGGGTTTAGTGTTTAGAATATAGATACAGGATTTAGGGTTGATGTTTAGAGTTAGGATTTATGGTTTAGGGTTAAGATTGTAGGATTTAGGGTTTAGGTTTTTAGGGTTTAGGGTCTAGGGTTTAGGGTTTAATGTTTGGATTTAGGGTTTAGGATTTAGCATTTAGGGTTAGGGTTTAGGGTTTAATATTTATGGTTTAGTTTAGGTTTGAGGGTTTACGTTTTAGTGTTTATGTTTTAGGGTTTATGTTTTATAGTTTAGCGTTTAGGGTTTATATTTTTTGATTCAGGGTTTAGGATTTAGGGTTAGGATATAGGATTTAGGGTTTAAGGTTTAGGGTTTAAGATTTAGAGTTTTGATTTAGGGTTTAGGGTTTAGGGTTTAGGGTTTAGGTTTTGGTTTAATGTTTAGATTTTAGGTTTAGGATTTAGAGTGTTGAGTTTAGGATTTTGGGTTTAGGGTTTGGAGTTTTAGTGTTTAGGTTTAGGATTTAGGATATAGGGTTTAGGGTTTAGGGTTTAGGGTTTAGGATTTAGGGTTGAGGGTTTAGGATTTATGATTTAGTGTTTAAGGTTTAGGGTTAGGGTTTATGGTGAAGGGTTCAGGGCTTTTGGTTTTGTGTTTAATGTTTAGGGTTTAGGGATAGGGTTTAGGGTTTAGGGTTTCGAGTTGTAGGTTTAGGGGTTAGGATTTAGGGTTTAGAGTTTATGGTTCATGGTTTAAGGTTTAGGGTTTAGGATTTAGGGTTTAGGGTTTAGGGTTTAGGGTTTAGGGTTTAGAGTTTGTGGTTTAGGGTGGGTTTTGGGTTTAGGGTTGTGGGTTTAGTATTTTGTGTTTATGATTTAGAATTTAGGATTTGGGGTTCAGGGTTTGAGTTTTAGGGTTTAGAGTTTTGATTAATAGTTAATGATTTAGGGTTTAGGATTTGTGTTAGGGTTTAAGGTTTAGGGTTTAGGGTTTAGGGTTTAGGTTTAGGGTTTAGCCTTTAGGTTTTGGTGTTTAAAGTTTGGATTTAGGGTTTGGAGTTGTAGGTTGAAGGTTTAGGGTTTAAGTATTAAGTTTTAGGGTTTAGGGTTTTGGGTTTAGTTTTTAGGGTTTGGGATTTCGAGTTTAGAGTTTTGGGTGTAGGGTTTAGGGTTTAGGGTTTAGGGTATAGGGTTTATGGTTTAGGGTCTACAGTTTAACGTTTAGGTTATTAGGGTTTAGCATTTAGAGTTTAGGGTTGAATGTTTAGGGTTTTGGGTTTAGGGTTTGGAGTTGTAGGTTTAAGGTTTATGGTTAAGGGTTTATGGTTTAGGGTCTAACATTTAGGTTTTGGGTGTAGGGTTTAGGATTTATGGTTTAGGGTTTAAAGTTTGAATTTAGGGTTTAGAGTTTAGGGTTTAAGATTTAGAGTTCAGGATTTTTGGTTTAGGGTTTAACATTTAGAGTTTAGGATGGAGGATATAGTATTTAGGGTTTAGGGTTTAGGTGTAAGGTTTAAGGTTTAAAGTTTAGTGTGTAGGGTTTAGGGTTTAGGATTTTGAGTTTGAGGTTTAGGGTTTAGGGTATTGGGTCTATTGTTTAGGGTTATAGGGTTTAGGATTTAGGATATAGGGTTTAGGGTTTAGGATTTAGGGTTTATGATTTAGGGTTAGGATTTATGGTTAAGGGTTTAGGGCTTTTGGTTTATTGTTTAGGGTTTAGGGTTTAGGGTTTAGGGTTTAGAGTTTGTGGTTTAGGGTTTAGGGCTTAGGGTTTAGGGTTTAAAGTGTGGAGTTATAGATTTAAGGTTTAGGGTTGAGGGTTTAGGGTTTAGGATTTAGGGTTCAGAGTTTAGGGATTATTTTTTATGGTTTTGCGTTTAGGGATTAGGTTTTAAGGTTTAGAGTTTAGGATTTAGGGTTTGGGGTTTAAGGTTTAGGGTTTAATGTTTGTATTTAGGGTTTAGGATTTAGGGTTAGGATTTAGGATTTAGGGTTTAGGGTTTAAGGTTTAAGATTTAGAGTTTTGACTTATGGTTTAGATTTCTGTTTAGTGTTTGGGGTGTAGGGTTTAGGGTTTAGGGTTAAGGGTTTAGTATTTAGTGTTTAGAATATAGAGTTTAGGATTTAGGGTTTAGGGTTTAAGGTTTAGGGTTTAGAGTTTTGATTTAGGGTTTAGGGTTAGGAGTTGTAGCTTTAAGGTTTATGGTTAAGGGTTTATGGTTTAGGGTTTAGCATTTAGGTTTACGGTGTTAGGGTTTGGGGTTGAGGGTTTATGGTTTAGAATTTAGGGTTTAGGGCTTAGAGTTTAGGATTTAAAGTTTGGATTTAGGGTTTAGGGTTTAGGGTTTAACATTGAGAGTTTAGGATTTGTGGTTTAGGGTTTAACACTTAGAGTTTAGGATTGACGATATAGTATTTAGGGTTTTGGTTTTAGGTGTAGAGTTTATGGTTTAGGGTGTAGGGTTTATGGTTTAGGATTTAGGGTTTATGGTTAAGGGTTTAGGGTTTAGATGCTATGTTTTAAGGTTTAGGGTTTTTGGTGTAGTGTTTAGTGTTTAGGGTTTCGAGTTGTAGGTTTAGGGTTTAGGGGTTAAGGTTTAGGGGTTAATGTTTATGGTTTATGGTTTAGGGTTTAAGGTTTGGTATTTAGGGTTATGAGTTTATGGCTTAGGGTTTAGGATTTATGGTTTAGTGTTTAGGGTTTATTGTTTAGAGTTGAGGGTTCAGGCTTTAGGGGTTCAAGGTGTAGGTTTTGGGTTTAGGGTATAGGGTTTATGATTTAGGGTTTTGAGTTTTGGATTATGGCTTTAGGGTTTAGGGTATAGGGTTTAGTATTTAGTGTTTAGAGTATAGAGTTTAGGATTTAGGGTTTAGGGTTTAAGGTTTAGGGTTTAGAGTTTTAATTTAGGGTTTAGGGTTTAGGGTTTATAGATTTGGGTTTAGAGTTTATCGTTTAGGGTTTTGGGTTTATGGTTTAGTGTTTAGGGTTGAGGCTTTAGCATTTAGGGTTTAGGGTTTAGGGTTTAGGGGTTCGAGTTGTAGGTTTTGGGTTTAGGGTTTAGGGTATAGGGTTTACAATTTAGCATTTTGAGTTTAGGATTATGGCTTTAGGGTTTAGAGTTTGAAGCTAAGGGCTTAGGGTTTAGGGTTTAGAGTTTAGTGTTTAGCGTATAGAGTTAAGGATATAGGGGTTTAGGGTTTAGAGTTTTGATTTACGGCTTAGGGTTTAGTGTTTAGAGATTTGCATTTAGGGTTTATCGTTTAGGGTTTTGGGTTTAGGGTTTTGGGTTTAGGGTTTAGTATTTTGTGTTTAGCGTTTTGAGTTTAGGATTTGGGATTTAGGGTTTAAGGTTTAGGTTTAGAGTATTGATTTAGGGTTTAAGATTAGGAATATAGTTTTGGGTTTAGGGTTTAGGGTCTAGGGTTTAGAGTTTTGCGTTCATTTAGGGTTTTGGGTTTATGGTTTGGGGTTTAGGGTTGAGGGTTTAATATTTTGTGTTTAGGGTTTAGAGTTTAGGATTTGGGGATTAGGGTTTGAGGTTTAGGGTTTAGGATTATGGTTAGGGTTTAGGGTTTAGGGTTTAGGGTCGAGAGTTTAAGGTTTATGTTTTAGGGTTTAGGGTTTAGGGTTTAATGTTTAGGATTTTGGTTTTAGGGTTTAGCATTTTGAGTTTAGGGTTTAATTTTTAGGATTTGGAGTTGTAGCTTTAAGGTTTATTGTTAAGGGTTTATGGTTTAGAGTTTAGCATTTAGGTTTTGGGCCTTAGGGTTTAGAGTTGAGGGCTTATGGTTTAGGATTTTGGGTTTAGGGTTTTGGGTTTAGGATTTACGATTTAGGGTTTAAAGTTTGGATTTAGGGTTTGGAGTTATAGGTTGAAGGTTTAGGGTTTAGGGTTTAAGTATTAAGTTTTAGGGTTTAAGGTATTGGGTTTAGTTTTTAGGGTTTATGATTGAGGGTTTATGGTTTCAAGTTATAGGTTTAGGGTTTAGGGTTTAGTGTTTATGATTTAAGGTTTAGCGTTTTTAATTTAGGGTTTAAAGTTTAGAGTTTAAGATTGAGGATTTAGGGTCTCAAGTTATATCTTTTGGGTTTTGGGTTTAGGGATTAGGATTTAGGGTTTATGGTTGAGGGTGTAGAGTTTAGGGTTGAGTGTTTGGGGTTTAGCATTTAGAGTTTAGGGTTTAGGGTTTGGGGTTTAGGGTTTGGGGTTTAGAGTTTGGGGTTTATGGTTTATTTTTTATGGTTTAGAGTTTAGGGATTAGGCTTTAAGGCTTAGAGTTTAGTATTTAGGGTTTGGGGTTTAAGGTTTGGATTTAGGGTTTAGGGTTTAGTGTTTAGGGTTTAGAGTTAGGGTTTAGGGTTTTGTGTTTTGTGTTTAGTTTTAGGGTTAAGGGTTTAATGTTTAGGGTTTATGCTTTATGGTTTAGGGTTTAGGGTTTATATTTTCAATTTTATTGTTAGAGTTTAGGGTTTAGGGTTTAGGGTTTAGGGTTTAGAGTTTGAATTTAGTATTTAGGGTTTTTGTTTAGATTTTAGGGTTTAGGGTTTAGAGTTTTAAGTTAAGAATTTAGGGTTTAGGGTTTAGGATATAGGTTATAGGGTCTATTGTTTAGGGTTTAGAGTTTAGGATTTAGGGTTTAGGGTTTAAGGTTTACGGTTTGGAGTAGTTGGTTTAGGGTTTAGGGTTTAGGGCATAGGTTTAGGATTAAGGGTTAAGGGTTAATGGTTTAGGGTTAAGAGTTTAGGGTTTAGGGTTAAGAGTTTTGGGTTTAGGGTTAATACTGTTGGGTTTAGTGATTAGCGTTTAGGGTTTATAGTTTAGAATTTAGGGTATAAGGTTTACGGTCTACAGTTTGGGGTTTAGGATTTAGGGTTAGGGATTAGGTTTTAGGATTTAGGGTTTAGTCTTTAGAATATAGATATAGCATTTAGGGTTTATGTTAAGAGTTTGGATTTAGGGTTTAGGGTTGAGAGTGCAGGATTTAGGGTTTAGGCTTTTAGAGTTTAGATTTAGGGTTTAGGGTTTTGGGTTTTGGGTTTTGTGTTTGGGGTTTATGGTTTAGGGTTTATGGTTATGTTTTAGGGTTAGGGTTTAGGGTTTTGGGCTTTTGGTTTAGGGTTTTGATTTGTAGATTTAGGGTTTAGGAGTTTGTATTTTCTGTTTATGGTTTAGGATTTAGAGGTTGAGGCTTAGGGTTGAGGATTTAGGGTTTAGGGTTTAGAGTTTAGAGTTTAGGGTTTATGGTTTAGTGTTTATGATTTAGCTTTTAGGGTTAGGGTTTAGGGTTTAGGATTTAGGGTTTAGGGCGTAGAGTTTAGGGTTTAGGGTTATGATCTAGGGTTTTAAGTTTAGGATTTGGGGTTTAGGGTTTAGGGTTTAGGTTTTAGTGTTTAGGGTATAGGGTTTAGTGGTTAGAGTTTTGGATTTAGGCTTTAGGGTTTTGGGTTTAGTGTTTAGGCTTTAACGTTTAGAGTTTCTGATATAAGGTTTAGGGTTTAGGTTTTAGGACTTAGGGTTAGGGTTTAGGGTTTAGGGTATAGGGTTTATTAGGGTAAGGATTTAAGGTTTTGGGTTTAACTTTTAGGGTTCATGATTTATGTTTTAAGGTTTATGTTTTAGGATTTAGGGTTAGGGTTTAGGGTTTATGGTTTAGGGTTTATTTGGCTTAGGGTTAGGGCTTAACATTTAGAGTTTATGATTTAGGGTTTGGGGTTTAGCATTTAGAGTTTAGGATTAGGGAGTAGGGTTCAGGATTTAGGATTTAGGGTTTATAGTTTAGGGGTTTTAGTTAAGGATTTAGGGTTTAGGTATTAGGTTTTGGGGTTTAGGGTTTTGAGTTTAGTTTTTAGGGTTTAGTGTTTAGGGTTAGGGTTTAGAGTTTTGGGCTTTGGGATTAGGCTTTCGATTTGTAGGTTCAGGGTTTAAGGGTTAGTATTTAGTGTTTAAGGTTTAGAGTTTATCATTTAGGGTTTAGGGTTTTGAGTTGTAGGTTTTCGGTTTAGTGTTTAGGGTATAGGGTTTAGGATTTAGGGTTTATAGTTTAGTGTTTATGGTTTAGTGTTTAGAGTTTATTGTTTATGGTTTAGATGGTTTAGGGTTTAGGGTTCAGGGTTTATGGTTTAGGGTTTAGGTTTTATGGTTTATGGTCTAGTCTTTAGGGTTCAGGGTTTAGACTTTAATATTTAGGGTTTAGAGATTAGGATTTAGGGTTTAGGGTTTAAGGTTTAGGGTATAGAGTTTTCATTTAGGGTCTAGGATTGGGGTTAGGATTTAGGGTTTAGGGTTTAGGGTGGAGGGTTTTGTGTTGTAAGTTTAAGGTTTAGGGTTGAGGGCTTAGGGTTTAATGTTTAGGGATTTAGGATTTACGGTTTAGCGTTTAGGATTTAGAATTTAGGGTTTAGGGTGTAGTGTTCAGGATTTAGTATTTAGGGTTTAGAATTTAGGGTTTATGGTAAAGTGTTTAGGATTTAGGTATTAGGTTTTAGGATATAGGGTTTAGGGTTTTGGGTTTAGTGTATAGGGTTTAGGGTTTAGGGGTTAGGGTTTAACATTTAGAGTTTAGGATTTTTGGTTTAGGGTTTAACTTTTAGAGTTTAGGATGGAGGATATAGGATTAAGGGTTTAGGGTTTAGGGTTTATGGTTAAGGGTTTAGGGCTTTTGGTTTACTGTTTAGGGTTTAGCGTTTAGGGATAGGGTTTAGGGTTTAGGGTTTTGAGTTGTAGGTTTAGAGGTTAGGATTTAGGCTTTAGGGTTTAGTGTTTAGAGTTTATGGTTCATGGTTTAGGGTTTAGGTGTTTAGGATTTAGGGTTTAGGGTTTAGAGTTTGTGGTTTAGGATTATGGGTTTAGTATTTTGTGTTTATGATTTAGAGTTTAGGATTTGGGGTTTAGGGTTTGAGGCTTAGGGTTTAGAATTTTGATTTAGAGTTAATGATTTTGGGTTTAGTATTAGTGTTAGGGTTTAAGGTTTAGGGTTTAGGGTTTAGGGTTTAGGTTTATGGTTGAGGGTTTAGGGTTTTGGGTTTAAAGTTTGGATTAATGGTTTGGAGTTGTAGGTTTAAGGTTTAGGGTTTAAGTATTAAGTTTTAGGTTTTAGGGTTTTGCGTTTAGTTTTTAGGGTTTGGGATTTAGGGTTTAGGGTTTTGGGTTTAGGGTTATGGGTTTAGATGCTATGTTTTAAGGTTTAGGGTTTTTGGTATAGCATTTAGGGTTTAGTGTTTCGAGTTGTAGGTTTAGGGTTTAAGGGTTAAGGTTTAGGGTTTAAAGTTTATGGTTTATGGTTTAGGGTTTAAGGTTTGGTATTTAGGGTTATGAGTTTATGGCTTAGGGTTTAGGGTTTATGGTTTAGTGTTTAGGGTTTAGAGTTTAGAGTTGAGGGTTTATGCTTTAGGGGTTCAAGTAGTAGGTTTTGGGTTTAGGGTATAGGGTTTACGATTTAGGGTTTTGAGTTTAGGATTATGGCTTTAGGGTTTAGGGTTTAGGGTTTAGGGTTTTGGGTTAAGAGTTTTGGGTTTAGGGTTAATATGTCGGGTTTAGTGTTTAGCTTTTAGGGTTTATAATTTAGTATTTAGGGTATAAGGTTTATGGTTTGGAGTAGTTGGTTTAAGGTTTAGGGCTTAGGGCATAGGTTTAGGATTAAGGGTTAAGGGTTTAGGGTTAATAGTTTAGGGTTTAGGGTTTAGAGTTTTGGGTTAATACTGTTGGGTTTAGTGTGTAACGTTTAGGGTTTATAGTTTAGGATTTAGGGTATAAGGTTTACGGTTTACAATTTGGGGTTTAGGATTTAGGGTTAGGGATTAGGTCTTAGGATTTAGGGTTTAGTCGTTAGAATATAGATATAGGATTTAGGGTTTATGTTTATAGTTTGGATTTTGGCTTTAGGGTTAAATGTGTAAGATTTAGGGTTTAGGCTTTTAGGGTTTAGATTTAGGGTTTAGGGTTTTGGGTTTGGGGTTTAGGGTTTAGGGTTTAGGGTTAGGGTTTAGGGTTTTGGGCTTTTGGTTTAGGGTGTTGATTTGTAGATTTAGGGTTTAGGGGTTAGGATTTACTGTTTATGGTTTAGGATTTAGAGTTTGAGGTTTAGGGTTTAGGATTTAGAGTTTAGAGTTTAGGGCTTATGGTTTAGTGTTTATGATTTAGGTTTTAGGGTTAGGGTTTAGGGTTTAGGATTTAGGGTTTAGGGCATAGAGTTTAGGGTTTAGGGTTAATATCTAGGGTTTTAACTTTAGGATTTGGAGTTTAGGGTTTAGGGTTTAGGTTTTAGTGTTTAGGGTATAGGGTTTAGTGTTTAGAATTTTGGATTTAGGCTTTAGGGTTTTGGGTTTAGTGTTTAGGCTTTAACGTTTAGAGTTTATGATATAAGGTTTAGGGTTAGGGTTTAGGATTTAGGGTTAGGGTTTAGGGTTTAGGGTATAGGGTTTATTAGTGTAAGGGTTTAAGGTTTTGGGTTTAACTTTTAGGGTTCATGATTTACATTTTATGGTTCATGTTTTAGGATTTAGGGTTAGGGTTTAGGGTTTATTAAGATTAGGGTTAGGGTTTAACATTTAGAGTTTATGATTTAGGGTTTAGGTATTAGGTTTTGGGGTTAGGGTTTTGGGTTTAGTTTTTAGGGTTTAGCATTTAGGGTTAGGGTTTAGAGTTTTGGGCTTTGGGTTTAGGCTTTCGATTTGTAGGTTCAGGGTTTAAGGGTTAGTATTTAGTGTTTAAGGTTTAGAGTTTATGGTTTAGGGTTTAGGGTTTTGAGTTGTTGGTTTTTGGTTTAGGGTTTAGGATTTAGGGTTTATAGTTTAGGGTTTATGGTTTAGTGTTTAGAGTTTATTGTTTATGGTTTAGGATTTATGGTTTAGGGTTTAGGGTTCAGGGTTTAGGATTTACAATATAGGGTTTAGGGTTTAGGGTTTAGGATTTTGGGTTTAGGGTTTAGGGTTTATGATTTAGGGTTAGGGTTTATGGTTAAGGGTTTAGGGCTTTTGGTTTATTGTTTAGGGTTTATGGTTTAGGGAGTGGGTTTAGGGTTTAGGGTTTAGTGTTTAGAGTTTGTGGTTTAGGGTTTAGGGTTTAAAGTTTAGAGTTATAGATTTAAGGTTTAGGGTTTAGGGTTTAGGGTTCAGAGTTTAGGGATTATTTTTTATGGTATTGCTTTTAGGTATTAGGTTTTAAGGTTTAGAGTTTAGGATTTTGGGTTTGGGGTTTAGGGTTTAGGGTTTAATGTTTGGATTTAGGGTTTAGTATTTAGGGTTAGGATTTAGGATTTAGGATTTAGGGTTTAGGGTTTAGGGTTTAAGATTTAGAGTTTTGACTTATGGTTTTGGTTTTGGTTTAGTGTTTAGGGTGTAGGGTTTAGGGTTTAGGATTTAGGGTTTATGGTTAAGGGTTTAGGGTTTAGATGTTATGTTTTAAGGTTTAGGGTTTTTGGTGTAGTGTTTAGGGTTTAGGATTTCGAGTTGTAGGTTTAGGGTTTAGGGGTTAAGGTTTAGGGTTTAATGTTTATGGTTTATGGTTTAGAGTTTAAGGTTTGGTATTTAGGGTTATGAGTTTATGGCTTAGGGTTTAGGGTTTATGGTTTAGTTTTTAGGGTTTATTGTTTAGAGTTGAGGGTTTAGCTTTAGGGCTTCAAGTTGTAGGTTTTGGGTTTAGGGTATAGGGTTTACGATTTAGGGTTTTGAGTTTAGGATTATGGCTTTAGGGTTTAGGGTATAGGGTTTAGTATTTAGAGTTTAGAGTATAGAGTTTAGGATTTAGGGTTTAGGGTTTAGAGTTTTGATTTAGGGTTTAGGGTTTAGGGTTTAGAGATTTGGGTTTAGAGTTTATCGTTTAGGGTTTTGGGTTTATGGTTTAGTGTTTAGGGTTTAGGGTTTAGAGTTTAGGGTTTAGGGTTTAGGGGTTCGAGTTGTAGGTTTTGGGTTTAGGGTTTAGGGTATAGGGTTTACGATTTAGCATTTTGAGTTTAGGATTATGGCTTTAGGGTTTAGAGTTTGAAGTTTAGGGCTTAGGGTTTAGGGTTTAGTGTTTAGTGTTTAGGGTATAGAGTTTAGGATATGGGGGTTTAGGGTTTAAGGTTTAGGGTTTAGAGTTTTGATTTACGGCTTAGGGTTTAGTGTTTAGAGATTTGCGTTTAGGGTTTATCGTTTATGGTTTTGGGTTTAGGGTTTTATGTTTAGGGTATAGTATTTTGTGTTTAGGGTTTTGAGTTTAGGATTTGGGATTTAGGGTTTAAGGTTTAGGTTTAGAGTATTGATTTAGGGTTTATGATTAGGAATATAGTTTTTGGTTTAGGGTTTAGGGTCTAGGGATTAGAGTTTTGCGTTTAGGGTTTATCATTTAGGGTTTTGAGTTTATCGTTTGGGGTTTAGGGTTGAGGGTTTAATATTTTGTGTTTAGGGTTTAGAGTTTAGGATTTACGGATTAGGGTTTGAGGTTTAGGGTTTAGGATTATGGTTAGGGTTTAGGGTTTAGGGTTTAGAGTTAGGGTTTAGGGTTTTGTGTTTAGTGTTTAGGGTATAGAGTTTAGGATATAGGGGTTTAGGGTTTCAGGTTTAGGGTTTAGAGTTTTGATTTATGGCTTAGGGTTTAGTGTTTAGAGATTTGCATTTAGGGTTTATCGTTTAGGGTTTTGGGTTTAGGGTTTAGTATTTTGTGTTTAGGGTTTTGAGTTTAGGATTTGGGATTTATGGTTTAAGGTTTAGGTTTAGAGTATTTATTTAGGGTTTAAGATTAGGAATATAGTTTTGGGTTTAGGGTTTAGGGTGTGTTTAGGATCTAGGGATTAGAGTTTTGGGTTTAGGGTTTATCATTTAGGATTTTGGGTTTATGGTTTAGAGTTTAGGGTTGAGTGTTTAGTATTTTGTGTTTAGGGTTTAGAGTTTAGGGTTTGCGGATTAGGGTTTGAGGTTTAGGGTTTAGGTTTAGGGTTTAGGGTTTAGGGTTTAGGGTTTAGGTTTAGTGTTTAGGGTTTAGGGCTTAGGGTTTAGGCTCTAGACTTTAAGGTTTATGTTTTAGGATTTAGGGTTTAATGTTTAGGGTTTTGGTTTTAGGGTTTAGCATTTAGATTTTAGGGTTTAATTTTTAGGGTTTGGAGTTGTAGCTCCAAGGTTTATAGTTAAGGGTTTATGGTTTAGGGTTTAGGGTTTTGGGTTTAGGGTTTAGGGCTTAGGGTTTAGGGTTAGGGTTTAGGGTTTAGGGTTTTGAGTTTTGGATTTAGGCTTTAGGGTTTTAGGTTTAGTGTTTAGGCTTTAACGTTTAGAGTTTATGATATAAGGTTTAGGTATTAGGTTTTGGGGTTTAGGGTTTTGGGTTTAGTTTTTAGGGTTTAGTGTTTAAGGTTAGGGTTTAGAGTTTTGGGCTTTGGGTTTAGGCTTTCAATTTGTAGGTTCAGGGTTTAAGGGTTAGTATTTAGTATTTAAGGTTTAGAGTTTATTTTTTATGGTTTAGGGTTTTGGGTTTTGACTTGTAGGTTTTTGGTTTAGGGTTTAGATGCTATGTTTTAAGGTTTAGGGTTTTTGGTATAGCGTTTAGGGTTTAGGGTTTCGAGTTGTAGGTTTAGGGTTTAGGGGTTAAGGTTAGGGTTTAAAGTTTATGGTTTATGGTTTAGGGTTTAAGGTTTGGTATTTAGGTTTATGAGTTTATGGCTTAGGGTTTAGTGTTTAGGGTTTATAGTTTAGAGTTGAGGGTTTAGGATTTAGGGGTTCAAGTTGTAGGTTTTGGGTTTAGGGTATAGGGTTTACGATTTAGGGTTTTGAGTTTAGGATTATGGCTTTAGGGTTTAGGGTTGAGAGTTTAGGGTTTTTGGTGAAGAGTTTTGGGTTTAGGGTTAATATGTCGGGTTTAGTGTTTAGCTTTTAGGGTTTATAATTTAGGATTTAGGGTATAAGGTTTATGGTTTGGAGTAGTTGGTTTAAGGTTTAGGGTTTAGGGCATAGGTTTAGGATTAAGGGTTAAGGGTTAAGGGTTTAGGGTTAAGAGTTTAGGGTTTAGGGTTTAGAGTTTTGGGTTTAGGGTTAATACTGTTGGGTTTAGTGTTTAGCGTTTAGGGTTTATAGTTTAGGATTTAGGGTATAAGGTTTACGGTTTACAGTTTGGGGTTTAGGATTTAGGGTTAGGGATTAGGTTTTAGGATTTAGGGTTTAGTCGTTAGAATATAGATATAGGATTTAGGGTTTATGTTTATAGTTTGGATTTAGGGTTTAGGGTTAAGAGTGTAAGATTTAGGGTTTAGGCTTTTAGGGTTTATATTTAGGGTTTAGGGTTTAGGGTTTAGGGTTTTGGGTTTAGGGTTTAGGGCTTAGGGTTTAGGGTTAGGGTTTAGGGTTTAGGGTTTAGAGTTTTGGATTTAGGCTTTAGGGTTTTGGGTTTAGTGTTTAGGCTTTAACGTTTAGAGTTTATGATATAAGGTTTAGGTATTAGGTTTTGGGGTTTAGGGTTTTGGGTTTAGTTTTTAGGGTTTAGTTTTTAGGGTTTAGTGTTTAGGGTTAGGGTTTAGAGTTTTGGGCTTTGGGTTTAGGCTTTCAATTTGTAGGTTCAGGGTTTAAGGGTTAGTATTTAGTATTGAAGGTTTAGAGTTTATTTTTTATGGTTTAGGGTTTTGGGTTTTGACTTGTAGGTTTTTGGTTTAGGGGTTAGGATTTACTGTTTATGGTTTAGGATTTAGAGTTTGAGGTTTAGGGTTTAGGATTTAGAGTTTAGAGTTTAGGGCTTATGGTTTAGTGTTTATGATTTAGGTTTTAGGGTTAGGGTTTAGGGTTTAGGATTTAGGGTTTAGGGCATAGAGTTTAGGGTTTAGGGTTAATATCTAGGGTTTTAACTTTAGGATTTGGAGTTTAGGGTTTAGGGTTTAGGTTTTAGTGTTTAGGGTATAGGGTTTAGTGTTTAGAATTTTGGATTTAGGCTTTAGGGTTTTGGGTTTAGTGTTTAGGCTTTAACGTTTAGAGTTTATGATATAAGGTTTAGGGTTAGGGTTTAGGATTTAGGGTTAGGGTTTAGGGTTTAGGGTATAGGGTTTATTAGTGTAAGGGTTTAAGGTTTTGGGTTTAACTTTTAGGGTTCATGATTTACATTTTATGGTTCATGTTTTAGGATTTAGGGTTAGGGTTTAGGGTTTATTAAGATTAGGGTTAGGGTTTAACATTTAGAGTTTATGATTTAGGGTTTAGGTATTAGGTTTTGGGGTTTTGGGTTTTGGGTTTAGTTTTTAGGGTTTAGCATTTAGGGTTAGGGTTTAGAGTTTTGGGCTTTGGGTTTAGGCTTTCGATTTGTAGGTTCAGGGTTTAAGGGTTAGTATTTAGTGTTTAAGGTTTAGAGTTTATGGTTTAGGGTTTAGGGTTTTGAGTTGTTGGTTTTTGGTTTAGGGTTTAGGATTTAGGGTTTATAGTTTAGGGTTTATGGTTTAGTGTTTAGAGTTTATTGTTTATGGTTTAGGATTTATGGTTGAGGGTTTAGGGTTCAGGGTTTAGGATTTACGATATAGGGTTTAGGGTTTAGGGTTTAGGGTTTAGGGTTTAGGATTTTGGGTTTAGGGTTTAGGGTTTATGATTTAGGGTTAGGGTTTATGGTTAAGGGTTTAGGGCTTTTGGTTTATTGTTTAGGGTTTATGGTTTAGGGAGTGGGTTTAGGGTTTAGGGTTTAGTGTTTAGAGTTTGTGGTTTAGGGTTTAGGGTTTAAAGTTTAGAGTTATAGATTTAAGGTTTAGGGTTTAGGGTTTAGGGTTCAGAGTTTAGGGATTATTTTTTATGGTATTGCTTTTAGGGATTAGGTTTTAAGGTTTAGAGTTTAGGATTTTGGGTTTGGGGTTTAGGGTTTAGGGTTTAATGTTTGGATTTAGGGTTTAGTATTTAGGGTTAGGATTTAGGATTTAGGATTTAGGGTTTAGGGTTTAGGGTTTAAGATTTAGAGTTTTGACTTATGGTTTTGGTTTTGGTTTAGTGTTTAGGGTGTAGGGTTTAGGGTTTAGGATTTAGGGTTTATGGTTAAGGGTTTAGGGTTTAGATGTTATGTTTTAAGGTTTAGGGTTTTTGGTGTAGTGTTTAGGGTTTAGGATTTCGAGGTGAGTTGTAGGTTTTTTTAGGGGTTAAGGTTTAGGGTTTAATGTTTATGGTTTATGGTTTAGAGTTTAAGGTTTGGTATTTAGGGTTATGAGTTTATGGCTTAGGGTTTAGGGTTTATGGTTTAGTTTTTAGGGTTTATTGTTTAGAGTTGAGGGTTTAGCTTTAGGGCTTCAAG